>OY728135.1:1687510093-1688760093 GCA_963277665.1 Viscum album | reverse complement strand
ACCCTGGGGTGGGCCCCACGTGTCTGCGGGGCAATTGGGGGTACCTGGTGGGCCAGGACCCGATGGCCTTGTTAAGGTAGGGTGGTTGTGCTATCACTGGGACTCAGTTGTCACATTTGGTATCAGAGGAGGAACCCAGCCTTAAGTGTGTGGTGCACTGCCTGAGTTATGATGTAGGGCCCACAATGAGGGCGTTGTGCTCTAAAGGGGGGGTGATTGTAACATCCCCAAATGATAATGAGTTAAATGACTAAATGATATGACTAATGTCAACAAGGTGCACCTTCCTTTTCAGAAGCATGTTTGATTCGAACTCCATAGTTAAACGTGCTTGGCCTGGAGTAGTTATCAGGATGGGTGACCTTCTGGGAAGTTTCCCAGGGTGTGTGTGAGTGAGGAAAAAGCACACTAGAAAGGACATGTGTTGGCCTGTGGGGAATGTCATTAGTCATATGACCCGTTCGGGCACGTGGGTGGACCCTGGGGTGGGCCCCACGTGTTTGTGGGGCAATTGGGGGTACCTGGTGGGCCAGGACCCGATGGCCTTGTTAAGGCAGGGTGGTTGTGCTATCACCGGGACTCAGTTGTCACAGGGTGTGACTTCCCACGCATGCTAGATACTCGCCAATGGTCTCCTTGTACCTGGGATTCCCACTCTCCAATGGAGGGAGGAATCCATCTCCTATTGGGGGATATTTTATCCTTGATCAAAATGGGATGATGGTATGCTGGTACCTACTTCTGTGGATTCCTCCTTAGAGCTTGTCACCTAGCCCCAGTCTCCCTTAAATATTAAGATGTTGTTTTTGAAAACCCTTCCTAGTGTAATGTCCCAGAATTTCTGTATAAATAATTGTTTATATAGAATTATTTTGAGACCGTGATATCTGACGACGCATAATTCTGAGGCTTGGAGTACCCGAAATTATATGTTAAAATTTGTTAATTTTAAAATAGCACGCATGAGTGGTTTTTCTGAAAAAGTGGAATAACTCTTAAAAAAGTTCCCGAATTATAAATATGAGGGCACCATTGCATTCAGGGTGGCAGGATTACCCTATGAGCGACATAGTATTAGTCGCCGTAGGCCTCTAGTAAGAAAAACCAAAAATGGAATAACTGTAATTAAAATATATAAATAAAATTATTTTATTTTTTAAATTCTTATAACTCAAAAACGCTGACATAGATTAAAAATCATAGATAACCACTGAACTCGTGAGGGTATGATTTCCTTAGTCAGACCCTTACATTGGCTGGTGCGGACCAACATTGGAAGTTAGTTTTTGGCCATAAATAAAATAAATAGGTAACATTTATTATATTGTTAAATTCTTAAACTTCTAATAATTAAATAGGATTTAATATACGAGAGTACCGTTGGATTCGTGGGGACGTGTTTCTCTTAGGCAGCGCCTAACCTCGACTGGTGCGGGTTGCGGGTGATTTTGAATAATTCATGAACTTTTTATAAAGGTATGGTTAGGAAATACGTGGGAGGCATTTTCTATCTTCTGAACCATTGATCAGACTAAAAATAAAAGGGAACCATTGAATCCATAGTGTCAGGATTCGCTTAAGGGAAGCTTCACTTTGACCACAATTGGTCAGGTGAAAAAGTTAGTTTTTGCAACTTTATAAAGAAATAATAAAATAACATAGACGTACTTATTTTATTTCTTTTTTTCCTACCACTTGTTGAGTGGCAGTGGAAGGGACCATATAAGTGGTCTAACAATTAAATATGGGATATTAAATGCCCAATTATACTTTGGTTGCATAACCGAAACTTGTGTAATTAATGCGGCACATTAGTTACATCAATTAATGAACCTCATTAATTTCTCAGTGTGTTACTCACCCTTTCTCCCTTCTATTTATGTGAGGCTCAGGGTGGAGTTTTGACATGACTTAACTGAGCAAAGAACCTCTGGTGATGTGACCAAACATCTTCCACTGACGAGGAATGGATGCTTGGACATCGTTCGGGGAATCGACGATGAACATCAGCGGCTTCCATGGACAGAGATTCTCCATCCACCACCGTAACATCCTGAAAGAATCATGAGGTAGGGGATGTATTTTAATTCAAGAGATTCCCATGATTATTCTCCTCATTCTAGTTTTTGAAGGTGGTCATTGTGGGGGATTTTAATAGAGTTAATCATTATTTTAATGTAATGTGTAAATTTCCCACATGTTATAATACTAATGTGGAGGGAGTGGGACAAACGAATAAGGCCCAAACCCTACGCCTCATAATTTTTATTGCATTCTTCGGAGGTAAGTTGTTCCATGTTGATAGAACCTTGAAACCGTGAGGCGCACAATGATAGTGTCATTCTGGGAGGACCGTAGGTGCATTCAGAAGGGAGAACTGACCACCAAATATCACCTGGTGGCTCGTAAAAGATTCGCTGGGGCGGCACCGGTGCAGTGGCATCAGAGACTGGCACCTGCGTGGAAGGCGGTGACTGACACTCTCCAACCACGGAAGAGGGATGCACTGTGTTTAACCAAAGGATCAGACAACATGAGCCGGCCGCGATGATGATGTGGTGGTGCACCGTCAAATGCCACGGGGAGCAGTTCGCGGCTACAAATCCGTAGCGAAGGAGGAGCTTGCTCCCTGTAGATCATGCGGTGATGAGGCGGTGCCACCTGGCACCCCCAATCAAAGAGTATAATGGCTCCCTTGAGTTATTCGACAGGAATACCACATGATCCCTGCGTGGGTCACGCCATCCAATAGGCCGAACCTGGTCGTACTAGACATGGAACCCTCTCGGGCATAGTTACGCCTAAAAGGACGTATCTTGCGAACTGGATGTCCGTTTTACGAACTGTCTATGGAACTGGGATCTTTGGAGTGAGATCGTCATTTTTAGATACTCCACATAACTTTCAGAGAATGTTGGAGTTTGGCCAAGTTGGATTGTACCCGAATCCAACCGGGCCCTTGACACTAAAATACCTTTAGCTTAAAAACTGTGCGTTCAGTTGGTGTGCTTTCTGTTGCGTTGGAGCCCTTATGACATGAAGGATCATCAGGTTACATCCTTGTGAAACTTTTTGGTAGCTTAGGTATAAATAATAACCATTGGAGAATATCCAGGGTGTTTCTTGTAGTGGGAGTTAGGATGGCTACTCCCTTGAGGACTTAATGTGTGTGTATTTCTTACTCCTCCACTCTTGTAGATACAAGACTCCCTATGTCCTGACTGTGGGTTAATTTACCTTTATTTTATTATATCATTGTAGTTGGTACTCCCCTATTGGACAAGGGTGAGGTTCCTCCATACTTAACTCACATATAGTCCGGTACTCCCCTACCGGGTAGGGTGCAGGTCCTCTAGGTTAGGAGTAGGTACTCCCCTATCAACCCATGGTGTAGGTCCTCCTTATACTGTGCTACAGTAGATTCAGTAATCCCCTTCCATGCTAATGTGCGATTCCTATAGCCTGGGGTCAGTACTCCCCTGACGTACAAGGGCACATGTCCCCTACAGTGAACAAACTACTAGAGTTGTACTCCCCTAACGGGTAGGGTGTGGGTCCTCACACATAGAGTCGGTACTCCCCTAATGTGCCAGGGTGCGATTCCTCTAGCCTGGGGTTGGTACTCCTCAGACAGACTAGGGTACGAGTCCCCAAAAATGAACAAACTACCAGATTTGTACTCCCCTACTGGGTATGGAGCTGGTCCTCACATATGGAGTAGTACTCCCCCATCTCCGAGTAGCAAGAGGGAGCAGGTCCTTTAGGGGAGTTGGAGATCCTTCGACTGTAGGAAATAGTTTCAAGGAGTTTGCATCTTCACTAGGTTACCTTTGGTCTTACCTCGGGCACAATATTGTGACTGTGAGACCTCAAGTTCCAGGCACTAGAGGTAGTTCTAGAAGAAAGATCCCGATAGAGCATGTCCTCTCAGACGTTCCATTAGGAATGGTTGAGTTTTACCTGATGGAGTACATCTCTCAGACAGGTGCCATCAGGGATGGCCAGTTCATGGAGCGTGTAATTTTGATCCTTGAGTTATGCTTTGAGACTTCTTTGGAACTCCATGAAATGGATTAAAGTCGAGGCCTTATGTTTTTTTTGTGGATGAGAAGAGAATACCTGTTTTGAACTGAGTCTTTTTATTTTTCTTTATTTTTGAGATCTTACTTTTTTTGGCTTTCCTTTGTGGAATTCTAAGAGACCTTTAGGGGCCTCAGGGTCCCTATTGGGTATTTTTATACACACCCCTGCACGAGATTCTCCCGCACCTTGTTGTGTCTTTGTAGATGACAGACAACCTTGAATGAGACATAGGAAACTAGGACATGATATGGACGGAGGTGACCGATGGACAAGGAGTTCCGCGTGATGATCTGTACCTACCATTCTGGTAGGGTCCTTGGCGTACAACCTCAAGAGATGTTTTTATTTTTGTGGTATTTACATTTCAGTTGGGCTTGTATTCTGGCCCCTTACTTTTAGTACTTCCCTAACACTCAGTTTTGGTTTCTAATTATGGTTTCACTTTACTCTTCCGTTGTGTTTTAATTTTTCATAGTATACCCTACTTGTGTGTGTACAATGTTTCAGGCAATGCCTTCCCATTTTAGGGAAATTAATTTTTGGTGCTAGTCGTGAACCCCTGGAGTATGGAAGTCAGGATTGGGGTAGTCATGACATGGGCCCTGGGGGATGGGTCGCGACAAAGTGGTATCAAAGGGAGGTTCTACCGAAGAACTAAGCCTTTGATCTTTACAATGGTGCAATATTGTTAAGTATTTTGAGTATGATTTTCTATTCAGGGAGAGTATTGTTGGTGTGGCGGCCGACGTATCTATACACCAGGACTCTGAATTCTGATTTCTGACTCGGATCACAAAACATTGATTTCATGTGTTTTGGAAATGTTTTTCTTTTGATATCTTTTGAGTCAGCTCACTAGGTATAACTTATTGATATTGGTTCATCTTGATTTTCTTTCAAGATGCCTCCACGCAGACAACGAGCCAGGATTCGAATGTGTGACCATGAGGATGGTCCACAGTGTGATGAGGCTTCAGTACAAGGAATGTTGCTCGAGAATGTACCTTCATGTGGTGTCCTAGTGATACCATTTCTCGTTGGCCAGCTGTTACTATTGGCACTACCGATAGAGAACACATGAAGGAATAGTGCCTTACACAAGTTTTAGTGACTAATAACCCCCAGGATTCAAGGCGATTCTGACTTAGATTTTTCTAAGGACTGGCCTGAGGTGGTGATTGAGTTGTCATCTAGCTAGGGCACCATTAGATTAGATGGTAATCCTGGCAGTGAGCATTCTATGTGGCTCAACAGGGCGATGGAAGGGTTTAGATTACCCCTATCATACGATGAGGTGACATTTTCCATGGACAAATCTTGAGAACCATATTCAGATAAGGGGGCCTCTTTTCATAAAAATATTAGGGGTATGTTTTTACAAGAGATTTTATAGCTTTGGTGAGACGAGATGTCAGTATCTAAGTAATAGTTGAGGTGTACCGACTATTCCGGGTACTCGATTAATATGATAAGAATAGTGCTTCAGGCCTCGAAACTCTGACCAAGATGTATTTAGGGACATCCAACCCTTCATTGTTTTTATGTGCATTTTTACTTATGTTAGGGTGCTATAGAGAACCTTTGTGGTTGAATCTTATTTGTTTGAGCATCTACAGCCACTGAATGTCAGTAGGGGGAAAAGAGGAAACCAACATTAGTCATGAAGACATGGATGTATAAAATGTTTCATGAAGATAAAGTGATGGGGATAGATGAATCTGTCGAGTAGCAGATGCAGAAGAGGATCTAGAAGAGAAGCAAAAGGTTGTAAACATTTTGATATGTTACAACCAGCACCCCAATGTGGCCCCCACAAGGCTTAGGGATGAGGATTATAGGGGAAGAGAGTAGCTTCATACAGTCATGTATTGTGACCCAAGGGCTCTAGGAATGATTTGAAGAATGATCTATGTCTACTACTAGTTTTCGTATTAAAATACATAGGTACTAATCAATATTTCCAACAATGAATCTTGTTCAAGACATATAATTTCTAGTTAAACCATTGACATTACCCTTACATCTAGAAATACCTTTGGGAGGAGACTCGATAATCACACTTATTCCAATGGTGTGATCTGACCCTTGAGGCAAGAGTTTTCACTAGAACCTCTTGGTGGCAGCATCGAGGCCTTACAATGTTAGTTAGGGTATGGACTGGACAACCACAATTCATACTCAGATTGAATTTTTTAGGTAAATAGGATGTCGTATATCTACAACATTGGAATTGGGTTTTCCTTCGTTGGAGAAAAAGGAAACCCATGAAGCATGGGATAAACTTAGACATAAGAGGGTGCTACCTATCACTCTTGAGTTAGATAGAATTACCCTTGTGGTCGCATGAGTTTGGAGTTTTCAGTTCTCAACAGTATTTGTAGAGTGTGGGAACATATTTTCAAAATATGTTTTGAGGATTACCTCCCTGAAGGGTGAGGGAATTCTGAATTGGCTTGTAACCAGCGATGACACCGATATCTATAACTGCATATCGGATGTCTCCCATAAAGCTCTGGGAGATGAGAGTTTAGAAGTGGGACGTGGTGGCAGATGTAATCAGTAAGAGACCTGGTTTACAGATACTGATTAAGGTGTCAGACCGGCTAGCTATGTTACATACACCATTCATGGTTATTGATGGAGTATCTTACCTCTAATCTATAACTGTCACTCCACCACACCTTCAGTGAGTTCGAGAGGCATCGCTTGGCGACATGGATTTCTTGGCGCATGTACTCATATATCATCAGGATAGGCTCTTGAATTTTTTTTGAAGGTGGGGAGAACATCAACTTTTTCAAAGGATGCCCTATGGTATTAGTGACACTACCAAAGGAGGTGTTAAGGGAGTTCCCCACATCCTCTTTGGCGGAACATACCGGCATGGAAAGGATATACCATTACCTTAAAAATCTATACTAGTGTCCAGGGATGAAGACTGCATAGATCTAAAATAAGACTTATGCCGACAGGATACGAAGACCCTTGGTGTTTGATGAGGGAGACCATGTCTTCCTACAGGTCTCACCCCGATAGTGATTGCAGAGATTTGGCCGGGGCGGCAAGAAATCTATGAGGTTCATAGGACCTCTCTAGTTTCTCAGTAGAGTGGTTGAGGTGGAGTGCCGTCCATCTCTTCCCCCATAGATTCACGAGGTGCATAATTTTTTTACATGTGTCGCAACTGAGGAGATGCGTGCATGATCCATCACGCGTTATCGACTAGGGTGAGTTAGACTTTGATAATGGGATAATTTTTACAGAGTTCTCAATGGAGATAGAGGATTGATAGTAGTTAGTCCTTTGTGGATAGTGTATTCCTCCAATGTGAGTTCGGTGGCGGCATGGGAACCTCCAAAAGAGCACATGGGAGATGCAGGGTCAGATTCATGCTCACTACCCTCATTTGTTTGGTTTTCCTTATTTTAGCTTTCGGGGACGTAAATACCTAAGGTGGGGAGAATGTATTGTCCCAAAATTCCCGTATATTTTTTTATTACGAAATTATTTCAAGACCGTGAAATATAACAGTGCATAATTCCGAGGCCCAGAGTGCTCGGAATGATCTGTCGAAAGTTGTTAAGATTAAAATAGCATACGAGAGTATTTTTCCTAAAAAAGTGGAATAACATATAAATGAGTACCCAGATCACAAATCCATGCACACCATTGCATTTAGGATGGTCGGTTTACCATAGGTACAACTTAAATTTAGTTGGTGCATGACTCTAATGAGAAAACTATAAAATGACATAACTGTAAATAAAATAATTAAATTAAATAAATTTATTTTTCAAATGCTTATAACTCAAAAACGGTGACTCAGATTAAGAATTTGATACCACCGCTAAACTCGTGAGGGTATTATTTCTATAGACAGACCCTAAAAATTTCCAGCTCGGGCCAAAAGTGGAAGTTAGTTTTTGGCCAAAAATAAAATTATTAATAACAATTATTTTATTGTTAAATTCTCTAACTTCTAAAAAGTAACTTGGATTAAAAATCTGAGTGTATCGTTAGATTCACGGGGATGTGTTTCCCTTAGGAAGAGCCTTACCATGACTAGTGCAGTTTGAGGGTGACTATTAATAATTTATGAAATTTTTTAAAGCTAAGTTCAGTAAGCTTGCGGGCGACGATTTATATATTTTGAACCAGTGACCAGATTAAAAATATGAGGGTACCATTGAATCTTTAGTGTCGTGATTCTCTTAGAGAAAGATTCTCTTCGACCATAGTTGGTCAGTTAAAAATGTTTATTTTTTCAACTTTTTAAAAAAATAATAAAATAACATATAAATTGTTATTTTATTTCATTTTTTCCTACCACCTATTGAGAGGTGGTGGATGGGACCACAAAGGTGGTCATACTTTTAAATATGGGATATTAAATTCTCAGTTACACTTTATTTGTGTAACCACCTCTCATTTCATTAATGTGGCACATTAATTATGCCAATTAATGAACCTAATTAATTATTTATTGTTTTAATCACCCTTTATACACTCTATTTAAGTGAGGCTCGGGGTGGAGTTTTTACATGGCTTCACCAAGGAAGGAACCATCGGAAAAGGGACACAATGTCTTCTACTGAAAAGGAATGGAAGATTGGACATCATTGGGGGAATCGACGATGAACATTATGGATTCCAAAGACATGAATTCTTCATCCACCGCTGCAACATCCCCAAGGAATCACAAGGTAGGGGTTGTCCTTTAATTTAAGAAATTCACATGATTCTTCTCTTCGTTCTAGATTTTTTGGGTGTTCGTTGTGGGGGATTTTCATGATGTTTATCATTATCTTAATGTATTGTGTAAATTACTTGCACTTGGTATAATATTAACGCTAAGGGTGTGGGTGAATCTAACAATGTATGGACCCTCCGCCTCTTTATTTTCATTTCATTCTTCAGAGGAGGGTTATTCCAACATGACAGAACCTTGAAACAGAGAGGCTAACAATGATGGAGACATCCCAGGAGGACCGTTGGTGTGCCCGGATGGAATAATGGACCAACCTAGCTCACTCGATGACCCTTAAAAGATTCACCAGTGCTGCACCGGTGCGGTGGCACTGGCGACTGGGGACGAAAGAAAAGGCAGCAGCCGTCACTCGCCGGCCACAGAAGAGTCCGGTGCCGCAGCGGACCGAAGGGGCGGCAGGCGTGGGCTGGCTACGATGATGGAGACATGGTGCACCATTGAACGTCGTGGCGAGCAGGCCACATCTACGAAGCTACAGAGACGATAAGACCTCCTCCCTACGGGTCCCATGGGTGATGAGGTGGTGCCACCTGGCGCCACCAATCAAAGAGAAGAACAACTAAATTAAGTCGTTCATCAGGAGGACCATGTAGGTCACACCAGCTAGTAAGCCATGCCCAACCGACTGGCCATGACGGACTCAAACCCGGTCAAGTTAGACCAGGCTGGGTCGGGCCTGGTCAGTCTCACTGGGTCGGACCATACCCGGACCCCTCTCGGGCCCGGTTACATTTAAAAGACAGTATCTTGAGAATCGGACTTCCATTTGATGAATCGTCTATGGAACTAGGATCCTTGTATTGAGACATTATTTTAGAGATACTCCATGTGTCTTTCAGAGAATGATGAAGTTTGGCTAGGTTGGATCATACCCAAATCCTACCGGTGCCTCGGCACAAAAGGCCTCTAGCTTATAGACCGGGCCTCCGATTGATGCACCATCAATTGAGTTTGAGCACTTATGACATGAAAGAGCATCATGTTACATTCTTGTGGAATATCATGGAATTTGAGGTATGACCGATAACTGGAGGAATAGAACCAGGTTGCTTCTTGTATTGATATTTAGGATGTCTACCCCCATAAAGACACAAGGCATGGGTATTCCTTACTCCTATACTATGGTAGAGATGGGTCTCCCCATGTCATGAGTGTGGGTTCATTTCCCTCTGACTGGTTTTTCGATATTTGGAGTCGGTACTCCCCTATTGGACTAGGGTGCGGGTCCTCCATAATTAACTCACAAAGAGTTGGGTACTCCCATACCGGGTAGGGTGTGGGTACTCTATGATACAAGTAGGTACTCCCCTGTCAACCCAGGGTACATTTCCTCCTTTTTTAGTGCTACATTATATTTGGTACTCCCCTCTCGTGCCATGGTATGGGTCCTCTTTCCTGGGATCAGTACTCCCCTGACATACTGGGTCTCCAGTCCCCCATAGAGAACAAACTACTATAGTCGTACTCCCCTACTTGGTAGGTTGTGGGTCCTCACACATTGATTCAGTACTCCCCTATCGTGCTAGGGTGTAGGTCCTCTATCCTGGGGTCGGTAGTGAAAAAACTACTAGAGTTTTACTCTCCTATAGGGTAGGGTGTGGGTATTCACATATAGAGTTGTACTCCCCATATCTGAGTTGTGATGGGGAGAGGGTCCTTCAAGGGAGTTGGATCTCCCTTGAATTTCAGACATAGTGTCAAGGAGTGGGCCTCTTCACTTGGTTTCCCTTGGTCTTTCCTCGGGTGAAGGACTGTGACTATGAGACCTCTAGTGTCGGGCACTAGAGGCAGTTCTAGAAGAAAGATCCTGATGGAGCATGTCCTCTTGGACGTTCCATTAAAAATGGTTGAGTTGTACTTGATGGAGTACATCTCTCAGACGGGTTCCATCAGGGATGGCCAGTTCATAGAGCGTGTACTCCTGATCCTTGAGTAACGCTTAGAGCCTTATTTGGAAATCCTAGAAATGGATTGAGGTCGGGGCCATATGTTTTTTTCGGATGAGACGAGTATACCTGGTTTGAGATAATTATTTTGATTTTTTGCTTTGTTATTGAGATCATGCTTTATGGCTTTCCTTTTTTTAAAATTTTCAGAGCCCTTCGAGGGTCTCGGGGTCCATACTAGGTATTGTTATACTCACCTCTATACGAGCTTTTCCTGCACCTTGTTGTGTCTTGTGACGATGAATAGAAGCCTTGAATGATACTTGGGGATCCATGATGTGACATAAATGGAGGCGGCCGATGTACGATGAGAGATTCGTGATGAGCTGTACCTACCCTTATGGTAGGGTCATTGGTGGATGACCTCGGGTGATATTTTCCTTTTTTTTGTATTTACATTTCATTAGCATTTCTATTCTGGCCACAAAGATTAGTACATACCCTTACACTCAGATGTGGTATCTAGTTGGGGTTTCACCTTACTATTCTGTTGTGTTTTACTTTTGCGTAGTGAACCCTTCTTGTGTGTGTATAGGTTTTGAGGCAATACCTTCCCATTGTTTGGAAATTTCTTTTCGATGCTAGTCACCAAACCATGCCCTATACAAGGCGATCAAGGGGTAATCACAGTACTAGCCCTAGGGGATAGGTCGTGACACCAAGTGACATTATATTGTGGATTATGGTTCATTATGATTATTTTTTCAGGGCATTCCAAAGTGTCCAGTAATGCTAGCAACCATAGGTTAACAGAATAGTCACACTCAAGCGTTTGTGGCATGTCCTGATACTAGAACACAATAACACCTATATTCATCCTTATAATAGAGATTATCAAGGGAAAATAAATACTAGGTTACCCACATCGATAATAGGGTATCGTGTGCTATAGACACGTATCTGAGGATTTCCTTGGCTTCCAAAGTTTGACATGGCGTATGATATGAGTTTAACATCTAGCGAAGATGGGTCAGACTGATAAGAACACAAACAAGAATTTACATGATGGGTACATCCTTATATGGTAGAACTGACAATGTTTAATGTATGGGTGGATTAGAATGCCCTATGAAGATGGACCCAGGATGGTGTGTCCCTGAAAATGGAAGATTTCACATTATGAAGGTTGATATGAACACCACTGAGAGCGAATCAGAGATGGTGGACCCAACAAGGGAAACACCATGGTTTACCATTATGTGGGATATAACGTTGGGGATGATTTGTACATAACTCGTCTAGAGTACAAGGATCAAAACCCATGTAGTTCGAACGTGTGGTTTGGGGAATACACATTGAGAGGGGACAAGTTCTACTAGAAAAAGAAATCGTATGGATGAATGGGGGTTATGCACTGTGATGACCCATATGGATGTAATGATCTCAACGAGATATGGTAGACTGTGTAAAATCAGGATGGGTATGGTGGAAGTGTTGAAGGGGGGAGATGAATAGAGATGGAACCGGTGTGAAGGGAACCAGTATAGAGATGATAGTGTTAGGATTGAACCATATGGAGGATTCCTATGAATCCCCATGGTATGGAATCAAGGACCACATGGTTATGGAAAGACGTGATGAGTCACTTGAGTAGGTGGCTCATGAGAATGGATGCATGAATGAGACCTGAAGGAAGTGGAACATTGGGTTAAGGCATGATATTCCCGAAACACGATGTCTGAGGGAGAGAATAGGATGGGACATAGTTATGGGATTGAACCTTAGAGAGTCATCATACATATCATCATGGTTGGGAATCAAGGTTCATATAGTTTTGGAATAGGGGAAAAGAATCGGGGTGTACACAATGGACATCAACCCAAAGACATGCAGGGGCTTTCTCATGGTTAGAAACCCATTGAAAGAGGAATATTCGTGGTTGAAGGAAAATGGTGATGTGTGTGAGGATTATGCAAAGTTATCTTCTTGGATGTATCAAAATGACTCATGGACGTGGACCTAGGATATTTGACATAGAGAGAGAAGATGTCACATCCTGAGGGTACATCCCTAGGAGGGAGTACCAATGTATACCATTATTCAGGATTGAACCTCAACGTGTCTTCCTACATACATTGCTAACAAAGAAAAATGATCAAAATACAAAGAGTTATATTTGGTAAAAGGGGAATTACAGTTTAATTTCATGTGTAATGAGGGTGAATTGACCTGAATTGGTCGAGCCTAATGGGTAACAAGCTTGAGCCTTAGCGATTCTTCCTATGTACCTTTCTTGAAAAAGGACAGGATCAATTTCCACCTAGTTTGGTAGAGAGGGGAATAGAGCTTATGCGTGGCTAGAGGCCCGTTGTTGGATGTCTTGGTTGATACTTACACTTTGACAATGTGATTCACGCTTATTGTTAGAAACAAGATTTAGCATCAAACTTGAAGATCGCATCATGAATGATACGGCTGTGAGGAATGGTGTGGGGCTTACACATGGCTAGAAACCTAGGGAGATGGAGATTGGGACTTAATCCAAAAGGGAAGACCATGGTGGGTGTCCAGATGTATGAGGAGAATATGACCATCGTATAAGGATCTCCCCATCAAGGTGGGTCGGTATGTATGTAGAGACTGCCTGAGGCACGCATGGTGAAAAACCATAGACATAGAGCGGAGGTGGATCAAAATAGAGGGAAGTGAGAGGATTCGTATTTCATCCCCTATATAGTCTACAAAGGACCACCACACATGTAGAAACTCATAATTAATTTCAGGTGTTGGGGATGTGGTTTTATCGGTAGTTTCATGTCTAGTATCTCAGATAGCGGGGACTCCCTTATCACGCCTTGGACATACATAATGTGCACCAACCCTCGCATGGGGTGGGAAGGCACAAGAAATGCCTGGAGGGATTGAGGATTAGGATAAGTCACTCAAGGGACTCACATTATCATGGCTATGTGAATACAATATATCTGTTAGCATGCCTATACGAAGAAGCATGCAGAAGGAAAATTATTTATAAAAAACCACTTGAGGTACCATGAAATCATGTTGTACAAGTCTGGAGGGTCGCATGAGAGAAGGTCTCGAAAAGCAGATGGATTCGTAGAGAGGGTTTTTATAAAGCATAGGTGATATGAAATTATCAGAGTATTTTTAAAGTAATGGTTCTCACAAACCATGATGAAAATGACCCCCACAAGGGGATGTGTTCAGGAATCAAAAAGTAATGGTAAATCTGGTTCGCAATGGGAAGGAAATACCCACTTGAATCAGAATATAAAAGAGCAATGAGAAAGCTAGTTCGCTATGGCATCCCGCCTTTTTATAACATAAAATTTCATTACATTACACAAAACTGAGGATCTTTAAGGTCTAGTGTCTTGGAAACCAGGAACATAATTCATGAAAACAACATAAAACATTCTTCTTAAACACTTGAAATGCTTCTCCTTAAGTTCATCCTAGGTTCATTACTGCATCTCATAACCAGGGGACATACATCAGAATAAAGGGTGAGCACAAGGCCCAATAAGGGAAGCAAGAGGAACATTTTACATGTGAACTTGAGATACTTCAACAAGGACATGAAAAGAACTTTAAGGCATGAGAAAGAAATCATGAGGCATTTAATATTAAAAATAACATTTTCCATAACTTGAAGATGTGGCTACATCATTTAACATAGACAATCATGAACATATCACCAAGGTCCATCCCCAAGGTGTCATTTGAAAATTACCAAGGTTATTCACCAAGGTATCGTGAAAATTGTAATCTCTAGTGGTTACATCATTACCCAATGCATTGGAGCGCTATCAGAGCACACCCTTAAATTTGACTTTATTATCATGTGAGCCACATATATCATCATCAAACATTTCATAAATAAACCACATAGCACAAAATAAATGGGTTTCATTTCATAATTACAACGTTTTAAAAACTGCTTTAAAGACATGATCTTTACGTCACTTTAAACCCACGGAAGGGAAAGTGGGTCTCATGTATGTAAATCCAAGAATTTAAAATAGAAAATTTTGATATATATGTGAATACCCTTGTAGAAATAAGAGCTTTGAGTATTCAATTTATAACATAAAATAATTTTGAGAAAAGAGAGAGAGGCATTTTGAGATGAAAATTCTGCAACATAACGGCTATGTTTTGGGTTTTTAGAAAACATTGAAAAGAGAGGGGACATGGGTCACCCACTCATAAATGATCCATAAAACAGTAAGGGGACAGAATAAGAAGGATATATGGACATGGTAATGAAATTTTAAGGACATACCATTTGAAATGAAAAACGTGGAAGGAAGACAAAAATTAGATTTCTCTTATGAAAATTCGGCAGCCTAACGGCGTCACTTAAACTTCAATAAAAAAAAGAATTGACAAGATCAAATAGGGTCTCTCATCATATGATCATAAGAGATCAGTATGATATATATAGAGATCATACCCCAACATAATAAAAAGGAACTTGAAAGACTTGACATGAAAATCGAACTTGAAAAATGAGAAGGGTGAAAGAATCCCTTAAAAATTCGGCAGCCTAACGGCGTCACTTAAACATTCATAAAACGAAATGATGAGAGTAAGAGGGGATCTCTCATCATATAAACATGAAAAGGGAAGTAAGAGGAATATAAAAGAACATCCTATCACATAAGAACATGGAGCATAAAAGGAATGACATAAAAAGGATTACATGAAAAGAAAGAGAGAGGTCGGATCCCTTACCTTAAAACGTGACTCTTGAAACTCAAAGTTTTGGACCTTGAGGGCTTGGGGGAACCTTGGGAGGACTCCTTGGGAGGTAAGGAGACCAGAACTTAGTTGGGGGAGAGTTGGGAGTGAAAACTAAAGGAGGAAAGGGTGGGTATTTATAGGGAAAGTGATGGGACAAGGCAATAATGGCCAAGGGACACCTCACTAGTGGTTTTGGCAAAACCATGGGCTTGCCCATGGTATTTGCCCATGGTATTGGCCACTTGGGATACCTCATACCTTATCTTACTATTCATAATTCGACCATATTGAAATATACTTAATACATCATTTAATGATGTCATTAAACACCCATAACTTAAAAACTATATTTTCACTATTCATAAAAAATTCAACTTTCTCAGAATAATCCCAAAATTTCACCTTAACCAAATATCAATGCTCTGATTTCAAAAATGAAATCCATTTTATAAAAATAATTTTCTAAATATTTTTAATTTAATTTTTAAATAAAAACACTATTCATCGAAAATTCATTTTTTTCAGAAAAATCCCCAAAAATTACCTTAACATAATATCGATGCTCTGAGTTCAAAAATAAAGTCCTTTTTATAAAAATAATTTTCTAATTATTTTTAATTAACTTTTTAATTAAAAAACACTATTCATCCAAAAAAACTAATACTTGACTAATAATTTATGAAACCGTTATTTACCCATTTTATTGCATCACATTACTTAATCTAGGTGTCCAAATTATATTAAAACTTTCTTTGAGTGAAATTACTAATCCATTTGGTCACATTACTAATCCTAAGCGTAAAATCACTATTCATAATTTACTATTCATCAAAAATTAAGTTGATCTTATTAGACTCCAAATTCCTTACTGAACACTTTTGTAGAAGACCATTTTTTGAAAATCATTACACATCATTAGTTATTTAGGTTTTTCATAAATATTTTAAAATATCCTTTTTTCCAAAAAATTCATCAATAAAAAGCATTCTAAAATTATCTGGACATTTGAAATTTCACAAACATCACTAAAGGAAGAAATCTCAATTTATTCACCCGAAAGGATTACACAAGGAAGCTAGGGTCTCGTCACATAGCCCCTTATAACACCGGCATAAGACCTAAGTGTAAGGTGTGCTATGGTGAGAGAATCTGAGGGAGGCTCAGATAACATTGCCCTAATAGTAATCTCTACTAACTTGGACTTCTCCCGTAGGCATTTCCATTCAATCTTGACACGCTGGAGTTCGGCTTGGGCTTGGTCCAAAGCGAAGCCCACAGATGCTACCTCCTTCCCAAGCTCTGATAAGTGGGCTTCATAAGGTTCAAGTCTACTGGATGAAGCCATCGCCTCCTCTTTCTGCATTAACCATTAACATCTTATTAAATCAATAATAGTAAGTTAATATACTACTCAAAAATATTGGGTCGTTACATTCGCAATGCTCATGTGATGTACCAGACCCGAATGCCACTTAACAGGTGTCCTGATCCAGGTGGGACACATTGCCTCAAGTGCATCTCCTCGAACACTAGAGGATTTAGAGTAGTATAGAGGGCCTTGGGTGTGTCTGTTGGGAGAAAATTCCTTCATTACCCAATTTTATCACAATATATGAATGTAAATATAGGTAAATAGGTAAAGAAAGATAAATAAATAAGAGGCACAACTGAAAATATAGATAGTAGTAAAAATAAATCAAATAACTGTAATAGTATTAAAAAATTGATGATGATATGTCATGTCACTAGAAAGAAATTAAATATGGATACCATATAGTAGGAATACCATGTTCCAAAAATGTAGAAATGAAATCAAAATACAATCCCAAGAATCCAAAGTTCGAACTCGATCCTATGCTATCATTCTCCCAACTAAACAACAAAAAATCAAGTGATCGAAGTTGTATGCTAACCTTTTTCAATACATGCAACCATGTAATCTTCTCCTAGTAACAAACAACACTTAAAGAGAGTGTGAGATAATTATAGTGTCCACCAAAAATGGTTTCTATATCATCCAACCCGTGTAATGGAAACGTAACAGTGTGAAAGAATGCTTATATAATATAAATCAACACAATGTATCTAAATGCCCAAGTACCTCCTTTATCCCTTGGATGATGTCAAAACAAGTAACAAATTCATTATTTTATTGTTACCAATTTATAATATTCCACTTGTTAATAATAGTGAAGGTTCAATGATGTAACAAGGCAACCTATAATGTTCTTTAATAGTCAAGCCCTAAGGTAATAACCAAGGGGACATAGACCTAAAGGGTCGACAACTAAGTAATAACTATAGCATGGAATGGGGTAACAGTGTAATACAAGGATCATAGTCCAAGTTATTCCACAATGAGATTCCAACAGAGTGCAAGGATTTCATAAATGGTAAATGGGGATAAGCGAGGACTGGGCCCAATGGGCTTTAACCATGGCACCTACATGTTAGTGCTGAATCCAATGAGTGTATCCATGGAATTTTGTAATGATATTAAAGGGATAATATAGTATCATACTAGGAATACAATGAATATAAATGGATCAAGATATAGGTGGGTCTAAACCTATGAAATTTGTATCATGGAATCAGAAGTTGTTTCCCGAGTTCTCATGGCATTCTCTGATCAGAATCCAAGTCAATCTCAAGTTAGGTCATTAATATTTGATTATAAAGTTTGGTAATGTTTATTTTCGTTCAATCCATGCCTCTATTTATTGTGATAAGTTAAATTATCTTGTAACATTTTAATCAATTCATTTAGTTCAATACCTTCCATTCATTAGTGTGATATGGTCATGTAGCATGCAACCTTTAAATCAAGTCATTTTTCTCAATCCTTGACTTTCATTAATGTGACAAGGCCATATAGAATGAATCAATTCATTTAATCTATTTAAATAATATTCCATTTTCACGGTTAAATCATATACCTTACATTAGTGTGGTAAGTGGTGCTACAAATATTCTACCTACTATTCGTTTACATTTAATGCCAAGTCATATAGTTAGTATACGTTCCAACTAATATTTCACATTTTATTGTAAAATTGAAGTACTTAACATAGGTATATCAAGGGGGTGACCATACATGGTAATTTCCATTATGTAATTATCATTATAAATTATCCATTTAATTTAGAAACTCTTACCCTTAGGAAGGTCAATCTAAGGCACACCTGAACAGTGGCTCAAACGTGTCAAAAAACTAAAATAAACATTAGGGAATAACATCTTTATAGAAATGAATATAGTTGTGCGTGTAATAACCAACAATTAATAACATATATGGAAATATCATATTCATATGGTTCTAATGATTATAATCATGGAATATAAATTCTATAAATGTCACTCGATGAAATCGTGGGGCCCCACACGACAAATCCAAAATCCAAAAACATGATGGATGGGTTATAAACCATACACCATAAGTTTGTATAACTCTCTTCCTCTGGTATGGTCCCTTTATGTTTCTTATATTGGAGTATATCTAAGAGAAGGAGAATATTTATCATTCCCCGATAACTTGGTTTGGAGAAAAAGAGAAGAGGAATGACTTAAAGGGACTTGAGTACTTCCTAGAGCACGTCCAATGCGATGAACGAAAGATCAAATGAATTCCTAATGAAGGATATATCATGATTCATACCACATGTCTTAAAACATATTCAAAATGAGATCTATGTATGTACATCCCACAAAATCTCGAATTAGGGAAGAAGGAGAGATCTAGTTAGACCAATAATGGAAAATCAGACAATTTACCCATAAAATGGCATGTGCATGGTTTGTTTACAAGGTTTGACAAAATGTGGGAAAACTATGCATGGTTACCTAAGAAGAAGGGGAACGTTCATGGTTAAGCCACATGGTCATGCACAAACCGTGTAATATGGTTATGTCATGAAATTTCAATCTGCACGGTCATCCAAACCGTGCATTAACCATGTTCTAACCACAAGGCATGGACAGATTCCCCAAAAAGATGGGTTTTGGGATTAGTTCATTCCTGAAGCTCCCATGATACCTTTATTAACTCTTTAGGAATTCATATTAGATCCAAAGTAAATATTTATACTGAAATTTAAAGGATCCATACCTGAGTTTATAACCGGGTTCTTATAGTATCCCCCCATTAAAATAATTCATCCCCATGTTCACCTTCCAATGGTGTAGAAACACTATATGAGAACCATTCTAGCCACTGAGCTCATAAGTTAGTATCCCTCTCCAAACTCTCATCATGCACATGACCATGCTATCATAGCACCCATACTAGAGGGAAAGACCAGACTCAGAGAGCCTTCATGCCCCAATCAATGATATGTACTGGATACTCCTCAAAGGTAGCATCAACATCAAACAAAACATACTCTAGATCAATGTTATAATATGGATAAGCATGATATTTGAAAAGTTGTGAGAGATGGAAAACATCATGCATGACATGGTACCTTTGATGTAGTATCAACCGATAGGCTACCATCCTGACTCTCTCTATAACTTTCAAAGGAACTAAAAATGAGGAGAAAACATTATCTTCATTCATTACCATCTATTCCCTAGCCAGGGTGATACTCAAAGGAAACCCCAATATCTGACCTCAAACTCTAGAGGTCTTCAGTGGAGATCAACATAATATTTATATCTAGACTAAGTAGTAGTCATGTGATTATTAATCAGCTGAACATGATATAGAGTCTCCTGAATTATAGGAGGACCTAGTAGGGCTACATTACATACCTCTCTCCAGAATATTGGTTAACTACATGGCTTTCTATATAAGGCCTCAAAAGGAGCCATCTGAATTTTTTCTCAGAAGTTGTTATTATAGAAGAACATGATAAGAGGGATATGTTTCACCCATGATCTATCAAAATCAAGGACACATGCTCAGAGCATGTCCTCTAGTACCTGTATTGTTCATTCTAATTATCTGTCGGTCTGAGGGTGAAAAGTTGTTATTAGAATAACTTGTGTTCCTAGAGCCTTCTACAATCCCTACCCGAACCTTGAATTTAAATGAGAGTACCTATCTGAAGTGATAGTATGTGAAACCCTGTGTATCCATATGATTTCATGGAAATACATTTTTCCCAGTTCATCCACTAAGAATGATTCCCGAATAGGTATGAAGGGGGATGATTTCATTATTCAATTAATGAATACCCATATATTGTAACTTACTCTAAGAAACCTAGGTAAACTAACTAAAAATTCCTTGGAAACATCTTCTTATTTCCATTTCAAGACTTGAAGAAGCTATAGAAAGATTTTAGGTCTCCGATGCTCTACCTTCACCTGCTGATAGGTGGAACACATAGTGATAAAGCCTTATATCTAACATTTCATCCTAGACAAAAAATATTTGAATCAAATATCCTAATAAATCATTGATATTCCTGGATTAACTACCAAATAAGAGGCATGTGACTCTTTCATGAACTACTCTATCATTTTTTAGGTACTCGGATACATCCATTTACACACAAGACGTCATCTTGGTCCACAGACCATCAGGAGGTGGGTTATCTCCTAATAAACTCTCACAGAGAACCGATCCTTTAGGATCTAGAAACTATCTACCCTTGACCTTATAAAGGAGGGAATTTGTAACTATCAAGTATGAGAGATAATAATGCTTGTGATATTCTTGAAACTACATATTCCTCAGAGAAAATAGGGCCATTAACTTCCATTCATCATTGGATTCCCGTAAGGCTTGTGTTTGAATTTTCCGAATCAGTGCATCTGCAACTACATTTCCCTTACTAGGCGTATTGGGAAGCTAAAAATCAATGTATTGTAGATACTAAACCTATCTTGACATTATGAGGTTCATTTTAGGCTTTGAGAAGATATATTTTATGCTCTTGGGGTCCATGTTCATCAAAATGTGCTCACCCAAAAGATAATGTCTCCAGCAACGTAAGGCATGGACAACTGCCACTAACCTAAGGTCACGTGTCATAGTTTCTCTCATGAGGCCTTAAATTTTGAGATCCCAATGCAATTGATTTGTCTTCATATATCAGCACTACTTTTAGTCTGATGTTGTATGCATCATAAAAGATGATATAACCTATACCTAGATCTAGAAGAGTCAGAATAGGTGCTATTATGAGCCTCCCTTTTAGTTCGTGAAAGGCTTTCTCACATGCTTCTGGCCATATGAACATTGCACCTTACATTTTAGGACTATTAATAAGTGAAGAAATTAATGAGAAGTACTATATTAAATGCCACTAATATCCAACAATCTCTAAGAAACATCATATATAAAACACATTAAAGGGCTTATCCAATGAAAATATAACACTGAACTTTTCTAGGTGAACTGATAAGTTTGATTCTATATTATATGAGCTAAGAAGTGAAATTTTATGATCCATTAGTGGCACATAGCAAGATTGGAATGATGACGAGGCTATCTTAGTGTACTCAGAATGATCTCAAGATATTTGTAATGGTTGCTAAAAGTGTGACAATACACCAAGATGTATTCAACAAAAATGACAAAAAAAACATCCAAATATGGATAGAAAACCCTATTCATTATATCCATGAAGATTGAAGGCATGATTTTATTACTAAATGGAATAACAATTTACTCATACACAACATATCTACTATAGAATGTTTTACGAGGTATGTATGATGGTCTGAGTCGTACATGATGATAATCTGATCTCATGTCGATCTTAGATAAAACCTTTTCTCCTCATAGCTGGTCAAATAGATGATCTATTCAAGGTAGTGGATATCATTTCTTGACTTTAAGTTGGTTAAATTTTATGTAATCCATTCTTAGACATAAGGTTCCATCCGATTTCTTGAGAAAATTATGGGCAAACCCCAATAGGATGTACAAGACCATATAAATCATTTTCCCTCTAAATCATCTAATTGCAGCATGAGTTATTGAAACTATATTTATTCTATCATGTATGGAGTATTGGACAATGATGATATTCTTAGATTAAGATCGATTGTAAAATCAATCTCTCTCTTAGGAGGTAAGACAGAAAAATTGTTGGGAAATATATCTCTAAAACGATCCACTACTGGAGGGATTTCAACTTGTTGTAACCACTAATCCTCTATGAAGATATTTTCAATCTAGGTAGTCACTCCACCTATCACATGATGCTCTAGTATAGATCTAATAGACTAAAATTCCCACTTTTTTATATGTAAAAAAATGATGTCCTCGGGTGATGTAAACGATACCCTCCAAGAGAAGCAGTCTACAAAAGAATGATAGGGAAACAACTAGTCCATCGTGAGAATGAAATAAAATACCTTCATCTCGAGAACAAAGTGGTTTCATAATAAACAGTAATTTCATACCTTAAGTTAAAGTCCCTACATTAGCTTATGCCCTCTGTTCATACCCACAACGACATATCTACGGTCAGTACACCATAGTAATATTATATCTCTAGTATGAGCCTTTACACAATAGATATAGAAATAAAAGAGTTTGAAGCACCTATATAAAATAAAGAAGGCAATATATTATATTCCACTATGATAGTAAATCATACTATATATGGTCTTACAACCTGATCATCAGGTATTGACAATAGTGCAAGCAACTAGCCAGATCACTGGCCATGTACAACATATAAGCTACCATGATAAAAATGCCTTGTTAGGGATGTTGGTGATTAGGGGTCTATCTATCATGGCTAAAAACTCCTCCTCAACTAGACCATATAGGGATATTATAAATCCACACATGATGAAACATAAAATAACTCACTCCTGATAGTTGATCTGGTGCAGATCCTTTTCCACTCGATGTTGCTGGATAAGTCCAATAGAAACACTGAAGATTCCCCATACAGACAAAATCCCAACACTCCAGTCAATCTCTATCACACTAAGGCTTTGAATTCCCCCATCATCCACATTGATGGCATACTTTATACCTATATAAACGGTCAATCTGGTTGTCACTTCCCTAACAAGAAACCTCGAGGGAATGTTCCCCACCATTAGAAGAACTACTGGCCTACTGTGACATGAATACTTTATACCCAGTACTATTTCCATACATAAGGTTTCACTTTGTGATAGGATCCTCATTGACTATCCTGAATAAATTAGGAACACAAAATACATTCACCTATGTATGGATGGCGTATTATAGCCCGTAGTCAAAGCATCTGGAACACCAATGATCGTCACCTGCTGGAAGCGGTGCAAAGCACTGCAACTCCATGAAACACACTGGATATTCCCTAGCTGACATAGAGCCCTGCTATATATGCATAAACCCTCTTACATTGTCATCTCTCAGTGTCTAAGGAAATGAATTATAATAGAAGGAAGTCTGAAAATTATCCTATAACACATCGTGATGACTACCGACAGAAATCACATCCCACCAACGCTTGGATGAATCTCAATGCATGTATATGTGAAGAATGACCATCCAATCTGGAGGAATATTCAAATTATCAAAGATAAATAGGATAAAATTTATCCAAGATTCACCAACATGTAGACCACCATCGCATGAAAAGGTAGGAGGATGCTTTTGGAACTCATGAGTCAGATTATCCATCGTAGGTGTACATTATGGAGCACCATGAATGGAATGCATCAAATGTAATAAAATATCACAATATTGGGAATTATATTCCAAATTTGGTAAAACAAATGGTGCCTTGAGTCGCACTCCTCAAGGTAAGACTTGATTCTCATGACCCACCATGTCTGGAGCATGGTGGTGGACAACCTCTTTGCATAAGACACACAGACTTCATGGTCTAAATCATATACAATTTCTTTGAAGACATCTTATAAAAATCTTAATTATAATTATAGAATAAATAGTGCTAGCTGAATGTAAGAAAAATCACTATCGAAGGCATACTACCCCAACTACCCGCTTAGTTGACCAGGTATCTGTATGTTCTCAAGTATAGGATTCATTTTATTTTACATTTAATTTTCTAATTTAACTCCTTTAACTTTAATAAACATTACACGGTTTGATATGGATGTGAAACCAATTCATTTTATATTTTGTGATTCACTTTATAATGGATATCCATTTTCAGTGAATCATTGCTCATACTCCTATCAATAGAGATGAAACCCATTTATTTATAGCAAAACGGTTCAACTTGGTAAATTAATCATCCCAACCCATGAGGGACCATACTCTTCGCGAATTGAGACATGGAATCTCTCAATCACAACCAAGAGTAATACAAGCATAATCTAACTATCACAACATCATGAAATAATCATAGGCATATGAAGAAATGAAAATATGTGAAATGAACCTATATGTCATGGTAATATGCATGAGATGATAAATCTAGGTTCCATTATGATGCATGTAATAATGGTTCTTCCCCTCATATCATCGAACAAAGGATGAAATAAAATCCTTAAATAGAGTAATAATCAAAAAATACACCAAACATGTGTTTCACCCAATGGTAAAATAATATCAACTATAATAAGAAAAAGCATAACAACAATTATAATTTAGGAAACTCGGTGTTTACCATGAACATGGGTTCGTGATGCCTAGGAACGAAATACAAACAATTCCCAAGTGTTCCTAATCTCCAATATATAATATTAAAATAGTAATGTAAGGAAGGAAACTCCCCTGATACCACTTTTTGATGTCCAAGACCCAGATTACTTTTAATGGGGGCCCTAATCCTGGTGGGCCACATGGAACCAAGTGAATCTCTCAGATTACCAGAGGCCGCTGACTAATAGTGTGGGCCTAGGGTATAAGGACCCGCACTTATTTCATACATAATCTTGAATTTATTCAAGAAAACACTTCATTTTACATTGAGGATCTTTTCAAGTTTAGAGCTTTAGAGAATTAAGACAAAATATTCATTACACATTGTTACATAGTGGATACCATAAAATCAGTTTCCATTTTCCTCAGAATATAAAACATTAAAACATAAAACAAGACTCCTTGACAATTCTTCAACAATTAACATGTCTTCCTTCCTTTTATTATTCATCCATTAACCTGTGAAAAATCATTTAAAAACTTGGGATGATCACAAAAGCTCAGTAAGGTATGAAAAAGAAGGAAAAATCTCATTAGTCCATGAATACACAAGACATATGAAAACATTTTTAAAATACATGATTTACACCCATAAAATCTTACTTTGTGTAACATGAGATTTACACAAGATCCATACAAACATAATTATAATCATAAAGGTATATTGGGGCATTACTTACATAATCTTGTAACCATCTTGGCTACCTTAAAATTTGTAACCCTCACGGCTACCTTACTTTGTGTAACCATCACAGTTACACTCGGAGTAACCATACGGCCGACCTCCAACTTACTCATACCCAATGCATTGGAGGGAAATATAGGTCCCACCCTTCATCATAAACAATGCCCAATAGCCAAAACATAATCATTCAACATAAATAATAGCATAAAAACATTGCCTTTGAATCTTATAAAACAGAATTTTAAAAGAGGATTTTAGAAGAAAAGTCCCTTATAAACATCATATACTTGAAGTGAGACTTAATTGAGTGGATGGAATATGTATATACTCTGTAAATACACATAATTAAACATAATATAAACAGAACCCATCACACAAACAATTTAAATAGCACATAAATTATAAAGTAGAAGGTTAACCCAAAGAATGGAAATCGGGTTAAGAATTCCCTTACCTTGGGCTTGTCCTACTTCAAAATTGTTTGAACCTCCTGTATAATGGTTAAAGGAGTGTTAATAGGATTTTAAAGAAACGTGTTCATGTTTATAACATCTTATATGGTCATTTAATAACCTCATTTTACCCCTTATTTGTTAGTATTTTGTTCCTTGCATTATTTTGGGTGAGGTCTTTTGTGATTTTCACGATCGGTTCATGATGAATCGTTCTTGTTGATTGGAAGTGAAACTCCAGAATTGGAATGGAGTATTAGTTACATAACTCCAGTACCATAAATTATACCATTCATCACTTTGGTGCCTTATATGATGATTATTTATAAGTTAAAACATTAATTATGTTCGTTTAGATAATTTAAGTGGTTCTTTGATAATTACAATTTCATTTAGTCTTATAAGTTTGAATCATGAGTACAAAAGAATTATAGAACCTTATATGATTCATAAAACATATATTATAACCGGGTTCAACCATATAAATGGTTTCATGACCAGACTTGAAATAATTAATGGAAATTGAAAATACATCGTCCACGATATCGGTAATTCGACACAAATGGACAATGTTTTTTGATTCTTTAAATAAGTGAAAGAGGAGAGGAATAATGATTTGTAATTTTCCATAAACATGAAAACATCCAGAATATACATGATTCTGGAGATTTCATGCCTCTTGGATAAGATGGGGTGAAGAAAGAATTGGAAGGAATCATGAAATAAAGAAAACATGAGAAATTTCTTACAAAAAATTCGGCAGCCTAACGGCGCCTCTAAAAATTTCATAAAAACAAGATTGATGAGAGGAATGGAATATCTCATCAATCATACAAAATTTGGACTGTAAGGGAAAATATTTAATGAAATATCCCATAAAAAGACAAAGGGAAAGGAAGAGAATAACATAAAATGGATGGAAAGAATGAAAATGAAAGAGGATGTTTACCTCTTGATCTCTTCTCCTTGAGATCCTTCTTAAGGGCTTTGATTTTGGTCTTTTGGTGAGACCAGCAGCTCTAGGACGTGGGGAAGAAGATTGAGGAGGGAATTTGGCAGAAATTAGACAATGCTCAAGGCTTGAGAGGTGTGGGAGGAAGAGGGGAGTGAGGGTGGTATTTATAGTGGAGGAGGGGAGGTATTTTAGATTATTTTAATTATTATTATAATATTTTTATCAAGACTATGAATAATCTCAAATCAAGTGGCCCTAAATAGTGATAATATCATGTGATTTCGAAGCAAGTGGCCTTGCATCACTTATGATGTCATAAATAGTGCATTTTTACTGATAAATTGATTATACTGTATTTTACCGTATTTCACTATTCACTGAAAATTCAAGAGTTTCAGAAAAATACCAAAAATTTACCCCAACCATTTTTCGATGTGTAGAATTCAAAAATGAACTCCATTTTTCAAAAATAATTTTCTAAATATTATTAATTTAATTTTTAAATAAGGCCACAGTTAATTCGAAAAATAACAATATTGAAGTGCAATTAGTTTTATGTGACATTGGAAAATTAATTATGATCCCGTTATCCTATTGCCATGGAAAAATAAAATAATATTATTATTTACTATTCATAAGGTCATATTACTATTCATATTACTATTCATAAGGGCATGTTACTATTCACCAAAAAAAACAAGTTTGTTCCATCAGACTCTAAATAACATACCGAACACAATTGTAGATGACAGTTTCTTGAAATTCAAAACATAGAAGAAATAAAATTATGTTTAAAGGATACTTATAAATATATACCTTAAACAAAATTTCAAGCATTTTCAATTTATTTTTAGAAAACCTTGGGATGTTACATTATCCCCACCTTCTTGAAATTGCGTCCTCGCAATTTTATTTACTTATTAAACAACTGAGGGTATTTTTCCCTCATAGCATTTTCAGACTCCCATGTTGCTTCTTCAACCATGTGGTTTCTCCACAAAACCTTTACCTGGTGGATTACCTTATTCCGCAATACCTGTTCTCTTCGATCAAGAATCTGAACCGATTTTTCTTCATAAGAAAGGTTCTCTGCTAGCTGAACTTCTTCCGGCCTCAAGACATGTGATGAATCTGGAACATACTTTCTCAACATCGAAACATGAAAAACATTGTGTACCTGAAACAAGCTCGGAGGCAAAGCTACGCGGTACGCAACTGTTCCAACTTTATCCAAGATTTCAAAAGGACCGATGAACCGTGGACTTAGTTTCCCTTTCTTACCGAAACGCATCACACTTTTCCAAGGAGATATTTTAAGGAAAACATGGTCACCTACCTTGAAAGAGAAGTCTTTCCTTCTGTTATCTGCATAACTTTTCTGCCTGCTTTGAGCTATCCTCATGTGTTGCTGGATCATCCTCACTTTCTCAGCCACTTCTTCTACTAATTCTGGCCCCATCAACTTTCTTTCACCGACTTCATCCCAAAACGCAGGAGTCCGACACCGCTTTCCATACAAGGCCTCAAAAGGTGCCATCTGAATACTGGAATGGAAACTGTTATTATAAGAAAACTCAACTAATGAAAGATGCTGATCCCAACTTCCCTGATAGTCCATTGAACAAGCTCGAAGCATATCCTCCAAAGTTTGAATCGTTCGCTCTGACTGCCCATCTGATTGAGGATGAAAAGATGTACTGAAATTCAACTCTGTGCCCAAAGACTTCTGAAGTCCCTTCCAAAATTTAGAAGTGAACCTGGTATCTCGGTCAGACACAATGGAAAGAGGAACTCCATGTAACCTGACAATCTCTTTGAGGTACAATCGAGAAAGTTGATCTAATGTCATTGTATCTCGAATAGAAAGAAAATGAGCAGACTTTGTTAGCCGATCAACAATAACCCATATCGCATTGTTACCTCGAGAAGTCTTTGGTAGTCCCACCACAAAATCCATGGATATATTCTCCCATTTCCATTCTGGCACCGGCAAAGGCTGAAGCATCCCCTTCGGTAACTGTCGCTCTGCTTTAACCTGCTGACATGTCAAACATTTCATTGTAAAATCAGCAATATCTCTTTTCATCCCATTCCACCAGTAATATTCTCGAAGGTCTCTGTACATCTTAGTACTTCCAGGATGAACAGAAAATGGAGAACTATGAGCTTCACACAACAATTCTTTCTTCAGCTGGGAATCACAAGGCACACACAACCTTTTTCCAAACCTTAAAACACAATCTTTATCAAGATTAAATTCTGGAAACTTACCCATTTTAACCAATTCTACCTTTTTCTGTAGCTCGCGGTCTTCCCTCTGCGCTTTCATAATTCTGTCTGACAACGAAGACTGCACTGAAACCTGAAACAAAATAGATATATTCCCTGCACCAACAACTTCCAAGCCAAAATTTATCAAATCATTAATCAAGGGATCACGTTCCAAACGTAGCATGGTTAATGATGCATGATTTTTCCGACTTAAGGCATCTGCTACTTTGTTTGCTTTTCCAGGATGGTAATTAATCGTGCAGTCATAATCCTTTATCAGTTCTAGCCATCTTCTCTGCCTCATGTTTAATTCTTTCTGAGTGAATATATACTTAAGACTTTTATGGTCAGTATATATTTGGCATTTGGTTCCGTATAGATGATGCCTCCATATTTTCAAAGCAAAAACCACAGCTGCCAATTCCAAATCATGTGTGGGATAATTCATCTCATGAGGTTTAAGTTGTCTCGAAGCATAGGCAATTACCTGACCATTCTGCATCAAAACACAACCAAGTCCCTTGAAAGAAGCATCACTATAGATGACAAACTCACCATTCCGGGAAGGTAAGGCCAAAACTGGAGCATTCACCAATCTCTTCTTTAGTTCCTGAAAACAAACATCACATTCCTCTGTCCAAACAAATTTAACCCCTTTCCGTGTTAACTTAGTTATTGGGCTAGATAACCGTGCAAAGTTCTTAACAAAGCGTCGGTAATAACTTGCTAAGCCCAGAAAACTACGAATCTCTGTAACATTTGTGGGTCTTGGCCATTCATCAACTACTTTTGTTTTGGCAGGATCAACTGTTATTCCATCCTTATTTACAATGTGCCCAAGAAAAGAAATCTGTTGCAACCAAAAATCACACTTGCTGAATTTTCCATATAGTTTCTTTTCTTTTAAAGTTTGTAAAACAACCCTTAGATGTTTTTCATGCTCCTCTTTATTTTTAGAAAAAACCAGAATGTCATCAATAAATACCACCACAAACTTATCCAAGAACTCATGAAATACTCTATTCATAAGATTCATGAATACAGCAGGTGCATTAGTTAACCCAAATGGCATAACAACAAATTCATAATGCCCATATCTAGTACGAAAGGCTGTTTTCGGGATGTCATCCTCCTTCACCTTCAGCTGATGGTATCCGGATCTCAAGTCAATCTTGGAAAAGTACTGAGCTCCCTGGAGCTGATCAAACAAGTCATCAATATGAGGCAAAGGATACTTGTTTTTAACAGTGATGTTATTCAAAGCTCTATAATCAATGCAAAGTCTCATGGAACCATCTTTCTTTTTAACAAACAAAACAGGGGCTCCCCATGGTGAAGTACTGGGACGAATGAAACCTTTGACAAGCAAATCCTGCAACTGATTTTTCAATTCAAGAAGTTCTATTGGAGCCATACGATATGGGGGTTTTGAAATTTGCTTAGCATCAGGAACTAAGTCAATTGTGAATTCAACTTCTCGTTTAGGTATGACACTGGGTAACTCCTCAGGAAAAACATCAAGGTATTCATTTACCACTGGCACATCATTGATTTGAATAGTTCCCTTGTTTTCAACAATATGAGCCAGATAACTTTCATTTCCATCTTTCAGTAGTTTCTCAGCTTCTTGATATGTTATCAATTGTATGGGTTCATTCTTGTATACAAACTAAAACTCTTTCTGAAAAACAACTTCTTTAGCTCTACAGTCAATCTTAGCATGATAATCAGAAATCCAGTCCATCCCCAGAATAACTTCAAACTCGACTAAGGGTAAAACAACAAGGTTTGCAGGTAAAGTCTTTCCACATACCATAATAGAAATATTCTTATAATTCCTCTTTGCTATAACATTTCCCCCTGGTGTTTTAACAACAAGTTCGGGTATCATTTGTTGAGGTGATATTTCCAATGTACTAGAAAATTTCTCAGAGATGAAGGAATGTGTAGACCCCGTATCAAACAAAACTTTAGCAAAATCTGAGTGAACAAACAAAGTACCTGATACAACTTCATTGGATGGCCCAACATCTGCTGACGTAGTCGCAAAGGATCTCACTACACCTTTCTGCTTGTAGTCTGGCTTCTTTGCATCATTTGGATCCCTCTTTGGACAGGCATTTGCATAGTGACCCATCTCACCACATTTAAAACACTTTATAGTTTGCTTATCAGGATTAGTCTTTGGATCATTTTCATTGCAATCTCGGGCCATATGTCCAAATTTACCACATTTAAAACACTTCCCAGTTTTGATAAGACATTCCCCAGGGTGCTTCTTGCCACACTTTTCACAAACTGGAAACTGTATTTTCTTACCATCAGATTTCATTGGTTGATTCTTACCCATTGCTTTCCAATTTGACCTCTTCTTCTCTTTGTTTCCAAATTTCATGTGATCGTCAGCAAACTCCATCTCTACCCTCTCAGCACATCGGACAAGTTTCTCATAACTTTTGAATTCACGGGAGGCCAACGCCCTTCGATACCTTGGCTTCAATCCTGAGTAAAAGCGGTTGATTTTGCTATCGAGATCCAGAATAAGATTCGGAGCATACCTCGCCAGTCGGGTGAAGTTCGCCTCATACATAGCCACTGAATCTTCCTCCTTTTGTTTCAGTTCAAGGAATTGTTTCTCCATTCTAAGTCGCACCACCTTAGGAAAATATTTTTCAAGAAAAAGACTTTTAAATTCATCCCATACTAAGGCATCAAAATCCTCTCTACCCCTGATATTACTTACCATTGACCACCACTGATCAGCTTCCCCTTCAAAACGATAAATGGCAAGACTTACCTTTTGATTGTCTGAACATCCCATAACATCAAATATCTTTTCAAGGGCCTTAATCCATCCTTCTGCTGCCACTGGGTCAGAAGATCCACTGAATGCAGGAGGATGCTGTCTCATAAAATGTTCCACCACTGTCATGTTCCGTTGGGGTACATCTATTTGTCCTCTTGCATGGATGCCACCACCATTTATTGCCTGTGTTAGCTGAGCCATTACCGTCACAAACTGCTCGGTTCCAATCCCTACCATTCCGGGCTGTTGATCAGGAAGGATGTCATTCTGTCGGTGCCTATCCTCTTCAGCATCCATGTTCCTTCTGCGGACAACCATTCTAAACAAACATTTCTTAGATGAAGCAACATGGTAATCTTTAAATGCTATAACAAATTAAACATAGGGTGAAAATTAGTTATGGTATTCTATTAGCATCACCTTAACCCCTAAAGTTATCTAAACCATCCTTTGATACCAACTATAAGGACCCGCACTTATTTCATACATAATATTGAATTTATTCAAGAAAACACTTCATTTTACATTGAGGATCTTTTCAAGTTTAGAGCTTTAGAGAATTAAGACAAAATATTCATTACACATTGTTACATAGTGGATACCATAAAATCAGTTTCCATTTTCCTCAGAATATAAAACATTAAAACATAAAACAAGACTCCTTGACAATTCTTCAACAATTAACATGTCTTCCTTCCTTGTATTATTCATCCATTAACCTGTGAAAAATCATTTAAAAACTTGGGATGAGCACAAAAGCTCAGTAAGGTATGAAAAAGAAGGAAAAATCTCATTAGTCCATGAATACACAAGACATATGAAAACATTTTTAAAATACATGATTTACACCCATAAAATATTACTTTGTGTAACATGAGATTTACACAAGATCCATACAAACATAATTATAATCATAAAGGTATATTGGGGCATTACTTACATAATCTTGTAACCATCTTGGCTACCTTAAAATTTGTAACCCTCACGGCTACCTTACTTTGTGTAACCATCACAGTTACACTCGGAGTAACCATACGGCCGACCTCCAACTTACTCATACCCAATGCATTGGAGGGAAATATAGGTCCCACCCTTCATCATAAACAATGCCCAATAGCCAAAACATAATCATTCAACATAAATAATAGCATAAAAACATTGCCTTTGAATCTTATAAAACAGAATTTTAAAAGAGGATTTTAGAAGAAAAGTCCCTTATAAACATCATATACTTGAAGTGAGACTTAATTGAGTGGATGGAATATGTATATACTCTGTAAATACACATAATTAAACATAATATAAACAGAACCCATCACACAAACAATTTAAATAGCACATAAATTATAAAGTAGAAGGTTAACCCAAAGAATGGAAATCGGGTTAAGAATTCCCTTACCTTGGGCTTGTCCTACTTCAAAATTGTTTGAACCTCCTGTATAATGGTTAAAGGAGTGTTAATAGGATTTTAAAGAAACGTGTTCATGTTTATAACATCTTATATGGTCATTTAATAACCTCATTTCACCCCTTATTTGTTAGTATTTTGTTCCTTGCATTATTTTGGGTGAGGTCTTTTGTGATTTTCACGATCGGTTCATGATGAATCGTTCTTGTTGATTGGAAGTGAAACTCCAGAATTGGAATGGAGTATTAGTTACATAACTCCAGTACCATAAATTATACCATTCATCACTTTGGTGCCTTATATGATGATGATTTATAAGTTAAAACATTAATTATGTTCGTTTAGATAATTTAAGTGGTTCTTTGATAATTACAATTTCATTTAGTCTTATAAGTTTGAATCATGAGTAAAAAAGAATTATAGAACCTTATATGATTCATAAAACATATATTATAACCTGGTTCAGCCATATAAATGGTTTCATGACCAGACTTGAAATAATTAATGGAAATTGAAAATACATCGTCCACGATATCGGTAATTCGACACAAATGGACAATGTTTTTTGATTCTTTAAATAAGTGAAAGAGGAGAGGAATAATGATTTGTAATTTTCCATAAACATGAAAACATCCAGAATATACATGATTATGGAGATTTCATGCCTCTTGGATAAGATGGGGTGAAGAAAGAAGTGGAAGGAATCATGAAATAAAGAAAACATGAGAAATTTCTTACAAAAAATTCGGCAGCCTAACGGCGCCTCTAAAAATTTCATAAAAACAAGATTGATGAGAGGAATGGAATATCTCATCAATCATACAAAATTTGGACTGTAAGGGAAAATATTTAATGAAATATCCCATCAAAAGACAAAGGGAAAGGAAGAGAATAACATAAAATGGATGGAAAGAATGAAAATGAAAGAGGATGTTTACCTCTTGATCTCTTCTCCTTGAGATCCTTCTTAAGGGCTTTGATTTTGGTCTTTTGGTGAGACCAGCAGCTCTAGGACGTGGGGAAGAAGATTGAGGAGGGAATTTGGCAGAAATTAGACAATGCTCAAGGCTTGAGAGGTGTGGGAGGAAGAGGGGAGTGAGGGTGGTATTTATAGTGGAGGAGGGGAGGTATTTTAGATTATTTTAATTATTATTATAATATTTTTATCAAGACTATGAATAATCTCAAATCAAGTGGCCCTAAATAGTGATAATATCATGTGATTTCGAAGCAAGTGGCCTTGCATCACTTATGATGTCATAAATAGTGCATTTTTACTGATAAATTGATTATACTGTATTTTACCGTATTACACTATTCACTGAAAATTCAAGAGTTTCAGAAAAATACCAAAAATTTACCCCAACCATTTTTCGATGTGTAGAATTCAAAAATGAACTCCATTTTTCAAAAATAATTTTCTAAATATTATTAATTTAATTTTTAAATAAGGCCACAGTTAATTCGAAAAATAACAATATTGAAGTGCAATTAGTTTTATGTGACATTGGAAAATTAATTATGATCCCGTTATCCTATTGCCATGGAAAAATAAAATAATAATATTATTTACTATTCATAAGGTCATATTACTATTCATATTACTATTCATATTACTATTCATAAGGGCATGTTACTATTCACCAAAAAAAAACAAGTTTGTTCCATCAGACTCTAAATAACATACCGAACACAATTGTAGATGACAGTTTCTTGAAATTCAAAACATAGAAGAAATAAAATTATGTTTAAAGGATACTTATAAATATATACCTTAAACAAAATTTCAAGCATTTTCAATTTATTTTTAGAAAACCTTGGGATGTTACATAGGGTGTGTCCATTGGGAGATTATACATTCTATACCAAAATTTAGAGAAATTTATGTATGTAAACAGAGGAAAACTGTGGAAGAAATATGTGAAAATATAATGCATAATGGAAAACAGATACAATAGTAACACCAACTGAAATAACTATAATAACAGTCTACAACTGATGATGATATGTTATGTCACTAAAAACAAGAGATCATGGATACAAGACAACATGAATAACAAGTTTCAAACAAGTGTAATTGAAATAAAAATACTATCCCAAGCCTCCTTAGTTCTAACTTGGTCCTCTTTTATCTGCTCTATACTAAACCACAATAAATCAACAATTTGAAGTCGTATTCTTCCCTTTGTCAACACAAGAAACAATTTAATCGACTATGGGTACCAAATAGATCCTGTATAGGGTATGAGATAAATCTCAGTGGGAAACCTCCAATGGTGTCTTTGACATCCGTCCCATGTAATGGAAATGTAACAATGTGAATGCATTCATATATAAAGTAAATAATTACAATAACTAAATAACCAACTACCTGCTTCATCCCTTGGATAGTTTCTGAAAATGTAACCAATTAATTATTTTATTGTTACCATTTTATAATATGTAACTTTCTAATAATAGTGATGGTTAAAAGATTTAACCTGGAATCCTATAATAATCTTTAATTGTGTAGTCCCAAAGGTACTAACCAATGAATCATAGAACTCAAGGGTCGAAAAATCATTAATAACTGTAGTTTGGCATGGGGTAAGATTGTAACCCAAGAAGCATAGTCTATGGCATTCTACAATGAGACACATACCAAGTCTAAGCATATTATTCAAGGTAAAATGGTGATAATAAATGACGGGGCTCGATGGGATTTAACCATGTCACATTCTTATCAATGATAGATTCAAGGAGTATATTCAATGCATCCTGTATTGATACTAAAAGGATCCTATAGTGACATACCAGTCATCCAAAGAATAGACAACAATCGAGATCTAGGTGTGTCTAAACCAATGCAAGCCATATCCTTGAATCAGAATGGGGTTCCAGAGTGCTCATGACATTCTCCGATCAGAATCCAATGTAAGCTCGATTCATTCCATTCCCATTTGATTATGAAGTCTTGTAATATCATATTTGGTGCAAGCCATTCCGTTCATTAGTATGATAAGTTCGTGTAGCGTAAAACCTTTTCATGAAGTCATTTGTTTCATGCCTTTCCTTTCATTAGTGTGATAAGGTCACGTAGCATGCAACCTTTTAATAAAGTCATTTGGTTCATTCCTTTCCTCTCATTAGTGTGAGAATTCAAAGTAGCATGTAACCATTAATTTAATCAATTTAAAGAATATTCCATATTCATGGTTCATTATACTACATTCTATTAATGTGTTAAGGGGTTATATAGATATGTAACCTACTATTCATTTACATTCAAGGCCAAGTCATATACATTGTATACTTTCCAAATCACATTTCACATTTTATAATTGAATTGCTGAACATACCTTAGAAGATTAAAGTGGAAAGAATACATGGTACTTTTCATTATTCAATTCTCTTTATAAGAAATCCATTTCATAAAGAAAACGTACCCTTATGATGGTCAAGTTATGGCCCACCTGAACGGTGGCTCAAACATTTCATAACACTATGAAAATAATTATGGCAGGACATCCTTCATGGGATGAATGGAGTTGTGGTAAAAACAACTATAAATTAATCACATAAATGGAAAGAGAATATCTATATGGTTCTAATTATTATAAGCATGGTATATAAATTCTACAAATGACACCCGATGAAATTGGTGGGCCCAACATGACAAATCCAACATCAACGAACAAGAGGGATGCGTTATATACCACCCTCTTTATGTTTATACAACTCTCATCCTTAGATATTGGAACTTGATATGGATTAGATCGGAGTATATCTATGAAAAGGATAAAAACACCCATGCACCGACATCCAGGTCTAAAGGAAAATAGAATAATAAATAATAAAATGGAGCCAATTACTAACCATTTCACATCCAACATGATGAACCAAATCTAAAATGGATCCCATATGAAGGTGGACTCTTCATTCCTACCATAGGTCGTCAAAAAACTCCAAAATGAGATCCATATAGGTAAATTTTACAAAAACTTTGATTTGGTGAGAAGGAGGGATCTAATTAGATCACTTAAGGAAAATGTAAATTTACACTAAAATTTAGTTGTGCAAGGTTTTTCTACATGGTTACCTAGGAAGAAAGGGAACTATCATGGTTAGGCCTCATAGCCATGAAAAAACTATGCAATATGGTTCTATCCAAAAATTAAAATCTCCATGGTTAGCCAAACTGTACGCTAGTCATGAGACATGACATGTTTCCCCAAAAAGAAGGGTTTCGGGGTCCAAAAATGCCCCAGACACCCCTAAAACTTTTATTAACTCATTAGGAATCCATATTATGTCCAATGTATATAATTAGAAAAATAATTTTAACGATCTATACTTTAGTAAAAACCCAAGTTCACATTGTTCAAGTACCTAAGGTGATGCATTTTTCTCAATGGTTCATAGAGAAATTGGTGCTTCATAGATCAAGATCTTGGATGGAGAAAGGTAAGGGTGATGATCCTTTTGAAGGTGGAATCCCTTTATTTACAGGAACTTAGGATCATGATTCTATAATGTTGTGTCGTGAAGGAAATGGTGTTTGAGGATTGGAAGCAATTTTGTTAGATCATAAAATCTTCCTCTATTTTTTCATTATGGTTATAGAGTTCATCAGACAGGGAGAGGCTTCCATAATTTCTCCATGGTGATAATATAGTTCATCAGAGTCATAGATTCTTCCATCATTTCTCCATGTCGATCTCATAGTACATTGGAATAAAAAATTCTTCCTTCATTTATCCATAGCGGCCAAAGAGTTCACCGAACTCATATATTTTTCCTTTAATTCTCTATAGAAACCATAGAGTTTTTCAGACATGGAATTTCTTTTGTTATTTATCCATGGTGGTTACTGATTTCTTCAGATTCTTATAGGATTCCAAAATTTATTTTTGGTGGCTACGGACATCATTGGACTCATAGAGGCTTATGTCATTTCTCCACTATGGATGTAGAGTTTGTCATACACTTAGAGGCTTCCTTCATTTCTTTACAGTGGTTGTAGAGAAGGGAGCCTTATGTATTTCTACCATTCATTTTCATAAATGTATTTAAGAATTGATTTCAGATAAAAGACCCTTTGGTGATTTTTAAATGTTACCAAGGACCAGTTTTGAGGAATGGATTTTGGCACCAATAAATGACCCCCCTATGAATGGGAACTGAGGGGAAGAAGATGGTAAATTTCTGAGGGAAATCACCAAAAAAATGTTGATCATGAATCTTACACATGATGCGAAGAGTTAGAGTGTGGGTTGACACCACCAAAATTATTTTTTCAGCCAATGGGTGCCGAAAAGTTCTAGAGGTTGTCACCTATAAATAGAGGGAGAAGTAACCTATTCTCTCCGGATCTATATTTGTGAACAGATACTTCAGATCTCGCATTACGAATCTCCCGAAAACTCACACAAACTATTCGCATACTGGGTTCCACAGATTAGTGATCTACAAATAATTCATAGAGAACATGTGCATGGTGTTCCCTTGTTTCATGGAGAAGCGCAATGAGTCCTTCAAGGCTCTACGAACATGTGCTCTGCGATCTGTGCTTTGAGAATGAGGTCTGTGAAGGAGCTCTATGAACAAGCTTCAAAAAAAAAAATAGAAATAAATTTAAAAAAGTCCTGAAAAAATAGCCAGCCAAGAAGATTCTTTAGTGGCCCTTTCAGATTCGACTTAGCGTGAAGAGATGTCAGAAAACCTCAAAATCAGAGAATAAGTGTGGAGTCATTCTAACCACGTGTCCCTGCAGGAGCTACTATCAAAATATAAAAATAACTATCTCCACTTTAAGTGATTACAACTATATGTTATGGTTCATAGGGTTGATTTTTTCATCCCAAAAGTAAGAATGGATGAACCATCATACAATATCAGGGGAAAACCATGCCAATACCGATGGTTCAGGGCTGCCGAAGACCATGTGAGGAAGGACCAACCGCTTGTTGTCACTGATTGTCTATACAAAAAAGTTAATAATGTTGATTGGAATGTTTTAAAACTAGTGTTATATCCTCCACAATACCAAACCATGTTAAAGGCAGGCATAGAGAACTCGGAGAAAGGGTGAAATAATAATTGGGACCTGCACCAGGGTGGTAACTTCAAGGATGATTGGGCCATGGATTATTGAGTTCGGGAATCTTTTGATGAGTTCGGAGAAAATATGAGGTGGGAGGCCTGTATAATTATACGTGTTCTTCTCAATTCCGTAGCTATGTGATGAAACATTTGATGCTGGAGTTGCTAATTATGTATTTTTTGAGGACAATCACCATCCATTTCCATCACAGGATGGTCAAAAAAAGCCTATAGGACCTCCACCTCTGGGGTCAATGTATGACAGAGTTTCTTCATGTGGAGAAAACATGGGAAGGGTTGTAGAAAATTCCATGGCTAGAAAAGGTTGTTATGGAACTTGTTTTGGGAAATTCCAAATAGTTTGTGAGGGACATCCATTTCAAATGGTAGTTTAGAAGCTTCCTTAACTTCCCACCAAAGCATGTCGCTTATGGGGAGGAGGCATCTAGGAGGATACCAGTCAAGCCTCCCAATTTTATAAAGGGAACTCTACAAGGTAATGAAAATTAATAATGGTGAATCCTGGAGGAGATCCAATGACATATATGGGGGGACAGTTTTAAAACAAAAAGAAAACCAATGGTTATCCAAGTTGGATTTATTCTTGAATTTATTTACGGCTAGATGATTCTGGTTAGGGATATGAACATGGGTGCGTGACTGTTCACATACATTATGCCATCCATGATGAAGATGGGGAAACATGTAAACCTCATAACCCCGATAATGGAAAATATATACAAGTTGAAGTGTCACATTAGAAAGGGAAAACTACATATCGGGTTAGTGGACCACACCCCTTCTTCTACAACTGGATAGGAGTGAACATAAGGTTTTACGAGTATCTGACCCCTATTTCTCATCCTTGATCAGATTTTGGACCATCCAATATGAATGTTGTGGGCAGTTTTCAATCAAACTAACATCACTAGTGGTGTTGATCAGAATCTGGAAGGCGTAGGAATTCAATTTCCATCAATTCTCACTGCCAATGGGAGTATTTACTATTGACAACCCGGGAATTGAGGATTATTGATCATAACTTCTAGGCTTCAAAGGTGGAGTTCTAGTAGCACAAGTATACCGTGTGCCTATATTTGAGTTGAACTCCCTATGCCATTTTTTAGGTAGTTTTGGTTCATGAAGAGATTAGCCCCACAATTTTACTTGGTAGTTATCCATGAGGTACACCCGTGTGTGTTGAGGAAGATGTGGATCATGTTCACATGGGATGATTGCAAAATGCAAGAATGAGTTGCCTCTGCCTACCTCTATTTATGGGATGGATAAAAAGTATGCAAAGAGTTGGGAGACATCCTACCTGGGGTAAATTATGAAGCGACTAAATATCTATGTAGATGTTGGGGTGCCCCCACAATCTTGAGGTAGGGGTCAGACAATAGAAAAAACATGCCACATTGTAGTAGTAGTGGTAAGGCCAGTCATTCCAGGGCCATATCCATGTGAAAATTGAAGAGAAATAATGGCTGACCTAGTCGCTCCAACAGCGAAGATGTAGGAGGGAGGGAGGCCACCTAGAGGGTTCTATAGTATTCCCATTTAGGCTCATGGAAGGATGTTGTGCCACATAGATATGCATGGGGATTCTCTTTATCCCAGGCTTGGGATACCTTGGATGTCAACTGAAAATTTCTTAGTCCCTCAATGATGTGGGGCCAAATTAACCATATCGATATGGACATAAAAATTATTAGCTATACCAAGGCCAAATTTATGGTGTCTGAGTCAGAAGGGGAACAAAAAATAGCTTAGTTGGAAGACTTCATGCATTTTTTTGGAACCTCACATAAAATTATAGAACGGGTGAAAGTACTACTCAATAAAACATCATCACCAAAACCATATGATATCATGTTGAGGTATATTTTCTTGTAACCTAAAGAATCATCAGAGTCCTCCTATGGAGAAGAGGCAGATAGGGGAATCCGTTTGGTGGAAGTTGAAGTTACAGACTTAGAGATGGGAGTGTTCACCAAAACTCTCGAGGTAAACATAAACCATTCCATTGTGAAATTTACTCAAATCATCCAGGTTTCTCACCTTCAATTCATCCTGTGTAGGATAACCTCATAAACAAGGTCACTTCTTGCCTGAAAAAAAATTAGTTATCGCGTCTTGTATTTGGAATAATGGAAATTGCATAATAAAAAAAGGATGTGACATCTAGGGTGACCATTCTGGAATCATGGTAGTTAAAAACCATATACGGGGGCCACATCAGGGGATTCTAGTAGTGAGAACCCAAGGGAGGGATTATATATTCATATTTTGTAGGTAATCTCCGTAAATAAATCACAACTATCATCTTTGGAATCCCTGTTTTAATTACACACTTAATCAAGATTAATAACATAAACTCTTCACTTGATGCAACATGGAAGATCGAGAGGTCAAGTGTATTTGGGGATTAGTAACATTACATAAATATTTAAAACATAGAACACAATATCTTATTTTAAACTTACTTTCATGACCACTATATTCCCTCATACTTTTCATTGCATAGGATAACTAGAGGACATGAATTAAAAAAGGTGATCTATAAAGCCCTATAAGGGAATAAACATAGAATAACATGGGGAATAGAATACATGTTATACAATAGACATATTAGTGGAGAATAAAAGAAACATGAACATAAAGGCATGGTATAACCTGATTATCATAACATGGAAATGTGGTAATAACACTTAACATAGAATTAGCATGAGCCAAGGCTCATTTCACATGAAGCATAATTAAACCATCATTGCACGTGAATCATAAGTAAACCCTCATTTCACTTTAATTATCATGAGTCAACAATCATTTCACATGATATATCATGATACTATACTTTACCCAATGCATTAGAGTGCTATTAGGGATGACCCTTCTTAACCATTTCATTTCATGCATAAGTGTGCAACATGTATCATAAAACATGGTTTCATTAAATATCATCATTTATTCCATGATAAAGTAATGTGGAATTAATACATGAAACTATATAATAAATATGAAAATGCACATAATGGAGAATACCATTGATAGGGAAATGGGTATGGTATTCACTACAAAATGTCTTTGGCTTGGAAAATCATGGTGTAATTTCGGCAGCGTAACGACATGACATAAGAACTCATAAAAATGGTTGATGAGAGATAACAGGGTGTATCATCATATGTACATGAAATGGACCTTAAGGGGGTCATATAGATATATGTCCCAACAATTTTAATGTAATTTATATTCATCATAGAAAAGAATTACTTGAATGTAAACGAGGAGAGAGAAATTTCTTACGAAATTTTGGCATGGTAACAGGTATACATGGAAGGCATTAATGAGAGATAAATGAGATATATAATTATTAAAACATTAAGTGGGTAGTATGGTGGAGGTGGAAAATTATTCCCAAAAATTTATAATTGAAAATAAAATGGTATAATAATATAATGAAACTTGCACATAAATAAGGTAAGTGATAATCCCTTACTTGGAAGTGTGATACTAAAGGCTTAGGAGGGGCTTGAGAGAGGCTTCATGGGAGCCTGGGGTGCCTTGGGAGTATTTCAGAGAGGGGAGGGCAGGGGATTTTCTAACTACAAAGGATTTTAGTGTAGAGGAAGTGGGATCTTTGGTGGGTTTATATAGGAAACAATACAGAATTCTTCATTATTTAGGTTTGGGACACCTCACATTAAACTAATCAAAACCACAAACCAGCCCACAATTTTTTCCCATGGATTTTGCCAATGGGAATTGGAAAAAAATATTTTATAAGTTCAATGTCCGAACTTCTTAACATAATAGGGTTTCTTATATATAAGTGAGTCACACTCTCAAGGAAAACAATTTAAAAAGACCAAATGTTTTATATGCCTTGAAGGGTCCACTAAATCTTTGTAAAATAAATCAAACAAACCGAAAATTGAATTTTTTTAATGGTAAAAAATATATTGGCCAAATATAATGTTTATAGTATTTTATTACATCACTATTTGGCTATTATAATGTCATAAAACACATTACATATTTAAATGATATTTAATTTTTACCCAAAAATTCAACTATCTCTGAAAATTATGAAAAATTCACCATTAGATAATTTTGACGTCCTGATTACAAAAAAAATATTTATTTTATCAAAATAATTTTCTAAATTTGTGAACATTTACCTTTAAAATAAAAATCTACATTTATCGAAAATTTATGGGTTTTGATAAAAACAACATTCAAACCTTAATAAAAATTTACAATTGAATTCCTAAAATAATACGATAAGTTATATTTATTAAAAATAAATTTAATAATAATAATATTTTTTTGAAATATTATTTCATTCAAAAATCCATTAATTAATCAAAATAGATTTCTTTGTTGAATATTAATGAAAAATACTATTTGTTCTTTAAAAACAATTTACAAAGTAACAAGTATAAAAAGAATGTATATTATCTATACAAGAATAATGTAAATAATCGTAGAACTAGGGTATTGTTAAATTACCCTTTGAAACACCCTTATAAGACTTTACAGTAAAGTGCGCAATGGCGACAGACTATTCTGGTGGCTCAGATAACATTGCTCGAGTGGTAATCTATATAAAATTCCACTTCTCTCGTAGGCAGTTCCGCTCAAGCTTAATGTATTAAAACTCATCTTGGGCTTGGTAAAGAGTGAATCCCAATGACATCACCTCCTTTCCGAGCTCCGATAAATGGGCTTCGAATGGGGAAAGTCTACTGAATGAGGCCATCACATCCTTTGTCTGAGTAAATTGGATTTGTTAAAGCTCTATATTTATACTAATCATGTGATCACTGCTCAACGACTATATTAGAAATGGTCACAATTCATAACGGTATTTTAAAATCCAAAACATAAAACCAAATATGTGCATACGTTTTACATAACCATAAGAAGACAATCAAATAGACCAAGATTAATTTTCATTAATAAATTTTTGGGTAGTTACAATCTTCCCCCTTAACAAATTTCACCCTAGAAATTTCTTTTTCCCACAAAAAAATAGATTTTGGTTACTCTGCTTCATCACTTCCTCCAATTCTCACGTCGCTTCTTCAAACTTGTGGTTTTTCCACAACAACTTGATGGGGGGAATTTTCTTATTTTATAGAACATTTTCTCTACGATATATGATATTCACTAGTTACTCCTCGTAAGAAAGATAATCCCTTAACTGTACTACCTCTGAAGAGAGTACATGTGAAGGTTCTAGTACATACACCCTTAAAAGAGATACATGGAATACATCATTTACTTTTTCCATGGTAGGTGGAAGTACTAGTCGATTGTCCAGAGCCCCGACATGATCAATAATCTCGAAGTTTCCAATGTACCTAGTATATAACATCCACTTATTTCCAAACCTAATGATCTTCTTCCACATAGATATGCATAGAAACACCATGTATCCAACATTGAACTCAAGGTCCCATAGACAGTTATTCACTAACTCTTTTTTCGACTATGGGATTCCTTGATATACCGCTGAATGGTTTTCACATTATCCACCATTTCTTCGACCATTTCCTGTCTTAGAAGCTTATGATCATCGACTTCATCCCATCATGCAGGTGTTCTGCACCTCTTCCCATACATGACTTCATAAGGTTCCATTCTGATGGTTAAATGGAAACTGTTATTATAATAGAACTCTAATAGAAGAAGATGTTGATCCCAACCTCCTTTGAAGTCCATTGAGCATGCTCTCAACATGTTCTCAAGTGCTTGGATAGCTCTCTCGGATTGGACATCAGTTTGAGGATGATACGATGTACTAATGTTCAGATCAGTATCCAGAGCATGTTGAAGACTCTTCCAAAACATAGAGGTGAATCTTGGATATTGATCAGATATAATCGATAATGGCACCCCATACAGCCTTACCACTTCCCTGATGTGTATCTGTGCAATTTGATCCAATGAGAAATCCTCCCAAATTCTAATGAAGTGTGCATACATTATAAGATGATCCACAACATTCCAGATGGAATTGTTTTTATTGGATGTCTTCTGAATTCTGGTGACAAAGTCCATGGTGATGTTCTCCCATTTACATGCTAGTATGGGAAATGGTTGCATCATTCCCTTAGACTCCTGGCTCTATTCCTTCACTTGCTGACATACCAGGTACTTTGATGTGTACTCAATGATTTACTTCTTTATATTATCCCAACAATAATGCTCTCAGAGATCTCGATACATCTTTGTGTTTCCTGGGTGAATAGAGAAATTTGAACTTTTTGCATCATCCAAAAGTTCCTTCATCAGATCCAGACATGATGGAACACAAAGTATTTTCACAAATATCACAATTCCATCTTCATTAAAATTGAACTCCGAGGATTTCCATTTTATGATAGCTTCCACTTTTTTTTAATTCCAAAATCATCTTTTGGAGCATTATTTAACTTTTAAAAAAGAGACAGTTGAGAAATCATTTGTGAAAGGATTGATGATGTTCCCTTATTTATGATTCCCATGTCCATCTTCATCAAATTTAATAATATTGGATCCTTTTCAGTTCTCATCAGTGATAGAATCATTGGGTCCTTTCTACTTAGAGAATCTTCCTCCTAGTTCGCTTTCCCAGTGTGGTAATGGATTGAGCAGTCATAGCCTTTGATCAGCTCAAACCATCTTCATTGTTGTATGTTGAACTCCTTCTGTGTGAATATATAATTTAAGCTTTTGTGGTCTGTATATATTTCACACTTCTCCCCAAAGAAATAATTCCACCAAATTTTTAAAGAGAATATCACCGCATCCATCTCCAAATTATGCATTGGATAATTTTTATTTTGAGCATTCAACTGCCAGGAAGCATAGGAAATGACATTGTCATTTTGCATCAACATACAGCCCGTACCCCTCTTCGAAGCATCACTGAAAACCATAAAAAGTTATCCACTTTTGGGTAATTTGAGAATGGGCGCAGTGATAAGACTCCTTTTCAACTCCTTGAAGCTTTTTTCACATTTATAATTCCAAGAAAACTTTACTCCCTTCTGAGTTATCTTGGGTAGAGGGTTGGAAAATCGTTAGAAATTTCTCAAAAATTGCCGATAATATCCAGATAAACCCATGAATCTACAGATATCTATTACTGATGTTGTCATCGGTCATCCATCTGTTTCAGTTGTCTTGGATGGATCCGCAAATATCCCATTGCTTGTGATGATATGGACTAAGAATGAGACCTCTTTCAACTAGAACTCACACTTGTTGTACTTTGCATAGAGCTTATCCTTTCTCAAGGCCTCTAGTACAGTTCATAGATTTTCCTCATGATCCTCTATAGTTTTGGAGTATATTAGAATATCCTATATAAAGACTACCACAAATTTTCCAGGTAATCTCTAAAGACTATATTCATCAAGTCCTCGAAGATTTCTGGAGCATTAGTGATTCCAAAAAGAATTACTATGAATTCATAGTGCCTGTATCTTGTACAAAAAGTAGTTTTGGGGATATCTTCCTTTTAAACCTTTCTTGATAATATCCCAACCGAAAATATACCTTGTAGAAGTATTTTGCTCTATGCAGCAGATCGAACAAGTCATCAATTCATGGGAGAGGATACTTATTCATTATCATGTTTGTGTTAAGCTGATGATAATCGATGCAAAGGCACATTGACCCATCATTCTTCTTGACGATGAGGACTGGTTCACCCCATGGTGAAGAACTTGGGTGCATAAAACCTTATCCAAATGCTCTTGTAGTATTTTATTCATCTCCTCATGCTCCACAAAATCCGTTCTATATGGAGTATTGGATATTACCAATGTACTAGGTATAAAATAAATTGAGAATTCAAATTCTCTTCTAGGAGGAAGACCATGCAATTCTTCGGGTAACACTTCAGAAAATTACCTCACGATAGTCATGTCTTCAAGGATGGTTTCCTCCATAGACTCAATCATCTGAGCCTGATACGCATGCTCATAGGAAAGTAATATCCACTCTTGAGATGATAGAGCTAAAGAATATTCATCTTCTTCCTTGCAATTGTACAGAATCTAGGATCGATTCTCCACAAGGAGAGTTATTTCCCTCTCACGAAAATTCACTACTATAAAAACGGGCTTTAACAGCGCTAAAAACGGGCTTTAACAGCGCTAAAAAAGCAAAGTAAATCTCGGCACTGATAAAGGGGGGTACCCTTTATCAGCGCTTACTGAGCGCTGATAAAGGGGTACTTTATCAGTGCTAAAAAAGCGATGATAAAGAAAAGCTTTATCAGTGCTAAAAACGTGCTGATAAAGGTATACTTTATCAGTGATAAAGGAGTGCTGATAAAAAAACCCTTTATCAGCTCTAAAAGAGCGCTGATAAATGAGTGTTTTATCAGTGCTCCTTTAGCGCTGATAAACTGATCCTTTATCAGCGATAAAAAAGCACTGATAAATTCCATGTCTGCTGCTACGAAATAATCTGCAGCAGCACACTCGAACACCTGCAAAAAAATAAGCATCTCAATAAGCTAATTAAAGCAAGTATACCCATACAAAATTAACACATAAATCGTAATCCAATTAGACCATGTATACCCATAAAACAAGTATACTCGTACAGAGAAGAAAGAAGCTGATTCAACATCCAAGCCTTCTCCACATCTTCCACCATCAGAGTTATCATGTTGTCTTCCCCTTTGTATAGTATATTTACCATCATCTTTATATATGTATTAATCTATTATATCCCCTTTATCTTTTTTAATTCATTTTATCTATGTTATACATTCCCATTATTCTTTATATTTATTTGTATCACAATTTAGATTTGTTAAAAGGTTATCATTGGTTTTTGGAGTTCTCCATCATTATTCTGGGAATATGAGGCCCTCATTCATGGGTTTCCATAATTTTCTCCAAGTAAATGGGATGTATATTTTAGAAATCACATGGATACCAAGTATTTTATATTATATTGAAACAGATTTTACAAAATGGACAGAAACCAGGGGGAATACCCGTTGTGGAATCTGATTCCCATCATGAATGCCTCTTCCTAGAGTTTAAATCCATACCCCCCTTTATAATAACTCTTTAATCCAAAAAAACACTCAAATTCCATATTCAAAACCTCAACAGGGTGTCTAGTTTCTACAATGTAGAAGAATTTATGTTATCATTCTTCTTTTACCCCTGGCCCATCAGAAAGAATAATGTTGTGGACCCCTTATCCTTGAAAAATGCAACACTACCACATTTTTAACCTCTATGGAATAATTTAAACAATATATCATAGATTCTCATCATAAACTCTGATTAAAATTATCCACAATGTTTTATGTAATTTATATAGTGTATCCACCACCTTCGGTTCATGCCCCATGATTGTGATGACATAATGGTCAAGCCCGCGATGTAGTGGGTGTTAATTATCCAATGCCACATATTCTTCTCTCAAGCTTCCATAGTGATACTATGACACAACAAAACTAGAAATAGTATCACCATGGTTATGCCACTTTTGTTTATTTATTTGGACATTATAGTTGTCTAATTTAGTTCGTGTTATCATTCATGGATTTTTCACAATATATGAAATTCATGGGGCTCATCCTAGTCTCTAGATGTCATCCACAACATCTCCTGACATTCATAATATAATTTTGGCTAGATGATGAGCTATCTCATTAGAATCTATGTAAAACTAAACTGAGATACCCTAGTGGCATAGTGATTTTGAGGGTGGTAGTCTATGATAGTTGCATCAAGGGAATATACGATTAAGGGAACATGAGTGGTGAGTGTTGAAAGGATTTTTTTTGTAATTTACAATCACCTAATCTCACCTCATCCAAAATATGTTAATTACATGGGATCCCACTTCCATATACTTGTTCCCCTGACTTTATATTTATAATCTTGTCATATTATAGTTAGTGGAATCATACAACCTCACAATACGACCCACACAAGTGATGTCCCTCATCCAATAGTGCACATAATATCCTAATGTCCCAATATTCTCTTCTACTCATCCACCCACCTCTAAGTTCAAAATTAAATAGCTTTTCTTCCGCAATCCATCCATGTTGGATACCCTTTATGGAATTTAATGCCCCATAACCCTAATGTATTTTCTATGTGGCTTGAACCCTTTTGGTTTGGGGATAACATGGGTTGGAAAAATTATTTACCTAAAAATATATAAAAAACTTAATTAAGATTCGTACACGTCACCATGGACCCTTGGATTTTTCTCATAAAATATCAAGGCAATCCGAATGCGTTTGGTCAGATTTTCATAGGTCAGTTGTTGTTTTCAATTAAAATTGTGTCCATTTTTTTTAAAAAAAGAGAGACCCTTTGAGTGATAGCAGCCACAACGTGCCTCGGATTGAGGCGGGGATGACTCTTAGACATCAAAAAGGACATGTGGATCTTTCTCCTAAAGAATCAACACAATATGAATGCATTTGTTCAGATTTCCGTAGGTCAGTTGTTGTTTTCAATTAAAATTATGTCCATTTTAAACAAAAGAGAGACCCTTTGAGTGGTACCGGCCACACCGTGCCATGGATTGAGGTGGGGATGACTCTTAGACGTCACAAAGGACTTTTGGATCATTCTCCTAAAGGATCAAGGAAATATGAATGTGTTTGGTCAGATTTCTGTAGGTCAGTTGATGTTTTCAATTAAAATTGTGTCCATTTTAAACAAAAGAGAGACCCTTTGAGTGATAGAAGCCACACCATGCCTCGGATTGAGGAATGGATGAATATTACACATCACAAAGGAATAGTGTATCATTATCCTAAAGGATAAACACAATCCGAATGTGTTTGGTCGGATTTACATAGGTCTGTTGTTGTTTTCACTTAAAATCATGTCCATTTTAAACAAAAGAGAGACCCTTTAAGTCATAGCGGCCACACCGTGCCTCGGATTGAGGCGGGGTTGACTCGTACACGTCAACAAGGACCCATGGATCGTTCTCCTAAAGGATAAAGACAATACAAATGCGTTCGGTTGGATTTTCGCACATCAGTTGTTGTTTTCAATTAAAATTGTTTCCATTTTAAACAAAAGAGAGACCCTTTAAGTGCTAGCGGCCACACCATGCCACATATTGAGTCGGGGTTGACTCGTACACGTCAAAAAGGACTCGTGGAATGTTATCCGAAAAGATCAATATAATCCGAATGCATTTGGTCAGATTTTCATACGTCAGTTGTTGTTTTCACTTAAAATCGTGTCCATTTTAAACAAAATAGAGACCATTTGAGTTGTACCGGCCACACCATACCTCAGATTGAGGTGGGGATGACTCATAGACATTACCATGGACCCTTGGAGCTTTCTCATAAAATATCAAGGCAATCCAAATGCATTTTGTCGGATTTTCATAGGTCAATTATTGTTTTCAATTAAAATCATGTCCATTTTAAACAAAAGACACACCCTTTGAGTGCTAGAGGCCACACCGTGCCTTGGATTGAGGAAGGGATGACTCGTACACATCACCAAGGACCCTTGGATCGTTCTTATAAAAGATCAAGTCAATACTAATGTTTTTTGTTGGATTTTTATAGGTTAGTTTTTTCAATTAAAATCATGTCCATTTTAAACAAAAGAGAGACCCTTTGAGTGCTAGCGGCCACACTGTGCCTCGGATTGAGGCAAGGTTGACTCGTACACATCTAAAAGGACCAGTGGATTGTTTTTATAAAGGATCAAGACAATCCAAATGCATTTGGTTGGATTTTTGTACGTCAGTTGTTGTTTTCACTTAAAATCGTGTCCATTTTAAACAAAATAGAGACCCTTTGTGTGGTACTAGCCACACCGTGCCTGGTATTGAGGCGGAGATGACTCATACACGTCACTATGGATCCTTTTATTGTTCTCATAAATGATCAAGGCAATCCGAATGCGTTTGGTCGGATATTCGTACGCCAGTTGTTGTTTTCAATTAAAATTGTGTCCACTTTAAACAAAAGAGAGACCCTTTGAGTGCTAGCGGCCACACTGTGCCTCAGATTGACTTGGGGTTGAATTGAACACATAAAGAAGGACCCGTGGATCATTCTCCTAAAGGATCAAGTCAATAAGAATGCTTTTGTTCAGATTTCCATACATCAGTTGTGGTTTTCACTTAAAATCGTGTCCATTTTAAACAAAATAGAGACCCTTTGAGTGGTACCAGACACACCATGACTCAAATTGTAGTGGGGATGACTTTTAAACATCAAAAATGACCCTTTTATCGCTCTCATAAAATATCAAGGCAATCCGAATGCGTTTGGTTGGATTTTCATAGGTTAGTTGTTGTTTTCAATTAAAATTGTGTCCATTTTAAATAAAAGAGAGACCCTTTGAGTTCTAGCGGCCACACCGTGCCTTGGATTGATGCGGGGATGACTCATACACACCCCTAATGAACCTTGTATTGTTATCATAAAATATCATGGCAATCCGAATGCGTTTCATCAGATTTTCATAGGTCAGTTGTTGTTTTCAATTGAAATTGTGTCCATTTTAAACAAAAGAGAGACCCTTATAGGCCACACCGTACCTTAGATTGAGGTGGGGATGACTTGTAAATGTCAAAAAGACCCTTGAATAATTCTCGTAAATGATTAAGGAAATCCGAATGCGTTGGGTCAGATTTTAATAGGTCGGTTTTTGTTCTCAATTAAAATCGTGTCCATTTTAAACAAAAGAGAGACCATTTGAGTGCTAGCGGACACACCATGCCTCGGATTGAGGCAGGGTTGACTCGTACACATCAAAAAAGACCCATTTATAGTTCTCCTAAATTATCGAGGCACTCCGAATGCGTGTGGTCTGATTTGCATAGGTCAATTGTTGTTTTCAATTAAAATCGTGCCGTTTTTAAACAAAAAAGAGACCCTTTGAGTGATAGCAGCCACACTGTGCCTTGGATTGAGGCAAGGATGAATCTTGCACGTCAAAAAGGACCTGTGGATCATTATCCTAAAGGATCAACACAATCCGAATGCGGTTTGTTGGATTTCCATAGGTCAGCTATTGTTTTCAATTAAAATCGTGTCTATTTAAAATAAAAGAGAGACCCTTTGAGTGATAACAGCCAAACCGTGCCTCAGATTGAGGCGGGGATGACTTTTACATGTCACCAAGGACCCTTTTATCGTTTTCATAAAAGATCAAGGCAATCCAAATGCGTTTGGTTGTATTTTCATTCGTCAGTTGTTGTTTTCAATAAAAATTGTGTCCATTTTAAACAAAAGAGAGACCCTTTGAGTGCTAGTGGAGACACCATGCCTCAGATAAAGGTGAGGTTGACTTTAACATGTCACAAAGGACCCTTGTATAGTTCTCCTAAAGGATCAAGTCAATACGAAAGCGTTTTTTTGGATTTTCATATGTCATTTGTTGTTTTCACTTAAAATCGTGTCCATTTTAAACAAAATAGAGACCCTTTGAGTGGTACCGGCCACACCGTGCCTCAGATTGAGGTAGGGATGGCTCGTACATGTCACCAAGGACCCTTGGATCGTTTTCATAAAAGATCAAGGCAATCCAAATGCGTTTGGTTGGATTTTCATAGGTTAGTTGTTGTTTTCAATTAAAATTGTGTCCATTTTAAACAAAAGAGAGACCCTTTGAGTGCTAGCAGCCACACTGTGCCTCGAATTGAGGCGGGGATTACTCATACACATAACCAAGGACCCTTGGATAGTTATCATAAAATATCAATGGAAATCCTAATTCATTTGGTCAGATTTTAATAGGTTAGTTGTTGTTTTCAATTAAAATTGTGTCCATTTTAAATAATAGAGAGACCCTTTGGGTGCTAGCGGCCACACCGTGCCTCAAATTGAGGAGGTATTGACTCATACACGTCTCAAAGGACCCTTTTATTGTTCTCCAAAAGTATCAAAGCAATTCGATTGTGTTTGTTAAGCTTTTCGTAGGCCATTTGTTGTTTTCAATTAAAATTGTGTCCATTTTAAACAAAAGGGAGACCCTTTGCATGGTACTGGCCACACTGTGCCTCAGATTGAGGTGAGGATGACTTTTAGACGTCACAAAGGACCTGTGGATCATTATCCTAAAGGATCAACACAATCCGAATGCTTTTGGTCATATTTCTGTATGTTAGTTTCTGTTTTCACTTAAAATCGTGTCCATTTAAAACAAAAGAGAGACCCTTTGAGTGATAGCAGCCATACCATGCCTCATATTGATGCCGGGATGACTCTTACACATCATAAAGGACCCTTGAATCGTTTTCCTAAAGGATCAACACAATTCGAATGTGTTTGGTCAGATTTCCGTAGGTCAGTTGTTGTTTTCACTTAAAATCGTGTCCATTTTAAATAAAAGAGAGACCATTTGAGTGCTAGCGGCCACACTGTTCCTCATATTGAGGCAAGGTTGACTCATAAACATAAAAAAGGACCCATGGATCATTATCCTAATGGATCAAGACAATATTAATGCGTTTGGTCAGATTTCCGTACGTCAATTTTGTTTTCAATTAAAATTGTGTCCATTTTTAAAAAAAGAGAGACCCTTTGAGTGATAGTGGCCACACCATGCCTCAGATTGAGACGAGGTTGAATCTTACATGTCACAAAGGACCTGTGGATAGTTATCCTAAAGGATAAAGACAATACGAATGTGTTTGGTTGGATTTTCGTACGTCAATGGTTGTTTTCACTTAAAATCGTGTCCATATTAAAAAAAATAGATACCCTTTGAGTGGTACCGGCCACACCGTGCCTCAGATTGAGGAGGGGTTGACTCATAAACGTCACCAAGGACCCGTGGATAGTTATAATAAAGGATCAAGGCAATCCGAATGCGTTTGGTCGGATTTTCATAGGTTAGTTGTTGTTTTCAATTAAAATTGTGTCCATTTTAAACAAAAGAGAGACCATTTGAGTGGTACCAACCACAATGTGACTCAGATTGAGGCGGGGATGGCTCATACACATCAAAAAGGACCAGTGGATCGTTCTCCTAAAGGATCAACATAATCCAAATGCGTTTGGTCATATTTCTATAGGCCAGTTGTTGTTTTCACTTAAAATCATGTCCATTTTAAACAAAATAGAGACCCTTTGAGTGGAACCGGCCACACCGTGCCTCAGATTGAGGCGAAGTTGACTCTTACACATCACCAAGGACCCTTGGATCGTTATCCTAAAAGGATCAAGACAGTACGAATGCGTTTGGTCGGATTTTCATACGTCAGTTTTTGTTTTCACTTAAAATCGTGTCCATTTTAAACAAAATAGAGACCCTTTGAGTGGTACCGTCCACACCGTGCCTCGTATTGAGGTGGGGATGACTCATACATGTCACCAAGGAACCTTGTATCGTTTTAATAAAATATCAAGGAAATACGAATGCGTTTGTTCAGATTTTCATAGGTGAGTTATTGTTTTAAATTAAAATTGTGTCCATTTTAAACAAAAGAGAGACCCTTTGAGTGCTAGCGGCCACACCGTGCCTCAGATTGAGGCGGGGATAACTCGTACATGTCACCAAGGACCCTTGTATTGTTCTCATAAAAGATCATGGAAATCCAAATGCATTTGGTTGGTTTTCTATAGGTCAGTTGTTGTTTTCACTTAAAATCGTGTCCATTTTATACAAAATAGAGACCCTTTGAGTGGTTCAGCATTCTTGCATGTTGCTGGTGCATATCATTTGTTAAAATGGGAAAATGACTCATTAGAGAAAGGATGTTTTATTTAATAATAATTACCATTTTCCTATGAACATTTACATACTATAATGTTTCATCTTTTGACCCCCTTAACCCCTGTCAAAAAATACCACCAATTGTACATGTCCTCAAGTCAGATCTTCGTTGTATTTGTGTACAATATTCCATCAGGCATGCATCCCACTCGTTTCTGAACACATCTATATCATCTTGTGAGTATGAGGCTTTTCAGTAGTCAGAGTAGTACTGAAAAATATAAAAATAAATAATTAATAAATAACTTAAACGAACAAGTAGTTTTTTTTGAAAATATTTCTTTAGGGATACTAGTTTTTTTATGAAAAATGATCTCTTTCATAAATTTAAAAACATAATAACCGCAATCATTATCATTTGTTTGTTTCAGACACTGCAAAAAAAAATTATCATTAGGAGAATAAGTAACTTGTGTTGAGATGTGTTTGGATAGTGAAATTTTATTATATATACCCTGATATTTGTCCAGACGTAGTACTTGCTCGCCTCCTTATGCTTAGCCCCTGTCCTCATTCCATTCTTTAGAAGATAATGATATACTGCCCTATCATAACAGAATCCTCAGAAAATGATAATATAAATTATATTACTTGACATTTAGACCTAAAACGTAAGATGTAGTTTCTTCTAGATTCAAAAACTTCATCATGTGTGGTCAGTTTGATGGATATCCTTGCTTTGAATCCAAAAAATAAATCTTTGGAGTATCCAAGTTCACCACAATTAGTAACCAATGTTTCCTAAAAACAAAAAAAGGAATAGGTAATAACAGAAGTGAAAATATAGTTGATATGCTTTAATCGTAGAGTATTACCCCTACAAGGTTGGTATTAGGAATAGTCTGTCATCTGTAATCTTGCTTTCAAATGTTTTCAGCAAGCCATTCACTATTGCTTCCCTTTTTGATGGATCTATTTTTGTTAGGTGTGTTGATGTGATATGAGGACTAACGAGTACAAATCTGGGCTCATGGAAAAATTCCTTCAACTGTTTTTCATAAATGCGTCTGTCAACAATATAAAATGAAATTAGTCATAATTTTTACATTAGATCAGCTTTTAGAAAATAAATTCATGGAAACATACCTCATATATACATTTAAAACTGTGATGCCTAACCAACCATTTTCAAGGATCTCATTTACATTTTTAGCAGTAATGAAATATTGACTTTCCTCTCCGTATATATTCTCTTCAAAAACCACTATATGACTATTACCATATTTTAGCTTCGTATCCACATGAGTCTTAAATGATAGTAAATGTGGATAGAGAACATGTGGTGTTATTGTGCTTTCAGTAGCTCCTTGGGATCATGTGGTCGATCCTTTAGATGGTTTTGAGCTGACGTTTTTCACCCCTTCCCTTTCTCCATCTATAACAAAAATCATTGGTTCAGACCCTTTTTTCATTAATTGTTAAGGGTTTAGATTGAAAAAAAGGAAATAAATACCTCTTTGTCCGCATGTACTGTTACAAGTTGTGACGACCATTCAATGAATGACCAAATAGCCTTTTCGATCATATGAATATCATCGTCCCCAAGTGGAATACGCATCTCTTCATTTGGCTCATGAGCTATAGTAATCTTCGTTTTCAAATGATCTTTCGAAAGTGGTATATTATGCAGTGTGGCATCTGGGATATTGAACATTGTAGTCCTCGCTACAAGGTGATAGGTGGGTGTTGACAGATATAAATCCCAATAATTATCACCCTATAGAATATCAGTACAGAAAAATTATCAGTGTTTTTCTGATTCACATTTCATGGGAATAATTATTAGAATATTGATTACCACGTCTAAGACAGTTCTTTGAGGCGAATGGATCACCTCAAAGCTAGTGGGGGGTGGGGCAGGATGTTCATGCGCTGGTTCTTCCTGAGTTGTGTCTTCCTTTTGCTTCCCACCCATAAAAGTTGCTAGCAACTCTCCCTCCCATTGCAATAATTCTTCAAGGGTTGCTATTTTTTTCGCTCATTTGTTCCAATTTATCATCTGTATCATCTGTTTTTTTCTTCTTCTCAAAATATACTCGAGGTGTCACCCCAAACCCAGCACCTCTGACACGACCGTATTTTTCTGGCTGCTTCAAAGCCGTCGATAATAGGTCTGTATCCACTACAGGAGTATCTGATTCCTGTGACTGTCGGATATAGGAAAATAACTAATTATTTTTATGTAATAGCAATTAAAAAAAATCTTTTTATCGTCGTGTCATACTTACACATATTTCCCACACTTCCTGTATATTCTCATCTACTAACTTTTTTTCTTTGTTCACACATGCCTCCTTCCATAGCACATGACATGGGATGGAAGTGCAATTGGTTTTAGACTCATCAATCTACATATAAACATAGAAAGATAATTATGATGTTGTTTATTAGGACCTAAAAATATTACTGTAAATTTAAAATACGTACCATTTTCTTTTCTAATGAAGCATACCCTATCCTTGATTTATGATAGGGGTATGTTGGTTTTGATGCACGTTCCTTATTTTCAGTACATAGTTTCTATTTAATAAATGAAATATTGAAAATCAAAGTGATGAATACAAGTATCCTCAAATAATGTATTATCACCCACAATGTACCTGAAACTTCTCATCCTCACGGTGGCCAATAAATACATCCCATGATTCTTGGGATATCAGGTGAGCGTAGACAATGGGTGGGTGCATGTTTATTTTACCTTTGGAATATTTCAGGTGACATCTTGTTAAAATAATGAGAAAACCTTGATGAATCCTTCCTGCAAGCCTTAGTACATAATTCTTGTGTGAATCGTCTACTATAAATTTACTCTTCAATAGATTGAGAAGAGTAATACATTATTTAATTATTTTATTTGCTAGTAAATTAAAGAAATAAATTCATAATGTTACCATAATTTCTTCCCAGATCACAGCCTTCATCCCGGACACAACTTGGTGCCATGAATCTATGTCAATCGGCACGCATTGCTGAGTGAAAACTCCAATGTAGCTGCTAAACATAGCCTTGTTGGGATTCACATATTGGCCTCATGCATTCCATCCGACTTCAAATTTTATGCCTTTGCTTTTCGCCTTAAGAATTTTGGCTAACACCGTCAAACTACGGTGCACATGTGTTTTCTGCGACGTCGGTCCTTCATTCCCAACCATTTCATCGATATCAACATCATCTACATGTTCATCTGAAATGGTATCAATGACATGTGATGATTGTTGTTGGACCTCAACACTAGGAGAAACATGAGCCGCAGAAGCAGGAGCAGCAGCTGCCACAGCAGGAGCCGCAGAAGGAGGAGCAGTAGGAGCAACAGGAGCCGCAGCAGGAGCAGCAGGAGCTGCAGGAGCAGTAGGAGCAGGAGCAGCTGTAGCAGCAGCAGTAGCTTGATAGACTTGTTCAACCTCAAGGTTCGGAGCACCAGAATGTGCAGAAGTCATTATCTGCAAAATTGGTTGAATAGTTAATTTAGATTACATAAATTCAGTAATGATAAGATAATAACATGAGATAACAAGATCTATATTACAAACAAAATACAACCTGTTTATTGTACTCTCTTTCTTTTTTTCAAAGGTTGAAGGGATTTGACACCTCTATCGATTATCTAAATACCGTCATTGTGGTATCCTCTTACATACAAAACATCATCTGCATTGGGACCGCTCCAAAATGATTGCGACGTACCACTAAAAGGATCGTCCTCAACTGAATTTTCATTGGAACCTTCAGTAGTTTTGGACGATAACAAAACAATCGACCACTTTCCATTTGCGGGATCTAGAACATAACAAACTTTTACCGCATGTGATTCCATTATAAACTATTAGTCTTTGTACCCTTCTTTACTAAAATCAACTTTCACAAATCCCCATTCATCTATTTTAACACCACTGTTGTTATCAACCAATTTGCATTGAAAAATCGGAAATTGGAATGTCGTATAATCCAACTCCCATATTAGTTTGATAATTCCAAAGTATGAAATATTTTCATAAATTAGTTTTCTGTCCTTACTACTAGAAACATGCATCGCTTCAGCCACTAGTGTAACTCCACTATTTTGTATGGTACTATCTCCATCATGTTCATATGTCCATCTTGGGAGCTCATTATCTTCCAGGAGCATGTCATTCAAGAGAGAAAGTAGTTCCGTAAAACTATATCACTCTATATGTTTCCTAATTTCAATTTATACAACTTCAGTATAGATGAAAATGTTGTATACCTAGTGAAAGTAGCATACAATGGCGTCTTTGCACAACTCTTTATCTTCTCAAACAATTTTGGGTAATCACAAAGTTCATATTCAATTGTATTTATCATTTATTCAATACGATCTTCATCATAATTGACATATGTAATCACATCCTCCATACAGTCTTCTTCATTATCCATATTTGTATTCATATATGATGATCCATAAAACGCAGTTTTATCCCATCCAGTAGCTACATTCTCTTTTTCTACGTGTTTATTCCAACATTTATAACTCTGATCTATTCCGTGAAATATCAAATTTTCTTCCAACTCTTCTGGAGTAAGTAGTCTATAATAACAACCACATAAACATGGACAAAGGATTTTAGAAGGATCCTTTGAGTGATCCTTTGCAAACTTGATGAACTCTTTCACTCCGTTCTTGTACTCTATTGTCAAACGATTAGCATCCATCCAATCTTTATTCATCTTCATCCTATTTGAATCTTAAATATTAGTATTTATGGTTCAAGTACACAAAACAAGACTTCCAAATATAGTAGAAGAGAACCCCTTCCTTATAAAAATAGAGATGAATAGAGCCTAACCATTAGTATTTATTCATCTTCATTAAATATAATTACATTAGATTCATTATAGTTTTCTCAAATCACCCCACACCAAACACAAGAATAATAATGAATGATACATCTACCACTCTTAGGTCTCTGCCCTACATTTAATTTCATCATGCCTAAATACCCATATATCCACACATACACATGTCACAAACACATAAAAAACCATATCCACATCAGAACCAATGTACCAATATGGATTTAAATCAGGCTACTCGACTCAAGTGGTGGTTTGTAAGAAATAATAAGAAAATATAATAAGTATATAGTCACACATAAATCTCAAATTGGTGTTAATAATCCAATAAACCAAAGTTATCATTCCATCTATCAAAATAATTTGAAGGAGCCCATATGCGACAGTAGTCCCAGGTGGTGAAGGTTCCTGACGAGGAAGGGGCGAACACACACTTATTGGGGTTTGAGGTCAGGTCACTGAGGTTGAAGGTGGCCCGATACTCTTACCAGGGTTCATTCTATATTTCACAAACCATGTCCTAGTACCCTAGGATGTTAACCCAATGCTGGTGGAAGTGAAACTGTTCCTGATTATCATGCCCAGGAGAAATGGAAACCAAGAGGGGGGAGTGAATAAAAATTCCTCAAGAAAGATGGAAAAACATGGTATTTAAAATAGGTTAGTGGATTTCATGTTGGCTAGACACCTATCCAATAGACTCCACAAGCAGTGATGGCCCCTGCAGTTGTTGCACCAGGTGAAACTGTCACCTGAGAAGCTGAGATCAATGAGGCCCTTCCCAACCATGAACTGAACAAAATCCATGATGGCCTTCCTCTGGAATGGGCTTCTACCTTTCCTTTCCTTTGGGTTAGAAATGACATTAAATTCACCCCCAACAAACAATGTATGGTGGCCGAGATCGAAGGTATTATGTTCAAAAGGACAATCAATCCCCCTAAATTTTTTAAAATACAAATTCCATAAACCATTTAAAAACAAGTCATTTTAATTTATTTTGGAAATCATTCCCAAAAACATTCAATAAAAAAACACATGCCAAACCATTTGGAATTTTATTTAAATAATCAACTTATCTTTATTTTAAACCATGATTTTCATTTATAATATCAAATCCACCAATGGTAGAAGGAAACCTAATTTATTTCAATGAAAAAGGTTAATTCACAATAAGATACCATCTATTCCATAGATTATTTTCATTAATAGGGTTATTTTGTGCTTAAAAATGATCAAAACATGTATAAATAACTTCAAATGGATAAAATATTAATTCATGAAACACATGAATCCCAAAAAGAAGATATAGTATAGAAACACCCACTTGGAATATTTGGGATCAAAACACAATGAATCTGAATGAGTCTACACAAATGAAGAACATTGAGTCAAATAAAAGAGATCTCAATAAAAGGTAAGAGATAATATAACCATAATTCCCCATAAAAATTATAGGTCTAGTAAATACCAAGGCTTCCATAGCCCCTAGGAAAAATAATCAAGTGATGGAGACAGATTGAAGTTTTAGAAAAGAAATAAATACCAAAAGAGGATCACCATTTTGAATGAAACTTCAATCCACCAAGTGATAAGGATAGAAGAGACAAAATATCCAAAGGGGCTCCCCAGGCTTTAGTGGGTTTAGTTAAACTTGAGGGAGAAGATAAAATAAATAAATGGGGGTATCAGGGTGAAATTACCCTACTACCTCGATGATTCCTCATATACAATGACACCACTGGCTAGATAGTGGCCCTCACCAGCTAGACAATGGTTATAGTATAAATTTTATAACCATAGGTTATCCCACTGGCTAGTCACTACAGACCAACCAGCTAGTCGATGACTATAGAATTTTTTTGTATCCATTATGAATCCCATTGCCTAGCCAATTACCCCCACCAGCCATTCAGTGGACCACATGAAGCTTTTCAACCTACATGTTCACGTTCACACCTTCTATGATAGTCTGGGACATCTTATGACCCCTCAAGAAACCCAAAAAACTCAAAGAGCATTGCTTTGATGAAAGAGATACTGAGATGTTACAATTATCCCCATTGTTCCTCTTTTTATCTGAATAAATATTCTAGTACGAAGGATAGAAAATGATGAGGCAAAAATAAATTTCACACAATAATTATTGTGTGGACAATTCACAAAATATAGGAAGATTCACCGAATAGAGGACCACTACGAAAAAATTTAAATGAACAGATAACCAATATTCCCAAGAACCCTTAATGTATATCCTCCAAGAACATCATACATCTCCAAATGACACGTCTACATCACTAAGAAGAGAGAAAATCCCAATAATGTCCAGAGACCTAGTATAGGTCACCCAACCATTTAAATTTTCACTAAAATGGTGGTAGATAAGATGGAAATATACTAAGAACCCATCCATTCACCCAAATAAGAGACTACAACCACTAACCATGAAGAACCACTAAGAGAATTATTCTAAACCTAAGGAAAGGTACACCCAAAACATACCAATGAATCCATATGAAATAACACAATCAATATCCATCAATGATTCAACCAACAACAAGAATGTAAAAAACTAAAAAGGATTTATTCCTCGATCAAGTACTCGATGGAATCCTTGAATTACCACTATAGAGTGTCACTCATAGATGGTCTCATTGAAGTATGCACCAACACCTCCCAGTGCCTGGTCCATAAAGAGACATCATAATCCTAGTCATTTGAGTACACACCAAAAGCCTATTTATGTCCAACCATAAATAGATCATATAAAATGGTTTTTTCACAAAGATGGAAAACTAATCTCTTAAAAGATAGACCACCCAACACATCAAGATTGAGCTCTAACCAAGACTTTTTGAATCAGAGGACAATAAGGAATAATAAACACCTTAATGGTCTCAAACACCCACCCAAAGAAGACAAACATGGAAGGAATCCTAAGGGATTTTAAATGAAAATAACCTAAAACACTTGTATGTTTCCAGAAAAGGATGAATCATGTAGCCTACAACCATCACAATATCAAATATCCATTAAATCTATCATGCCAAATCAACATATGGTTATGTGTGATGGGAGAGGAGAACAATATTAAAAAATGATTTGGAAAACATTCCTTAAATAGAAGTCCGGAAAACTGAAGCTCGAGGGCATTGCAGGTGGCAGAGGTTTGGAAAACCGAAGCTCGAGGTAGGCGGAGGTCCGGCAACGCGAACTAAGTGGGTGGTGGAGGTCCGGTAACGAGAAGCGAGGGCGGAGGAGGTCTGGAAATGCGAAATCAGTGGGTGGTAGAGGGGATTCGCAGGGTTCCAGTACCATGAGAGCTTTAGGTCACGATAAAATGAGGTCACTGTGCGACTGAATTTATAAAAAAATGGAATAAGGTTGTATCAGCGCTAACAAAGTGCTGATAAAGACTACCTTTATCAGCACTAAAAAATCCCTCATAAATCATTCCTTTATCAGCGCTAAAATTTTAGCGCTGATACATGGATTCTTTATCAGCACTTTTCTAGCGCTGATAAAGGGTCGATTTATCAGCGCTTTGTTTAGTGCTATACAAGGTTACCCTGTATCAATGCTAAAATTTTAGTGCTGATAAAGGGATTCTTTATCAGTGCTTTTTTAGCGTTGATAGAGGGCCTCTTTATCAATGCTAGAAAAGCGCTGATAAAGAATCCCTGTATCGGCAATAAAATTTTAGTGGTGATAAAGAGGCACTCTATCAACACTGATAAAGAATCCCTTCATCAGTGCTAAAATTTTAGCGCTGATAAAGGGTAACCTTTATGAGTGATTTTTCTTAGTGCTGATATAAGGGGGCGCTTCCCTTGCCCGTTTTTGTAGTAGTGATTTATGTATGCTCAATATATGGAAATTCAATCAATGCTAGGAATTGCATCAAATTACACCATAGAGAGTATGATGAGGTTCTCTAGGAAGTTCAATCCACCGATTATGACAGGGGAAGAGTTATATTCATTGGATGCAATGATTTCCCCATTTTCCATACTCACTAAAATATGTACTTCTATGATTTTTTGGTGGTGTTGGGATTGTTCTACTAAACATTTAGGATATAAAAGAAAGCTTAGAACTATAGGAGATAACTATTTCATTCACTTTTTGATTCTAGTTCTACTCTATCTAATATAGAATTAGATATGAGTACTTTAAAACTATTATACACATAAAGGAGAATCCAATGAAAAAAGGATAACTTATAAATTGCATTTATTTCCTTAACTTATGAAATAATAAGCTTGAATCTTTGTTATTCATAATCTACATTCTAACATATATTATTAGAGGGATTTTTTTTAAATTCCCTAAATAATGGTTCATACTGAGCGTGTGAATTTACCAAATAATATCTCTCAAGAGTGTCGTAACCAATAGTGCTATAAGGCCTGTTGTCGTGTACCAGGATACCTCGGGTCAAACCAAAACTCCTTATCGGGGGTTTTCACACCTAGGTACATTTGTGCCAGAGCCGGCTCTACCTGCTTGTATCCGGACAATGATGTATTTTCTTGATAAACTACTAACTAAATACCCACAAAAACATAGGGATGATTATATTATTCTTAGTCTTGTCTCTAAGGATACACTGGGGATTTCTAATATTAATCCAAAAAATAACTAAACCTATCCTCTGATACCAACTATGACAACCCTGCTTTTATTACACACATAAACATGACTTTTTACACAAACCCATCACCTGATACAACATGGTAGATTGATAGGTCTAGTGTATTTGAGGATTAGAACATTACATAACAACTTAAAACATTGAATGAAACATCTTATTGAAAACTTCCTTTACAAAACAACTACATTCCCTCAAACTTAGCATTGCATATGATAACCCAAGGACATGCATAAAAATGGGTTGAGCTATAAAGCCAATTAATGGAATAAACATGGAATATCATGAGTAATACAATAAATGTTAGCCAATAGGCAAATCAATATATCATAAAAGAAACATGAACATAAAGGCATGGTATAAAATTATTATCATAACATGGAAATGTGGAAACAACACTTAACTTGGAATTAGCATGAGCGAAGGCTCATTGTAGATAGAGCATGAGTAAACCCTCACTGCATGTGAAGCACGAGTAAACCTTCATTTTAATACAATTAGAATGATTAAACACTCATTGAACATGACGTATCATGATACTATACTTTACCCAATGCATTGGAGTGCTATTAGGGTGCACCCTTCATGAACATTTCATTTCATGCATAAGTGTGAAACATGGATCATAAAAAATGGATTCCTTAAACATTATAATTTATTACATGATAATGGAATGTGGAATTCAAACATGAAACTATATAATCAAAAATTAAATGTTCATAATAGAGAATAATCTTGATAGAGAAATGGGTACAGTATTCACTACTCAATGACTTTGGCTTGGAAAATTGCAGTGCAATTTCGACAGCATAACGACATGACATATGAACTCATAAAAATGGTTGATGAGAGGAAAAGGGGAGTATCATCATATATACATGAAATTTACAGTATGGGGGTCATATATATTAATTTACTAATAGTTTTACTTGAATTTAGATTCATGATACAAAATAATTACTTGAATGTAAACGAGGAGAGAGAAATTCCTTACGGAATTTCGACATGGTAACAGGTATACATGAAAGGCATTAATGAGAGTGAAAGGGGATCTATAATTATTAAAAAATGAAGAGGTTAGTATGGGGGAGGTGCAAAATCATTCCCCAACATTTATAATTGAAAATAAATGGAAATAACAGTATAAGGAAACTTGGACATAAATAATGAAAGTGAGAATCCCTTACTTTGAATTGTGATCCCAAAGGCTTAGAAGGGGCTTGAGAGAGGCTTCTTGGGAGCTTGGGGTGCCATGGAAGGATTCTAAATAGGGGAGGTAAGGCGTTGTTTTAACTCCAATGTCTTTGAGTGAAGATGAATTGGGATCTTGGGTGGGTTTATGTAGGAAAAGAGAAGGAATTTTTTATTATTTAGGTTTGGGACACCTCACATTAAGAAAATCAAAACAAAAAATCAGGAAATGGTTTTTTCAAATGGTTTTTTCCAAAGGGGTGTGGAAAAAAATATTTTATATGTAAATTTTTTGAGAGTCTTAGAATAATAGGGTTTCTTATGTGTATGTGTGTCACACTCTCAAAGAAAACAATTTAAAAATACAAAATGTTTTATAAGCCTCGAATGGTCTACTAATGCTTTGTAAAATAAATCAAACAAACCCAAAATCACATTATTTTAATTGTAAAACATATATTGTCTGAAATTTTTTTATAGTATTTTATTAAATCTATATTGGGTCATTATAATGTCATAAAATACATTATATCTTTAAACGATATTTAAATTTTACCCAAAAATTACATTGTGTCAGAAAATTATGAATAATTCTCCATTGTATAATTTTGATATCCTGATTCCAAAAATAATATTAATTTTATCTTAATAATTTTTTAAATATGTGATTTTTTTACCTTTAAAATAAAAACCAACATTTATTAAAAATTCAAGGGTTTTGATAAAAACAGTTTTCAAACCATAATTAAAATTACATTTGCATTCATTAAATTATATGATAATTTATATTTAATAAAAAGTAATTTAATAATAATAATAAAATTTTAATAAAATATTATTTAATTAAAAAATCCATTAATTCATAAAAATATATTTCTTAGTTGAATATTAACTAAAAATACTATTTGTTCTTCAAAAACAATTTACAAAGTAATAATAATAAAAACAATGTATATTCTATATAAAAGAATAATGTACATAATCATAGTACTAGGGTCTTGTTAAATAACCCCTTAAAACACCCACATAATACCTTAGGGTAGGGTGCACGATTGTGACAGACTCTTGGGGTGTCTTCGATATCATTTCTCGAGTGATAATCAATATCAACTTCCACTTCTCTCATAGGTAGTTCCGCTCGAGCTTAAGGTATTCAAGCTCGGCTTGGGATTTGTCATGAGTGAATCCTTTTGACGCCAGTTCCTTTTCGAGCTCTGACAAATGGGCTTTGTAAGGGGAACATCTACTGGATGAGGCCATCACTTCATCTGTCTGAGTAAATTAGATTTGTTAAAGCATTATATTTATACTAATCATGATATCTCTATTCAACGGTTATATTAGAAATGGTTACAATTCTTAACGGTATGTTAAAATACATAACATAAAACTAAATAAGAGCATAAGTTTTACATAACCATAAGAAGACATTTAAATAGACCAAGATGAATTTTCATTAATAATTTTTTGGGTTGTAACATTGTCTATCAAACATGGCCAAATTTCATTGATCATTTTATTCCAAACAGTTCAAATAATGGTGTGTTCCATGCTTGTGAGGATGGTTGGGGATCCAAGAAATTCTTTCCCATGGGTAACACCAATCGTTATGGAATATGACGTCCAAACTGACAAAACCGTGGTGATCACAACTACGAGAGGGACCACTGGTAGGACATAACCGGAACATAAATAGTTAAGACCTAGCGATGATGTTCATCCAGATGATATGGAGTCTAATCCAACATATAGGATGCCATAATAGTTTCTTTCTATTAAACCCATGGGGGTGTTCTTGAAATATAATCCTACTGATCCAAAAGATCCGGACGAGATCCCCTCTAATGGGGATGATAGTTAGCATGTCTGTCATCGGTCATGGAATCTGATCAAACACTTCATTTATGACATCCCATGACTAGAGTGGATTAGTGGAATGGGAAAACATATCCCTCAGTTTCACGACCTATACTCCAAATGAGTGTATGCACAAAATCATCACATGCTCATCTGGGATTACTTGGAAGAGAAAATAAGGGTGTATACCCATGGCCTCACCTTTGGATAGAAGTGGAGGATGTCTATCAATACTCAAAAGATTTAGGGAGCTGAACAAGAGATCAAACACATGGAAACATGGCTGAATAAGTTTCTTTCTTTCACCACTACCCATCTGAAACTCATATCACGATTATGGACCCAACTGGTAGAAGATAAAGAAAATTTGTGGAGGTTATACCTCAAAGTGATCGACACACTTGTTGAGGGGAATCACGCATAGATATGGGCTAATGAAAATTACCCCACATCTAATGTGGATGGGAGGGAGCTCAGGTGATGATAGAGAATCCTCGATGTAACCATCCAAATGGTAGAGGAACTGAGATGATCCATCGAAGGGGGAAATTTAGAGGGGTTGTACTCTATATAACTCATAATCACTTTTCATGCATGACTATTTAGCTTCTATGCATAGAAATTATTTTCTTTCATTAAATGTTGTACCTAGATTATATCTGTGAAACAACTAACGATCAATAACTATGGTCATGCGGGTAATTTCTGGTGTGAGAATCACGGTACAACTTTGTAATTTCTCACTTTGAATATAAAAGAGAAATTTTATCATCAGAAACATTGGGTTTGAATGAACACCTAGAATTTTCATGATGAGAGAGGGAATTTTACTATAGAAAAGGGTTCTCAGGAAAACAAAATTTTTTCCCAACGTTTTCTTGTTCAAAAGTGGGATAACGTTAGGGGAGATGGAATCAATCCGATCAAAGGGAAATGAGAAGTGTAAACTATGACACCCATAATTTGGAACACAATGATGGTGGAATGATGATGAAAGAAATATTTTGAAAAAATTTGAAAAGAAACATTGTTATCGTGTCAGCTTGAAATGGGAACAAACAAACGAGGGCCGACCACTGAACATATCCTAAAACACCTGAATAAATGTGATGTGTCTTCCAATGTCCTTAAGAACATTGACCCAGGACAGTTGGTGAGCCTTAAATCCAAGCATCTGGATAATTAAGGGGTTCTTTAATATGTGAGAGGGAATGAGGATCCAAAATAGAGGGCACACAAAGCATGGTGATGAAATGATGGGTTTTTTTCAAATAAAGTCCCAAAATCATGAAATTAATCCACCGTGACAAAATCACATTGGGTGAGCATATCGGTCTGAACAAAGATCAGACCTACTCAAGATAGGACCTCACTAGTGGGGTCCAAGAATTACTTTTTGTTTTAAATCCTAGAAATATAGATTACTGATACATATTTTAGAGTCATATAGTGAGGACGATACATGGAATATTTTAATGTCATATGACCAGGACATTACACACAGTTTATGGCCATACTTCTTGGACCCTAGACAATAGATTAGAGTCATGTTACTCATACTAGGATATCTTAGTTTATGGTCATAGATTTTGGTATGCTGATTGGTGGAAACGAGCATGAATGTTTAATATGTGGGGTTAGGGCCATTATTGAAATTCAAGGACGTCCTTACATATCCCAGAAAGATGGTAATCATGTAGTACGTATTTCATGAAATGATACATGGTGAGATACAAACACTAGATGGGTAAATCCCTCCTAACGAGGAGGTTGAAGCATCCCATGATTATCATTGGTAATCAGAAATTCATTCGAGGTAGGGCCGCGGTTTAAAGACATGCATTGAGGACATGGAAATCCCAAATAGGGAAACCTGCAATGTGTTATGTAACCCTACATGAATGAGGATAGAGGAAGTACACACCATACCACACATTCTCACAGGGGAAACCAAATCCACGAGGGATGAAATGGGGAGTTTACAATTATATAGGATAAATCAAGGATAAGGTGTCTAGATGTCGCTATGTATCCTATGAGAGAAATAATCAAACCGCATATGTATTGAAAAGTGACATAGTGAAAAACAAGTTCCCAAGGTGATTCACTCTCGAATGAGAAAATAAAAATGTGGTGCCATTTTTGTGTGTGCAATAATAATGATAATTTCATTGTTTAAGGTCATATTACAAGAATCTTCCATGTATTTTAACATAATATGGTATGGAAAGAGGAGGTCCTAGTTTATGGTCATGGAGCTCAGACTTTGGGGTCACACAGTCTCGTTAAAGAGTGTTACCCTTCAAAAAACCATATGAATACATGATCCATGCTAGGTGTAGGAAACAAGAAGTGATTTCAGGTCTTCCCCATATCACAATAGTGTGTGATAGTGGTAAGGATATGTTAGACGAGAACAATTCAAGGCACACCAACATTCATACTATATGTGCGCGAATGCACTGAATGACAACACCAGGGGTGTCGAAGTTCTGCAAAGCAGGAAGGGAAAAACATCCAATATTTTGGATGAAATGAGGGTGGAGTGATGATGAAGTAAAACTATTGTCCATTATTGAAACACAACATCCATATTGCATTAGTTTGAGTTGGGATAAAACAACAAAGGATTGACCGATGACCTATTCGTAATGTGAGACTTATATCAAACTATTGTTCGATATCCTCCAGGGCATTATCCCAGGATGGTGGGTGACCACTGAGGTCGAGAATCCATACTATTAGGGCGTACCTTTGGCTAAGATGCTGGAAACTCCAATGAAGGAATTTGTGAAGCATGTATACTACCAATGATGTTTAATCATCACGAGGTGTAGATGAGTGAAATGAAGCATAATCTCAAAGGAATTACAAGGAGTGTCTATTCTAAAACCGACGCGAGTGAGGAAAAAACAATACCACACAACCGCATGTTCATCAAGGAGAATCTAGGCCAAAAAGGCTAGGATTATAAAAGATGTCACGGCTGGACCCCAGAAAGGATGTATAGGCATCACTATATATCCCCTAAAGATGGGAATATAGCCACACATAGTTCTAAAATAGCATGAAATGTGGAAAATACTGAAAGGGGGAGCTATCCGCTTAAGTGAGAAACAATATAGTTGTTATGTAGTTTAATCTCACAAAAACCTGGATAATACAAAATTAGTTTAAGGTCCTATTGCTTGGACTGTAAAGTGTCTGGTTTAATGTCATGTGTGTGGGATATAATCGTGTATTTTATCATCATACGATAAGGATTGAGACAACGAGGGATCTTAATAGAGGTACATGGGGTGTTTCCAAAAACCCAACATGACTGAGGACCAAGGGCGTCCCATAACACCCTAAAAACATCCAAATGAAACCTAAACCATGAATGGGGAGAAAACATTCAAAATAATTGGCTAGGCCTAGGAACAAAATTCCCATGTTTCACTATATATCCAATGAGTGTGAGATTCAAGACACACATAGTTCTTAAATATGCAATTTAAAATAGACAAGGCAAAAAGAGTAGTAACTTCCCAAATAAAGAAATCATTGGGCTCAATAGTTTACCATTATACAATTAAGATGAAGAAGGTGTAGTTTAACATCATACAATAAGGACAAAAGAGATCTTAGTTTATGGTCATGGAGCTCAGACCAAAAGAAAATATTTCCAATGAAAAAAATATTTGATGTGGTACCATAGGGAAACCCAATGCCAATAAAGACTAAGTAAGTTGGAAACGTATCAAATATTTCCAAATTAATATATACGTTTTAATTAATGATGCATGGACTTTGGAATTGGAGCACCCTGTTTAAGGTTTTATAGTTCAGGCTGTGAGGTGCACATATATTCTATGCACACAAGAGTCTTATCAAATCCCCTAATTCCATGTGATCCATACCAGGTGTGGAAAACAAGGGTTTTATATGATCCTAACCATGCATGGAAGTATACGATAGGGAAAAAAATGTGTGGGAACAATAATCACTTGACAATGCAGGTCCTTTCTCTTAAATCGTAGAGGGGCACATAGGGATAACACTGATGGTGTTGAAATTCCACCCAGACACATAGAGGTGTAAAGGGATGTGAATAACAAGACCAATATTTGGGGCATAATGAGTTTAGGGATAATGATGGAGGATAAATTCTGACCATGTTTAGAAAATAGTATCCATATTGTGTTAGCCTAGGATGGGAACAAACAACTGAGGATCAATTGCTGACCATATTTACATTATGGGACATGTGTTAAACTATTGTTCAGTATCATCTAATGCATTGTCCTAGGAAAATAGGTGAGAACTAGGGCCGATCATCCATACCATTAGGGCATCCCTTCCGATATGAAATATGACATGGATACATATAATAGGACATATGAAGCATATATATGGAATAAAAGCATTTCCATGGAGAAACCTACACTCTAGACCCTATACCATAATGCATGTCATGCACATTGATGTATATAAATAGAGGACAAAGTGTTCAACATTGGTATATATGAATTGGGAAGGCAAATAGTTGAAAGAGAAAAAACGGGTGGATGAGCCTGATGTAGGACCAACGAATTGAATATCCAGGCATTCCTACATATCCCATAAGGTTATGAATCAATCAACACATAGTTCTTGAATATCATGTAGTTTAACGTCATGCAATAATAATGTAGGGTGAAAATTTATTTTATTATCGTGAAAATAAGAAAATAGTGGAGGATATCATCCTAAAGGGATGTACACATCATGGAAAAACAAACCCAAAATGAATGGGGACCAAAAGAAATCCACACTACACAATGCACTCCAAAGAGGGGACATAAGAAAATGGATTAGAAAATATTGAGGGACCTTTAGATAGACCCCAAAAAATGATTGGGTGTTCATATGCCTCTCATGAGGATGGTAATCAAGCCACATGTAGTTCTTGAACACCATACAGGTTACCATCTTACGGTACGAATGACAGAGATGAAATGGAGGTAATCCTAAGGGTGGCACATGACATGGATATTACATACCCAATGTAAATGATGACGAAAGAGGCCTCATAAAACACCAGCTGATCCGAGAAGAACCAAGGCCATGGAGCCATGTGATATAGAAGGTTTTTAGAAATTGGAGAAAGACAAAATAAAAAATATAGGGGCCCTCCGATGTTTTCCATTAGGATGGGAACAAAGACATAAATAGTTCATGAAATTCCGTGCAGTTTAATATCATGTGGAAAGGATAGATGTGAGGGTGATTTCCTAACAAAGGGAGGGTTTCATGGAGTGGTAAAAAAACCCTACATTAATTAAGACCAAAGAGTCCTCATACCCCAATATGCATTCCCAATTAGGGACTTAAGCCAAGGGGCCCAGAGAAAAAGGCATTTATTGCAATACCTGAGGCTGGACATAAATGATAAATGTTTGAGTATTCTTATGTATCCCATGAAGATGGGAATTGAACCGCACATAGTTGTTGATATCCCATGCAGATTAATGTAGTGTTGAATGAATGGATACGAGGGTAATGTCTCGAAGAAGGGATGGGTGCATAGCACGGTAAACAAAACCCAATGTTAATGAAGACCAAAGAGGCCTCATACCACACCACGCATCCCCATGTGGTGGATTAGGCCAAGGTTCCTAGAGAGAAAACATTTTTTTGAGATACGTAGTGTTGGGAATAAAGACTAAATGTCTTAGTGTTCCTATGTATCCCAAGAGGAAAATAATCAAGCAACATGTGGTTCTTGAAATGTCGTTCATTTTAACATCATGCAGTAAGTGTGTAAGATCTTGTAGGTGCACATAAGGTGGTGGCACATGGAATTATTTGTGAAAACATGATGTGAAATAACACCAAAGTGGCCTCATTCCACACCACGTAATCTTGGAGATTCCCTAAGTCGAGAAACCAATGATGCTGGGACTTTGTTATGGCATCCCGCCTTTTTATTACATTACTTTTCATTACATTTTACAAATAGAGGATTTTTAAAGTCTAGTGTCTTGGAAATCAGGAACATAAAACCTGAAAAACAATATAAAACATTATTATAATCCAATTTTAAGGCTTTATCATAAGTTCATACTAAGTACAATTATTTATTCTCATATCCTAGAGACACACATCAAAGAAAAAGGTGAGTAGAAGTCCCAGTAAGGGTAAACAAGGGAATTAGTTTACTTGTGACATCAATAAGAACTTGAATAAAAACATAAGGACATAAGAAATGGAAGTATAGGAATATCATAATGAAAAGATATTAAATCATAACTTGAATATTTATCTACAAAATTTCATTTAGACATTCATGAACATATCACCAAGGTTTATCCCTATGGTGTCATAAAAATTACCAAGGTTATTCACCTAGGTATCGTGAAACTTGTCATCTCTAGAGATTAATTATTTACCCAATGCATTGGAGAAATATCAGGGAGCACCCTTAATATGTAATTAATTTCATGTGATCCACATAGATCATAATAAAACATTTCATAAATAACTCATAGATAATAAAAGAAATGGGTTTCATTTCAAAATTGTGACGTTTTAAAAGCTCTTAAAAATAAGATCATTATATCATTTATAACCCATGGAAAGGGAGTGAGGGTTATATGTATGTCAATTCCAGAATCAAATATATCATATTTATATATTTATGAACAAACATAGAAACGAAATAGGTCTCAGTATTCACATAAATAAACAAGGGAATTTTTTGAGAGAACGATATAGAAATTTTGAGATGAAATTTCAGCAGCATAATGACTATATAACACGGTTTTAGAAATCATTGAAAAGAGAGGGGACAAGGGTCACCCACTCATAAATAATTAATAATAAAGTATAGGTATTGAATAAGATCATGTTATGGATATTTTAATGACACACCACATGAAATGCAAACATGAAATAAAAGAGAAGATGCAATTTCAATTACGAGAAATTCGGCAGCCTAACAACGTCACTTAAAAATTCAGAAAACAAATTGATGAGAGAAGAAAGGGTAACTCATCATCTGGACATAAAATGGACAGTAATAAGAACATATAAGAACATATAATCAACATAAATAGATGGAAAATATAAGACACAACATAAAGGAAGTCATGGCTTAAAAAGAAGCGGATGAAATGATCCCTTACCTTGAAGAGTAACTTCGAAAGCATGAAGGTCGGGACCTTGAGTGTAAAGACCCGTAAAATTCAAGGGAAATTTTTTTTTAATTTTTTTGGGATTTTACAAGAACGCAGTTTCTGACGACACCGGATTCTGAGGTCCGGTGTGCCCGGAATCATTTTCCGAAGTTTAGCTCAGGTACGTTCAGTGAACGAACGAGCGGGTTTTTATAACTTTTGAACCGGTGCATAGAATCGAATTCTGAGGGCACCGATGGAATCGCAGAGCCGGTAATTACTTAAAAACACCTTTTACGGAGTTTCTTTTGCCTGGGTGTGTTTTTTTTAATTTTTTGGGTTAAGTAAAGGAATAAAATAAAAATGGTGCGACCAATTTTTATTTTACTTAAAGTTGTTTAACCTAAACTAAGTGGTTGAGTGGGACCCACAATATCCTACCAACTAGGTAGGATATTTGTGAGGTGGGGCCCACACGAGCCCCACCGTTTCTTTCAACTTCCTCAACCCCCTTTTTAATTAAGGTAATGCACTCGCACCCCAATTAAGTGGAAGTCAACCCTTGCATTTTTATGTTTATGAAATGCCTCTATTAATTTGGGAGGTTTAAACGTTGTAATTAATTCATTTAATTGAATTTTTCGTTTTTGAATTTCAAAGCGCATGGCTTGAGAAATAAAATAAGACAAAATATTATTTTATTAGAGTGGTTGGGTTATGAGATGCTTGGGAGAATTTTCTTGAAGTCTTGAAGTTCTTCCTCCTCGACGAAGAACACGAAGAACGCCGACCTCCAACGACGGACGACGGTGAGAGACGCATTCCTCGGAGATCAACGACCCGACGCGCATCACCTTTTTATTTATTTCCACGTCAAAGGAAGGGAGACACCGTTATTCCGTGACATGATGATCCTCCTTCTTCCGCGACGATCAATTCTGCGACGTCCCTTTCCGCGACAACCTCGTTCAATGACTACGCTCGAGGTAGGGGATTATTATTTCATTTGTTCCTGATTACTTTCATCGTTGATTTATCGTCTTATTTGGGCCGCCTGTTATTGCAATAATGGGAGGAGGTCGGACCGCACGAACATGGCTGATCCTCCTCTTCCCTTGGGTTGTTTGATATTGTTCGCGGCATGAGCAAGGAAACGTGGTGCCAAAGCACTGCGCGAGAAATATTAAAGAAAGGGAGGAGAAGCACAACACCGTCGCGCCGTACTGTTGAAGACGAACCAAACCACGGTGCCGTCGTGCTGTGCTAGAGAACCACAAAGGCACCGCAGCCGGAGCGGGGCCATGATGGAGTAGGGAACAATGGCCAGTTTCCGGCCGCCGGCGTCCGAGGAGTGGGACGGGACCACCCCGGTCCCGTGGCAGTAGCAGCCGGCCGACCGGTCAAGGGGAAGCACTAGGGGTCGTAACCCCCGGCTGGCCAGCAGGAGCGGCCCCCCACATGGGGGCCGTAGTTTCACAACGCAGGGGGGCAGCGCGCTCCCCCCCCTCATCGCTCGGCCGTTACGGCCGAGCCGCCAGGCTGGGCCACTAGGCCGAGCAGTGCCCAGGCCGGGCCGGGCCGGGCCGCTCCCAAGTAGGCTGGACCCAGACCCAGGTCGGGTCGACCCGGTTTGGGCTGACCCAAGGGGTCTCAGGCCTGGTAGGTCCGGGCTCGAAACCCCTAATACCGGACCTCTTTTGGTCTTTTGCCCATAACATCGGCTGCTGACCTCCAATCGACGCACCGTCAACTGCAATGCGATCCTTGGATCGAGACGGTCGTTTCGGTATATTACACTCAAGGTTTCGGGGAGCTTTGGATTCGGCCGGGTTGGTTCGTACACGAAACCAACTGGGCCCTTGGAGCGGAAACACTTTTAACTTGAGCTCCAGACGTCCGATTGACGTGCCATCAACTTTGATGGTTTCCTCTTAGGGAGACAGAGCTTTTGGCTTACTCCGCTCGAGGTTTGTACGTAGTTGGAGAATGGTCAGGTTGGTTTTGACTTAAAAACCAATTGGGCCCCTGGGATGAAAAATCCAATAACTCTCAGATCGGGCGTCCGATTGACGCGCCGTCTGTGATGTTGAGTTTCTGTTGACGATACGGAACTTCTGGATACATCAACTCCGGACTATGTGTCATTTGATATATCAGCCCATCGGCTCGTGGAGGAGACCCTCTCGAACGAGCTTGCTGTGTGCGGGAACCCTAGAGCTGGCTGCAACTGCGATGACGATGACGGCTATACAGAAATCCTCCATCGATTCAACGGAAATGACTACAACACTCAGCGATCCTACGTGGATCAGTGCTACCGATCCTGTGTGGGTCAGCGCTCAGCGGTCCTGTGTGGGACAACGCCTACAGATCTTGTGTGGGTCCGATCCTGTGTGGGTCATTGCGGGGGTTAGTACCTATCGATCCTTTGTGGGTCATTGCGGGGGTTAGTACCTATCTATCATTTGTGGGTCATTACGGGGGTTAGTACCTATCTATCCTTTGTGGGTTATTGTGGGGGTTAGTACCTATCGATCTGGTGTGGGTCCGACGACTTAGATGAATCAGTGGCTACATCTAATCATCTCTATCATCTTATGAAGAAGTATACCTGTGTGAGATGAATCTTGACATTCAATCATTATCTTCGATATGATTGACTTGCTTTCCTATGTGGACTGTGTTGTGCTATCCTGTGTGGACGTGATCGAACTTGGGCTCGTATGTTGGAGTCGAACTGGAGTTGATGAATTAGGTATATGTATGGGCATATACCTAAGCAGTGTCAGATGTTATTTCATGATTGTATCTTTCCTTTGTGGATTATCCTTTGTGGATTCTGGGAGACCTTCGGGGGTCTCGGGGTCCCTAATGAGTATCTTATACTCACCCCTGCACGGGCTATGCCCGCACTACGTTGTGTTGGTTGCAGACGACGGACAATGCTGATCGTGGTTGAGGCTTGCGGAGCAGTCGGTACCTGGAGGTGGACCACTGGGCGGGACATACACGAAGCAGACGACTAGACCCGAGGAGCTGAGGTGGATATCTTTACCCACCCTTTAGGTGGGAGTACCAGTGGATGGCTCGCCATAGCGGATTTACTTTTCAGTTGCTGTACTCCCTTTTTCAGTTGTACTTTACTTTCATTTTGGGTTTGTATTCTGGCCCACTTACTTTTCCGCACTTACTATTGTACCCAGTTTTTACTTAGTGTTTACTTCTACTTGCTTGCTCTATGATGTTTGTTTAATTTAAAAAGGCAATGAATTCCCTTTTTACCAGGAATTACGCCTTGGTGCTAGTCTCCAGCCCCTGTCCTATGGAAGGCGGGCTTGGGGTAGTCACGACACGGGCCCCGAGGACGGGTCATGACAAATTGGTATCAGAGCAGTTCGGTTCTACCACGGAACTCAGGAATCTGATCTTTTTCTATTTGAAGCAATAGTGTTAAGTGTATTGAGTGTGGTTATCAGTCCAGGGAGTCCAGTTTTGGTGCGGTGACTGACGTATCCGTACACCAGGACCCTGACTTCTGATTTCCGACTTAATGCATGAAAACATTGATTGCATGTGTGTTTCAAGTTTTCTTGTGATTAATCTATGTCAGCTCACCAGGTATACTGTTTGACCATGGCACACCTGTTTCTTTTCAGGATGGCCCCACGATGGCAGCCATCTAGGGTTCCGATCATTGTATGTGACGACAGCCCACTGAGCGACGAGGCCTCGGTATAGGGCCCTTTGACAGCAGAGGCACTGGCGGTACCTCTACCCACCGAGCCACCGATGCTACCAGCCCCAGCCGCTGACGATGCACGTCGCCTCAGTGCACTACACGAGTTTTAGCGTCAGCGACCACCCAGGTTCAGCGGGGAGACATACCCTCAGGCAACCGAGGATTGGCTGGAGGCAGTTGTTTGAGTTTTCAGGTTAGTGGGGACACCAGCTGACCTCATGGTGATACTCACAGCGACCCTCCTGCACACGAAAGTAGGCAGATGGTGGAGCTTGATTCTCCAGGTGCACGGAGAGGCATCTCTCCTCTGGACAGACTTTGAGAGCCTCTTCCGCTCGGAGTTCATCCTAGCCACCCTCCGTGCGGTGCGCATCCAAGAGCTACTACAGCTGCGGCAGGGCAGCTTGACGGTCGCCCAGTACTCGGCAAGATTTACAGATCTCTCGCTCTATTCGACGGACATGGTATGGGACCCATTATTCCGGGCATGGATCTTTGAGCAGGGATTGAGGCATGAGATCAGGGCATCGCTGATCTCCCTCAGCATTACGACATAGACAGGAGTACTGAAGCGAGCGCTTCTCATTGAGAGATTTCTTACTGAGCCTACACCAGCAACGAGACCTACCACAGGATGGCACATAGCGGAGTATTCTCCAGCCGGTAGTAGACAGATGTCGCAGAGGTCCAAGCGGACCAGGCCATCAGGCAGAAGACCACATGATACTGACTCGGACGTGCGGGGTACACGCAGCATATCTAGTCTTACGAGTGGAAGATAGTGCTATGCATGCGGCGGGCAGGGCCACTTGGCTCGTGACTGCCTGACCCGCCATGCAGAGGAGCAGCGGACGGTTGAGGAACCACCCAGGCAGAGGCAGAGGTTCGACCATGGTGGTGCGCAGGGAGCAAGTGGACGAGGCTGAGGAGTTGGTCGAGCGACAGGTGGTGGACGACGTTTTGAGGCTTTGCCACCACCACCACCAGGAGGTCTACCCCGACCACAACGGAGAGCACAACTTCAGGCAGCTGAAGCTTACGATCATGGAGCCCCGAAAGCGGGTGGAAAAGTGTGGGACTAGATCCAAGCATGGAGGCCTTGCCCATAATGCCTCTAGCTTCGTTGTTTGTATTGCCTTGTGTCCTTGTACTTTGACTTGCAGTAATAAAAGACACTTGAAATAGTGACATTTGCTTTCTTGTCTTTTGTATGTTAATACTAAGAGGTTATGGTAAAAAACTGTTGACTTGACCCTCACATACAAGATTTCTACTGGAGGAGACCCAGTGACCACACACTGATTCCGACAGTGTGACTCAACCCTTAGAGGCGAGAGTAACAGTTGGATCTCTTGGTAGCAGCGTCAAGGCCTTACGACATCATCCATGGCATGAATTAACTAATAATGACGGGATTGACTATATTAGGAAAGGAACGTGGATCATCCAGGGGATGAGACCAGATTTATCTTTTTGGAAAAGGAGAAATCTATGCAGCTTTGCAGAATGTTAAAGAAGAAGGGGCAACCCTTAATGGGGTCAGAGAGATGGTTAGAGAGATGTTAGCAGATCTTCCAAGAGCTGAGATAGAGATTGACCAGTGCACCTATGTTGAGGCTACCGAAGGAGGGAGTGGGGTACGTAGTCTACTGCGATACATCAGGGACTAGACTCAGATGTGTCCTGATGCAGGAGCGGGTAGTGATCACCTTTGGATCATGTCAGTTGAGGCAGCATGAGCAGAACTATGCTACCCATGACCTGGAGTTAGTAACAGTGGTCTTCGCTCTGAAGATGTGGTGACACTATCTGATGGGTGAGTGCTTTACAGTTTATTCCTGTGGCAGAGTTCATTTCTCGATGCCTCACCTGCCAGCAGGTGAAGGCAGAGCACCAGGTACCAGCAGGCTTGGTGCAGCCCTTGGAGGTCCCGAAGTGGAAGTGGGACGGGATATCTATGGACTTTGTGACTTGACTTCCATGCACTTCCAGAGGTCACGAATACATTTGGGTGATTTTCGACCGACTCACCAAGTCAGCTCACTTCTTACCCATCAGAGAGCAGGGCTCAGTGGAGAGCTTGGGACGTCTCTACATTCAGGAGATTCTACGGCTTCATGTTGTGCCATCATCTATCGTCTCCGATCGAGATGCTCGCTTTACTTCTCAGCTTTGGAAGGGGTTTCAGGAGGTGTTCGGGACACAGCTACGTCTGAGCACCGCCTTTCACCCTCAGACAGATGGTCAGATGGAGAGGACCATTCGGACTCTCGAGGACATGCTCCGCGCATGTGTACTCGATTTTGGTCACAGCTGGGAGGACCACCTACCCTTGGTGGAGTTCACGTACAACAACTGCTACCACTCCACCATCGGGATGACACCATACGAGGTGTTGTAAGACCGACCTTGAAGATCACCGCTGTGCTGGACAGACCATGGGGAGTCAGCACTTGTGGGACCGGAGATGGTCCAGGCCATGACAGAGAAGGTCCAGGTCATCCAGGAGCGGATGAGGGCAGCTCAGAGCCGGCATAAGTCTTATGCTGACAGGAGGCGGAGGCCACTGAAGTTCGAGGATGGTGACCATGTCTTCTTGTGGGTCTCACCTCGATGTGGATTATGGAGATTTGGCCGAGGCATAAAGTTTTCTCCACGCTTCATCAGACCATTCCAGGTCCTCAGCAGGATTGGCGAGGTGGCTTATCGCCTGGCTCTACCACCTCTGTTGCACCGGGTGCACGACGTCTTCCACGTATCCCAGCTGAGGAGATATGTGCACGACCCAACGCATATCATTGACCATGGGGAGCTGGACATTGGGTGATGAGGTAACTTTTGTGGAGGTTTCAGTGGAGATTGAGGATCGATAGGAGCGGGTTCTACGTGGACAGTTGATTCCTCTAGTGCACATTAGATGGCAGCACGGGGACCTCCAAGAGAGAACTTGGGAGCGGGAGGCTCAAATGTGTGCTCAGTACCCATATTTGTTTCCCTAGTTTTTGATGTATCTTTACGGGGACATAAATCCCTGAGGTGGGAGTAATGTAAATACCCGTAAAATTCAAGAGAAATTTTTTTCTTAATTTTCTTTGGGATTTTACAAGAACACAGTTTCTGACAACACCTGATTCCGAGGCCCGATGTGCCCAGAATCATTTTCCGAAGTTTAGCTCAGGTATGTTTAGTGAACGAACAAGCTGGTTTTTCTAACTTTTGAACCGGTGCTTGGAATCGAATTCTAAGGGTACCGATGGAATCGTAGCACCGATAATTGCCTATAAACACCTTTTTCAGAGTTGTGTTTGGTCGGGTGTGTTTTTTTTTAATTTTTTGGGTTAAGTAAAGGAATAAAATAAAAAATGGTGCGACCAATTGTTATTTTACTTAAATTTGTTTAACCTAAACTAAGTGGTTGAGTGGGACCCACAATATCCTACCCACTAGATAGGATATTTGTGAGGTGGGACCCACACAAGCCCCACCATTTCTTTCAACTTCCTCAACCCCCTTTTTAATTAAGGTAACGCACCCGCACCCCTATTAAGTGGAAGAAACCCTTGCGTTTTTTTTATGAAATGCCTCTATTAATTTGGGCGGTTTAAACGTTTCAATTAATTTATTTAATTGAAGGTTTCGTTTTTGAATTTCAAAATGCATGGATTGAGAAATAAAATAAGACAAACTCTTATTTTATTAGAGTGGTTGGGTTGTGGGAGGCTTGGGAGAATTTGCTTGAAGTCTTGAAGTTCTTCCTCCTCGACAAAGAATGCGAAGAACACCGACCTACAACGATGGACGACGGTGAGAGACGCCTTCCTCGGAGATCGACGACCCGACATGCATCACCTTGTTCTTTATTTCCGCGTCAAAGAAAGGGAGACACTGTTCGTCTGCGACGCGACGATCCGCCTTCTTCCACGATGATCAATTCCGCGATGTCCCTTTCTACGACAACCTCGTTCGATGACTACGCTCGAGGTAGGGTATTATTATTTCATTTGTTCCTGATTACTTTCATCATTGATTTACCATCTTATTTAGGCCACCTGTTATCGCAATAACGGGAGGAGGTCGGACCGCATGAACATAGACGATCCTCCTCTCCCCTTGGGTTGTCTGATATTGTTCGCGGCATGAGCAAGGAAACGTGGTGCCGAAGCACCGCACAGGAAATATTAAAGAAAGGGCGGAGAATCGCAGCGCCGTCGTGCCGCACCAGAGAACCACAAAGGAACCCCGGCTGGAGCGGGGCCGCGGCGGAGCAGGGAACGACGGCTGGTTTCCGGCCACCGGCGTCGGAGCAGGGGGACGGGACCGCCCTGGTACCGTGGTGGCAGTAGCTGGCCGACTGGTGCAGGCCGACCGGTCAGGGGGAAGCGCCGGGGGTCGTAACCCTCGGCTGGCCAACAGTAGCGGCCCCCCACATTGGGGCCGCAGTTTCACAATGCGGGGGGCAGCGTGCTCCCCCCCCATCGCTCGTCCGTTATGACCGAGCCGCCAGGCCAGGCCGCCAGGCCGGGCCGCGCCCAAGCAGGCTAGACCTGGACCCGGGTCGGGTCGGTCCGGGCCCGAAACCCCTAATACCGGACCTCTTTTGGTCTTTTGCCCATAACATGGGCTTCGGACCTCCGATCGACACACCGTCAGCTGTGATGCAATCCTTGGATCGAGGCGGTCGTTTTGGTATATTACACTCAAGGATTCGGTGAGCTTTGGGTTCATCCAGGTTGGTTCGTACACGAAACCAACCGGGCCCTCAGAGCGGTAACACTTATAACTTGAGTTCTGGACGTCTGATTGACGTGCCGTCGACTTTAATGGTTTCTTCTTAGTGAGACAAACCTTTTATCTTACTCCGCTCGAGGTTTGGATGTAGTTAGAGTATGGTCGGGTTGGTTTTGACTTAAAAACCAACCGGGCCCCTGGGACGAAAAAGCCAATAACTCTCAGACCGGGCGTCCGTTTGACGCGCCGTCTGTGACGTTGAGTTCCTGTTGACGATACCGAACTTCTGGATACATCAACTCCGGACTATGTGTCAGTTGATATATCATCCCCTCGGCTCATGGAGCGGACCCTCCCGAACGATCTTGCTGTGTGCGGGAACCCTAGAGCTGGTTGCGACTGCGATGACGATGATGGTTGTAGAGAAATCCTCCGTGGATTCGACAGCGACGACTACAGCACTCAGAGATCCTACGTGGATCAGTGCTACCAATCCTGTGTGGGTCAGATCCTGTGTAGGTCAGCGCTCAACGGTCCTGTGTGGGCCAGCGCCTACATATCCTGTGTGGGTCCGATCCGGTGTGGGTCATTGCGGGGGTTAGTACCTATCGATTCTTTGTGGGTCATTGCGGGGGTTAGTACCTATCGATCCTTTGTGGGTCATTGCGGGGTTTAGTACCTATAGATCCTGTGTGGGTCCGACGGCTTAGATGAATTAGTGGCTACATCTGATCATCTCTATCGTCTTACGAAGAAGTATACATGTGTGAGCTGAATCTTGACTTTCAATCATTATCTTCGATATGATTGACTTTCTTTCCTATGTGGATTGTGTTGTGCTATCCTGTGTGGAAATGATTGAACTTGGGCTCGGATGTTGGAGCCGAACTGGAATTGATGACTTAGGTATATGTATGGGCATATACCTAAGTAGTGTCATATGTTACATCGTGATTGTATCTTTCCTTTGTGGATTATCTTTTGTGGATTCGGGAAGACCTTCGGGGGTCTTGAGGTCCCTACTGAGTAGCTTATACTCACCCTACATGGGCTATGCCCGCACTACGTTGTGTTGGTTGCAGACGACGAATAGCACTGATCGTGGTTGATGCTTGAGGAGCAGTCGGTACCTGGAGGTGGACTACTGGGCAGGACATACACGGAGCGGACGGCTGGACCCGAGGAGCTGAGGTGGATATCTGTACCCACCCTTCAGGTGGGAGTACCAGTGGACGGCTCGCCATAGTGGCTTTACTTTTCAATTGCTGTACTCCCTTTTTCAGTTGTACTTTACTTTCAGTTTGGGTTTGTATTCTGGCCCACTTACTTTTCCGCACTTACTATTGTACCCAGTTTTTACATAGTGTTTACTTCTGCTTCCTTGCTCTGTGGTGTTTGTTTACTTTACAAAGGAAATTCCTTCCCTTTTTAACGGGAATTACGCCTTGGTGCTAGTCGCCAGCCCCTATGGAAGGTGAGCTTGGGGTAGTCATGGCACGTGCCCCGAGGATAGGTCGTGACATTGAGAGGCTTGAGGGCACCTTATGAGGACTACTTGGGAGGTAAGGAGACCAAAAAATCGGTGAAGATGATCTTGGAATGAAATTAATGAGGTAAATGGCTTGGTATTTATAGGGAAAGTGAGTGAATAAATTATTAATTTCAAAGGGACGCCTCATCGGTGGTATTGGAAAAACCATGGGCTTGACCATCGTATATGCCAATGGTATTGGAAAATTGGGACACCAAATAGCATATATCACTATTCATAAGTGTACCAGAAATATTACATCATTATTACATCATTAATGATGTCATTAAACAACCGAAACTCAAAATTGTATTTTTTTTTCTATTCACTGAAAATTCAATTGTTTCAGAAAAAACCAAAAAATTCACCCTAACCTAATATCGATGCTCTGAAATCAAAAATGAAGACCATTTCATGAAAATAATTTTTTAAATAATTTTAATTTAATTTTTAAATTTAATCATTATTTATTCCAAAAATACAACTTTAAAACTATAACTCATTTTGTAACACCTTAAAAAAGTAAGCAAGGTCCCATAAAATTATCATATAACCATAAGACAATAAAGTAAAACTTTATGATTAAATTTTATGAAAATAAATTTCTATTTTAAATTATTAAATTAATTATAAAATTGTAAATAAAATATTTATGGCATAAAAAAATTCCAAAACTTAAAGTATGATCATTTTTTTACTTTAAAGATGTCTAAAATGTATTTATACATTCATGGGTGATGTTTCTATATTTTTTTTATCAAATTACTATTCATTACTATTAATTACTATTCACATGGGTATGTTACTATTCCTACACTACTATTCAATAAAAACTAAGTTGATCTTATTAGACTCTAAATTTCTCACTGATCACAACTGTAGAAGACCATTTTTTGAAAATAATTTAATATTATTAGTTATTTAATGAATAAAAAAATATTTTAAAATACCATTTTTTCTTAAATAATACACATACTATATTTATCTGGATATTTGAAATTCACAAATTTTTCCATAATAAGAAATAACAATTTTATTTATATAAAAGGATTACAAAAAGAAGCTATGGTCTCATGACATATCCCCTCATAACACCAGCATATGACCTAAGTGTTAGGTGTGTTATGGTGATAGAATCCTGGGGTGGCTCGGACAACATTGCCCGAGTGGTGATTTCTATCAGCTTTGAACTTCTCCCTTAGGCGATTCCGTTCAAGCTTCATATGTTGAAGTTCGGCTGGGGCCTGTTCCAGAGCAAAGCCCAGTGATGCTACCTCCTTACCAAGATCTGGAAGATGGGATTTATATGGTTCGAGTCTACTGTATGAGGACATTCAATATTGTTTCTGTATTAATTAACCAAGATAACCATATTTATAAAGACACAACATTAAGATTATAGTTTCTGATGGATATATTGACCAACGGTCATATAACAGTCGAAACCCAATGGTCTCATTTTAATTATACCCACTTCATTAATTAATGGAAATAGTTATGTTCATTATAAAATAAAATAACACACAAAATTAGGGAACAAATATAATTAAAAAGTTTGAGTCGTTACATTCTTCCCCCCTTAAAAAATTTCATCCCCGATATTTTATCTCGTACCATCTAACGGGAAAAGGTGTGAGTACTTCTGTCTCATGGACTCTTCCAGTTCCCACATGTATTCTTCACATTTTTGGTTCCTCCAAAACCCCTTATCAAGGTGGGAAGTCTTGTTTTGTAGAACCTTGTCTCTATGATCCAAGATCTCCATCGGCTGCTCCTCAAAAGAGAGGTGATGTTTCAGTTGTACCACCTATGGATTTAGTACATGTGAAGGGTCAGGTATGTACTTACTCAATAGGGATACATGGAAGACATCATGAACTTGGGCTAGATTGGGAGGAAGTGCAGGCCGATAGGATACTTCTCCCACACGATCAAGGATTTCATAGGGGCCAATGTACCTAGGGTTGAACTTCCCTTTATTCCCAAACCTCATCACTCTCTTCCAAGGTGAAATACGAAGAAAGACTTTGTCACCAACATCAAACTCCAAGTCCTTGCGATGGTCATCAGCATAGATCTTTTTACGACTCTGAGTAGCCTTAATGTGTTGTTGGATGGAATGGACCTTTTCTGTCATCTCTTGCATTAGATCAGGACCAATAATCTTTCTCTCACCAGCTTCATCCCAGAAAGTAGGATTTCTACATCACTTCCCATATAGAGCTTCATAGGATGCCATTTGAATGCTCGAGTGGAAGCTGTTGTTGTAAGAGAACTCAACTAAATAGATATTTTGATCCCATCCACCTTTAAATTCCATTGAGTATGTTCTCATCATGTCCTCGAGTGTTTGAATAGTCTATTCAGATTAGACATCATTTTGGGGTGATAAGCCATAATGAAATTCAATTCAGTGATTAGATCTTGTTAAATACTTCTCCATAATTTTGATGTGAACCTTGGATCACAATTAGATACGATAGAAAGTGGAACTCCAAGCAGCCTTACCACTTCCTTCACGTAAATCCTCGCAAGTTGTTCAAGAGAGAAATCTTCCCGAATGGAGAGAAAATGGGCAGTCTTGGTGAGACGGTCTACAATAACCCATATCTCATTATTTACTTTTGAAGTTATCGGGAGACCAATGATTAAGTCCATAGTGATATTGTCTTACTTCCATACTGGTGTGGGTATTGGTTTCAATACCCCTTTAGGAAGTTGCCACTCTGCCTTCACTTGCTGAGATACCAGGCTCCATGAAGTGTATTCAATAATCTCCCTTTTCATATTATCCCACCAATAGTGATCCCGAAGGTCCTTATACCCTTTCATTCTTCCAAGATGTATAGAGAAAGTAGAACTGTGATCTTCATCCATCATCTCCTTATTTATTTCCAGAATAGACAGAACACATTGTATTGTATGAAAATTCATTACACCTTCTTGATAAGTATTGAAATCAGGAAACTTTACATCATTTATAGCCCCAAACTTCTTCTGTGAAAAATGATTTTCTTTCTGATCTTTCTTGATCTTCTCTATTAATTATGGTTGAGAAATCATTTGGGTTAGGGTTGATGATGTACCTTCCCTTATAATTCTAATGTACAACTTTACTAGGTCATTGATCAAAGGATCTTTTTGAATCCTCATCATGGAAAGAACAACTGGGTCTTTCCTACTTAATGCATCAGCAACTTTGTTTGCTCTTATAGGATGATAATGAATTGAAAAATCATAGTCTTTAAGGAGTTCCAACCATCTCCTTTGTCTCATGTTCAATTAATTATGTGTGAAAACATACTTCCCACTTTCATGGTCTATGTATATATCACATTTCTCCCAATAAAGATAGTGCCTCCATATCCTCAGAGTAAAAACGAACGCAGCCAGCTCCAGATCATGCGTAGGATAATTTTTCTCATGAGTCTTCAACTGTTGAGATTCATAAGAAATGACCTTTTAATTTTTCAAGAGGATGAACCCATGCCCTTTCAGAGATATATCACTAAAAATAATGAATCATTCTCCACTTGAGGGCAGAGTTAACACAGGTGCAGTAACCAATCTCTTCTTCTGCTCTTGGAAACTTTCCTCACACTCCTTTATCCAAATGAACTTGACCCCTTTTCGAGTTAACATTGATTATGGATTAGAAAGTCATGAAAAGTTTCTCACAAACCTCCTATAATATCCCGCTAATCCAAGGAAACTATGAATCTTAGTTATTGTTGTAGGATGAGGCCACTCCTCTACAACTTTTGTCTTTGCAGGGTCAACTATGATTCCTTCATTGGTAACAATGTGCCCCATGAAAGCAACTTGTTGTAACCAGAATTCACATTTACTGAACTTTCCAAAAAGTCTCTCCTTCCATAGAGTTTTCAAAATAACCCTTATATGATCCTCATTCTCCTCAAGACATTTGGAATATACATGAATATCATCAATAAAAACTACCACAAAGATATCAAGGTAGTCTTTAAAGACTATATTCATCAAATATATAAAAATAGCAGGTGCATTAGTCAGTCCAAAAAGCATAACAACAAACTCATAATGCCCATATCTTGATCGAAAGGAAATTTTTAGAATATCTTCTTTCTTCACCATCAATTGATGATAACCAGATCGAAGATCAATCTTAGATAAGAATTGATCCCCACAAAGTTGGTCAAATAAATCATCAATTCTTGGAAGAGGGTATTTATTCTTTACTATGATTCCATTTTGTTCTCTATAATCAAGGCATATACGCATCAATCCATCCTTCTTCTCCACAAAGAGATTAGGTTCTCCACAAGGAGACACACTCGGTCGGATAAACCCCTTCTCCGAAAGATCTTGGAGTTGTTTCTTTAATTCCTCTAGATCCACATTTTCCATCCTATATGGGGTCTTTGATATTGTATGAGATCCAGGTACGAGTTCAATGGAGAACTCTACCTCTCTTTTTGGGGGAGGTCCAGGAAACTCCTTAGGAAATACGTCAATGTATTCATGAATGATGAGTACATTTTCTATCCTCAATCTCTCATTTCCTTCTTCTTCTTCACTGATCAATTACATAAAGAAGGATATAGGAGGCTCTTCTAGAAAAAGAATAGGTTGAGATATATCTCCTTGGATGATAATTGTAGGTTTTCCATTCAAGACTACTGATATTTCCTTTCTTCTGCATTTGATCTTAGCATTATAAATTGGGAGCCAGTCCATCCCTAGTATAATGTCAAATTATAGCATGGTAATGACTACTAGATTTGTGATAATATTGATCTCACTAAAGTAAATATTGATCCCACTAAAGTAAATATTATATTTTCTAAACACTGATGATTCTTGGATAATCCAACTAGGAGTCCCGACTGATAAGTCTACTTTTAGCAAGTCGGGGGTTGATTCTAAATTCTTTGCAAACATGGAGGAAATAAAGGAATGCATAGAACCAGAATAAAAAAAATAGTTTCTAGCTTTGATAGAACAAAAAGAGTACCTGAAACCACTTCATTTGGAGCTTCAACTTCTACTGTCGTGATAGAAAAAGCAAGACCTTTCTCCCTTGGCCTTTACAGAGGCTGATGGTGGTTCACCTCCACTACCCTTGGATTTATACAATAATTGGAAAAGTTCCCAAGTTGTCCACACATAATGAAATTTACATCAATTAGTGCATGAACCATCTTACCCTTGTCCGTAGTGTTTTGAATTTGAGGTTTCACCTCACTGCAAAAATTCCTCGCAATATGGCCATCTCTTCCACACTTGTAGCATTTTCCACTCCCAAGCAGGCAGTTCCCCGAATGATTCTTCCCACATTTATTACACATGGGGCGTTGCAATTTCTTGCCTCCTCTTCCCTGATAAAAGGTTATCCCTAATATGGGTTTCATTGATCTATTTTTGTCTCTTGATTTGTGAGACCATTGCATCTCACCAAACTCCAGTTTGACCTTCATCACACTTCACACGATCTTATCATAGTGGTCATAGTCTCGGTTGGCTAAATTATTCCGCAGATGAGGTCTCATTCCATGAAAGAATCTATCAACCTTACCATTTTAATCCCTAACAAAGCTATAGGTATATCGTGAAATTCGGGTGAAGTTCATCTCATAGCTTCTGACAGATTTGTTCTCCTTCTACTTCAGCTCAAGAAACTCCTTCTCCATTATTGTTCTCATGGAAAAAGGAAAATACTTACTGAAAAAGATCCCTCTAAACTCTTCCCAATACAAAGATTTTCATTGGCACATAAAGGACTAAACATAATGTTGTTTTCTTTATGGTGAGATCAGTCTCTCATCTTGATTCAAGTTATTTCCCATATCATGAGTCAGTTGGTTCATCATTCACATGAATGTTTCCATTCCAACTTCCATCGGAGGGCCGTCAGCACATGGTCCATTGCGGTCACCATTTTCATGGTTCCTCCTATTGCCCTACATTTTCAAAAACAATAAAACCTTAATGAGGAACTTATTTCATTTACAAATCCTTTAACTATAAAGGATTTATATCGTAAAACTTCATGCTTAAAAAATTACATTTCTCAATAATTCATTTATAATGATTTATAAAAAGCTTGTGATTAACCAAACATATCCCTCGAGAGTGTCGTGACCAAGAGTGAATCAAGACCCGTTGTTGTGCACCAGTTCCCATTAAAGTGTAGCTCAAAGTAGTGTTTTTCGGTTTTACCCCTATGTACATCTATGCCAGAGCCGCCTCTACCCGCTCGTATCCAGATAAGGATGTATTTTTTGATAAACCACTTACTTAATACTCACCAAAATAACATGAAGTTTTCCTACATTTAAAATTTTCTATATGGTTCTTAATAATGTTATTATATCCTAATTTACATAAATAACTTAACTATCCTCTGATACCAACTATGGAATCCTCTTTTTATTACATAACTTTTCATTAAATTTTACAAATAGAGGATCTTTAAAGTCTAGTGTCATGGAAATCAGGAACATAAAACATGAAAAACAATATAAAACATTATTCTAATACACTTTTAAGGATTCATCATAAGTTCATACTAAGCACAATTACTGCATCTCATATCGTTGAGACATACATCAAAGAAAAGGGTGAGCATAAATCCCAGTAAGGGTAAACAAGGGAATCATTTTACATGTGACATTAATAAGAACATGAATAAAAACATAAGGACATGAGCAATGGAAGTATTGTAATATCATAATGAAAATAACATTAATAATAACTTGAATATTTTGATACAACATTTCATTTAGTCATTCATGAACATATCACCAAGGTTTATCCCTGAGGTGTCATAAAAATTGCCAAGGTTATTCATCAAGGTATTGTGAAACTTGTCATCTCTAGAGATTAATTCTTTACCCAATGCATTGGATCTCTATCAGGGCGTACCATTAATATGTATTTAATTTTATATGAGACACATAGATCATAATCAAAAATTTCATAAATAACCCATAGAGAATAAAATAAATGGGTTTCATTACAAAATTCTGACGTTTTAAAAGCTCTTAAAAATTTGATCATTATATCATTTATAGCCCATGGAAAGGGAGTTAGGGTTATATGTATGTCAATTAAAGAATAAAATATATCATATTTATATATTTATGAACACCCATAGAAACTAAATAGGTCTGTTTATTCACATAAATAAACAAGGGAATTTCTTGAGAGAAAGATATAGAAATTTTAAGAAGAAATTTCTGCAGCATAACGACTATATAACATGGTTTTAGAAAACATTGAATAGATAGGGAACAAGGGTCACCCTCTCATAAATAATTAATAATACATTATGGGTACTGAATAAGTTCATGGTATGGATATTTAAATGACACACCACAAGAAAAAGAAACATGAAATAAAATAGAAGATGTGATTTCTTTTACGAGAAATTCAGCAGCCTAATGGCGTCACATAAAAATTCAAAAACAAATTGATGAGATAAGAAAAGGGTCTCTCATCATTTGGGAATAAAATGGAAAGTAATAAGAACATATAATAACATACGCTCAACATAAAGAGATGGAAAATATAAGACACAACAAAAATGAAGTCATGAATTAAAAAGAGGAGGGTGAAATGATCCCTTACCTTGAAGAGTAACTTCGAAAGCTTGATAGTCAGGACCATGGGAGGATTGAGAGAACCATAAGATGAATACTTGGGAGGTAAGGAGACCAGAACTTTGTTCAGTATGATTTTGGAATGAAATTAATTAGGGAACTAGCTTGGTATTTATAGGGAAAGTGAGTGAATAAATTATTAATTTCCAAGGGACACCACATCGATGGTATTGGAAAAACAATGGGATTTCCCATGGTATTTGACCATGGTATTGGCCACTTAAGACACCTCATAGCATATATCACTATTCATAAGTCTACCAAAAATCTTACACCAATATTATATAATTAATGATGTCATTAAACACTCAAAACTCAAAACTGCATTTTTTCTATTCACTGAAAATTTAACTGTTTCGGAAAAAACCCCAAAATTCACCCTAACCTAATATCAATGCTATGAAATCAAGAATGAATTAAATTTCATGAAAATAATTGTCTAAATATTTTTAATTTAATTTTTAAATAAAATAATTATTTTTTCCAAAAATACAACTTTAAAACTATAACTCATTTTGTAACACCTTTAAAAAGTTATAAAGGTCCCATAAAATTATCATATAACAATAAGACAATAAATTAACACTTTATGATTAAATTTTATGAAACTATATATCCATATTAAATTATTAAATTAATTATAAAATTGTAAATAAAATATTTATGTCATTCAAAAATACCAAAACATAAACTATGATCGTTTTTTCACTTTTAAGATGTCTAAAATGTATTTATACATTCATGGGTGAAGTTTATATATTTTTTTGTCAAATTAATATTCCTTACTATTCATATGGGTATGTTAATATTCCTACTTTACTATTCACTAAAAACCATGTTGATCTTATTAGTCTCTAAATTTCTCACTGATCACAAATGTTGAAGACCATTTTTTGAAAATTATTTCACATTATTAATTATTTAGTGAATAAAAAAATATTTTAAAATAACTTTTTTTCTTAAATAATACACATCCTATATTTATCTGGAAATTTGAAATTCACAAACATTTCCATAAGAAGAAATAAGAATTTTATTTATATAAAAGGATTACACAAATTAGCTAAGGTCTCATTACATAGCCCCTTATAACACCAGCATAGGACATAAGTGTTAGGTTTGATATGGTGATAGAATCTTGTGGTGGGTCAGACAACATTGCCCGAGTGGTGATTTCTATCAGCTTGAACTTCTCCCTTAGGCGATTCCGTTCAAGCTTCATACATTGAAGTTCGGCTTGGGCATGGTCCAGAGCAAAGCCCAGTGATGCTACCTCCTTCCAAAGCTCCAAAATATGGGATTCATATGGATCGAGTCTACTGTATGAGGCCATTCAATCTTCTTTATATATTAATTAACCAAGATAACCGTATTTATAAAAACCCAACGTTAAGATTATAGTTTCCAACAGTCATATTGATCAACGGACATATTACAGTTGAAACCCAGTGGTCTGATTTTAATAATACCCACTTCATTAATTAGTGGAAATATTTTTGTTCATTATAATATAAAATAACACACAAAATTAGGAAACACAAATAATTAAAAAGTTCGGGTCGTTACATTTGTGCTAGACCCAAAGACAAAATGACTGATCATTCTATATATCCCATGAGGATGAGAGTCAAGCTACACGTAGTTCATTAAATACCATGTATTTTAACATAATTATTTAGGCACAGAAAAATATTAGTTTACGGTCATAGTTCTCAGACCGTAGGGTATGTTTATCGTTTGTAGTTTATTTTCATGCATGACGAATGCTGTGTAGTTTTCATCTTTCAGCCCATACGGATCACACAGTTTAACGTCGTGCAGAGAAGACTAAGTAGGTTTTCCTTGGAGAAATACTGTTAGGGGAATTTTACATTGGTGGTAGGAGTAATATGCTCACCATCCATAGTGATCAAAAAAGTTTCACCATTGGGGTAATCCTTGCGGATAATATAAGGTTCCTCCCATTTTAGCTCCAACATCAGTTGCTTTCTATTGTGTATAATTATAGAGACCCTACTTTTATTAAATTACTTTTACATGATTTTAATTATAAAAAAAATAAAAAAATACACAATGTCGATCTAAATGTTTTGTTTCATGGGAAAACTAGGAACATAAATAACATTTACAACATAAATGATAAAAATTTATTTAATTTCTTCTTTTATAGCTTCTTATCGGCCCTTGTGTACTCCTTAGTACATGTAATCATTGGAGGATATAAGTCAAAAAGGGGTGAGATAAAATCCTAGTAAAAGGAAAGTTAAGAACATAGAACAATTTAATATTTGGTGAGTTTAGCCACATCATCATTTATATAATATCATGGAATATGGAAATGATTAAAAAAACATCATCTCTTAGTGGTTAACTACCGCACATAGTTGTGAAAACATCTAGCATCATGTTGATGCTTAATTTCACTTTAACTCATGAGACTCATCACTTTACCCAATTCATTGGAGTTTCGTATAATTCCAGGTGCACCCATCAACTTCAAACATTCTTTTTGGGCAATATAATTCTGGGAGCACCAGTCACATCATAACAATTACATTGTCATGCATTCCATATAGAAAATATGTCAAACATAAACATAAAATTACTGATTATCCACTAAATGAGGATAATATTAATTGTTAATATACATAATATTCATGTTATTTATTATTCATAAACACCATTTTAGTGCATTTTACACTTTGAACATGATTTCACATTATGATTGTAATACCTTCTTAAAATGCACTATTATGTGGTACATTTTTGAACATCATTTGAAGCACCAAATGATTCATCTGATTATGAATATTTTAATTTTATATTTTTGTAAATTTATTTACACTCCAATATGAACATGTTTCATTCAGGGATCAATGGAGAATTCATGGAAGAAGATGGGGATATTTTGTGATGAAAGGAAACAATTTTAGAGAAGACAGATTGGACACCAGTCCACTGATGAGATGGTGTGTCCCACCATACAGGCCCAATGAATCCCAAATTTCGTGGGATGATAGAATACATATATATAAAAAAATAACTCTACAGGATCCAATGCTAATTCGGCCTCCATGGTGTCCATTTAGGTGGACCAAGTTAGAGATAAAATTCTGGGCCAGATTCTACGGACCAAAAAAACAGCCCTCCGTTTAACCCATATCTCAAAAACCATAACTCCTTTTGGGATGAGATTTTTCAGGTTGTTATGGGACATCCGTATACTAATTTTAGTCTTCTATGGCCCACCCAAAGTCTTCCATCTAGAAGGTGTTTCATGCGCCTCTATTTGGTTTATGCAAGCTGGATGCCTTTTCGGGTCACGGGTGGAAAGTCTTCTTTCCACAAATTTTCCACCACCCTAGACCTACCATACTCAAGTGGTAAGCTTTGTATTGTTGGAGGCTCGACCCAAGGGCTCAAAAATTCTTATTTAAGGAAGTGTTGGTGAAGGAGTTGATAATCTTTGAGCTTTCTTTCATTGTAATGTTATGATGCGGTTTTGTTGTCTCAAATTTGTCTTCCACATGTAAGTTGTTTTAATTCATCCTTGTTTCCTAATAAAATTTCTTCTTATATTATTATTATTTTCTTCTACTTATCACTTTGATACCATTGGTTCAAGGTGTGAACTTGTTCATACCAAACCTTGTGATATTATCACACAATGGTGGAGTGATTGTTATTTTATTGTGTTTTTTTACTTCTCCATTTCTTCCCTCATGAGTCTACTTTCTGCTTCCATTGAAACCATAGAATCAATGGAGGGCTAACCCACTTATGGGTTGATCCAAGGGAGTAGAAAGGGGCTGTATTGGATGTTATTTATCACCTCATTAATGTATAATCACTTCTTTAATTGATATTTTTATTTTATGACTTTTAAACTCCATCGTCCTTGTTGAAATTAAGGCCACACACTTCAAGTGCTAATACGAACCATTACCTTGAAGTTCTGAAAACATTGATCCTTAAAGTGTATAGGTGATTAGTATTAAAGGGTGTAAGAATTAAACCAGTAAGTGATGATGTTGTTTTATCTCCTTAAATGAACCCATCTCAAACATAAGAAATTGAAATCATTAAAAAGGAAATACGTCCAATCCACCCCGAGCGATAACCTAGGATCAACTCATTATTTTAAATTGAATTAACTTAAGTATCTTAAAGTTCTTTTAAACCCATATAAAATCAACCCAAGTTGGAAACTTCATATCCAAAAACATTCCATAGAATTTACATTTCTATAGGTTACTTCTTAGGTCTCTGAGGATTCGACAACCCAAGCTAAACTACAAAGACCATCTTACCTTCTTCTCTTGGGTAAATTTGAGCAAGAATCAATTAACCATGGAAAGAAATGGGTTTCAAATCCTAAATCAAACATTCATAAAGATTATTTACAAAAATAAAGAGGGAATATCATTCTTGACATAGAACCCTTAACCTTGGGGGAAGAGTGAAACAATCTTTGAGAAGTAAAAATGGGTGTGATTATTTGAAAGAAGAGTACTTTTGGAGAACATTTTATTTTATATAAAATAAATTAAAGAACATTTATATTATATAAAAGTTAAGATAAAAAGGATTAAATTATTCTATTTAATATCCATATTGAAAATGGTTTGAAGAGGGAAAACCTAAAGAAAGAGAGTTGGGTTCGAGAATTTCCCCTTACCATGTGTCTAAACACTTTCTTTACTATAAATTCATGTATAATGATATTAGATTCATTAATTAACAATTAAATTGCCTTTAATAAATAAATATTATTCATTATGGTTTTATTATGTTTTTTTATGAACCTTTTGATGAGTTATAGAGGTTAAACTCATTGTCCGAGAGTTTTAATTTTCATAGCATTTATGAATAGTTCACTTATATTCATAAATGGAAGTTCATTTGAAATGTGGTTAAACATCCAGAATTGTTAATATATATTTTTAGTGACATTATATAAACATAAATGATCTTATAATTAATTTTTTTTATACCATGAGGACGAATCATTTGATAAAATTTTAATGATAATGGCTTGAATTAATTTGGCAGTTTTCTAGGTACTGAACTTGTTTTATATTATTATTTTATATCACAAGTTTATAAGGAGTAAAGAACATAAAATAATATAAAATATATATATTATGATGTCTTTAAACCATTAAAATGGTTTTATGACCAGTCTCTTTTATGGTAACGCAGATTGAAAACCTCTCGTCCTTGAATGTGATAAATTAACACATCTCAGACTATGTTTTCATTTATAGTATAAAAGGACATGGAAGGTATGATTATAATGAAATATACTATTAGAATAATATAATTCCATAAAATTTATGTTAATGGATTTTTCATACCATTTGGGAGATTTTAGGTGAGGAAATAAAAAGAAAAGAAAGGTACATGAATGAAAATAAAAGAATCAGAATGTGGAATTCCCCTCTTCAGCTCATCTTTTTTGAGAGCCACATTAGTTGAGAGGATTGGGTATTTTGAGGAGAAAAGGGCCTATAGACATGGGTATGGAGCTTGTGGGGAGATTTTTTCATAATTTAGTTAACTCTTGAAGCTCTAGTGGTGTAAAAAAATGTAGGTGTGATGGGTGGTATTTATAGTGGAGCGTGGCAGGGTTTTCCAAATTTTATATTCATTAATTTATTATTTCTCCACAGGAAAAAAATAGTGAGGATTAATGTGACTAAAAATAGTAATAAGTGAATTTGAGTTCAAACCAATGGAAATTTATATTATCCACGACTCATGCACGATGTAGATATTCATTTATTTAGCATATGTTGTAAATTTTTGAATTTCGTTATTCACCAAAAATTGAATTATATCAGAAATATCACAATGATTCTCTATAACAATTTTCTAACATGTAGAATAAAAAAATGAACTCAAATTTTCAAAAATATATATCCAATTATGAACAATTGAATTTTTAATTAAAATCATATTCGACATGAAAAATACAGATATTAAAATTAAATCTCATTTTATAATGCTTTCAAAAAAATTATAAGGTCTAATAAAATTATCTTAAAATCAGAAGACATAAAATTGTTAAATTCTGAATACAATTTAAGATAATACAATTTATTTTAAATTAATTAATTATTTATAATTAATTATTTATAATATAAAGAATACCAATACTTTTACTATGGTCATATTGTCACCTATAAGATCCCTAAATTTATTTATAAATTCATTGATGAGGTAGCTATTATTTTGGATAATTTACTAATCATAAAGGTCATATTACTATTCAAACAGGTTTTTTACATTCATAAGGGTAGTTTTCTATTCACCAAAAATTATTATTGTCATATTGGACTCCAAAAATCTTACTGATCACAATAGTGTATGTCAGATTTTTGAAATTCAAAACATAGAAGTGGAAAATTTACTTTTAAATGTAACATAATAGTTCATTTAAGCATGATGTTGCATTGTGTTTCTGAATGTGATTTTATATGATTATGACATAACTCTAATAAGGGAGATATTGCATTGATAATTTTTTGGGTAGTTATATTCTTCTCCTCTTTTGAATTTTTTCTCTAAACATTTTGTTTTACATAAAAGGTGAGGGAACTTCCCCTTCATCACATACTCTGGTTCCAAAGTTTCTTTTTCATACTTATAGTTCCACCACAACACTTTAAAATGGATGGTTTTCTTGTTTCATATAGCCTTATCTCTCTGACCCGGAATCATTACTGGAAGCTCCTCATAAAGGAGATCATCTTACCACTGTACCACATATGAGTTCAGTACATGGGAGGGGTTGGGTATATACTTATTCAGGAGTGATATTTAGAACACATCATGAACTAGAGCCACAATCAGTGGAAGTAAAATCCTATAGTCCACAACACCTATGTGTTCAAGTATCTCAATGGTGCCAATGTGACATGGGATTAGCTTCCCTTTCATTCCAAATAGCATGACTCTATTCCATTGTGATATTCAATGGAAGAATTTGTCTCCAACTTCGAACTCCAAGTCCCTACAACTGTTGTTAGCACAACACTTTTGCTAACTCTAAGAATCATGGATATGTTTATGGATGAAATGAACCTTATCTATCATATCAAACACAATATCATGTCTATGTATCTTCATTTCACCAACTTCATCCCAAAAGGTTTGAGTTTTACATCTATTTCCCTACAGATCATCATATGAATCCATCTCAATACTAGAGTAGAATATATTATTGTATGATAACTAAACCAATTGGATATTCTAATCCCATCCAACTTTAATTTTTAGTGTTTATTCTCATTAAATATCTTGGAGAATCAGAGTAGTTCTTTTATATTGGCCATCAGTTTGGGGGTCATAGGTAATGCTGAAATTTAATTTAGCAATCAAATCATGTTTGATAATCCTCCAAAATTTATATGTGTACCTTGGATCACGAATATAGAAAATCAGGAGTGTAAGACCATGAATTATCACAACTTATTTCAAATATATCGTTTACATTCATTCAAGTGGGATATATTCTAAAATTTCAATAAAGACGGATGTCTTGGTGAGTCTTTAAACCACAACCCATATGTCATTATTTCTTTTGGACGTCCTTGGGACACCCATGACAAATACCACAGTGACATTCTTTCATATTCACATGGGTATTGGTAATGGTTTCATCATGCCTTTGTACTTTTTTAACACTAATTTAACTCCCTGATTTATCAAGAACCTTGAGATATATTTAGTAATATCCTTCTTCTTGTAGACCCACTAGAAGTATTCTCAGATATCACAGTACATCTTGGTGCTACTAGTATGGATAGAGAAAGGTGAGCTATGTTCATTATAAAATATATCCTTCTTTATCCAAGGAGATTAAAGTATAGATTTCCTCATTCCAAATTGAATCACACCATCATCAATGATATGAACTCTTGAATATTCCATTCCTTTACTGCATTAAGCCTCTTTTTTAGCTCTGGATCATCCCTTTATGCTTCCTCAATCTTCTTTTGGATAGTTGGTTGGGAAATAATTTTTTAAAGGTAGTATGTATTCCCAACCATTAGTTTTTTCCAAATACATCCATTGAATATCCATGAATATAGGGAATTTATCAATCCACAATATGGATAGAGTAGCATGTTATATTCTTCTTAGAGAACCATCAACCTTGTTCACCTTTTCAAGATGATAGCGAATAGTACAATTGTAATCATTGATTAACACTAACCATCTCTTTTGAAGCATGTAGACTACTTTTTAGTGAATATATTCTTTTTACTATTGTGATCATTTTATATGTCACCCTTCTCACCATATAGGTTATGATACCATATATTCAAGTAAAAAATCACAACTACTAGCCATAGACATGCTTCGGGTAGTTCTGATAATGGATCTTCAACTACCATGCGGAATATGATATCACATTGTCATTTTGCATGAGTACACAACCCATGAATTCATTTAAAAAATCAATTTATATAAAAAACTTTCTCCAATATTCAGTAATGCGAGTAGAAGTGCAGTGGTCATCCATCTCTTCAGATCCTTGAATAAGCCCTCATATTTTTTCTTTCAAAACATACATTACAATTTTCCTCATCAGCTTAGTTAGAGGGATTGAAAATCATGAGAAATATTTCAATAAACATCAGTAGTACCCCACTAATCCAAGAAAACTATGAGTTTATGTGACATTAGAGGGTCTATACCATTCCACAACTGTCATTATTTTTTAAGGGTCCATAGAAATTACCTCACTTGTGATCACATGTCCTAAGAACGTGACATGATTCACCCAAAAGTCACACTTACTAAACAAGCCACACAACATATCGATTATCAATGACTCTAATACAAGACATATATATTCATCATGTTCCCTTATTCTATTGCAGTAGATGATAATATCATTGATAAACACTATAAACAATTTGTCGATTTAATTTCTGAAGATTCTATTCAACATATCCATAATGATTGTAGGAGAAATAGTAAGACTGAAAGGCATCACATGAAACTCATAGTGCCCATACCTTGAACGAAAGGTAGTATTCTAAATATTTTCCTTCCTTACCTTTATCTAATTATATCCAGAACAAATATCCACCTTTAAGATGTTCTGAGATCCTCGTAGTTGATCAAACAAGTCATCAATCCTTGGGATAGAATACTTGTTCATTATAGTGATCTTTTTGAGTTCTTGATAATTGATTCACAATTATATTAATCAATCCTTCTTCATCACAAAGAGCACTGGAACACCCCAATGTGATGCACTAAGGCATATGACCCGTTTGTCCAAATGCTCTTGTAGATGCTTCATTAACTCCTCTAGTTCGATAGGAGACATCCTATTAGGACACATTGATATGGGAGTAGATCCGGGTATGTATTTTATTGAAAAATATACTTCATGATCAAGGTGAAGTTTGGGTAAATATTCCAAAAATACGTCATCATATTCCCTCATGATGGGAATTATCACTAGGTTGACACTTTCCATGGACTCATGCATTTGAACGATGTATTCCTCTTCACAGGAAATCAACACCCACACTGTTGAAGGATTTTTTAAAATAGATTCATGAAATTCCTTGCATTTGTACAAGAGAATGGGATGGTTTAGAATATAAAATTATATTTCCTTTTTCTCAATAGTTGATATGTGATCTATATAAGGAGTGCCAATCCACACCCATTATAGCATCGAATTCCACCCAGGGAAGTAGAATGAGATTCGTTGGACAAATCTTCCCACATACGCCAATATGATAAGACTTCAACACTTGGGTTGCAATGATTACATGACTAGGTGTTTTTATAGATATCACTACTTCAATGGTTTGAGGATTTGATTCCCAAGATCATGAAAACTTGAAAGATATAAGGGAATTCATAGAAATAGAATCAAATAAGACTTTGTCGATACTTGAGGGACTAGGAAGTTTACCTTGTGAGAATTCATTTTCTTTCCCAACATTCACAATACTAATGAATTTAGCCATCCATTGTTCCTTTGGTTTTGGTGAATACTGAGGTTGATTACCCTAGAGGGTTCGAGGTTTAGTACACTGGCTTGCATTGTGACTTTCCTCCCTACAGTTGTAGAATTGGACCATGGGTGGTGCTTTCCTTTATTCCAACACATTCTCATGACTTATCATGTCTTTTTAAAATTCAGGAGATATGTGTCTTTCACTACCATAGTAGATACATTTCACCGTCCCTTTGAGGATATTTATAGGAATCTTCTTACCACATTTTTGGCATTTGGGCGGTTGGGTTTTCTTCCATCCTATATCATTTGATCCTCTGACTTGAATCTCCACCTTTTTTTTCTTATAACCATATCCATGTCACCATTCTCCAAACTCTACCTCTACATTGAGATCACATCGTGAAACATCCCCATAACTCTCAAAGTCTCGAATTTCAAGATCCATTCAAAGGTGTGGTTTTAAAACACTAAATAACCTATCAATTTTTTTATCATTGGGGAAAAAACCCCATAGCTTACCTTATAAGCCCTGTGAAATTTTCTTCGTAGGCCATGATAGATTCAACTACCTTTTTCTTAAGCTCTATAAATTCTCACTCCATCTTCGTATGAAGATTTATCTAGAAATACTTGTTATGAAATATGATCTTAATGTATTCCCATTCCATCTCTTCAATTTTATCACTCGACATGGTGTTCTTAATCAAATCCCACCATTGATTGACCTCTCCATCTAGACGATAAATGACCATAACGACCTTCTCCATCTTAAAACTATGATGAATAGAAAATTTATTATTGATGGTGTTGACCCATTGTTCCATAACTTGTGGATCAAGAGACCCACTAAACATCTGTGGTCATTTCAACATAAGACACATAGTAGCCAATTTCTCTCTCTTAGGTGATGGAGGAAAATCTAAATTATTCAGGTTATTGTTCATTACCTGAGACAGCTGGGTAGGAATCTCCATGACATTTTAACTCCACCTCCCAATGCATTAGGGATGTCACTCGGGAAATTTTTGCATTGGTAGTCACTTGGGTTGTTGGCCTGGTTTCTCCTGGTTCCCACCATTTTCTATAATAGTAAAGTTTAGAAGAAAACATAAGCCAACAAGTCATGAATACATAACATATTCATTTGTGAAATTTATAATAAAATAATATCTAATGGGATCCCTATGATTATAAAATCTCCTTATGTGTATATTTTTACTTAGTATCATACTAGAGGTTTTCTATAGGGTTCACTTATCCTAATTCCCAAATTAAATAAACCTTTCCTATGAGACAAACTATAGCGACCCTACTTTTATTACATTAATTTAACATCATTTTAATGATAAAAAAATACAACCATCACATAATGAGGACCCAAAAGAGTAGTGTATTGAAAAAACTAGGACCCTACCAAAAATTTACAACATAAATCATAATTATTTATTTAATTCCCTCTTCTCTAGATTATTATTGGCCTTTTTTAACTCATTAGTACATGTAGTCAATTGAGGATATACATCAAAAGCGATGGGATAAAAGTCCGGTAAGAGGAATGATAAGAACATGAACCAATGTAACATGGGGTGAGAACAATCATAACATAATTTATATAATTTCATGGAATGTGGAAATGCAAAAAAATGAAACATCATGTCTTATTGGTTAACTACCACACATAGTTGTGAACAAAGAGAGAATCATGTTCAAGAATCATTTAACTTTACCTAATTATATTCATCACTTCACCCAATGAGTTGGAGTGCTGTATAATTTTGGGCTCAGCCATCCCATTCAAACATTCATACTATGTTATATAATTCTATGCACCCCCATCACATCATAATATTTACATTATCATGCACGAAACAAAGAAAATATGTCAAACATGAAAATAAAATAACTCATGGAATTAAATGTGTTTCACATCATAAATAAAACATTTGTGAAAATTTGTTTCCCAAAATAAAGAGGGAATATCATTCTTGACATAGGACCGTTAACCTTGAGTGAAGAGTGAAACAATCTTCGAGAAGTAAAAGAAGGTGTGTTTATTTGAAAGAAGAGTTATTTTGGAAGATATTGGATTTTTCATAAAATCCATTAAAGGAAATTTATATCATATAAAATGTATGATAATGATGAATAAATGATTTTATGGATTATCTATACTGAAAATGGGCTGAAGAGGGAATCTCAAAATAAATAGAGTTGGGTTCAAGAATTTCTCCTTACCTTGTGTCTGAATGATTGTTTCACAATAAATTACAATATAATGACATTAGGTTCATTAATTAACAATTAAATATCCTTTAATATATGAATATTATTAATTATGGATTTATTAAGTTCTTTTATGGACCTTAGGATGAGTTATATAGATTAAATTCATTGACCGTGAGTGATAATTTTCTATGATTTTATGAACGGTTCATTTGTATACATGAATGGATGTTCATTTGAAATGTAGTTAAACATCCAAAATTGCTAACATATATTATTACTGAATTTAAACATATATAAATGATCTTATAATTAATTTTTTAAATACCATGTTGATGAATCATTAGATAAAATTTTAATGATAAATTCTTAGATGAATTTGGTAGTTTAGCTGACACTGAACTTGTTTTGTATTATTATTTAATATCATGAGTGTATATGGATAGAATAAAATAAAATAAGATAAAATAAATATATTATTATCTGGTTAAACCATTAAAATGGTATCATGACCACTATCTAATATGGTAATGAAAATTGAAAACCCGTCATCCTTGAATGTGATAAATTACCACATATCAGGCGGTGTTTTTATTTAAAGTATTAAAATAGAAGGAAGGTGAGATTATGCTGAAACATAAAAATAGAATAATATGATTCCAGTACATTTTTGTTAATAGAGTTATCATTTTATTTGTGTGTGTGTAAGTGAGTAAATAAAATTAAAAGAAATGAACTTGAATGAAAATAAAATAATCAGAAAGAGGAATTTACCTTTTGAGTTCGTCTCCTTAGAGAGCCTCGTTTGGGGAGAGGATTTAGCCTTTTGAGGATAACATGGGATTTAGGACATAGGGAATGATCTTGGGTAGGGATTTGGGCATAATGTAGTTTATACATGAGCTTTATATGTGCAAAGAAATGTGGGTGTGAGGCGTGATAATTATAGTGGAGGAGGAGGGCTTTCTTAATAATATATTCATTAATTTATTATTCCTCCACAAGACAAGAAATTATGAGGTTTCATGTTAATAAAAACAATAATAAGTACACGTGAGTTCAAAATAATGGCTATTTACATCATCCATGACTCAGTCATGATGTGAAAATTTATTTATTTAATATATTTTGTAAATTATCGAATTTCTCTATTCACCAAAAATTAATGTATTTTAGAAAAATCCCAATAATTCAACCAAAACACTTTCAACATGTAGAATCAAAATAAAACTCCATTTTCCATAAATAATTTTCTAAATATGAATAATTTAATTTTTAATTAAAATAATAACTTGATTTAAAAACACTGATTTTAAAATCCAAACTGATATTATAATGAATTTAAAAATTACATAAGGCTTTATAAATTCATATAAAAACCAAGACATAAAATTGTTAATTTGTGAACCCATTTTAGGAAAATAAATTTTATTTAAAATTAATTAATTAATTATAATTATATATTTATGACTTACAAAAATACCAATACTTTTACTATGGTCATATTGTCACTTAATAGATACCTAAATCTTATTTATACACTCATTGGTGGGGTTACTATTCCTTTTAATGGTTTATATTCATAAGGGTCATATTACTATTCATAATTGTAGTTTATTATTCTTATGAGAATGTCACTATTCACCAAATATTATGTTTGTCATATTGGACTACAAACATCATACTAATCACAACCGTGTATGTCATATTTTCAAAATTCAAAACATAGAAATTGAAAATTTATGTTTAAAGGCAACATTGTTTTCATTTAATCAATGTGGAACTGTGATTCCTAATGGGATATGTATGATAATTACATTACTATAAGAAGGAAGAAATTTCATTGATAAATGTTTGGGTCATTACAATCATCGAAATCCTTAGGGCCAAAACCACATCACATGGAAGAAAATAGTGAAGATAAACCTTCTTATTGAATGCCTTGAAAATCTTATTTTGGTGTCTCTCCATGTTTTTCAAGACATGAAGCCTATTTTCATTGAGAGGTTCTTATTCTACAAGATGGAATTTTGCTAATTTTTTGGTGTCTTCTGATCATAGATGGTTGTACGGAGCTATGAAAACTAGATTTCAATGGGTAGGACATCATCTATTCCCTACAATGGGGAATATGGGGTTATCTGGGTGGAATTGCGAGTCATCGTCTAGTAATACCCAAGTTCATTAGAGATATTTTCCAACCAACTGTTCATGTTTTGACTAACCATATAATTAATAATTTAAGAGATGGTGTGGTTGAATGCCTCAATATATCCATTTTATTGTACATGATATAGGGAAATATGGTTGGACCAAATCCTATACATGGAATGCAATTTATTGTTCTCGGCTACCCGGAAGTTGGTGTTGTTATTATTGAGAATGACGTGAGGGACTCTGAATTATTGGATGATGTTGAAGCTCAAAAATCTAATGATAGAAATACCCTTGACTTCCTTGAGAGGTTTCATTCCTTCCCACATAGAATATATATCTATGGAAGTCATGATGAACCTACATTGGCGAGCCGTTGTAGGAAAATTTGGTCCTACAACATCGAGTCCCCAGAATGTGAAGAGAAAAAAGTACATGGTAGTTTGAAGAGGCTCTGATGGTCTATGTAGAAAATTAGCATGGATCTGACATAAGTGGAACCTCTTGGAAAACATATTATAGTCATGGATCCTGGTGGGATAGATGTATCCAAAACTTCGAATCTGATGGGAGAGCTTTGGTCCTTCCTGATGAGCTCCACATGAACTGGTAAGAACATCCTCCATAACCTGGCGGACCTCGTCTCCTTGAATGTGATGGAGAAGGAATCCATGGAATCCAATTTTGTAGAGTATCTTCTCAAGGATGGGACCACTCTGGATAGTGAACTGTACTACCCGCCAATGGATTCATTCACATTTGGCTCTGTCTGTCGGGAGATATCCATGAAGGAGGTACTCAAGAAAGGTATTCATCCCACCAGGGGACTCTTCTTCTATGACATAGGGGGACTAGAATTATCGATGTTGGTACACTGGTTGTAACATGTCTTTATTTCTGGATGTCATCATTGTCTAGAGTGGTGGGAGAGATTATTCTTTGATGCGCCACATGGATAATAAAATCTTTTAGGTCAGGATCTATAAGAGAAGAGGGAATGCTGGAAAAGGCATCAGATCAACCATATTGAAACCAAGGGATATGAGTAACATATGATGTAAAAGGGAACTGGTCCATTAGCAGGTGAGTGCACTCTAACAATGGTATGAGATTCATTTTTCTAATGACATAGTCACCATTGATATGAATGATGACTTGCTTAGATTCTACCTTCACATGAAGGTGAGGAACATCAATTTCGATGGCCAGTTCAAGACCACTGATGAGGGAATAATACTCTGCCTCATTTTTTGTGCAGCCCTCTGACAATAAGAATTAACTAGGATTTGTTATCCTGTGTGGGAATGATGAAGACAATACCTAGGACAACATTATTGAGTTTGGCATCATTGAGCCTTCATCCTATCGTACTTCTTGAAGAACCATCAAAGTGTATATGACAACATTACTGGGATTGATCTACAGAGATAATGACCTCATATGGAAAGTCAAAATTTGGATATTATTCTATGAGGGATTGATGATCAACAAAGATGTTTTACAGTGTTTGACCCTTGATAGATTTTGGTGAAATGAAACTAATGTCAAACTGCTGATGGATTACTACACACTGAGCTAGATGACCTATCAACATGGGGAAATTGAGAATATAATTTAGCAGGTCCACAAGGAACAGATTCTTTATCTCAAGGTTTAATAGATATTGTCACAACTTCTACATTGTGAATACCAGTTCAAGGAAGCTTTTCTTGATAGAGGAATATATAGTATCTATGTCAAGGAGTATGCATCTAGGATACTATTAACTTTTCTATGACTTTTCATTATTCTTTTCAGGTTAATTGCATCAATGGAACATTCTAGGGAGGTCACATAATGTACCAAAAGATTTTCGGAGATAGGTTGCATCAGAACCGAAGGCTGTTGTAGGTACTAGTTGATCTCCTAAAAAGAGGTCTGACACTCTTCATCCCACTGGTAGATGAAACCATTCCACATTACCCCAGAATAAGTCTTACACATAACAATGTGATTCACAATGAATCTGTGTGTATAGGCCTAGTGGCATTGAATACCTCATATCTCCCAAAGCTTACTCAGAGGAGGAAACTTATAGATAGACTTGATCTTCTTCAGATCGATCTCTATGCCTTTGTACATAATGATAATTACAAGTAATATTCTAGATGTAACCTCAAGTGCACACATTTAGGGGTGCATCTTCATATGGTTGGACTAGAGGAAGTCAAACACTTTTTGAAGATCTATGAGATGGTCCTGAGGCTGGTGGGATTTGACTACTAGTTTATTTACATATAATTCCACCAATTTACCTAGTATAATATTGAATACGCATTTTGTGGGATGCAGATAGGTGGATCCTACATAATTCCAGACAAAAGTAATTACATGGAAATAGAATTTACCTTATGGTTCACTGAAGGTAGGATACTTCACTCTCGGGGGCCATTTAGATCTAGTTGTATCCAGAATACCCATCGATGAAGGAGATATATTGGAATCTGGTATTGGTGTTAATCAACAATTCTATCTTGGGAAGTGGAAAATCATCTTTTAGATGGTGACAGTTGAGATCCTAAAAGATGATATAGACTCTGATATTTACTTTCTTATTTCTGACTTATATGATGTTGTAAAACCATATTGGGTATTGCACATTCATGAAAAGGTTTTCTTTAAAATGATTATCAACTTCATCCTTGACCATGGGACCATGAGAGGGGAATATTTTTCTATGAGGCTATTTGATCTTGTGATGACTTACTGGCATACCAATACAGTGGATGACAATATGAGAATCTAGCCCCTTAATCTCTTCATAACTTAATGAAAATAATCCTAAATATTTTTTTGGAAATCCACATATTATTGTTTCTCTTCCGCATACATGGATGCACTAATGAGAATTGGTTTCGGGTCTTGCTCGGTACTGTGATTCACCTATACCAACACATATAAAGTGGTGGAGACAACCTCCTAAAATATAGGAGGAGGTTTCTCCAAATCTACTTAATCAACTACTATGAGAGTTTCATTGGCATGGGAATTTCTTCTGATTTTACTGACCCTGAAAAAATGTTGGTGTCATCTAGAGTGGTGGTGGAACCTTCATCAAGATATTCCCACACTACTGATAACAGTGAGACAAAATATCTCGATCCAATCCCATTAGGTCTTCGACTGAGGGGGACACTCTTGATAACATCAAAGCATTAGTGGCGTGTCAACAAAAGTAGGTTCAAACCTTCCCTAAAAAGGCAAGTATGATGTACTACAGTTGCCATGGGATGATAATCACAATATGCTATAGGGGTAAGGGAATCTAGAATCACTCAATCCTGATTTTTGTAGGAGTATGAAGTGATCTTCCAACACTTCATATATCTAGGAACACATTTCCCCCATGTTAGAGAGATGAAAAATTAATATCCCATTTTTGGGGTTGTGGCTACCAACTAAAGGACAGGGAGGATGAAAGCATCATCCAAGTCTATCCATGGATCGACCATAGCGACAGTGTGCTCATCCCCATTGGCCTGAACAATTTTTCCTTGCTCATGTAATAGTTAGAATTTAAATAGAGGGTTTAACAAGAGGTAAAGGGAGATATGTCACCTTGTAGTATTCCTACTCGATCATTAAGAAAGTAAATTAGGCACTAGTGATAGGGGGAAGGAACTACCGCATGAAGGTGGAGCCAAGTTCTACCCATCAACGCTTTATAGGAATTTTCCTATGAGACAACTTTAAATTTAGTGTTATTAAGAAGGAAACTGAATTGGGTCTTCAGATTTATTTTACCAACCGGTGTATTCTTTTTCCTAACATAACCTTGGATCATCATGTTAGAGAAATATAGATCTACCACAGACAGTCCCAGTGTGTGGAGCATCTAATTCGGGATGAGATTCATCCTAAATACATTTTCAACAAGATGTGATATACTTCCACACCATTGAACTACCCAGTGATGTACACCAGATAGATGTTCTCATGTACGGTAGAACCATCAGCATCTATAGGGAATGAGATGATGGAATGACATTCTCCATGCTCGACGTCATCATACTGGAAAGCATCTACAGCCGTATCATCTGTTTCAAACTGGATGGGGCTTATCAAAGCCCTTATGAGGGATTCACGTATATAGTTAGATAGCCGGAGAGCGTCATGAATCATGATCATTAGAGGAATGCAGGCGAGATTCTTATGTATAACATACATCCGTGCGAGAAAAAAATTTCTTCTGACTGGAGGTTTCTATATGGTAGAAGGTATGACAGGTACTATGGGTCAAACCAAAATATTTTGGCTGGTGCCAGGGGTAACCTATTTCTTGCTAGTCAAACCATGAAAAATTACTACCGGATAACAGTTATATGGGTGATTTCTCTCCACTTTTGTACAAGTCTTATCATAATATGGTTGCGGTGTCTCTCCCATGTTGAGTTGTCTGAATGATGGTGGGATTAAATCTGATGGGACAGAATGAGAGGGATGTGCATGTTGAGCTCTATGCTGAGCCTACAGTCTAGTCTTGTTGGCATGCACAGCTTGGTCAGAAGCACTAGACAGTGCATTATGTCAATTCACATATCATTGAATTCGTTGATGTTGGAGTATACTAAGGATATTAGGAGGATTCTCATGGTATTATTCATTGTCAGGAACAAAATTATGGTCCAAAAAATTGATGGCTTTTTCCATGACATACAGATGTTCTTTACTTGAAGAATACTCCATTATTGGGTGATCCTTGGGGGAAATTCCCATCTCTAGGGGAATGATGTATCCAAGAGTACGAGATGAGTTTGGCATCAGGAGGGGAATTTTCTTTCCCTTTTGTTGTCAGTACCTTCCCTTTTGGGAATATGAATGATGAGATGTGGTTGAAGCAGTGAACACTGGGGAAGGTGTGGTGACCTCAGAAGGCTCAGGATCTTTCAAATGATAATGGATGATACCATGAGAATTAGTGACGTCCTTGCGAGCTATCCAGCTGTTGTACTTCTCAGATCTACAACTAGAGACCAGATTCCATTTGCCTTCTCTATCACTATCTGGATATACAAAAATGCATGCTACCTATGTCGGGGCCACACCCAATCCGACTATGTCGTTTTCAACCTTGTCTTGGATCCATTCCTTTATCTCATAACACTACTTGAGATTATGTCCATGTAACCAATGATAAGGAAAACAGTTGGGGTGATTAATAAGATCAACCTCTTCAGGCCTCCTGCATTCTTGAAGCCACATGATTCCCTAATCCAAGGAAATATAGAAGTATCCAAGGACCTTATATTATCAAAATTATTAGGTCATCATAATCCTATACAAAAAAGGGACATTGGGAGCCCAGACCAGATTAGGGTCTTCCACCTTGTGAGGAGGTGTAACATGGTTGTCTCTCCTAGGCTGTGGTGTTTGATAGGGTGGAACTTTTCAATTCTAAGGTGGGAACTATTAACCCTGAGGGTGAGACTGAGGTGGAGGGACATAGTGAGTTTGTGGACATGGATATACTGGAAATAATTAGAGTGACCTAGGGGCCACTACTAATGATATGGTGGCTATCTCAACTTTAGATCCCCTTCTTGCATAATCTATGGGAGGAAACATATGTTCATGATTGGCATGTTTCAAGATTTTCTCTAGAGTTGAGCCTTTTCCGAGAAATTATGGAATCCACCTGGGATGTTCTAAGTGATAAGGGAAGGAACCATTTTAATCGTCACATTATCCTTGCACGTAATTTGAAACTACTCCTATGTCAGCGACATCTCGAGTGAATACGTGAGGCCCTTTCAACTAAGAAAAAAATTAGTGACATGATCATCTGGATTCTTCTTTCACATGAAGAGGTAAAAAATACTTATCTTTATGGTATTGTAAATAAACTAATGTAGAAATTTCATGCATAGATATTCCCAGCTAGCTATAGACTCAATGGGAAATAGGATGTACCAGACAAAAGTAACCCCTTTCTATGTCTGTACAAAACATCAGAGCTTGGAGGATTCCTGCTACACTGGAGTCCCTAGAATAGGTCTACACCTTGAGATGAAGTGGGACATGGGTTGTAGTAGGTTTCCCATCCCTTTGATGGGGGAGAACATGGGGTTCCCAGAATACATGGGTGTCGACATGTTGTCAAATCATGCTGGATATGGTTTTCCATCAGATGGGATTACTAACTTCTGGGTATCTAGAGCCTCAAGATGAAAAATGAGAGCATCCAGTGGATTTTCTAGTAGTGGATTTGTATCCCAATGAGGTTTCCTAAAAACCAATGCATTAGTGGGATCCTCAACATGGTAGGCGGTCCCATCAACTCATGGAGCGGCTAGTGGAATAATCTATTCTGCTGCCACAGGTTCGACCTGTAGAGAAGTTGGAGGATGATCCTATAGATCCTCATGGGGGCTGCTAGGGGAATATTCCAAAATAACTTTTGTGGACTGGGTGAGGCAGACCATTTACATGTCCATACACTCTGGAATATACTCTATCTAGACGGTTGAGGTCACTAGGAGGAAGCTCCCTAGGAATAAACTATACCTACCCTTGTTGTCCCAGTCGAGGATCATCATAATCTATACATCACTCTATGACACATTCATAATGGATATAATCAATGTAAATTTTTGGTTATGTGATGTATTGACACATCATGGCCTTTTCGGAATCATCCTCTGTCTTCGGCACTGAAGCAGATAGGTTGTGTAGCATAACATCTCTGAGGGCCTGTGCCCTTGTTGGGGTCCTTACTGAAAGATAATGACTCGGTAGGGATAGCGAGGTAGGGAAGATTCCTCTCTTGACAAGTGAACATGCCTAGGGGATCCAAATAAATATTGAACTGCCCCATGGGATAGTTTCTCTTTGAGGACTACAATATCATATTCATTCTCTACGAGTTCAGTAATATTTATGGTGACATCACCTAGAGGCGTGTCCTTGATTTCACTAGTTAAATTAGGCTAAAATAGGATTGACCTAAAATGGAGGGCTACATACTTCCCCCAACCACATATCTACACATGTGGGGATACATCAACAATAATTCTGTGGAGCATAGTGATGCTCTGGATGCATTATTATTGGAGGATCTGATGATAACCGAATGATGCAAGATGATGATCCATAGAGAGTGTGGCTAATTCAACCAAATGTTATTGTTGTATGAGGTTTTAAAAGTGATCATGGCTATGAGAATAAACCAAAAAATGATGGAAGAGGTGGAAATGTGTCACCCAAAGCATCTGACAAAGGCACGTGATCTCCTCCATAGTGAGGGACTCCTGAATATAGAAGTGTGGAGTCATAGTCACCCAGAACAATTCAAAAAATTGATCCTTGTTGAGAATGTCCCACAAGATCTTTCATTATGTAGTAGGATCCTACTTTTGATTTTATAACTTGCCAATTATACGTGGTTGGAACAAAGGTAATGGTAAAAACATAGATCAATGCGGTGGTGGACTAGTCAATGGGGAGTATGATATGAAGATGAGAAACCACTACATACTAGGCTATCCCCCAAGGACTGTATTGACTATATCATCACATCCCTATAAGATGGGGTGTTGATCCATGATTCCTATACCAAGGTGGTGATCATTGATGGTAGGTCAGGCTGGTGTTCATCATCTTCCAAACCCTAGAAAGATTCATCATGATATCGTGTTGAGGTAGAGGGTGAATCGAGCGACAGTAGATATGACTACACAAAAAGACCCTAGAATGGAGTCAAATCATCATTATTCTATATATATGTGCAGTGGGATTTAGGGATCAGATGTATCACTTATTAGGGAAGAAAAAGATGATACACTAAGTTCCTACCCAAAACCCTGATATAGAGGATCAGGGTGAACACTCCATTATCCAATCATACATCGCTTCAGAATATGAAAAGTGGATAGAACGAATGACAATTTGGAACTGGGGATAACCACCATGTGGGTTGGTTCTAGTGCAGAGAGGACCTCATCCTGGGATGGATTGGATTTGAGGATAGTATTTGTATCAGTTGTCAATGGAGAGGACATGATCTCTAATTTAGTGGGCCGGGGTGTGGCGAGGACCTGTGCATATATTGAATGGAACACGGGGAGGGCCTCCATATCAATTGCATGAAATGAGGGGTGGTTCCCCATGGTAGGAAGTGATAGAGTGGGGAAGACATCTGATGGAGGTGAGAACATGGGGAGGACCTATTTGTAGATAAGTGTCAGAGTGGAAATGACATTCGATCCGATTGGTGCTTATGCGGGTAAGACCTCCTCTTGATTAGATGATGATGTAAGGAGGACCCATGTGATGATAACATAAAATATGGTAAAAGCATCCATTTCTGGGATCACTTTTATGGGAAGGACCTCCGTGCTGGGCGTTGATGAGGTGGGAAGGACCTCTAATTAAATCAGTGAGGTGGAATGGGGAGGACCTACAGGATATGTGTGGGAGAGGGGAGGACATATACAATGGATAATGATGGTACAAAGAGGGCCTTTGTATAGAATGTCATCCTCATGGGTCGACTCATGATAGATACTACATGGTCTAGTGAATGGAAGAGTCTACCTAGACCAACCAAGGGGTGGTTGGGGCCTCAATCATGACCGGGCATAGAAGTTCCCTTGCTCTATAGTAATAGGGTGTAGATAGTGTGTATCAATGGTGGAGTGGGGAACTGATGTTGTGGGGGATGACACCCCCTGATGGGTGTCTTTTTGAGCTTGGTCCTAATGTTGACATCTGGTTATCCAAACTAGGGTATCTTGGGCAGGGGTGTGGACCACCTGCCCATCAGACTATGGGACCATATGGGGGAATTGATGCATCTTGGGGGGATCCCTCCTTGTTGTCTCTCTGGATGAAGTCGAAGCAGAGATGGATCAAACATACCTTATCTCATATACAAAGGGGAGTGAACCAAAAGAGAATTCCCGGGAGAGAATCTCAAAACATTTAATGATCAGATTAGGGAACAACGACTTCTGGGATAGCCCTTGGTGGTGGCTGTGATGTTGAGGCACAGAATCCACTAGATCTAGGTAGTCAATTTCTCAATTGGGATGACCCTTTACTGGTTATATCCCTGAACAAGTGTTTTAATCAACCTAATATAAATATGATCTGAGGGTGATAAGGGTTTTGTGGACCTAGTATTTATACCCATGAGCTATCATGTTGGAGGTGGAGCCATGGGATAATACCACAACATCATTCCTCATGCCACTGCTTCTAGGGGATGGTGGGAATTAGTTCCTTGAAACTACATCTTGGGTCATACAATGCAAAGAGATTTAGAAATTAGTAAAAATATGTGTAAAGAAACTCCTAATTCCTTAGAGTCATTCATCCTTCAATGGTCGAAGATAATGATGCATGATGAAAATGACACAAATTGAAATTCCCAACACTCAAATACCCCAAATTTTTGTGAGTTCCACGCTAGGTAAAATATTTTCTTAGAGAGACCAAGCACAAGATATCTGAATTTGGTGACACACCCATCTACTAAATTCTCCAATTATACTTATCCTCATGCTGAAGAGGAGATACTCAGTCGGGATCACCATTTCTCTTTCTGAAATATTTCACTAGGGCATGACCACCCGCACATGTTGAACACTAATTATGGTTTCCTTGTACCCCAAATTACCGATTTCCAAATACTGGCGACATCCGTCCCCTCTTGAGGGAAATTTTCTCCTTGGTCAAAACGTTGTGAGGGGTTGTCAGTTCCCCCTTCCATGGATTCCTCCTTAGAGCCTGTCACCTAGTCTGAGTCTCCCCTAAAGATTAAGACATTATTCATGAAACTGGTTTCCAGTTCCATTTCATTATGGATTCCATTTAATTACATTATTTTTGTCAAAACATTACAAATGGTACACTTAGGGAAAAATCCTTTGGTTTGGTGAGTAGACAAACTGAGAAAAATATGGAAAGTCTTGATGATGGAACACTATAACACATATATTCTTCCTCATTAAGGAGATTCTCAAGGGCACAGAAACCTGAGGATTCCCCAACTGATCACAGGGTATCATATGTTAGAGGAATGCCTCTTTTGTTTTACTCATATTACCATGTTTAAAATGGGGTATTCCACATGTTTAACATATAACAGAGATGGATCGGACTAATCCTAACATTTGAAAGAGTGGAACAGATGGGTGGATCCCTATATGGGCGCACCAAGAAGGTTTACCAAATGGGGGAATTAGAAAACCCATTAAGGATAAATCTAGGATGGTGTGTCCCTAAAAAGGGAATATTTCACACCATGAAGGCTGGTCCAAATATCACTGAGGGAGGATTAGGGAGGGTGAACCCCAATAGGGGGAACCACAAGTATTACCATTAGTTGGGATTGAACTTTGGGGAGCCTTCCTACGTACCCAACCTAGAGGATTGCCATATAGTCAAAACAGGTGGTTGGGGATTACACATTGAGATGACCTTGATGCCACTAGGTGCAAAAATATTATGGATGAATGGGCGTGACACCCCAAGCTTCCACAATATGTTTCTCCTTGAATAATACAATAGCGTGTGTTGTACGCAACTTCGAGTTCTAACACACCACAACCAATCAAACTAGGCGTTATGAATAGTAATACCCAATTTTTAAAATTTTATATATTTTATATTTCAAAATGGACTTATTTTTTGGACTCCGAATATTGAAATTAGTATAGGGTGAATTTTTGGTATTTTCTGAAAACTTTCAATTTTTTTGATGAATAGTGAAACACACTTGGTTATTCTTTAAAAGCGACTTTTTATTTAAATAATAATTTATTTTATTTAAATTTATTTTAGTTAAAAATAGATAAATAATACCTATATAAGTTCAATGTAATTCATTGGAGTTAGTTTATAATAATTTTAAATATATAAATATTTTATTGAACTTTTTACCGTCTTTTACCCACCTCCTAAGAGCAGTTGCAAATTTACATAAAACATAATTTTACCGCTTCTGTGAGTTGAATTTCAAAAATCCGAGAGATATTACTTATATTAGTAAGTAAAAGGTTTTTCAATAAGATGAGAATAATTTTTTATGAATAGTAACTTTTTACTTTTATTTACCAGTTTTAAAAGTAAATAGGGTAATTAAGGGTAAAAATGATATTATAATTACCCTAACACATGTACTAATTCTATTGGATAAGTATAATTTGACTAAAAGCAACCTTAGTAATAAAATATGATCCTTTAGGTCTACTTGGATCATATTAGGACATTTATTATTATTTAATTCAAAGAAGAGTTAAAAGTGTTAAATTCATTGTTTAATAACTAAACCATTTTCAATATAGGGTTACACAAAAGGTAAATTTGATTATAAATATTCAATATAAATCTAAAAATATTTCCTACATAATGGTATTTTATTTATATTTTTAGACATTAAATAATTTTATTTATTTATGACATGATGATGATGAAGTAATTACCTAATTAATGAATTATTAAAATAATTGATATTATAAATATAAAAATAAATGCAATTTTAGACTTTTTATGAATTACAATAATTTTATAGGTTAATATGACATGTTAGGGTTTGTTAGATGAATTTTTCTCGATGTAATAATGCTGTTATGAATTTAGAAAAAACAAAATACCAAATAGTATCAAAATTGACATAAATGAGTTTTCAAAAGAAATATTATATAATTAATTTATATTATTTTAGTAAAAATCTATGGTTTGGCCAAAATACTTATATAATTATATGTGTATAATTAATGAACCACTTGGGTTTCTCTTTGATGTTTATAGTAAGATTATTAACCATATAATATAAAAATACAAAGAGACATGCAAAATGTAAAACTATTTAACTAAGAGTTAAATCTAATAGATAAAGTTAATATAGTGACTCAAACCAGTATAAAACCCATTGGTTGAGTGGTTTTCGACCAAAAACCACTTTAAAATTTTAAGGAATTAATTTTTGGGCAATTAGAAACCGAAAATGATTTTATAATAAAATTACATTTCTAGTGTTTCCTAAGGTGCCCCTCACCCCTCTTATAAAAGGGAACTCCACTTTCTCTCTAATTCACACCTTAAAATCTATTTGGATCGGCCAAACCCTACCCAAATACCTTCTAAACTATCATTAATTAATCTTAGAGGCTTTCCTATAGTCATAAAGGCAACCTAATGATCCCTTTTGATCAAATAAAAAGTAAGAACCTGAAGAAGTGGCAAATATTTCGTCACCTCTTTCAAGTTCCTTTAGTCTTCCTGTTCCTCTTTAATTGTTGTTTCCATTATAAAATAATAACTCCAGTATATTCTATATAATGTAATATGATTATAAATATTGTAGAACCATATTAATTATTCTATCCATCCTTTGAATGACATGTCACTATACGTGCGTACGTACGACTTACCGTCTCCACGTCGTGGTGTAAATGTTATTCAATACATTATTATTTGGATGGGTATAATAATCATGTGTAATTAATGTAAATAATAAATATAACATGACAATAATTCTGTATATATGATATAACATCCAATTATATATTATTTTAATATCAAAATAATGATATTGTCTCTCGTGCGTACGTACGGATTACCGTCTCCATGAACGCGATGAGATTCATTTCCCATCGTATCCATTCAAGAATAATTTTTATTAGATGATTAAAAATAATTCTTAAATAATTAATATCATTCTGAATATGAATAAAATACATCCTATCCATAACGAACATTACTTGTGTAACAAATCATATAAAGGAAAAAGAATCAGTTAACACCCGAAACGACGATAATACTAAGATATTATTAACAAAGCAATGCTAGAAGATCATATATGATATCATATTAATGTATATTATTCTTGTATAATTTAATTACAATTATTTCACCATTATACATGAGTTTAACCTACACTCAACCAAGGAAATGTACAAGTTAATGGTTAATTTCACAATCCCTTCATTATCCGAGGTTATTTATATGTAATTATCTTCTGAGACCTCTTTGACATCCACGTCCATGATTCATAAAAAAGCATTTCAAATAATTCTTAATATTTTATAGACTATGGGATAAAGACATTTATACCCTTGTTGAGTTTTATAATATTTTTATAAAGGAATATTTCAGTCGTTTTTCAAACAATGTACTTTATGACCTTTTTGACAAAACCAAGGTAAGAATGTTTTTTTAACTTATACGGCGGGTGCGGCTATTTTCCGCCATTATAACATTGTCGAAGCTTCCTTTAAAATCTTATAAGAATGATTTAAAATATAAATGTTTTATTTTATAATTATATGACTTTTAAATGATTTCAAAATAGAAGGAGATATTTCTCAACAAATGTTTTGATTTCATCTATGTTAATATGATTAGATGAATTGTAAGCTTATTTGAAGTTGATTTATTATGATACAAAAATTCCATATTGTATTAATAGTTTTGTGATATGTTTGACTGTGGATGTTCTATTTTTATACCATTCATGGTTTAGGGATAAATTATTGAAATTTCATATGCTAGTTTTTATATGAATGTTTATGTTATGTTTAAACCTTTTCATATGAAGAATGCATTGGGCTTAGTAAGTGACAGGTGGAGCCCGATACAACTCCTTGATGTATCGATGGGTCTCATGAGACAAACTAGTGTTTTGTAAAAAGGCCTTGACAAAATATTATTTGTAGTCTTGGCACAAGGGCTTGACTATGTGGTTATGAAAGTCTGGCATTATGCATTCCATCATTATGAAAGTGGCTATTGATATTGCTTGTGATTATTTTACTATTAGAATATCCATGTGAGTAAGTAAATGGAATTATATTGATTTATATTTTCCATATTATGATGAATTTTACGTTGAAAAGGATTTTGTTTTAGTTCTATACATTTCCTTAAATGTCTATGCTTATTTACGAATGTTTCTTCTATATTGGTATCCTTACTGAGCATCTAAGCTCACCCCTTTCCATGTTTTATTTTTCCCAGGATGCGAAGAAGTATATTATGACTAACCTTCAGGGATAGTCTATAGAATATCAGTGTTTTCTATGGAAACAATGCTGTTGTAGTTTTCCATTTTATGATGTAATGTAAACCTTATGAATGTATCTAGTACTTCCAAGGATACTAAATTAATCGGTTTTTCGAGACTTGATCTGTTGTGATAATACCAATGATACGTAATAATGCACCGACTCTAGGCTTCTGGGGTCACAGCGTTATAGTTAGTATCAGAGGAAGTTTAGTACAAACCTTGGAAACTAGATTTACATAAATTATGATTAGAGCACGTAGCCCTAAGACAGAGTTTGAGGATTAGTATAGAAGAACTTCCTAAAATTTTGATATTGTAGATATTTTGTGAGTCTTCCAAGCAATACAACCCTGTCTGGATATGAGAAGGTAGAGGAAGCTCTGGAACAAATGTACTTAGGGGTAAAACATGAAAATACCGCTTTGAGATAAACTCGAACGAGAACTTGTGCATGACAATAGGCCTTGCTGCACTCTTGGTTATGACACCCCCATGGGAAATGATTAGGATAACTCTCATTTTATTTACAATACATTATGAAGGGATTATGAGTATATACTTCATCAATTTTTTTTTATGATTATAGATTATTTCCATAAACTATTCACTTTATGTTGAGTGTTTTACAAGTGTGTAGAATCAATGTTAGATCACTTAATGATTCAACTACCACCAACATTAAATGGGAGTACATATACACCAGTAGCTGAGCAATGGATAAATTCCTTGGAGAAAATATTCTACACCTTGGGAAGTAGCGAAAAGGGAAAAAGTTATCATGGTAGTTTACCACCTCACTGGAGATTCTGATCATTGGTGGTCATTGATTGAAAACACAAAAGAAGTTGATGAAGTATCAAATATGGAATGTAGGGAGTTTAAAGAAATATTCATAGAAAAATACTTTCCTCGTGTCCATCGAGTAGATATGGAAAGGAAATTTATGAGTCTATGGAAAAAGGAGGATGGGAATTTTGAAAAGTATAAAGCTAACTTTACATGGTTAGCGAGGCATACTGCAAATTATATACGTAACCCAATAAGTAATATTGATCGTTCATTTTTCGGGTTAAAACCATTTCTCCGTCAAGAATTTGTCTCACAATCCTTCTCGTCGTACGAAGATATTGTCTCATGTGCTACCAAGACAGAAAAAGAATTCTCTAAGTCTTACGATTTTATAGCAAAGAAAGAGAAGAAGAGATCTGCTGAACACTCTAGAAATGGAAATAAGGGGAAGGTGGGAAAATTTGAATATCCATCCTATAGTAAATGTGGGAATAAACACCCTGTTACTTTCCTGAAGGGAATGGGAGTCTATTAAAAGTGTGGTGAAAAGGGCCACCAAGCTCGTTATTGCAAGGGGAAGAAAAAGGCTATCGATGTTGAATGATAAAATTGTAGAGAAAGGGGGAACTATGAAAATGAATGTCCAAAGAGTCAGGGGAACATACCTCAGAAAAGGCCAAGGGATCAATTCCAAGATTATGTTATCACTACAGCTGAGGTTGAAGCTCTGAAAGACGTAGTTTCATGTAATTTAATTGTTTCCTCAAGTTTAGCCAATGGTTTATTTGATTCTGGATCATCACATTGTTTCATATCTTTCTAGTTTTCTAAGAAAACTAGATATTTCCAATTTGATTTAACAAGGGTGTTTACATTCAAAAATCCTAAGGGAAGTATCATTGCAACAATGTTTTGTGAATCAGTCACCATTAGAGCATATAAATGTTCTTTATCTATTGATCTTATCACCATACCAATGATTGAATATGATATAATCCTCAATATGGATTGGATTTCGGACCATGATCAAAAAATGTATTGTAAGAAGAAGGAGGTTACTATTTTTGATGACGATGACAAAGAAAACCATATCATTAGAGTAGAATCATCACCACCTAATTCTTATCTAGATCCACCCGCAGTAGCTCAACAAAATTCAATTATTGGGGAGGAAGAGAATGAAATAACTATGGGTGAGGAAAGGAATGTTCAAATAGAGGATGTACCTATTGTAGAAGATTATATTGATGTGTTTCTAGATGATTTACCTAGACATCCACCAGAACAAGAAATTGAGTTTTCCATTGATTTAATTCATAGATCAAGGCCCATATCAAAGACCCCTTATAGAATGGCCAATGTGGAATTAGTGGAACTAAATAAAAAACTAGAGGAATTGAGTAATAAGGGAATTATTCCCCCTAGTGTTTCTCCATAGAGAGACCCTATCCTTTTCGTTAAGAAGAAATATGGATCTATGATGGTTTGCAATGACTACAGGGAGATCAATGCTATAAGAATAAAAAACATGTATGCCCTACCTCGCTTTAATGATTTATTTGAACAACATTATGGAGTACCACTATCGATTGTTTCTGATCGTGATCCCCATTTTACATTAAGATTATGGAAAAGTCTTCAGAATTCCCTGGACACCGAACTTCATTTGAGCACTGATTACTGCCCCCAAACTGATGGAAAATCAGAATGGACTACTCAAACCTTAGAAGACATATTGAGATCCTGCTCATTTGACTTTAAAAATATGTGGGATCAATATTTACTTATGTTAGAATTTTCCTATAACAATAGTTTCCATTCAAGTAATCAAATGGCACCATATGAAGTGTTATACAGAAAGAGATGTCACACACCAACCTGTTGGGATTAAGTTGGTGCATGAAAACTCGTAGGCCCATAACATGTGAAGGAAACGATGGAAAAGGTGATGGTAATATAAACCCACAACAAAGCATCTCAAAGTAGGCAGAAGAGCTATGATGTTAACTGAAGAATGGATTTGTAATTTCAGGTAGGATATCATGTTTTCTTAAAGGTATCTCCATGGAAGGGTGTTATACGTTTCGGTAAAAAGGGAAAATTTTGTCCCAGGTACCTCAGACCTTTAAAAATTCTAGAACTAATTGGGGATGTAGCTTACCATTTGGAAATGCTACAAAGTCTCTTCAAAGTTCATGATGTATTCCATGTATCACTGTTGGGAAAATACATGCTTGACCCAACACATTTACTCATCTATGAGGAATTAGAACTAGAAACCAATCTGTATTATTGTGAAAATTCTGTCAAGATTCTTGATATAAGAGAACAAGTGATGAGAAACTGGATGACTCGTCTGGTAAAAGTTCTATGGAGAAATCATAAGATAGAATAGGCAACATGGGAACCCGTGGAACATATGATGAAGAACCACCCGAGTCTTTTTATGCAGTAATATTTTAGAAATTTTGAGGACAAAATTATTTAAAGGAGGGGAGAATGTAACACCCCAAACATCCACACCACACTTCTCTTTGAATAATACAATAACATGTGTCGTACACAACTTCGAGTTCTAACACACCACAACCAATCAAACTAGTCGTTATGAATAGTAATACCCACTTTTTGAAATTTTATAAATTTTATCTTTCAAAATGGACTTCATTTTTGGATTCGGAATATCGGAATTAGATTAGGGTGAATTTTTTGTATTTTCCTGAAAACTTTCAATTTTTAATGAATATTGAAAAACATCAAGTTATCGTTAAAAACCGACTTTTTATTTAAATAATTATTTATTTTATTTAAATTTATTTTAGGAAAAAATAGATACATAATACTTATATATGTTCAATGTAATTCATCGGAGTTAGTTTATAATAAATTTAGATATAATTTTTTTTATTGAACTTTTTACCGTCTTTTACCCACCTCCTAGGAGCATTTGAAAATTTACATAAAACATAATTTTATCGCTCCGGTGAGTTGAATTTCGAAAATCTGAGAGACACAGTTGATTTCATTAAGTAAAATGTGGTTCAATAAGACAAATATAATTTTTGGTGAATAGTAACTTTTTACATTTAGTTATCACGGTTAAAAGTAAATAGGGTAATTAAGGGTAAAAATGATATTATAATTACCATAACACCTGTTCTAATTCTATTGGATAACTATAATTCCACCAAAAACAACTTTATGAATAAAATATGATCCTTTAGGTACACTTTTATTAGATTATGACATTTATTAATATCTAATTCAATGAAGAGTTGATAGTGTTAAATTCAATGTTTAATAACTAAACCATTTTTAAATTAGGTTTAAGCATATGATAAATTATAATATAAATATTTATTAGAAAGATAAAATTATTTCCTACATATTGGTATTTTATTTATATTTTTTAGACATTAAATAATTTAATTTATTTATGACACAATGATAATTCCATTATTACCTAATTATTGAAATATTAAAATAATTGATATTATAAATATCCAAAAAATGTAATTTTAGACTTTTTATGAATTACACTAATTTTCTAGATTAATATGACATGTTAGGGTTGGTTATATGAAATGTATTTGATGTAATAATGCAGTTATGAATTTAGAAAAAACAAAATAACAAATAGTGTCAAAATTGATATAAAAGAGTTTTTAAAAAAGATATTATATAATTAATTGATATTATATTTATAAAAATATAAGGATCAGAAAAAAGACTTATATAATGATAGGTGTATCATTAATGAACCACTTGGAGTTATATTGGAAGTTTATAGTATGTTTATTAATTATATAATATTAAAATTCAAAGAGACATGGTAAATGAAAAACTATTTACCTAAGAGTTAAATCTAAAAGACAAAGTTAATATAGTGACCCAAACATGTATAAAACCTATTTATTGAGTGGTTTTCGACCTATATCCACCTTATACTTTAAATAATTTATTTTGGGGCCATTAGAAAACGAAAATGATTTTATTATAAAATAATATTTCTAGTTTTTCCTAAGGTTCCCTTCACCCCTCTTATAAAAGGGAACTCCCCTTCTCACTAATTCACACATTCAAAGCCATTTTACTTGGACAAACCCTTCCAAAATACCCTCTCAACTGTCCTCCATTCATCCTATATTCCTTCCTTTAGTAATAAATCTAACCTAAGGATCCCTTTTGATCAAATCAAAGGGAAGAACCCGAAGAAGAGGTAAATATTTCATCACCTCTTTCAAGTTCATTTCTTCTTCCACCTCCTCTTTCTTTGTTGTTTCCATTCTAAAATAATAAAGATATTATCTTCTATATACTATGATGTGATTATAAATATGGTACAACCATATTCATTATTCTATCCATCTTTTGAGTGAATGTCACCATACATGCATATGTATGGCTTACCGTCTCCACGTCGTGGTGTAATTGTTATTCAATACATTATTATTTGGATGGGTATAATAATGATGTGTAATTGATTCAAATAATAAATATAACATGATAATGATTCTGTATATATGATATACCATCCAATTATATATTATTTTAATATCAAAAGAATGATATTGTCGCTCGTGCGTATGTACGGATTACCGTCTCCATGAACACATTGAGATTCATTCCCCATCATATCCATTCAAGACTAATTTTCATTATATGATTAAAAATAATGTTTAAATACATAATATGATTATGAATATAAATAATATGAATCCTATCCATAACAAACATTACTTACGTAAAAATGCATATAATGGAAAACGAATCAGTTAACACCCGAAATGACGATAATACTAAGATATTATTAACAAATCAATGTTAAAAGATCATATATGATATCATATTAGTTAATATGATTCTTGTATAATTTAGTAACAATTATTTAACCATTATAAAGGTGTTTAACCTTCCATCTACCAAGGAAAAGTACAAGTTAAGGGTTGATTTCACAATCTCTTCATTATACAAGGTTGTTTACATATAATTATCTACTTGGACCTCGTTATCATCCACATCCATGTTTCTTAAAAATGTATTTAAAAACATTCTTAATACTTTATATACTATGGGTTAAAGTCATTTATACCCTTTTTTTACTTTTAAAAGATGTTTATAAATGAATCCTTCCATCGTTTTCCAAACAAGGTACTTTATGACCTTTTCGACAAAATTATGTTAAGAATGTTTTTTAACTTATACAGTGGGTGAAGCTATTTTCCGCTGTTATAACATCGTCAAAGCTTTTCTTACAAGCTTATAAGAATATTTTAAAATATAAAAGTTTTCTTTTATAATTATATGACTTTTAAATGATTTCAAAATAGAAAGAGATATTTCTCAAAAAATGTTTTGATTTCATCTATGTCAACATCCTTTGATGGATTGTAATATTATTTAAAGTTGATTTATTATTATAAAAAACATTTATATTGTATTGATGGTTTTTTGATATGTTTGACTATGGATGTGCTATTTTTATACCATTCATGGTTTGTGGATAAAGTATTGACATTTCGTATGCTATTTTTAATACAAATGTTTATGTTATGATTAAACCTTTTCATATGAGGAATGCATTGGACATAGTAAGTGACGGGTGGATCCCGCTATAGCTCCCAGATGAATCGGTAGGTCTCATGAGACAAACTTGTGTCTAGGGAAAAGTCCTTGAAAAAAATCTTATTTGTAGTCTTGGAACAAGGTCTTTACTATGTGGTTATGAAATTCTGGCATTATGCATTCCATCATTATGAAAGTGGCTATTGATATTGCTTGTGATTATTTGACTAGTATAACATCCATGTGAGTAAGTAAATGGCATTATATTGATTTATATTTTCCATATTATGATGAAGTTTATGTTGAAAAGGATTTTCTTTTATTTCTATTCATTGCCTTAAATGTTTATGCTTATTTATGAATGTTTCTATTATATTGTTATCCTTAATGAGATTATGAGCTCACCCCATTCTATGTTTTATTTTTTGTGGATGAAAAAAGTATATTATAAATGATTTTTAGGGATAATCTATGTGATATTAGTGTTGTCTATTGAAATAATTTTGTTGTAGTTTTCCATTTTATGATGTAATGTAAATCTTATGAATGTATCTAGTACTTCCAAGGCTACTAAACTAATAGGTCTTTAAAGACTTGATCTTTTGTGATCATGCTAATGATACGTAATAATGCATCGACTCTGGGATTCTAGGGTCAGGGTGTTATAATTGGGGTTACATACGAAAAGGACCCATATGGATGGGATGATCTCACTAGGATGTGGTGGTATGAGTAAAATTAAGATGGGTATGGAGGAAGAGTTGAAGTGGGGAGATGAATAGAGATGGGAATGGTGTAAAGGGAAACATTGTGGATATGATAGTGTCAATATTGAACCATAGGGAGGTTTCATATAAATCCCCATAGTATGGAATCAATGTCCATGTATTTCTAGAATGGGTTGATGAATCACCTGAGGAGGTGGCTTGTGAGAATGGACGGAAGAATGTGACCTAAAGGAAGTGGAAAATCAGGTTAAGGAATGATATTCATAGAACACAAGGGCTTAAGGGAGAGAAAAGGGTGGGGCATGAGTGGTGGATTGAACCTCATAGAGACTTCCTATGTTTCCCAGTGGTAGGGAATCAATGCCCACATAATTTAAGAATGGGGTCATAGAATCGAGGTGTACATAGAGGATAGCATCCTGCAGACATGCCAGGGCTTACACATGGTTAACATCCCATCAAAAGAAAGATATTGTTGGTTATAAGTGCGTGGTGAAGTGTTAAGGGGATTATGAATATTAATACATCTAGATGGATCAAAATTGATCATGGATGTGGATCAAGGAGATGTGTCCCATTGAGATAAGATACCAAATATGGAGGGTACATCCCAAGGAGGGAGCACCAAACTTTACCGTTGGTCAGGTTTTAACCTCAAAGAGGCTTCCTATGTACCTTTATTGAAAAGTTAATGGATAAAAACCCATATATTTTGAACAGGTAAAATGGGGGCTTACATTTTAACATCATTCAAGATGAGGGTGAACTGAAGGTAAGTGGTTGGGAGCGATGGGTGATGGAATTGAACCTCAGGGAGTCTTCATACATACCTTTCTTGAAAAGGGAAAAGATAAATGTCCACAATGTTTGGTAGAGAGGGTAATGGGGTTTATGTGTGGCTAGCATCCTATCAGATGATGTCATGGTCGATGATTAATATAAGACCACGTGAGTCATGGTCATTGTGAGAAACAAGAGGTAGGATCAAACCTGACGATCGCATCATCAAAGATGTGGCCAAGAGGAATGGTGTGGGGATAACGCATGGATAACATCCTAAGGTGATATAGATTAGGAATTGTTCCAAAAGGGAAAGCTGAGGAGGGTGTACAGATTTACGAAGAGGGTATTGACATTGTACAGTGATAACCCCCATCATGGTGGGTCGGGGATTATGTGGAGACTTCCCAAGGTGAGCATGACGGCAAAGCGTAGAGGGAGGGTGGAGGTGGATCAAAAAGGTGGGAAGAAAGATTCTTCCATTTTTTATCCCCTATATGGTCCTCTAAGGCCCACCACATATGTAGAAAGTCATAGTTTAACATCATGTGTTGGGGATGTGGGTTTATTTTCTGCTTAATTAATTGTAGCTCAGACGGCGGGGACACACTCCTCACCCCATGGAAATACAATACTCGCACCAACCCACACATTCTTGTTGGAAGTCACAAGGAATGTCTGACATGATTGAAGTGTAGTAGAGGACACTTGAGGGGATCTTGTTAGTGTGTCTATGACATGATACAATAGCCATTAGAATTCTTAAAAGAAGTAACATGAGGCAGGGAAATGATGTATAAAACACCACTTGAGGAACCATGAAATCACTTCGTACAAGCCTAGAGGGCCTCATGGGAGAAGGGTTCATGAAGAAGAAGGCTTCACATTGAAGGGATTCAAAAAGCTTGGTTGTGTTGTAAAGAGTAGGGGATTTGAAACAAAAAGGGCCTTGTGAATCATGGAAAAAAGGTCACCCCACAATGGGAGGAGCATCACGAAGAATGATGACCTAACCAAGGTATGGAGTCAACATGTGCTTGGAGGGTGCTTCACGAAGGGTGAATTCCTCACGAACTCTTGAGTACCCAAATGGGAATCCTAAATTAGTGATGGTTATAGGTCATCACATTGGGAATCTCCACTTGAATCAGATAAAGAAGGAGAAATGGAAATCCGGTTCACCATGCTCAAGTACCTTGGGAGATGAATTTTTCACGATGGTTCACAGAGAGAAGGGTGATTCATTAATAGAGCAGTCAGAAGGAAAATGTTTGGGTTTAAATCTTTTTAATGGGGGAATCCCTATATTTATATGAAACTAGGATTGTGATTCACAGAGGGCACACCACAAAAGAAATGGAGATTGAAGTTCGGAGGCAATTCCATTGGATCAAAAAGGCTTCCATAAATTCTCCGCAGCAAACTCATAGTTTTTAGACTCGTAGAGGCATCCATCATTTCTCTACGGTGGCCACAATGTTTGTTGGACTCACAGAGTTGTTCATCGTTTCCCTGTAGCCATTGTATAGTTTATTTAACTCGCATAGGCTTCTGTCATTTCTCAGCAACGACCAAAGAGTTTTTTGGGCTCGTAGTGGGTTTCATCATTTTTCCACGGTGGCTGCAGAGTTCATCAGACTCAAAGAGTCTTATGTCATTTCTCTGTAGTGTTCACAATGTTTTTTAGACTCCAAGAGGCTTCCATCATTTCTCCATAGTGGATGTATTGTTTTTTTGGACTTTAATATTATTATGTAATATCTTTATGTTGGTCTTAGAGTTCTTCGGACTCACAGATGCTTCCTTCATTTATATGCCATAGTCATAGAGAAGGCCACCTACTGGCTTTCAGCCAGTCACGGTGATAAAGGGATTTATGAAGTCATTTCCCATAACAGACCCTTTGTTGATTTTTTCTATGTTTACACATACCCATTTTGAGGCACATATTTTGACACCAACATACCCACAAAAAATTTATGATTTAAAAGTATATAAGAGAATAAATATCACTTTTGATGATAGGAAAAATCTAGTAGCTCTGTTCATGTGCTATCTCGTATACCCGTCATCTCTGTCTCAATATCCCTATTCAATAATTATAAAGGTTATCCTACTATGATCCTACCTTTGAAATTTTATGATCTATCATTGATTGGTTAGTCACCAACATCATGTAAATGAAATCGCATGGTATGTTCAAATACTATGAACATGTGTTTTAGTCTTCGTATTTGCTAAACCTATTCGTAACCTTAGAAAATCCTTCTAGTGGAATGTGATCAACCATTAGCATGAACCTAGATGAAATCTCAATCTAGATTATGTAATACCCAAATAATGAAAATAAAAAAATGATATAATTAACAATAGTAAAAGAAATATAAAAAATCTATATCAAATATTAAGGGTTTTAACTCCTGTTTTAAATAATGTTAAACCATATGGAATAAATATTATATAAATAATTTATAACAAATATTAAATTTAACAATATTTTTTATCCTACACACAATCAATATATATATATTTTTATGTATGTTATGTCAGGTTAATCATAAATTATAAATCATTGTTTATAGAATATTTCTCTCTAGATAAATCTCTCTCTCATCATCTAAAGAATTTTATTAAATGATATAATCCATAAATTCAAAACGATTTTGAAGAGATCAAGATAAAAATCTCATTAAAGTTGATCATTTATATTAGACCTTAGTATTCCATCATTTTTTTTTCAAGATCAAAAGACTAAGTGTAGACCAATGCTAAAGAGGAACTAGTTTGGGTTATCCATACAAAATGGTGATAATATAAAAAGGGGTTTTAGATGATCAATACCTTCATTGACGATATATACTAATATAAGGTGATAATTATTCTTATTTTATTTTTAATAATTATAAATATAACATGAATAATATCCTATATGGGATACGATAATTCAATGTTAATATTTGATGGAAAAATTATGTTGTCCAATAACATTAAATCTCAATTTTTTGGAATAATCCATCATATTCAATGACAAATTTAGTTTATATTCATCTAAATGGTTATTCTAATCTCTAAAAAACTAAAAACCTGTATCAGTGAAGTCACATTTATATATTTAATTATTTATTTTATTTTTCATATATTTAAAGAAATCTATTATTATGTATTTCATTTTATGATTATTCATTATTTATATTATGTTTATTTATCAACTGTTCTACAATTTAATTGTCATTATTCATGATGTGTTTTTTCTACGACCCATGAAAAACGATTAGATATTCTATCTGAATGTGCCAAATATCCTGGTCGGTATATTTGGTTACACTATGTGTAGCCTAAGTACATGGATTTTACCTAAGATCCCATCACATTTACATGTTGTATGATACATAATACCCCTTTTGTTGTTACATGTAATGAATTTATTGTAAAATGCATGTTATCTAGCACAACATGGAACATAGTTTGTAAGAATACTTGTTGTGTAGCTGGAATACATTCTATGTAGTCTACACATTAGGGAAGAAACATTCACCAAAACCTTGTTGTATAATACATGGTTTTACAGTGTGTTAGAATGATAACACGTATCATTAATGAATCACTATATGTGTGGCTAATTTACATTCATTATAAATAATTTATATTAACATTTGATGAACACCTCGATTCAATTATCATGTTATGAAAAAACATTGATTGAAAACCCCAAGATGTGTAGCCCGTTAGTGATAACCATGTATTTCAGTTGAAATACATGAAGAGGAACTAGGTGTCTATCCAAAAAAATTCAAATTGTATCACATAGTGTGTATTATTATAGTAAATTCTTTATAATCTGTTTGTGTACACACTGATGCCTTATTTATTTATCTCAAATAGAAGGATAATGAGGAACAAAATGTGTATCATTCAAGTATCGATAATTTATTCTCCTAAAAATGGAAATTATTACATTACATTAATATAATTTATTGTATAATTAAAATGTAATAACTCTTTTTGATCAACATGTTCATGAATATGTATTAAAGGTTTTGATAAATTAATAAACTCACAGTAAATTTATTGTAATTATTTATAATTAGTAGTTATTATATTTAATTTTTCCTAAATAAGTTTACAATGGGTATATTAAATAGATATTGGATGATCCTTGAGATGAAGGGAGTCAATTATTTATTTAATTAAAAATTAATTAATGTAACCATGTTTATATTAATAGAAAATAATGAATTAAGTTGTATGCCAGAAACTATAAATTTTTAATAGATTAATGTATATGTTTGACCATTATCTTTGATATAAAATATTTGTCTGTTCATTTTATTTAATTTATATATTGAATTGGTTGTGAAATTATTTACTATTATATTTAAAAAAATTTCTTCTATGTCATTCCTCTATCATTTATTTTGTAGGACATGCATTTTAAAGGATATTTATGGAATTTCCTGTAATCAATACTTTAGTTCCTCTCACCTATGTACGTGTTATGAACATTTGTAATAAAATGACTATCCTATGGGTAAAGGTTATGTTCAAGATGAATCCATCATGAATTTGACCCAGATGATACATTGGTGGATATATGGAATGATGTAACTCATACCATGCCCAACACATAGATATTTTACCTAGGATCAAAGGTTGTTTTATTTTTAAATCAATAAATCAACCATTAGATAAGATCACGATCAGTTAATTAATTATTTATCTAATTTTTATATTATTAGTTATTTTTATGGATTTAATAATGTTTTCAAATTAATAAAAAGTATAATATAAAAAGATGTAATTTTAAAAATTTATTATGTATAAATGTCAAATCAAAAATTGGTTGTCAAATTAAGTGAAAAGCCTTTAATAATAACAATATATGTAACAAATACAATAATAAATAATTAATCATAATAAATAAAATCAATAAACATAACATTATTCCATCCTAAGATATACATTAAATGATTATGAATCAAATACATAGAAATAAGTGTTTCCCCAACCCTTATTTGGATAAATTAAATTTATAATGGAGTTCATATGAATGTTTCTCATTGACATAAAAAATTTAAAGAAAGTGAATTATCCCTTTATAAGACATGAGGCTTCACAGACGTAAAAATTAAAGAAATAAAAATAAGGATTTTTGAATTTGGGAGTCACCTTAATAGATCAATCAGTTGTAATTCCATAGTTATAAAATAAATTTTTACCCAAATACCATAATGTAATTGACCAATCACGTTCCTCGGTTTTGAGAAAGGTAATATGGATAATTTTCTATAGAATGTATAGGAAAAATAACATTTAATGTCTAACAGTGAGGTATGTTGTGACTTGATTAAATAATTTATTACTTAACAAAACTAAAATCATTATGTTTCACTTATACTGTAATCTAGGGAAGTACTGGTAATTTTCTCTTTTATAATTTAATAATAATGTTATTTTCATTATATATATTATCTCTAAAATCAAATTTAATGAAAGTTCATCTCATTAAATTCTATCATTTACAAGAATGGTTAACATTTCCCTGAGTTTTGTTATACCATGATCCGTAATATTATGTCCTAGAATCCCAACTTCTTGATATTTTGAAAAAGGGAATCAGTGATGAAGAGTTCTCAGTCTATGATAAATACATGAGAGATATGGTGAATGTTCATTATTTAATGAATTCACCTATTTCTAATGAAATAATAAAGTCATGTAAAGTAATGGATTCATATAGAATGATCAAAATATTATATGGTATAAAAGAGTAGAGGATTTTGATAGGAATAGATTTAGATATCAAAGGTTCGTTTTTAGAGTATTCATAAAGAAGGAGTTCCAACTTGGCCATAATTAGTAAAACACATTTGTTAAATTGAGTGCCTAGAGGTTCTAGGGATTAAACTACCTAATTAATAGCACACCAATATCATTCTATGATCAATCACACAAATAATTTCTACTTTTGTTGAATAATTTTGAATATGAAAATTACATATGAAAAACATATCAATCTAATCCAACAAAATGATAGAGAGATGATTCAAAAAAATCCTTCCATTAATATAGTATATAAGATGAATGGACATGTGAAGTGATCTTTATCCAATTATTCTTCTCAATTCATTTATTTGAATATATAGATAATTTATTGAGAATGGGAACGTGATGTAATCTGTATTCCAAGTGGCATGAAATACCATTGGATAAAAAATTATACCCATGGAAAAAATAAAGCGACCCCTCAACTGCATTTTTTAATGAGTTCAGTATATATGTTTCAGTATATTTTGTATTATATATAGAATGTTTAAATCACCTACGTATTCAAATATATGAATCATGAATTTTAAATATATTGATAAGGGAGGTAGATATATGAGAATCCAATAGAGAAATAATTTCTTCAATGGGAATTAGGGCCTACCAATTATGTTTCCAATGGGAATAATTGTGAATTTAAATGATTGTTATTATGTTCTATATATTATGAAGAAAAAAACTTTTGAACAACTCACGGTAGTGATATATTTATTTTCATATCTATGAATAAAATTTGTTTCATTTATAATGATGGTGCATGTAATGTTGTTTAATATTTAAATAATTATATGTATATATTAGGTTACATGGTCCACATAAAAGAAATAGATAATGTAATTAATTCACATGGAGTATACGACAACCACATATTGAATCACTAATAAGTTCATGTTAGTAATAAGATTTTGAAAACATAACACCAACATGGAAATTTTGGTACATTTAAACTGAAACTGAATGTGTATGACACACATGTTTACTCTAAAAAAGTGCCAAACCCCCATTTAGTGAAAATGATATAAGGTAATTATACCTTCATCAATTAGTATATACTTATGTGTGTGGAACATTTCCAATTTTTGTATCTATTGGGTCCTCATGCATCATAACTTTTAATGATTATTTTAGTAGATATGGATATTTATAATTATAGAGATATAATTCATATTATTTTAAAATATTAAAATAATATAAGCATGAATTTGAGGGATATATTGGAATTAAAATGATGAAAATACACTCATACTATGATATAAAATACCATAATCAAGATTTCATTGATTATTTAACTGGAGTCTTTGATTCTATCCCAACTCACCATACCATGTATTCTAATATAGAAATGATGTTTATGAAAAGAGGAATCTCATATTTTTGGGAATGATGAGATCAATTATGTTTCATTAGAGTCCTTCTTTATCTTTTTAGTTGTACATGTTATAGGAAATAAGAAAAATCCAAAACCAATTGAAAACTAAAGTAATAAAAAGTATTCTATAACAATTTATGTGTATAATGAATCTTGTGTTATCATAATTTCATGTGTGGTAATATATAGTGATTTTTAAAGACTGTTGAAGAGATAATCTATTACCATGGGTCACAATGTGCACCTCTACATGATATACTAAGGATGGAAGGGTTATTCGCTATATTACCCCTTCGATAAAAAGATAATTTTTCAAAGACACACAATATTCATTATGTGGGTCAACATGTATAATTGATTCATAGGGTGATATATAGATAATGTTGAGGATCGAGATCAATGTACAAAATAATTGGTATAAGAAAAAATTAGACAAATCCTCGCATAATAATATGTTATAAATACTTTAGTATTTGATATGTCTAAAAGAGAGGTTATAAAACCTATAAGATATGGTCTTATTTTCACCAAGAAAGATTAATCATTATTATATTCTAATAATTATCCTATAAAAAAAGAGGAAGTATAAAGTGGAACTGATGTTTCCCAGTGACAAGAAGTTTTCAGTTATAATAAGTATTCCAATTAGAAAAACCAAGACTATATTTTGTTCTTTCGTTCATTGGATGTAAATCCAATTAGTTTTAGTGGTAATCAAGAAGAAACTATAAATTATTTTATAATTAAGTTATTCTTAATAATTAATGGTTGTGAATGGTTTCAAATGAAATCATATAAGAGACTAAGCTGATGCATATTCAGTAGTTTCTATTGTAATATAAGTTAATATTATACATACCATTGAAACATACGATGACTATGAGACTTGTAAAATTTATTCCCAAATATAATTCCATAATGGGATACTTTTAGGAGTTATATATATATATATATGAGAAAACCAAATGTTTTTTTCAATATAAAGGATTCCAACAAGGTACAGAAGTTGTAATGATCAATTTATTGATTTAAAAAAGAATCCTGGGCATGAAACAATTGGTCTGATAAGTCCATAATTTTTTTTCATAAGGAATGATTATGAACCTTTTTTCTATAACGTTTTTACTAGGAAAATTCCATTTTCTTAATAGTTTTTTTAAAATGACATACACCTAATTTGAAATTAAATACATATTTTAAATTCTATTAATGCACAAAAAAATTAATTCTTCTAAGTGAAAGATATAGGTGAAGTGGCATGTATTAATTGGATCAAGTTACATCGTGATTTATCTAAGAGGATGCCCAATATATGTCAAGGTATATAACTTTTAAAGACATTGATGATATTCAGTGTAAAAAAACAAATGATGGAATTAATTACAATGTCACAAGGAATTCAATATTCCAAGCAAATGTGTCCTCAGAAAAAAAATTAATGACAAAGAATGCAAAGGGTTCAATACATATTCTTTATCAGGTTATCCAGGTATATTATACTATTTACTAGGCTAGATATCCCAAACACCTGAAATAAATTTTAATTAAAAAAACCAAATCAATTTGTCATCCATTAGATGGAAGTAAATGCTAACTTTTTTTATTTTAGGAATATGATGGATATGTTCCATATCCATTGAGAATATATTGAACAATTCACCAGATTATATGAGAAAAATATTTTGGAAATAGATCATGATGATATGGAATCATAATTAAGATACATTTTCTCTATTAATGGTTTTTCTTTGAGCACAACATGATTACGAAATGATGTGGTTGTTTTTTATAGATTGGATACCAATTATATTACAGCATCTGACATAGCTAAATTAATAATTTGGATCTATAACTTCATCCCACAGATTGACTTGGTTCTTAGCAACAAAATATTATATCATGATTCCATGTAATAACATTGAAGCAATGTTGCATTCAAAGGGTCCAAGGTCACATCCAACAATAGAGAAAATGATTTGGAAGTATCATCTCTTTAGTGATTTTACTTAAGTGTTAATGTTTCATTTATTATAATATCTAGGACTTAAAATTGAGTGGAACCCATGAATAAATCCTTAACTCAACAGAAGCATGATCATCATGTGAGGTCTAGTGTAATGACATTGAAAGGCAGTTTTCCAAAATCCATCTGGGAGTTTTTTAGAATTGTTTTTCTAGAAATAAAATTTTCAAATTTGAATTAAATTTATATTCTATGTTATTTATATTAAAATATATTTTTTGAATTTTTTTTATTTTTTACATAACATTAATTTAATTATTTCCAAAACAATCATTCACATTCAAAATAAAACAACAGTTCCCATCCATGATGAGAACCATGGAATTTCATGGTCATATTATGATATACTTTTATAAGATAATATTTCATACTATGATGTGACACATAGAAGGTAGAATATTTGGTGAGAGTACGAGTATGTAGTTAATACTACTTCTCATTAAGTTCACACATGTAAATATACATGATGGATAATTATGAAAACATAACCACCTAAATAAATTCTATATATCTATAAATTTTCAAATATTATTATATGTGATATTGAGTAATGGGATGTAAGAATTAATATTATTTTTAAATATTTTATTGAATCAAATATTTTTTTGTATTGAATAAAAATATGATTCCCAATATTCACAATAATTATGGTTTGGTGGGTGTATTATGTAGGAAATATTACAAATTAGTATGTCATGAAAGGATTTTCCCTTACATATTAATAAAAATTTATATATCTACAAATTGATTTAAATATAACTATCACATTAAGTAACATTTCCATTGTGTAATGATAAGATTTTTTATATATTCAATGAAAGATATACTGATATTATAGTTTGGTGATATGAGTGTGCAATTTGCAGGATGAAATATTGTGACAGAAGGGTTATATGAAATGATATTTTTTAATATTTTGTTTTCAAAAAAATGAAATCAACTTATTTCTCATGGGTTACTTGACCTATTTCTATATGTAACCTAGCACTATAGGCAAGAGAACCTAATTCCAATGATAAAGAATCCAAGTGGGTCCCATCTCATGTTCTTCAATTGATCTCAATTAAATTCCATTTTAATTTAAATATTGTAATAAATAACATTCACATATATAAGGAAGAATATTATTTTGGATTTATAGATCAAAAATACTCACAAGGTAATAAATAATAATTAATATATGTATATATATTATTTCTTTATATATATAAATAATTATTATTTATTCACTAGACCATGTGTAGAAAATTATTTTATTCATTAAATATTTTTAAAATAAATTTTTTGAGTAACTGTGAATAGATTATTAATATATGAATAAATACTTAATAAATATTTATTTTGGTACTTGATAAAAGCTGAGTTGGAATAGTATACCAAGATCATGTTCAGTGATAAATATTATTTTTCAAACATATAAAGTAATATTTATTCTTTCCTTAAATAGAAAAAATTATAATAAAAATATAATAATATTATTTATCCCATGGGGATAAAAAATTATTATTATATTATTCAAATATATTGTGTAATTAAATATTATGTTATCCAAAACCCTAAATCTATTCATCAAATTTTACTAATGTTATTTATGGTAAATAGAGAATTTAGAAACATTACACAGAATAGGTTTCTCTCTAGATTTCCCCTTCACTTATCCTTTCATGAATGTGAAGAACATGTGATAATCCTTCAAACAAGAAGGACCGTGATGTGAACAAGACGAACAACATAAGATAATAAATCAACCACCCTAACAAATAAAATTCTATTGGTTTTAGTTAGATATTTTTGGACCATGTTTTTATCACCACCATCGATGATCTATATTTTTTCATATCTATACAATTAAGGTAATATAAAAAGGGTTATTTGAGGTTGAATATCCTCATAAAAGAAATATCTAAATTTTAGCAAATCTGTCTTCAAATAAAATATAAATTTATTCTAAATTTAATGAATATCACATATCTATGAGGTCCATGATATTTTTTTCAATATTCAATGGAAAACAATCATTGATTGTGACATTTACATCCATCACAATTGGCTTTTTATCCAATTATTCTGACAAATATCTTAGTGGTTATTAAACCAAAAGGGCGATATTCCATTCTCAGAACCACAAAATTGTATTATATTGTGAAATTAAATTAAATTAAATATTTAAAAAATTAAATTTTATATTGTAAAATGTTGAATTGAAATGGTATATTTTATTTTAATTGATAAAACTATTACTATGTTTAAATTTTAATAATTATTAATAAGAGCTCAATTGGGTAATAAAATGTTCCCAAATATTATTAATATAATTTAGAGAATACATCATATAGAATAATTTTCTCAAATTGTTAAATTATATATTCTTTTCAAACCAACATTTATGCACATTTATTACAAATCTCTCATTCAATTCAATTATGTTCCCTTACCTAACATTCATTCCCATTGATTTGTCCCTCTTATTCACATATAAAAGGTGATCACTTACTCCAAACTTTAAAAAAGACCCTAGTTAAAAATCACCATAACAAAATACTCAATTTAATTAATTAAGATCCCCAAAATACATTTTGAATCATCAAGACTAATCAAATATTCTTATTCATTTATTTTCCAAGGGATACATTAAGAGAAGATATAATTTTTTAATGTTAGTATCACATACAATTTTTCTTCTTTTATTTATAATTTTTACCCTAACAATTTAAAAACTTTATAAGAATATGTATATAATGAAATAAGTTTAAATAATAAACTATCATATTATTATATTTGTGGTATATTCATTATATCTTCCTCTACAATTGAATTGAAAAAAATGAAAACATTATTCATTCTTTTCTGCAGACTAGCTTCTCAATGATTGAAATGATTAATTTATCACAATCCCCATTCATAGATGGTTATTTAAATGGTATTGGTGATTAGATTTTTTATTTATTTAATTATTTATAATTTATAAATATAAAGTATTATTTATAGCTTTAATATTCTCAATATGATATCACATAAAAACTAAAAAACTAGAAAAAACAACCCAAGAGAAAATAGATTAATATATAAGTGAAAAAATCTATATCCTTTAACTTATTATTATTAAATATAAAAATTAATATTATTTTCCTTAAAAATCTTCAAAATTATTAAATTATAATTTTTTTCAATGATATTATAACAAAAAAATCACTTCTATATCTAAAATCACATATAGATTGTAGCATGTTCTTATTAGGTTGATTTATACACTGACATGGACAATGATATAAATTTATATAAACAAGGGATTATGAAATTTTTTATTTTCTATTAATAGTAAAATAATTATTTTTCCTTGGAATTTTAATATAAACATTTAATTCCTTAATTAAATCAATACAATGTAATTGTTATAAATTAAAAAATCATTTTCATCACCGACTTCATCATCATGTTAAATAACTAAAATAATTATGAAATGAAATTATATCATTATAAATGAATAAATATGTTGAAATGTATTATATTTTATTATCTTTTAATTTATAAATATTTTGATGATATTGAATAAAAACACAAAAATTATGAAACTAATACAAAATGACCATGATTACTCGCACCCAATATTGAAAACATATAATAAATAACTAAAATTCTTGTAGAGAATAATTAAAAATAACTTTAATAGTATATTATAAAAATTAATAAAATTATTAAATATTATATAAATATATTTATATTTTTCATCGATGTTCCCATAATCCGTTTGACTGTGTATGGAATCAATTTAAGTGTTTCATGTGTCAAATTTTTACCCCTTAATAAATAATTCCAATTATAGACAAAATTTTTTAGGATGGTGTTTCCACTTCCCAATGAATTTATTTTAAAATTTTCATATAATTAATGGATTTAGAAGTTCAATATTATATTTTTTTAAATGGAATTTGATTGAGAAGATACCCTTGTTGTTTGCAAATTGACAAACTAAACTCCCTTTATTGAGTAATAATGCTTCTTCATGATTATATTTCAGGAAAGATTTTTCCCTAATAATGTAAATATTTATTTAAACATTATCTCCAGGTAAACTATATATTTTTATTAAATATTCATCATTGATGGTTTTACTCCCCAAAAAAATATATTCCATTGTTAAGAATAATTCCACCCCATTTGAACATTGTTTCCCCTCCTTGTCCATATTTTCAATTCCTAAAAATATAACAATTATATGTGGATTCATCATTATGTGTCATCAACTGTGACATATATATTCATCTTATCCTTTTCTATAGAATTTTTTTTGATAATATTTTTATAATTTATGTTTCATCAATGGTATTTTAGAATATTTAATTTGCAATCTAACCCTTAAAAAATTAAATATTTCATCATCCAAATCACAATTAATTAATATAATCTTTATTTCTATTACAATGATACATTATTAGAGATTATTTTCAAATTTAAATGTATACTATTTTTCTGAATTATTATTTTTGAAAACACTATGTATTTTCTCATGGATCTATTATTAATGACTCCACCCAAATGTAAAATTTCTCAAAAATAATTTCATTACCATTTCAAATAATATTTCTATTTCATTAAATGATTCATTATTTGAATTTATTTAATAATAATTAATACTAAAATACATTCTATTCTATTTCACTAAAGTTAATTTTTATAAAATTACTGTTCAAAATGACACATAACCAATCCTTTAATGACAAAGATAATGAAATATTTTCGAGGAAATATTTTAGGTATTTACATACAAATTAAATTATATATATATATATAAAGGCTTTATTTATGGATATGATATTTTAAATGAATAACATTATATATTTTCTATTGAAACTAACTTTTTAGTGAATTCTTTTTTTCTACAACAATTTCATTCATGTAGTCAATTTTAGGGATAATATTTGGAAATGTTGTGTAACCCATTTTCTTACCACGAGTCATTTGTTATGTAATGAATTCATGATTTCAGGTAGTATATATATATGTGGAAAAATAATTTTTGGGGTATTTTATGAGCCTCCAATAAATTGTATAAAGATGTATATCTCAATAGATAATGATCTTGTACATGGGTTAAATTGATGTTATGTTTATCTCATAATGTGGTTCATTGGAATTATTGTTGTTTATCTATTATCACAGGGGATGAGAATGAGTATATTTAATTTATAGATATTACAACACTGTTAATATATGGTATAATTGAAATTTATACTTGTTTAAAAGGTTGTGTGTGGGTGCAATTACTTTTTACCTATTATCAAATGGTTATTAATGGGAATAATTGAAAATTATTCTCACAAGGTAGTGTGTGGGAAAAATTAGGGTTTAGATATAATAAGAAGGGTTTTAATCAGTATAATTGTGGGTTTTCCATGGTCTAAAGTTTATCCTTAGTATTATTGTGTGATAAAACAAGGTTTTTATTGATTATAATTGATGTGAATCTAATGTTACTATTGTGTGATACAACATGGTCTCTTCTGCTTCTCATGGATGGTGTGATTTGGACTACGACGAGGTCTTTCACGGTTTAGATCTTTCCAGATCCAGCTCAGGGAGGCGTTTCTGGGGCAGATTGGCTCGGATCTCTTCGGCGGCGATGCTTCCTCCGATGCGGTGTTGGGCCCCTAGTCTCAGGTGACGACGGCTCGACTCCGTGTTCCTCGGTTTTATTTCCTCTTCTTTGTCTCTACAGTTGATGGAGGATGTCTGTGCAGAGGTGGTGTCCCTCTGGTCGGTTACGACGTCCGGACTATTGGCTTCAGATTTTCTTGCATTGGTTGACGTTTGTTTTTGGCTTATGGTGATGTATATGGCATTCTAATGCAATCGACAGTGGAGCACGGTTGAAGGTTGCGCATTGTTGAAAGGATTACAGTGCTATTTCCGGTGATGGGTCTTGCCGACGTCCTGATTTGGTGATGAAGCATGATGGCAGTGTGCTGGGATCGAGGAGGCGTTTCATCACAAGCGTGTCCTGCTCTTGTTTTTGAATTTTGAATTTGAACTGGTATGGGTCTGATGATGCGTTTGAAATTGATGTCTGGTTGTTGGGTGTTAATGATGTTTTGTGGTTTTGTAATGATGAAATCATGATGTTGTAAAGTGGTTAAGTGGAAGTGGTGAAGTCTTGTATTGTGTACCGGCAACCCTTAAACCAGAATTTAGAAAATGGAAAAAAATGATTCACAACTAGATGATAAGATTTTTTCACAAGAGTGTGGTTGGCCATATTTTTATTTAAGATACTAAAGAAACAATATATTTTATTTTTCCTATGTTTATTCCACACTCCTATAAATGTTATTATACCTATGGAATGAACTTATGACTAATGATTATTTTTTTACTTGTTTTTTGAATAAAATCACATGTTTAAAAAATCCTTATTCCTAGACCTATGATTTTTTATCCATGAATTATTGGGTATAATATTCATATGTATCATGGTTATACCTATATTCAAATATTATTTTCTCATATTATCATTAACTATTACTACTTATGTTTATACTTGTAGGGAACGTAAGACATCCTATTTTAGTGGTTTCTTTCACCATGTTTTAAACATGTTCTTAACATACAATACTTTAGGAAGGGTGTCCATTATGGTTAGATTGTTGTGGAATGTACAAAATTTCTATAAAATACTTTTCACATGTTATCCTTCATCAATGATATTAAACCTTATATTTATGTGACTTTGAGTTTATTTTTGTGTGATTTAGATTTTAAATTATAGGAAAATATAAAAAAAACTTTATATCATTTTTGGTAACAATTTTTGTGAATAAAAACACTACTAAACTAATATTAATTAGAAAAATGTAGTGTTCACGTGAGTATGTTTATGAATCATCTATCTCTAAAAACTCCTCTATAGTGGGCTCATACACCAATCAATTTCTTAACAAAAAACAACCCCTCTTTGGCCTCTATGTTCAATGGGAAGACCAAATATTTAATTTCAACATTCAATGTCGATGGTCTATCGACATAACCAAAAGATATTATTAGGAGAAACAATATACTAATCCAATGATAAGTTTAACCATGTAAAAATTTAAATATACCAAAGATAACATGAGGAACACCGAAATAGGAATTGTTTCATGGAAAACTCATCAGTAACTCTGTATCACCTATTCAATATTTTCATCCCAAAATGATAGAATATAACAACTAAACATGAACCAATTTTGGGAAATAAGTCATGATGTCTATGGTCAATGATGATTATTCCTACATGATCTCACTACCCAATAGAGAGTTCAAAATCTCTAAATAAATCATCACAACAATCAAAACACAAAACTCTAGTGAAATTATATCAATATTTGTGTGTTTTTGATAAAAATAATAATTAGTTAACAGATAAAAATAAAGTATATAAATATCCATATATGGATGAACATCTTGACAGTGATAAATAGTGATCTGAAATTTGTTACCTGATAATTACATCATTTTTAAGATAAACATCATAATAAAGATACAATCTAGGATTAAACAATTCAGTCCCACCAATAATTTGGATCATACATAACTTATACATAAAAAATAAAAATATTTTAAAATAATTGTTATCTATTATTCAAAAATCATGTGTTCTCCTTAGTACAAGTATTAAAGTTGGGATATAATTCATTGAAAGGCGTGACACAGGTGCCTGGTAAGAGGAGCAATAAAAAATATGAATCAAAAATATTTGTGGGGATAATAATCATAATCATATCATAGACCTAATAAAATAGTAATAAAAATTAGGGAAACATTTAATAATTTAATGTAATTTAGAAAATAAAAAAATAAAACATCATGCCATTATGGTAACATAACACATGTAGCTATAAACAAGGATAACATCAAGTTCACAAAAAAACATATTTTCATAAATCATTACATCATCAATGTTGTTAAATAAGTTAACATTTAAAAACATAATACCTTGTTATAATTTATTTTTCACAATTAATTTGGGTGATATAAAGTTTGTGTCCCACCCATCTACATCATAAAATGAACATAATCAAGCATACAATAGGGAAGGATACCAATTATGGTCATGAAATATCCCAAGGAAAGGAAAATGTTTCAAAAAATATTTCACATTAAATAACTCATGAGAAATAATTATTATTCACAAATTGATGATGAATATTATATATTGATAAAAATTATTATTTTCTACAATTAAAGGATAAATAATAAAGGGGAATAAATATCTTTTTTTTTGAAATAGATGTCTTTTAGAAAAATAAATCTAATGGATTAGATTTTTTTGGAAGGGTAAGAAATTTTTTATCAGATAATGAAATGAGAAATAATATTTAATAGGGACATTATGGATTATATAAGACCATTAATATTGAAATCAATAGAAAATTTGATATAACCAAAGAGAATGTGTTTGTTTTCGAAAATCACCTTACCTAAAATCCGCCATTATTTTGTAATTTATTTAATAACTGAATTATACGCATTTGTCTATAATAATATTTAAACAAAATTTATTTATTGTAAAAATTTTCATTATCTTTAAATTATAATCATATGATTGTATTTTTTAATTCACATCATCTTAAGGGAACTAATTTGATATTATTGTTTCTATAAAAATTTACTATTTCATTATGATTCAGATATTTTTTTAAATTTAATTTATACATATGCAGAATTAATTCAATAATCCTAAAATTAATGAATTTATAAATTTATATATTTTAAATAATTTATTATAAACAAATTAATCTTTATGATAAGACAATATTTTGTAATTACCTCAATAGTCATTAACCAACCATTATTTAGAATGTTTTCCAGTTGATGAGAAAGAGAGGTATAAAATAAAAATACACCAAAAATTGATTTTTTAAGTAGGGTAAAATCATTAATATAAATATATTGTTGTTCCTAATTAATCTTAAAATATATTTTTAAATAAAATTCAGTAATAAAGATATGTGTTGTAAAAATCATTATCTTTTCTGGGTGCTGATTATTTTTTACACCACAAGAAATCCATGATAAATGTAATTGGTTTACTCTAGAATGTATTTATGGTTTCTAATGTATTAATAGATAATATTTATGTACATATTTTTATTTGTGATGTGAGGGATGAGTGGTTTTCCTAGGTATGGATAGGGGTTATTTATACATTAGGATAGGGTTACATTTTAGGGGGAAATATGAAATTAAATACTATATAAGAGGTTAACCTTATAATAGAGAATTTTTTGACATAATTAATTATATATCAATATTATTAATTTTGTTGGATATAGACCATATTATAATTCTAATTAACCAGTATATTAAAATGTAATGATGAAAATGTGCCTTCCAAGTGAGGGATAAAGGTTATTTATACCAGAGGAGAGGGTTACATTTATGGGGTTAATTTGAAATAAAATACTATATCAAAGGTAAACCATGTAATAGAGATATATTTTAAATAATTATTCATATATCAATATGATTTATTTTTTTGGATTTAAACAACATTATAATTCAAATTAACTAGTTTATTCAAAGGGAATGATGAAAATGTTAAATTGTTTAAATGATTTTTTGGACTATAGACATTGGAAAGTTGTTTTTTGATATATAAATCATTATTATTATATTTTAATTAATCTTTTCAATAAATAAATAGGTTTTGGTAGTTTCCCATTTTATAGAAATTATTTGGTCATTATAAAATCATGATTGATGTAATTCATGTTTCACCAGTTAAGAAAAAACTGTATTTTTACTATTTACATGAAAATTAAATTATTTTTGAAAATTTACATAAAATAAAGCACTGAAAATATCAATGTGATGCTTTAAAAATAGAAATTTATTTTTTAATTTTTTGTCATAGTTTATTCTAATAAATAATAAAAACATATAATTTTTACAAAATTTATTAAAATATAGATTTAAAATGTTCTTATACGTTCTCTGAATTTTTAATCATGAAATTAATTTTATAGAATTATAATATTTATATTTAATTAAAGTAGTCAATATAATAATGGTTAATATTACATTTTTTTATTGTCAGGTAAAATCATTATTCTTACTATGAGGTTACTATTCCTAATGGTCTGGTTACTATTTCAATGTTCACATTAATATTAAATGGTCACATTACTATTTAAATAGTCACATAACCTCCTGTATATAATACTTCATTCCGTAATTCAATATTTACTTAAATTATTTTAAATGTTCCAAATTTATTTTTTTCAATAGTTCTATTTGTTCACTAATATTTTGTTTCATTATTATATTTTTGTTTGTGGGTGTGATGATTCTAGAAAATTGGGGTAATATATATTTTCAATATATATATTTTTTATTTTTTATTATTTATATCCGTGTAATTTTTAGAATTCTCATAATATTCTTTTGTGGACTAATAAAATTATTTTTGTTAACAAAATAATATGATATTGATTTCACTATATTCTATTATTTTATTATACTATATAACAAAAATTATCCTCAAAAGATAAATGTAATTTATAGACTATAGGATGTCACAATATTCCCTCATTTTTAAATTTCATCCATGAAAGTTCAACTCATTTTCTCAATTGAGAATAAATGAGGGTACTTTTTTTAACTTTTTCTTATAATTCACATATGGCATATTTATATTTATTCCTCCATAAAAACACTTTTATAATGATTATTTTCTTGTTGCATAGAACTTTGTATCATCATTCCAATATCTTTACTAGATAATCCTCAAACAAGAGGTCATTCTCCAGTTTTACCACCATCAAACTTAGTAAGTGTGAGATAACTTGTATGAACTTCCTCATGAGTGATACATGGAAAACATCTCGACATTATGCCATGTTTCATGGAATTATAATATGATAGTTCTTAGATCCTATGTTATTGAGGATATCAAAGCAAAAAACGTTCATAGGGTTATGATTCCCATTTATTGCGAACTACATGACTCTATTCAATGGTTCTTTTTAAAGGAAATGTTTTTCCACAACATCAAACTACAAGTCTCTTTGATGGTTTTCATCATAGAACTTCTACTAACTATGATCATCTTTTAGATGATGTTGGATGACATGACCCTTCTTTGTCATCTCTTGAACATGATCGAGTAAAAGTAACTTTCTCTGGACATCTCCATTCAAACATGAAGGGGTTATATATTTATTCCCATATAGATATTCATTAGAATTTATTTTAATAGTCCTGTAACAGATATTTTTGTATGAGAACTCAAATAATGGGATATTCTGACCTCATCCCCCTTTAAATTCTAATGATCATTCTCTCTACATAGCCTCGAATTTTTGAGCGGTCCTTTTAGATTCTCAAATAGTTTGTGGGTTATAGGCAATGATAAAATTAAAAACAGTATTTAAATAATGTTATTTACTTCCCTCGAATGTATAAGTGACCCTTGTATCTTGATTATGAAGGTTCCGGGCACAACAGAAGCGCATGGGTGGATGTTCCCACTTGGCTTTTGTTCATTAGTAATTATCATTACAGGATCAATACGACGATAAATGCTAGTCTCCATGGATCAATTCACCGAAATAGACAAAGAATAAGAAAGGTCCTGAAACCACAAAAGTGGATCAACACAGGTTGATTATAATTAATTCAATTAATTTACAAGAAGTACCCTTTGGGTGTTCTTTCTTTGTTGATATTCTTGATCAAGTTTCTATGTGATTCGTCGTTGCATCGCATATGCCAAGTGTAGACTTCTTCTAGAGGTGATCCACACGTGCACCTCATATCTCTAGATTTCACCAAAAGAGTCTCTGGGTGCTAGCATGGAGAAACCTTTTCTTGTGTTGTCTGCCTTATATTGTCTTGATCTAATAAAAGAGAGTCTCTCTCGGTCTTGAGAGAGTTCTTAGAGGAAGAGGTTCTTTCGGCCTTGAAAGAATTCTCCAGAATTGTTGTGCACAACGATTCTCTTATTGGAAAAGAGTTGGGGTTTTGAGGATATTTATAATCAGTTTTGAGGTTGTAGAGTTATGACAATAAATAAAAGCGTTACATGTTTTATTTATTTCATGAATTCTTTTGAAAACCCCATGTCAAGTCATTAATTCCTTGACATGCACCCACACTTTTTATAATAATATCATTTAATAAAATGATATTTCCTAATAATCCCGAATGGAAAACCTACACGGCGTGTAATAATAAATACATGGTGTGTACTTGTTTTTCATTGAAAATTACACAGCGTGTACATTCAATGTACACGACATGTATATCTTTTTTTAATTTATTTATTTCCTTTCCAAAATGAAAACTACACGGTGTGTAAACATTAATACACAACATGTACTTTTTTTCATTTTATTCTTCCTCCAACATAAAAAAGATTTAGTCTTCCTTGAATAATTATTAAACCACGTATGAGAATAATCTTTATTCAACTTGAGATACTTGAATACACTTAGTGTGTGACCCCCTAGGCATCTTTCTCGTTGGAATTAGGCGGTCTTGCCTAAAGTCTATGATTACTGTCTAGCAACGGGTCAAGGCACCCAAGAGAAAGAAGTTGACGCCGCATTGACGTATCACCTCATATGAACACTTACTGTGTAATTTAATCCATTTGTCTCAATATCTCATCATGCAGGTTTCATGGCAGTGTCATAAACCTATATGCTTTATTTTTCATTCTTTGACTTCCAGAAATAAACTCGTCATGTCACCATGGCCATGGAATTTTTTCGACAGTTCTATTTAAATCAACGGGCTTGAGATATCTACTTCCATAAATATGGAAGGGGAAAATCCTTCCTCGACTTATCCATTAGCAACATGTCATTCGTGACACACCCAACGTACCCTACTTCTCGCCCACTCTCTTCGTGACGGTTCTCGTTAGCAAATCTAAGTGCGCAACTCATGACATGAGTTAATGATAATCTTCCAGTCTAAGGATGATTACACACACTCGTAGATAGCAGTGTCCGATGACACCAAGACATGCATAATTTCTACTGGTGGGTCTGTTCTCATAATCTCTTATCTTGGAGATTACCAATTGCAAACTCCATGATAGAGAGTCTCATCTTCTTACGAGTACTTTCACATGACGGTCTGTATGCTATGTGTCCTATCATAGTATGTCATCCAACCGCAGAACTTTATTTATGAATATTGTTATAGCATTTCAAGTTTCTCATCATAGCGGGGATCTTCCATGACCTTATTAATGCAACAAATATTTTAGGACATTATTATATTATAGTCATGAAGAACAATGAAAAATATATAACAAGAGTACATTCATGTAATCAAAGTAAAAAACAGTTGGTTCTCAGGACACCAACCCTTACAAACTCCCACTTGGACTAGAGCCAACATCCTACGACATTTAGTACGCTATACCTCACATGATGATCATGTTTCTACTGAATCAAGGCTTTAGTAAAGGGGTCTGCCACGTTGTCTTCCATGGAAATACTGCTCACTGAAACTTCACCTCTCTTAGAAAAATCCCTCAAGAGATGATACTTCCGAAGTATGTGCTTTGTCCACTGATGTGACCTTGGATCTATTTCAAGTTCCACCACTACAACATTATCATAATAGAGTGTGATAGGATATTTACTGCTCGGTACTACATCCATCTCTTGGATGAAGCTTCACATGAATACTGCTTCTTTAGCTGCCTCAGATGCTGCGATATACTCGGACTTCACTATAGAATCTGGAGGTTCCGAGAACAACGGAAGCGCGTGGGTGGATGTTCCCACTTGGATTTTCATCATTAACAATGATCAATCCAGGATCAATACAATAACAAGTGCCAATCTCCATAAATCGAATCACAGAAATAGACAAAGAAAAGGAAATTCCCGGAACCACAATGTAGGATTGTTATAGGCTGATTATAATGAATTTTAATCAATTAAAAAGAATTAAATTTTGGTGTTCTTTATTTGTTGATATTCTTGATCACATTTCGATGTGATTCATCATTGCGTCGCAGAATCCATGTGTAGACCTCTTCTAGAGGTGATCCACATGTTCACCTCGTATCTATGGATGTCTCCAAAGGAATCTCCAGGTTCTATCATGGAGAAGCCTTTGCTTTCGTTGTCTGCCTTAGATCACCTTGATCCGATGGAGGTGGATCTCTCTCGGTCTTAAGAGTGTTCTTGGAGGATGGAGTTCTTTTGGTCTTGAGAGAATTCTCCAGAATTGTTGTGCAGAACGATTCCCTTATTGGAAAAGAGTTGGGGTTGTGAGGATGTATATAATCAGGTTTGAGGATGCAGAGTTATGAAATTAATAAATATGTAACACATTTTATTTATTTCATTAACTCTTTTGAAAACCCCATGTCAATTCATTAATTCCTTGAAATGTGCCCACACTGATTATAATAAATATCATTTAATAAAATGATATTTCCTCAAAATCCCGACTGAAAAAACTACACGGTGAGTAATAAAAAATACACGGCGTGTACTTGTTTTTCATGGAAAACTACACGGCCTGTACATATAATGTATACGAGGTGTATATCTTGTTTTAATTTATTCATTTCCTTTCCAAAATGAAAACTACACGGTGTGTACATTTAATAATACACGACATGTACTTGTTTTCAAAAATAAAAAAACTACACGACGTGTAATCATTAATACATGGCGTGTACTTGTTTTCAATTTATTCTTTCTCCAAAATTAAAACGATTTAGGCTTCCTTGAATAATTATTAAACCATGTACAGGAATAATCATTATTCTACTTGAGATACTTGAATACACTTTGCATGTTACCCTATAGGCCTCTTTCTCGATGGCATTAGGAGGGCTTTCCTAAAGTCTATGATTACTGTCTAACAACGGGTCAAGGTACCCAAGAGAAATAAGTTGATGCTGCAATGATGTATCACCTCATACGAACACTTACTGTGTAATTTAATCCCTTTTGTCTCAATATCTCATCAAGCAGGTTTCATGGAAGTGTCATAAACCTATATGCTTGATCTATCATTCTTTGACTTCTAGAAATAAACTCGTCGTGTCACCATAGCCATGGAATTTGTTCGACAGTTCTATTTCAATCAAAGGGACCAAGATATCTACTTCCATAAATATGGAAGGGACAAATCCTTCCTTGACTTATCCATTAACAATATGTCATTCATGACGCACCCAACGCACCATACTTCCCGCCAACTCTCTTCGTGACAGTTTTCATCAGAAAATAAAAGTGTGTGAGTCATGACATGAGTTAATGATAATCTTCCAGTCTAAGGACCATTACACACACCCGTAGATAGAAATGTCTGATGTGACAAAGACATGTGGAATTGATACTAGCGGGTCTGTTCTCATAATATTTTATCTTGGAGAATATCAAGTGTGAACTCCATGAGAGCGAGTCTCATCTTCTTACGAGTACTCGCACATGACGGTCTGTATACTATGTTTCCTATCATATTATTTCATCCAACCACATAACCTTATTTAAGAATATTGTTATTGCATTTCAAGTTTATCATCATAGTGGGAATCTTCCATGACCTTATTAATGCAACAAATATTCCAGGACATTATTATATTATAGTCATGAAGAATAATGAAAAATATATAATAAGAGTACATTCATGTAATCAAAGTAAAAAATAGTTGGTTATTAGGACACCAACCCTTAAAAACTCCCACTTGGACTAAAGCCAACTGCCTATGAGTTTTAGTCCACTAGACCTCACATGATGATCATGTTTCTGCTGAGTCAAGGATTTAGTCAAGAAGTCCTCCACATTGTCTTCTGTGGAAATACTGCTCACTGCAACTTCACCTCTCTGAGAAAAATCCCTCAAGAGATAATACTTCCGAAAAATGTTTTTTGCCCGCTGATGTAACCTTGGATATTTTCCAAGTGTCACTGCTGCAGTATTATTATAATAGAGTGTGATAGGATCTTTACTACTTGGTACTACATCCATCTATTGGACGAAGCTTCACATCCATACTGCTTCTTTAGTTGCCTTAGAAGCTACGATATACTCAGACTCCACTGTAGAATATGCCACCACACATTGCTTTGAGCTCTTCTATCTCACTCCACCTTCATTCAAACTGAAGATGTATCCAGTCTGCGACTTCATGTCATCTTGATCAGTCTGGAAACTAGCATCTACATGACCTTTGATGACTAGTTCCTCATCTCCTCCATAAACCAGGAACATATCCTTAGTACGCCTCAGATACTTAAGGATAGTCTTGACTGACATCCAATGGCGGTCTCCTGGATCATCTTGATATCTTCCTACCACACTTAATGCGTAAGAAACATCTAGCCTTGTACATAAAATATCGTACATGAATGACCCAATCGCGGATGCGTAAGGGATCCTTACCATTTTCTTTTCTTTCCTCATGTGTCTGAGGACACATTTTATTGGATAGATGAATGCCATGTGACACTGGCAACAATCCCCTCTTTGATTGTTCCATACTGAATCTCTTCAGTATCTTTTCAATGTATGCACTTTTACTTAGGCCCATCATTCTCTTGGATATATCACGATGGATCTTGATCCCATGAATATATGCTGCCTCACCCAAGTCTTTCATGAAGAAGCATTTATCTAACCATGCCTTAGCTGACTATAAGATAGGTACTTTGTTTCCAATTAGTAATATGTCATCAACATATACTATTAAGAAAATGACTGCACTTCCACTAAACCCCTTTTAGACACAAGGCTCACATTCGTTCTTAACAAATCCAAATTCTGTTACAGCTTCATCATAATGAATGTTCTATGACCTTGATGCTTTCTTTAATCCATAAATGGATTTATGTAACTTGCATACCTTTTTGGCATTATTTGGAGTCACAAACCCTTTAGGTTGTGTCATGTAGACATATTCCTGGAGGTTACCATTAAAGAATGCTGTTTTGACATCCATTTTCAAAATTTCATAGTCATGGTAAGAGGAAATGGCCAATAGGATTCTGATGGATTTCAACATCACAACCAATGAAAATGTTTCATCATAGTTAATTCCTTGATGCTGTCTAAAACCTTTTATAATTAGTCATGCCTTATAGGTGCTGACTTGCCCCTCTATGTCCAGTTTATTCTTGAATACCCATTTATTACCAATAGGATTTACATCAACTAGAGGATCTACCAAAATCCAAACTTGGTTTTGGTACATAGAATCCATTTCAGAATTCATGGCTTCTTTCCACTTGGCAACGTTTGTGCCTTCAACTGCTTCCTTGTAGGTAAGGGGATCATCATTGTCAACCAATAATGAGTCACCATCCTCGGTGACAAGAAAACCATATAGTTCTGGTTCTCTCACCTCTCTCATGCTTCTACGTAGTTCTTGTGTCTCTGGAACAGATTGTTCTTCCACAGGGCTTTGTGAAATCTGTTCTTATACCAACTCCTGTGTATCTTGATCCTCGACTTCATCAAAGTCTGTCTTGCTCACACTATCTCTTTTGGAGATGTGATCCCTCTCAATGAATATAGATTATCTTTCCACTGTAACCTTTTTTTCTAAGGGGTTGTATAGGTAATATCCCCTTGTTTCCTTAGGATATCCTATAAATATACACTTTGTGCCTCAGGGTGCAATTTTGTTACCTAAAGATGCCTTAACAAATGCTTCGCTACCCCACACATGTGAATTTGATAACATGGCTTTGATTCTACTCCATAACTCGTATGGAATACCATTTATCGATTTAGTGAGTACTTGTCTTAGTATGTGTGCTGATGTTTGTAATTCATATCCCCAAAATGATAATGGAAGACTCATAAGACTCATTATTGATCTCACCATGTCCAATAGGGTGTGGTCCCTCCGTTCACTTACACCATTCCACTGAGGTGTGTAATGAGGAGTGAGTTAAGATAGAATCCCAAACTCCCATAAGAAATCAATGAAGTCCTGATTAAGATATTTTCCTCCTCCGTCTGAGCAGAGTTTCTAAATATTCTTACCAAACTGGTTCTCAACATCATTATTTTATTCTTTGAACCGATCAAAAGAATCTTACTTATACCTCATTAAGTAAATATATCCATATCTACTAAAATCATCAGTAAAAGTTATGAAGTATGAGAACCCACCCCTTGCTTCAACTGAAAATGGTCCACACACATCTGTGTGAACTAATTCTAGAAGCTCTTTAGCCCTTTCACCTTTCCCACTAAATGGGGAATTGGTTATTTTGCCTTGTATACACGCATGAAATACACCAAGTGGTTTTAGTTCGAATGAATCAAAATACCCATCTTGATGTAATTTTGTCAAATTTTTCTCATTGAAATGACCTAGTTGGTGATGCCAAAGTTGGGTGTGGTATGAGTCATGTGAATTATCTTTTTCATCGATTTCCATTACTTGGTTTTTGTAGTCTAAAACATAATGGCCATTATATAAATGTGCCCTACCAAAACAAATGAAATCTTTATAAAAGTAGCAACATCCACTTCCAATCTTGAAGATAAAACCATTAGAATCTAATCTGGATACTTAAATAATGTTTTTGGTTACAGATGCTAAATAATAACATCTTTTCAAAACCAAGACCATCCCAGTAGGTAATGTGAGGTTGTAGTCTCCGACAGCTACAACAGCAAGTCTGGCTCCGTTGGCTGCTCATAGATCCACCTCACCTCAGTCAATATTTCTGAATATACTTGTTTCTTGTATTTGGATACTGATTCGAGAACAACAAGCAGTATCTAATACACAATTAGTAGAAAAGGATAAATTGCATTCGATAACAAATGCACCTGATGCTTCCCCTTGCTTCCTTGGCTGGGTGCAGTTCTTCTTCCAGTGGCCCTTCTTTCCACATGAGAAACAAACAGTATAAGGCCCCAGATTTAAACATTACTTAATCTTGAGATATTTCAAGTATACACCTTGAGGATCTTTTCAGGTTTATAGTTTTAGAGAATTAGATCATAAAACATTCATTACATCCCATATTTAAACAAAGTGGTTACAATAAAAGATAGTATTCATTTTTTCCCATCAATAGAAACATATTTAAAATAAAACATGGTTTCTTTCTTGACACTTACTTGACACTATCATTATATCATGTAACCTTCCCTTTACCTGTGAAAAATATTTCAAAAACTTGGGATGAGCATAAAAAGCTCAGTAAGGGATATAAAAACATGGAATGGAAACATGAGTACATGTATACATAAGAATCAATGAAATCATACTCTACTCATAAAACAAAAGCACATTAACATACCTCATCAAATCATGAATAAATCATAGAAATCATAAGACATAAAGGTAACTTGAGGCATTCATAACATTCTTACGTAGGGAGTAACCCTCTTGGTTACGTTTGGAATACCCATCATAGTATATTCCCTAAATCTCTTCAGAGAAACCTTACAGTTTAACTCCTTTGCGTTACCCATTGCATTGGAGAGCTATATCGGGCTCACCCGCCCTTAGTTTATCACAAAACCATCCGTCTTCATAACAATGCCCAATAACTATAACATAATCGTATCACATAAAACATGCATAAAGGAAACATAACATTTCATCATTTCAATCACAAGATATCAATACAACACATTGATATAATAAAGACATTATGAAAACCATTTTCAATACCAAAATAAACAAAAAGTAAAACATGGTATTTATTTTCATTTAAACAAAAGGTATGGCTTGTAGAGGAAGCTGAAACTCAAATAATGATCACGGCAGCGGAGAAGTCGTTGTCGCCGCATACATATGACAAAAACATTCCCTTTTGTCATTTAGTAAAAAACTTCGTATAAAAAGATTCCTTTTGGATAAACGTAAAATTAAAAGGGGTTTATACATCGTATAAAATGAGGCCATGTATAAAACAAAATATGCATCAATGAAAGGAGATTGAGATGAAGTCCCATACCTTGGGTCCGACTTGACTCGATCGTTCTTTAACGTCCTGAATAATAAATTTCAGTTAATTTATACTTTCTTAAGAACCTTTCTCAAGTTCATTATTAAATTTATATCAATTATTACCATGTCATGAACACTATCTAATTATTTAAGTTAATAACGGTCGTTTTAACGATCATTGGTACTTGAGTCAAAAATATGCTCTTTATAATTACAAGTTGTTCATGTATCCATTATATCAAGAGTTATACTCATGATGTATATATCATATATATCATATATATCAATTATATACATGCATTTATAATATTACATAACATTTAGAGGTAAGAAATGAAATGCACCGTTCATGGAGACGGTAAGCGGTACGTACGCATGAACGCTAATTTAATTTCTATTTCATATTTTATGGATTGGAATCATAATGATATAAAGGTATATTATAATTCCAGTATAATATCATACATAATATCATTAATTAAATCCTTTATACGTCCCACATATGGCATTAACGAATCAAATCACTTTGAGGGGGCGGTAGTCCGCACTTCCTAAAATGAAGATATCGCGTTTACCCATAATGGAAACCATAAAGGTATGCCATAAATGAAAAATACAGAAGCTTAAGTAAAACATAAACATATTATACATCATATATAAATATAGTGTCATCTTAATGTCCACATTTGAATGTGTTAAAATAATATTGAACAATCATCGTTTCGTGAGGCAGAAATTCGCCATCCACAGAAGCGGTATGTTCTTTAACCATTTGATGTAGGTGTGTGTAAGTTTAGATATAATACTTCTTATAAAAACATCCTAGTATATTTAATATACTTTATTTGTTACAAAATAAATGAATAAAAAGATTTTAGGGGGTTGGAGAAGCAAAATAAAACAAAAGAACACAAGTGAAGACATTACCTTAAAATCGGGTAACTCCCTTAGATTTTGATCTCAAATGCTTCCTTGGGAAGACTTATGCCCAAAGTGAGGCTTCAAGGAGTGAGATAGGGATGTGGAGAGACAAAATGGACATGGTTTGTCTGAGTCAAAGGCTTGAGAGGTGTGGGTAAGGTGGTAGATGTGGGGGCCTTTTATAAGAGGAGAGGAGGGGCACTCTTGGAAAGTTATAAAAGGATACTTTATTATAAAATTCTTTTCAGATTTAAAAGGTCCCAAAATTATATATTTCGAGTATAAGGTGATAATAGTTCTAAATACACCAATCCAATAGGTTTTTTACATGCGTAGGTCATAGATTTTACGTTATTGTTTCATTTTTTTAAATCGTTAAATAATGAGGTAATCGCTCCATCATCATTATGTCATAAATAATTTAATTTATTTAACATCTAAAAATTATAAAAAAATACTATGATGTAGGAAATCTTTTTATCTTTGTAATTATTACTTATAGTTTAAAATATGACTTGTATAACCCCATTTAAAAATTGTTTTAGTAAAACAACTCATGTTTGTGTCATTTTTTACTTTTACTTTAAATAAAAGGCATTAATGTCTTTATCTTACCCAAGTGGCTCCATGGGGTCCCAAAAATCGACCCATGGGTTTTCTTGGTCGGCCATGACACATCCAATAATGGTAGGACATGTGTCTAGGTCATTTAAATTTATTAAAACATTATTTTTACCTTAAATTACACTAATTACCTCTAATCGCGATTAAAAACTTAAAAGTTACTATTCACAAAAAATTATTTTAATCCCATTGAGCCAAATTTTACTTCTTAATTAAAACCATGTATGTCGCATTTTTGAAATTCAAAACACAGATGTGGTAAAATTTCATTTAAACGAAAAATCAGTTTTTTAAGTACCACTTAGTGGTTTCACTATTCATCAAAAATTGAAGTTTTTTCAGAAAAATACCAAAACTTCACCCTAAGCTATATTTGAAATTCCAAATTCAAAAATGATTAAAAAATTCAAAACATAGAAGTTACATTAATTAATTTAATAATTAATTCCCGCTGTTTGAGCAAATATCGTGTTTTTATGAAACAATAATTATCAAAAGATTGACACTAGTTTAAGTCCAATTTCAAAGTGAAATTAATTCCAACAACCACTATTGGATTAAATGGTAAAAATATATTCTAATTAAACTTTAAAACCAATTCAAAAGATAATCTAACCATATAATTAAATTATATGAAAAAGCAGTTTTGATGTAAAATGCAGTATTTTTCACTATTCATTAAAAATTGAACATTGTTAGAAAAATACCAAAAAATTATCCAATGTAAATTTCAATATCACAATCATAAATAATAAGTTTATTTTGACAAATAGAGCTTATAAAAGTTTCAAAAGTTTGATTTAAAAATGGTTTTCCATCAAAAGGCAGTAAAACAATCTTTTAAAAATATTAGTGTATTTCATGCTTATGATTGGATTTATTCTCATTTTAAGCCTATAAAACACTATCTAATTCATTATTAGACATAGATAAAAAATATATATTATTCATTACTTACTTGGGATGTTACATCCTTCCCCCCTTTAGAAAATTACGTCCCCTCAATTTATTTACTTATCGAATAAGTTGGGGTATTTAGCCCTCATTGCATTTTCAGATTCCCATGTTGCCTCTTCAATCATGTGGTTTTTCCACAAAACCTTTACCTAATGAATCAACTTATTCCGTAACACTTGCTCCCTTGGTCAAGAATCTGGACCGGTTGTTCCTCATAAGATATGTTCTCTTCCAGCTGAACTACCTCTGTACTCAAAACATGAGATGGATCTAGAATGTACTTCCTTAACATTGAAACATGAAAAAAATTGTGTACCTGAGATAAACTCAGAGGTAAAGCCACTCTGTAAGCAACTGATACAAATCTATCCAGAATTTCATATGGTCCAATGAACATTGGAATCAGCTTTCCTTTCTTACCAAATCGCATCACACTTTTCCATGGTGAGACTTTGAGAGAAACATGATCACCTACCTCAAAAGAGAGATCCTTCCTCCTGTTGTCCGCATAACTCTTCTGCCTGCTCTGAGCTGCTCTCATGTGTTTCTATATCAACTAAACGTTTTCTGCCAACTCTTCTACCAATTCTGGTCCCATCAGCTTCCTTTCACCCACTTCATCCCAGAAAGCTGGAGTTCGACACCGCTTCCCATATAACGCCTCAAATGGTGCCATCTGTATACTGGAATAAAAACAGTTATTATATGAAAATTCAACCAATGAAAGATGTTGGTCCCAAATTTCCTAATAATCCATCGAACAAGAACGTAGCATATCCCCCAATGTATGAATTGTTCGTTCTGACTGCCCATCTGATTGAGGATGAAAAGCTGTACTAAAATTTAATTCAGTACCCAACGACTTTTGAAGGCCTTTCCAAAAGTTAGAAGTAAACCAGGGATCACGATCAGATACAATGGAGAGAGGAACTCTATGTAACCTGACTATATCTTTAAGATAAAAATGGGAATGTTGATATAGGGAAAAAGTATCTCGTATGGCAAGGAAATGAGTAGATTTAGTCAAGCAATCAACAATAACCCAGATTGCATTATTACCTTGAGGTGTTTTCGGAAATCCCACAAAGTAGTCCATGGATATATTTTTCCATTTCCACTCCGGTACTGGTAAAGGCTGAACCATCCCTTTCGGTAATTTCTGCTCTTCTTTAACCTATTGACAAGTCAAAAACTTCACAGTAAAATCAGCAATATCCCTTTTCATTCTGTCCCACCAGTAATACTCCCGAAGATCTCTATACATCTTAGTACTGCCAGGATGAACTGAAAATGGAGAACTATGAGATTCACATAACAAATCTCTCTTCAACTATGAATCACACGTCACACACAATCTCTTCCCAAATCTCAAAACACAATCATTATCAATGTTGAATTTAGGAAAATTACCCTTCTGAACCAGCTCTACCTTTTTCTTCAACTCGCTGTCTTGCTTCTGTGCTTGCTTAATTCTGTCTGATAGATAATATTTCACTGATACCTGAAACAAAACAGAAGGAAATCCTGCACCGACAACTTCTATGAAAAATTTCATCAAATCCTCTACCAATGGATCACGTTCCAAACACAACATTGTTAATGAAGCATTACTTTATCGACTCAAAGCATCGACCACTTTATTTTCTATTCCAGGATGGTAATGAATTGTACAATCATAATCCTTGATTAATTCTAGCTATCTCTTCTATCTCATGTTCAATTCTTTCGGAGTGAATATATACTTTAAACTTTTGTGATCGGTATATATTTCACACTTTACTCGATACAAATGATGCCTCCAAATTTTTAAAGAGAAAACAACAACATCTAATTCGAAATCATGTGTAGGGTAATTTACCTCATGAGTTTTCAACTGTCGTGAAGCATAAGCAATTACCTGATCATTCTGCATTAGGACGCATCCAAGTCCTTTCAATGAAGCATCACTGTAGATAACAAACTCCCCATTCCTGGAAGGTAGTTCCAAAACCGGAGCATTCACAAATCTTCTTTTCAAATCCTGAGTCAACTGAGCCATCACTACAAAAAACTATTTAGTTCTAATTCTGACCATCTCAGGATACTGATTTGAAAGGTCATTTCCCTTTGTATTCTTTCCCAGAAAATCTTTTCTGCTTCCTCTATGAAAAACCATTCTTAACATAGAAATATCTTAGGCGAAGCAACATGGTAATCTTTAAATGCTATATCATTTCAATCATACCAAAAAAAATATTTTTGGATAATCATTTAATATAATTCTAACTCCTAAAGTTATCTAAACTGACCTATGATACCAACTATAAGGCCCCAACCTTAAACATTACTTAATCTTGAGATATTTCAAGAATACACCTTGAGGATATTTTTGGGTTTGGAGTTTTAGAGAATTAGATCACAAAACATGCATTACATCCCAAATTTAAACAAAGTGGTTACAATAAAAGATAGTATTCATTTTTTCCCATCAACGGAAACATATTTAAAATAAAACATGGTTTCTTTCTTGACACTTCCTTGACACTATCATTATATCATGTACCCTTCCCTTGACCTGTGAAAAACATTTCAAAAACTTGGGATGAGCATAAAAAGCTCAGTAAGAGATATAAAAATATGGAAAGGAAACATGAGTACATGTATACATAAGAATCAATGAAATCATACTCTACTCATAAAACATAATCACTTTAACATACCTCATCAAATCATGAATAAATCATAGAAATCATAAGACATAAAGGTAACTTGAGGCATTCATAACATTCTTACGTAGGGAGTAACCCTCTTGGTTACGTTTTGAATACCCATCACAGTATATTACCTAAATATCTTCGGAGAAACCTTAACGTTTAACTCCTTTGCGTTACCCAATGAATTGGAGAGTTATATCGGGCTCACCCACCCTTAGTTTATCATGGAACCACCCGTCTTCATAACAATGCCCAAGAACCATAACATAATCGTATCACATAAAACATGCATAAAGGAAACATAAAATTTCCACATTTCAATCACAAGATATCAATACAACACATTGATATAATAAAAACACTATGAAAACCATTTTCAATACCAAAATAAATGAAAATTAGAACATGGTATTTATTTTTCATTTAAAAAAGGTATGTCTTGTAGAGGAATCTGGAACTCAAATAATGGTCACGGCGGCGGAGATGTCATTGTCGCCGCATACGTATGAAAAAAACATTACCTTTTGTCGTTTAGTAAAACGCTTCGTATAAAAATATTCCTTATGGATAAACGTAAAAGTCAAAGGGGTTTATACACCGTATAAAAGAAGTTTGTGTATAAAACAAAATATGCCTCAATGAAAGGAGATTGAGACGAAGTCCCATACCTCGGGTCCGACATGACTCGATCATTCTTTAACGTCCTGAATAATAAACTTGAGTTAATTTCTACTTGCTTAAGATCCCTTTTCAAGTTCATTATTCCTTTTATATCACTTATTACCATGTTATGAACACTATGTAATTATTTAAGTTAATAACGGTCGTTTTAACGATCATTGGTACTTGAGTCAAAAATATGATCTTTATAATTACAATTTGTTCATGTATCCATTATATCCAAAGTTATACTCATGATTTATATGTCATACATATCATATATATCTAGTATATACATGCATTTATAATATTACATAACATTTAGTGGTAAGAAATGAAATGCACCGTTCATGGAGACGGTAAGCCGTATATACGCATGAACACTACTTTCATTTCTATTTCATATTTTATGGAATGGAATCATAATTATATAAAGGTATATTATAATTCCTGTATAATATAATACATAATATCATTAATTAAATCCATTATATGTCCCAGATATGGCATTAACGAATCAAATCACTTTGAGGGGGCGGTAGTCCGCACTTCCTAAAATGAAGATATCGCATTTACCCATAATAGAAACCATAAAGGTATGCCGTAAATGAAAAATACAGAAGCTTAATTAAAACATAAACATATTATATATCATATATAAATATATTTTCATATTAATGGCCACCTTTTAAGGTGTTAAAAGAATATTGAACAATCATCGTTTCGTGAGGCAGAAATTCGCCATCCACGGAAATAGTATGTTCTTTAACCATTAGATTTAGGTGTGTGTGAGTGTAGCTCGAATAATTCTTATAACAACATCATAGTATATTAAAGATACTTGAGTTTTTACAAAATAAATGAATAGAAAGAGTTTATGGGGTTGGAGAAGCAAAATAAAACAAAAGGACACAAGTGGAGACATTACCTTAAAATCAGGTAACTCTCTTAGATTTTGAGCTCAAAGGATTCCTTGGGAAGACTTCTGCCAAAAGTGAGGCTTAAAGGAGTAAGATAGGTATGTGTAGAGACAAAATGGATAGGGGTTGTCCAAGGAAAATTCTTTAGTGATGTGGGTAAGGTGGTAGAGGTGGGGGGCCTTTTATAAGAGGAGAGGAGGGGCACTCTTGGAAAGTTATAAAAGGATACTTTATTATAAAATGATTTTCGGATTTAAAAGGTCCCAAAATTATATATTTAGAGGCTAATGTGATAATAGTTCTAAATACACCCATCCAATAGGTTTTTTACAGGTTTAGGTCTTAGATTTTACATTATCTTTTCATTTTATTTAAATCGTTATATAATGAGGTAATCACTGCATCATTATTATGTCATAAATAATTTAATTTATTTAACATATAAAAATTATAAAAAAATAATATGATGTAGGAAATATTTTTATATTTCTAATTAATATTTATAGTAAAAAATATGACTTGGATAACCCCATTTAAAAATTGTTTTAGTAAAACAACTCATGTTTGTGTCATTTTTACTTTTACTTTAAATAAAAGGAATTAATGTCTTTATCTTACCCATGTGGCTCCATGGGGTCCCAAAAATCAACCCATGGGTTTTATTGGTCGGCCATGACACATAAAATAAGGGAAGTACATGTTTCTAGGTCATTTAATATTATTAAAACATTATTTTTACCTTAAATTACACTAATTACCTCTAATCGCGATTTAAAACTTAAAAGTTACTATTCACCAAAAAATTATTTTAATCCTATTGAACCAAATTTTACTTCTTAATGACAACCATGTTTGTTTAATTTTTGAAATTCAAAACACAGAGGTGGTAAAATTTCATTTAAACAAAAAATCAGTTTTTTAAGTACCACTTAGTGGTTTCACTATTCATCAAAAATTGATGTTTTTCAGAAAAATACCAAAACTTCACCCTAAGCTATATTTGATATTCCGAATTCAAAAATGATGTCTATTTTAAAAAATTCAAATCATATAAGTTACATTAATTAATTTAATAATTAATTCTTGTTGTCTGAGCAAATAGCGTGTTTTTATGAAACAATAAGTATCAAAAGATTGACACTAGTTTAAGTCCAATTTCAAAGTGAAATTAATTCAAACAAACACTATTGGATTAAATGGTAAAAATATATTCTAATTTAACTTTAAAAACAATTCAAAAGATAATCTAACAATATAATTAAATTAGATGAAAAATCATTTTTGATGTAAAATGCAGTATTTTTCACTATTCATTGAAAATGAACATTGTCAGAAAAATACCAAAAAATTATCCAATGTAAAATTCAATGTCCCAATAATAAATAATAAATTTATTATGACAAATATGGCTTATAAAATTGTCAAAAGTTTGATTTAAAAATGGTTTTCTATCAAAAGGCAGTAAAACAATCTTTTAAAAATATTAGTGTATTCCATGCTTATGATTGGATTTATTCTCATTTTAAGCCTCTAAAACACTATATAATTCATTAGTAGATATATATAAAAAATATCTATTATTCATTACTTACTTGTGATGTTACAAACAACCTCCTATTCTTTTGCCTCCCCTTTGATCTTCCTTTTCTTAGAAGGCCTTGAAGAAGATTTAGGATTAATAATCTTTGCCTTCCCTTTCCTTGTATTCACCATGTGGACAGAAGTCATTTCACGATTCATGTCATTGTCCACTTGGCGAATGAGGATAAGAAGATCAGACAGATACTTCTCAATGTTATTCATGTTGAAGTTCAAAACAAAGTTTGAGAAGCTTTGGGGGAGTGATGCAAGAATGAGATCGGTGCCCAGTTCTTTGGGGAGTTTAAACCCTAGATCCTCCATGTGCTCAATGTATCCAATGAGCTTGAGTACATGAGGCCTGGATGGGGCACCCTCTCTAAGCTTGCTTTGATATAGAGCCTTGGAGATCTCAAACCTTTCCTATATTTCTCTCTCTTGGTATAGACCACGGAGGTTCTCAAACATGCTATAGGCATCCATGTCTTCATGAGACTTCATGAGATCACTAGAAATTGATGATATCATCAAAAATTGAACATCGAGTGCATCACTCAAATTTTGATCATAGATGAGAAAATCATCATCACTCACCCCTTGGGCAGGCAAATCAGGAAGTGAGGACTCCAGCACATAAAACTTTCGTTCATCGCATAGGATAACCTAAAGGCGCCTAAACCATTCTTGAAAGTTTCTACCAGTGAGGATATTTTCATTATCCATAATTGATCATAGAGAAAATGTGGTTGATGGGTTTGTCATTTCGATTATACCAATTAAAAGAGAAGATTCATCAGTACTTTCTTGATTAAATTTTTATGAGAAATTATAATTTTTATTAAGTCTCCCACTATTTTATGAAGTCCCAATTGACCTCAAAATTGAACCCAGAATGTCCATTTGCTTTGACATTCTAGTGGAAAGGATCCCTATTCCCCTTCGCATAACCCCAACAAGGGTTTGTCAAGCTATTTGAAGGTATTTAGGCAGGCAGGTCCTTGCCAACTATGAGCTTACAGTTCCTCGATTTGTTGAGTGGACTCCCAAATCATGAAATCCTAAATTTGATTTCCTCAACTCTTGCCTCCAATATTATATTAAGTCTAGCAAGGGATACTCCTCTTGATGTAATATAGTTAAGTCAACCCGAAACATTTCATAAGATATTCCTTTATAAATGTAAGTATCCCAACAAGGGTTGGTCAAACACATAGTTTTATTGAGTCTTGCACTTAATCAAGTAAAGGAAGGCTTGGTATGACTTAATATGGTATTGAAGGATTTTAATCCTTTATGTGTAGTTTTGAATTATCACATGCTTGTTAATATTAAGTGATTCTTGCTTAAGTGATTAACCATGTTCCGATAATGTTTACGCATATTCCGGTTTTTATTTTATTCCATCTTTGATTATTTGTTTATTTAATTAATTATGTGATCGAGACAACACATACATAATAAATAAACCATGCAATCAGAGAAAAATAAGATGGCATGATCATGATCTTCCATTGGTTAGCTTATATAGCAGTTTTGATAAGCTAACCCTGACCTAAGAAAAAACACCTAGAACCGATGATTCATGTTTTGAAGCTCCCACCTATCCACCTTCATATCTTCATTTTTTGGTTTCACCTCATCTTCGGATTTTGAACCATCTCCTCTGGCTTGGGAGATCCTCCATTACATGGGTTTTACATTAAAGAAACCATGGGCATGGAGGCCCTACATTTTATTGGAAAAAGGCTCACAGGCCAACGAATATAAATTAAACAAATTTAAATGAAACCAAACACACATAAAAAAGGTCTTTGGTATAGCTCATGATTATCCATAACATGCAACGATATTTACCCATATTTAGAATTCAAATTCATTTAATCCTTTTATTATTTAAGATAAGTCACGCTTGAAATTACTTAATTATGATCTTATAATTAATCAATTATTTATCTTAAATTCCTTTATGAATTTCCTTGAGATTATTATCATCCATATCTCTTGTATAGGTCATTCTAAGTTTGGAGAAAACCTGGTAAAATTTCATTTTTGGAAAGTACACAACGTGTAGTTTATATTTACACAGCGTGTATTTCTTTTCACCCTTTAGAAAAAGTACACGCTGGGGGATTTGGTGTGTTTTCTCTACATTGGATATTTTGGAGTACACGACGTGTAGATTAATCTAACATGACGTGTACTTCCTTGTAACGCGGTTACCGGCCTAACAATCCCATATACACGGAACACGACTTCTCCTTGTACACGGTTTCACCTGGACCGGATCGGATTACATGACGTTTTCATTAAACAAAAAAACAATGTATTTTTATTCCCATGCACCGTTCATTTTTGGTCAAAATGGGGTAATAAATACTTAGGTGTACTAAATTCACATGGCGTGGTTTCGAGGACCAATACCGGTTCATTGAACCTAAGTACACGGCGTGTAGTTTCCACTACACGCCGTGTATTCTTATGTTGTACAGACAGAAAATAGAGGCTCCTCCAGATGAGATCATCGTTTTTAATTTAGTCAAAATTAAAATTAAAAGTTTTTTTTCTATGATTTGAATTGAGAAACGAAGGTGGAAGAACAAATTTCATTCATTCAGTTTAGTAGAACGATTTATCACGAATTGATTCAAATATAAATGAGTAAGTTATCAACGGAAATTAAATAACTATAATCAACGTTGTAACCTCACTCTGATAGCATTTGATGGTTCTGGGCGCAGCAGAAGCACGTGGGTGGATGTGCCCACTTGGATTTTTTTAATCAACAATGATCAATCCGGGATCAATATGATGATAAGTGCCAGTCTCCACGGATCGAATCACAGAAATAGACAAAGAAAAGGAATGTCAAGGAACCAAAAAGTAGGATCGTTATAGGTTAATTATAATTAATTTAATAAATTGAAAAGAAGTACCTTTTTGTGTTCTTTCTTCATTGATATTCTTTATCACATTCCGATTTGATTTGCCGTTGCGTCGTAGAAGCCAAGTGTAGACTTCCTCTAGTGGTGATCCACACGTGCACCTCATATCTCAGGATGTCGCCAAAGGAATCTCCAGGTGCTAGAGTGGAGAATCCTTTTCTTTCATTTTCCTCCATAGATCACCTTGATCTGATGGAGGTGGATCTCTATCGGTTTTGAGAGTGTTCTTGGAGGATGGAGTTATTTTGGTCATGAGAGAATTCCCCAGAATTGTTGTGCACAATGATTCTCTTGTTGAAAAGAATTGGGGTTGTGAGGATATTTATAATCGGGTTAGAGGTTGTAGAGTTATGACAATAAATAAACGCGTTACGAGTTTTATTTATTTCATTAACTCTTTTGAAAACCCCATGTCAAGTCATTAATTCCATGACATACACCGGCACTGATTATAATAGATATCATTTAATAAAATTATATTTCCTCAAAATCCCAACTGGAAAAACTACACGGCGTGTAATAATAAATACACAGCGTGTACTTGTTTTTCATTGAAAACTACACGGTTTGTACATTCAATGTACATGGAGTGTATATCTTGTTTTCATTTATTCGTTTCCTTTCCAAAATTAAAACTATACGGTGTGTACATTTAATAATACACGGTGTGTACTTGTTTTTAAAAATAAAAAAACTACATGGCATATAATCATTAATACATGGCGTGTACTTGTTTTCATTTTATTCTTCCTCCAACATTAAAATGATTTGGCTTCCTTGAATAATTATTAAACCACATACGGCAATAATCTTTATTCTACTTAAGATACTTGAATACACTTAGTGTGTGACCCTCTAGGCCTCTTTCTAATTGGCATTATACGGGCTTTCCTAAAGTCTAGGATTACTGTATAGCAACGGGTCAAGGAACCCAAGAGAAAGAAGTTGACGCCGCATTGACATATCACCTCATACAGACTCTTACTATGTAATTTAATACCTTCGTCTTAATATCTCATCAATTAGGCTTTATGGAAGGGTTATAAACCTATATGCTAGATCTGTCATTCTTCGACTTCCAGAAATAAACTCGTCATGTCACCATGGACATGGAATTTGTTCGACAGTTCTATTTCAATAAAAGGGCCCGAGATATCTACTTCCATAAATATGGAAGGGAAAAAAACTTCCTTGACTTATCCATTAACAACATGTCATTCGTGACGCACCCAACGTACCCTACTTCACTCCAACTCTCTTCGTGATAGTTTTTGTCAGCAAATATAAGTGCACGAGTCATGAGATGAGTTAATGATAATATTCCAGTCTAAGGACCATTACACAGGCTTGTAAATAGAAATGACCGATGACACCGAGACATGCAGAAGTGCTACGGGAGGTTCAGTTCTCATAATCTCCTATCATGGAGATTACCAAGTGCGAATTCCATGAGAGAGAGTCTTATCTTCTTACAAGTACTCTCACATGACAGTTTGTATACTATGTGTCCTATTATAGTATGTCATCCAACCGTAGAACATTATTTAAGAACATTGTTATAGAATTTCAAGGTTCTCATCATAGCGGGGATCTTCCATGACCTTATTAATCCGACAAATATTCCAGAAGATTATTATATTATAGCCATGAAGAATAATGAACCATATATAATAAGAGTACATTCATGTAATAAAAGTACAAAATAGTTGGTTCTCAGGACACCAACCCCTATAAACTCCCACTTGGACTAAAGCCAACTGCCTACGACTTTTAGTCTGCTAGACCTCACATGATGATCATGTTTCTACTGAGTCATGGCTTTAGTCAAGGGGTCCGCCACATTGTCTTATGTGGAAATAATGCTCACTGCAACTTCTCCTCTCTGAGAAAAATCCCTCAAGATATGATACATCCGAAATATGTGATTTGTCCGCTGATGCGACCTTAGCTATTTTGCAAGTTCCACTTCTGTAGTATTATCACAATAGATTGTGATAAGATCTTTACTCCATGGTACTACATCCATCACTTAGATGAAGCTTCACATCCATACTGCTTATTTAGTTGCCTCAGAAGCTGTGATACACTCGGACTCCGCTGTAGAATCTGCCACCACACTTTGCTTTGAGCTCTTCCAGCTCACTGCACCTCCATTCAAACTGAAGATATATCCAGTCTGCAACTTCATGTCATCTTGATCAGTTTGGAAACTAGCATCTAAATGTCCTCTATGGACTAGTTCCTTATCTCCTCTATAAACCAGGAACATATCCTTAGTACGCCTAAGATACTTATGGATAGTCTTTATTACCATTCAATGGTGGTCTCCTGGATCAGCTTGATATCTACCTACCACACTTAATGCCTAATCAACATCTAGCCTTGTATATAGAATAGCATACATGACTAACCCAATCACGTATGCGTAAGAGATCCTTTCCATTTTGTTTCTTTCCTCATGTGTCTGAGGACACATTTTCTTGGAAAGATGAATTCCATGTGACACTGGAATCAATCCCCTATTGGATTGTTCCATACTAAATTTTTTCAGCATTTTGTCAATGTATGTACTTTGACTTAGGCCCAACATTCACTTGGATGTATCACGACGAATCTTGATCCCAATAATATATGATGCCTCGCCCAAGTCTTTCCTAGAGAAGCATTTATCTAACCATGTTTTAACTCACTATAAGATAGGTACTTCATTTCCAATTAGTAACATGTCATCAATATATACAATTAGGAAAACGACTGCACTTCCACTAAACCACTTGTAGACACAAGTATCACATTCATTATTAATAAAGCCAAATTCTATTATAGCTTCATAAAAATGAATGTTCCATGACCTTGATGCTTGATTTATTCCATAAATGTATTTCTACAACTTGCATACCTTGTTGGCATCCTTTGGAGTCACAAACCCTTCAGGTTGTGTCATGTAGACATCTTTCTAGAGGTTCCCGTTATAGAATGCTGTTTTGAAATCCATTTTCAAAATTTCATAGCCATGGTAAGCGACAATGGATAATAGTATTCTTGATGGATTTAAACAACATAACCGGTGAAACGACTTCATCATAGTCAATTCCATGACACTGTCTAAAACCTTTTGTAACTAGTCATGCCTTATAGCTGCTGACTTGCCCCTCTATGTCCAGTTTCAACTTGAATACCCATTTATTACCAATAGGCTTTACATCAATTGGAGGATCTACCAAAACATAGACTTGGTTTTGGTACATATAATCCATTTTAGAATTCATGGCTTCTTGCCACTTGGAAACGGCTATGCCATCAACTGTTTCCTTGTAGGTGATGGGATCATCATTGTCAACCAATAATGAGTCATCATCCTCGGTGACAAGAAAACCATATCGTTCTAGTTCTCGAACCTCTATCATGATCCTATGCAGTTCTTGTGTCTCTAGAATAGATTGTTCTTCCACATGGATTTATAGAATTTGTTTTTGTACCAACTGCTGTGTATCTTGAGCCTCGACTTCATCAAAGTTTATCTTTCTCCCACTATCTCTTTTGGAGATGTTCTCCCTCTCTTGGAATATGGCGTGTCTTGCCACTGTAACATTTTTGTCTAATGGGTTGTATACGTAATATCCCCTGGTTTCCTTGGGATATCATATAAAGATACACTTTTCTCCCTCTCTTGGTCATTTTTCCTTATATACATGCATGACATACAGCAAGTGGTTTTAGTTCGAAAGAATCTAAATACCCACATTGATGTAATTTTTTCAAACGTTTCTCATTGAAATGACCTAGTGGGTGATGCCAATGTTGGGTGTGGTATGAGTCATGTTAATTAACATTGACATTGATTTCCATTACTTGGTTTGTGTAGTCTAACACATAAAGGCCGTTATATAAATTTTCCCTACCAAAAAAATGCTATCTTTATAAAAGTAGCGACATCCACTTCCAATCTTGAAGATGAATCCATCATTATCTAATATGGATACTGAAATAATTTTTTTGGTTACAGAAGGTACATAATAAAATCCTTTCAAAACCAAGACCATCCCAGTAGGCAATGTGATGTGGTAGTCTCCGACAACTACAACAGTAAGTCTGGCTCCGTTGGCTGCTCATAGATCCACATCACCTCGGTCAATCTTTTTGAATCTACTTGGTTCCTGTATTTGGATACATATGTGAGCACCACAAGCAGTATCTAATAACCAATTAGTACAAAAAGATAGATTCCATTCGATAAAAAATGCACCGAAAGCTTCCCCTTGCTTCCTTGGATGGGTGTAGTTCTTCTTCCAGTGGCCCTTCTTGCCACATGAGAAACAAAAAACCTCATGTTATCTTGCATCCCCTTTGATCTTCCTTTTCATGGAAGGCCTTGAAGAAGATTTGGGATCAATTCTCTCCACCTTCCCTTTACTTTTATTCACCATGAGGACAGAAGGCTTTTCACGCTTCATGTCATTGTCCACTTGGCGAATGAGGATAAGAAGATCAGACATAGACTTCTCAATGTTGTTCATGTTGAAGTTCACAAAAATGTTTGAGAAGCTATGGGGGAGTTATGAAAGAATGAGATAGTTACCCAGTTCTTTAGGGAGTTGAAACCCTAGAACCTCCAAGTTCTCAATGTAGCCAATGAGCTTGACTACACGAGGCTGGCTGGGGCACCCTCTCCAAGCATGCTCTGAAGTAGAGCCTTGGATATCTCAAACCTTTTCTATCTTGATCTCTCTTGGTATAGACCATAGAGGTTCTCGAGCATGCTATACGCATCCATGTCCTCATGAGACTTCATGAGCTCCCTAGACATTGATGATAACATCAAACATTTAACTTTGAGTGCATCGCTCAAATGTGGATCATAGACCATGAAATCTTCATCACTCGCCCCTTGGGTAGGCGAATAAAGAAGTGAGGACTCTGGCACATAAAACTTTCATTCATGGATTTGGATAACCCAAAGGTGCCTAAACCATTTCTGAATGTAACTACTAGTGAGGATATTGTCTTCATCCAGAATTGATCGCAGAGAAAATGTTGTTGATGAGTTTTTCATTTCGATTATAAAAATTAAAAGAGCAGATTTATCAGTACTTTTTTTATAACATTTTTATGAGAAATAAATTTTTTTATTAAGTCTCCCAATATTTTATGAAGTCCCAATGGCCCTCACCATTGAACTCGGAATGTCCAGTTTCTTTGACATTCTAGTGGTATAGACCCATATTCCCCTTCGCATAACCCCAACAAGGGTTAGTCAAGCTATTTGAAGGTATTTAGGTAGGTAGGTCTTTTCCAACTGTGAGCTTACAGTTCCTTGATCTGTTGAGTGGACTCCCAAATCCTGAAATACTGACTTCGATTTCCTCAACTCTTTCCTCCAATATTACATCATGTATAGAAAGGGCTACTCCTCTTGATGTAATATGGTTAAGTCATCCCGAAATATTTCATAAGAGATTCCTTTATAAAATAAAGTGTCCCAACAAGGGTTTTCTAAACACATATTTTTATTGATTCTTTCCCTTAATCAAGTAACGGAAGGCTTGGTATGAGTTAATATGGTATTTAGGGATTTTAATCCTTTATGTATAGTTTCACATTATCACATGCTTGTTAATATTAAGTGATGCTTACTTAAGTGATTAACAATGTTCCAATAATGTTTATGCATAGTCCGGTTTTTATTTTATTACATCTTTACATGCTTGTTTATTTTATTAATTATGTGATCGCGAAAACGCATACATAATAAATAAACCATGCAATCAAAAAAAAAAATAAGATGGCATGATCATGAGCTTCTATTGGTTAGCTTATCTACCAGTTTTGATAAGCTAACCCTGACCTAGGGAAAAACACCTTGAACCTATGGTTCATGTTTTAAAGCTCCCACCTATCCACCTTCACATCTTCTTGCGTTGGATTCACATCATCTTTGGATTTTGAAACGTCTCCTCTAGCTTGGGAGATCCTCCATTACATGGTGTTTACATTAAAGAACCCATGGGCACGGGGGCCCTACATTTTATTGGAAGAAGGCTCTCAGGCCAACTAATTTAAATTAAACAAATTTAAATGAAACCAAAAACACATACAAAGGGTCTTTGGTCTAGATCATGATCAACCATAACATGAAACAACATTTATGCATATTTAGAATTCAAATTCCTTTAATCCACTTATTATTTAAGATAAGTCACACTTGAAATTAATTAATTATTATCTTATAATTAATCAAGTATTTATATTAAATTCCTTTATGAAATTCCTTGAGATTCTTCTCATCCATATCTCTTGTATAGGTCATTGTACTTTTGGAGGATACCTGGTGAAATTCCATTTCTAGAAAGTACACATCGTGTAGTTTATATTTACACAGTGTGTATTTCTTTTCACCCTCTATACAAAGTACACGCCGAGGGATTTGGTGTGTTTTCTCTAATTTTTAAATTTTAGAGTACACGTCGTGTAGATTAATCTAACACGACGTGTACTTCCTTGTTACAGGGTTACTGGACTGACAATACCATGTACGCGGAACACGACTTCTCCTTGTACATGGTTTCACTTGGACCAGATCGGACTACACGGCGTGTTGATTCAACATACACGCCGTGTATTCTTGTTCCCACACACAACTCATTTATATTCAACACGGGGTAATAAATACTTAGGTGTACTCAATTCACATGATGTGGTTTGGCGGACCAGTACCACTTCATTGAACCTATGTACATGGCGTGTAGTTTTCACTACACGCCATGTATTCTTGTGTTGTACGGAAAAAAAGAGAGGCTCCTCCAGATGAGATCCTCATTTTTAATTTAATCAAAATTAAAATTAAAAGTTTTTTTTTCTGTGATGTGAATTGAGAAATGAAGGTGGAAGAACAGATCTCATTCATTCAGTTTAATAGAACTATTTATCACGAATTGTATCAAATATAAAAGTGTAAATTATCAAAGAAAATTAAATAACTATAATCAATGTTGTAACCTCGCTCTGATACCATTTAAAGGTTCCAGGAACAGCGGAAGCATGTGGGTGGATGTTCCCACTTGGCCTTTTGTCATTAACAATGATCAATCCGTGATCAATACGATGATAAATTCCTGTCTCCACGAATCGAATCACAGAAATAGGAAAAGAAAAGGAATGTCCCGGAACCACAAAGTAGGATCATTATAGGTTGATTATATTTAATTTAATCAATTGAAAAGAAGTACCTTTTAGTGTTCTTTCTTCATTGATATTATTGATCATGTTCCGATGTGATTTGTCATTGCGTCACATAATCCAAGTGTAGAATTCCTCTACCGGTGATCCACATGTGCACCTCGTATCTCGGGACGTCGCCAAAGGAATCTCCAGGTGCTAGCGTGGAGAAGCCTTTTCTTGCGTTGTCTGCCATAGATCACCTTGATCCGATGGAGGTGGATCTCTCTCGGTCATGAGAGTGTTCTTGGAGGACAGAGTTCTTTCGGTCTTGAGAGAATTATCCAAAATTGGTGTGCACAACAATTCTCTTATTGGAAAAGAGTTGGGGTTGTGAGGATATTTATAATCGGGTTTGATGTTGTAGCGTTATGACAATAAATAAACGCGTTACGCGTTTTAATTATTTCATTAACTCTTTTGAAAACCCCATGTCGAGTCATTAATTCCTTGACATGTTCCTACACTAAATATGTAGAGACCTGAAGCTTGACGTACATGGACATTACATTACTTTATTGGAATACTTAATACACAACAAAAACAGACACACAAGGATCGTAATAGTTTAGTATCTTTGGAAACTCGGAATATAATCTTCTAATCATGGTGAAAGATCTTCAACATCTCCCATAATATCTTCCCCTTTTTGTTTTCTTACCTAAAACGTTTCTTTAAATCCTGGGGAAAATAAAACATATAAAGGGTGATCTCAAATTCTTAATAAGGTCAAGCATGGATAAAATAAAACAAATCATATACATTTGAACTTCAAAACATGAACATAATATTTAAGCATCAGAATCTTGAGCAATGACATAAATCATGGAAGTACGTAAGGCATAGATCATAAAGAAACATTAATCATGATAAAATAGCATGGGAATTAAAACATGTAATTGTGGAAACCATTAATCACATGATATGATTTCCATAGTAGCCAAGGAATTGTTGCCAAGACCATCTTAGTGCACAAAGTCCCTTTCTGAATCGAGTTCACTCCTCGTTCCAGTCCTGTATTACTGAAATGGTTTGACTTGCCATTCCAGCCATGTCTATCTCATGAGATATAAATCTTTACCCAATGCATTGGAGGGAGATATAGGTCCCACCCATCTCATATTGAAATCATTCTTTCATGTGCCACAATATAAACATAAATCATTCATCATAACCCAAGAATAAAATGGGTTTCATAAACATCATTCCATCATAACATAATCCATACAAAAAAAATTGGATATCATTTCATCATTAGAAAAGTGAAACCATGTAAATCATAGAGACATGATACTTGAAACATAGACATGTGAAATAATGTTATCTTAGATGAAAATGGTTTTGATAAAACACTTGAAATTAATTCTTGAGGAAAATATCCTTTTTTTCTTCAAAATCATTTTCTTTTCAAAAAATGTCATGTAATTTTAAAAGAAAATGATTTTGTTGAAAATAGTCATGAAATATTTTGGAGGAAGCTTCATAAAAATAAGGCTTTATAAAACCATAAAAATCCTTTCATTTCTTATACGTTAAAAAAAACATTCTTCTCGTACTTTTGTCAGAAAAGTCAAAAAGTACCTCGTATGAAAAACGACTAAATATTCCTTTAATATCTTTTACTAAAAACTCAACGAAGGGTAAAATTGGATTTAAACAATTGTAGGTGGATGGAAATAATATTACATATTGAGGAAACATGGATGTGGATGATAAATATTCCCCAATAAATTTTGAAGTATAAACAATCTTGGATAAAAATGAGATTGTCAGATTTTCCCTTACCTTAGGTCCGATATGATTCGTACATATCCGAAACTCTTGTATAATGATTTAAATAATTTAAGTGACTTTTTACAGAATCATATTCATTGTTATGATATCATATATGTTTCACTTAGGACTTTATATTACCTATTCTTTTGTAAATTCCATGTTAAAGTAGCGTTTTGGGTAAAATCATTTCATTTATCGTATGTGTTTCGACTTGTAGTTCTTGATATTATTACTTATATCCTGATTTACATAATTCCAGAATGTAAAAAATTATTTATATATAATATATATTCATCATATACATATATATATATATATATTATAGATCGATAAAAGGAATGAAATACACCGTTCATGAAGACGGTAGGCCGTACGTACGCATGAACGCTGTTTTAGTTTCCTTATTGAATTGAATGAAACAAAATAGATGAAATAAATATATATATACATAAATACAGTAGAATTATTATTTCATATATTTCATTATTATTCATTATATAAACTTTATGATCATTCATGTATGGTTAACATGGAGAATGAATGTCATCACGTCGTGGAGACGGTAGTCCGTACGTACGCACGAGCGATGATATCGGTCCCATAATTATTGAATTGAATTGGAGTTGATGGTATAACATATCATAATCAGTATGATGTTATAATAACCATATATATTTATTCATTACACCATTATACCCATCCATGTACGGTGTTGGTGGAAAAACAGATTTCACCACGGCTTGGAGACGGTATTCCGTACGTACGCACACGTGGTGATTTCGTTTTCCATAGGATGGATAGATGGTGAAATAGGGTTGTTTAATACATATAATAACATATCAGTATATTAGTTATACTGATGTTATTACTTCATAATGAAACAACTAAAGAAGAAGAAGTGGAAGAAGAAATAAAGTTGAAAGAATCGGTAACAGATATTACCTCTTCTTTCGACACGCCTCTTTGAAACCTCCTATTAGGGCACTAAGATTGGTCTTTGAAGAAGACAAGAACATCTAGGATGATTCTAGGGAAGTGTAGGAGAGAATTTGGCAGGTTTTGGACGAGTTTGAAGTCTCAAAGTGGTGTGAGGAAGAGAGGGAGGAGGTGCCCTTTTATAAGGGTGGAGAGTGGCACCTTTGGAAAAACTAAAAATATTATTTTATTATAAAGTCATATTCGGTTCTTAATAGCTCCAAATTGATTTATTTTGAAGATAATGTGGGTATGGGTTGAAATCCTCTCATCCAATAGAATTTAGACAAGTTTAAGTTTTTATTTTAACCTTATCATTTAGATTTAACTTTAAGTTAAATAATTTTACTTTTACCCTGTCTTCTTGTTTTCTTACACTATAAAGTTAATAAAATTACTATAAAAGCCAAAAGAACCCCAAGTTGTTTATTATTAATATATATAATTTTATCTAAGTTATTTTTCTGAACCTTAGATTTTACGGAATACAATAACAATTAATAATATAATATTTGTTTTAAAAACTATTTTATATCAATTCTGACACTATTTGGTAATTGATTTTCGTGAAAATCATAACAGAATTATTAGTTCGCAAAAATTTAATTAAATAAAAACTAACATGTCATATTAACCTATAAAATTAGTTAAATTAAAAAAAAGTCTCAAATTACATTTATTTGGGTATTTATAACATCAATTATGTAAATATTTCATTAATAAGATAATTACTACATCATCTTTGTGTCATAAATAAAATAAATTATTTAATGTCTAAAAATTATAAATAAAATACCACTATGTAGGAAATATTTTTATCTTTATAATTAATATTTATAGTCGAATTTATCTTTTTTATAACCCTATATTAAAAATGATTTAGTTATTAAACATTGATTTTAACTATTTTAACCCTTCTTTAAATAAATTAATAATAAATGTCCTAATCTAATCCAAGTGGGCCTCAATGGTCATATTTTATTCCTAAGGTTTTTTTTGGTCTAATTAAACTTATCCAATAGAATTAGGACATGTGTTAGGTAATAATAATATCAATTTTACCTTTAATTACCATATTTACTTTTAACCGTGGTAAAAAAAGTAAAAAGTTACTATTCACCAAAAATTATTTTCATCTCATTGAACCACATTTTAGTCCTTGATATTAATCGTGTCTCTTTTATTTTCGAAATTTAATTCAAAGAAGTGGTAAAATTTCATTTAAATGAAAAAGTCAGTTTTTTTAACTACCACTAAGTGGTTTCACTATTCATCGAAAATTGCAGTTTTTTAGATAAATACCAAATATTCAGCCTAAGAATTATTTGATATTAAGAATTCAAAATTGATGTCTAATTTTACAAATTCAATACATAGAAGTGGCATTAATTAATTTTAAAATTAATTCCCATTATCAAAACAAATAACGTGTTTTTTAAGAAAAAATAACTATCAAAAGATTGATACTTGTTTATATCCAATTTCCAAGTGAAATTAATTCAAATGACCAACATTGGATTAAATGGTAAAAATATATTCTAATTAAAATTTAAACCCAATTAAAAATATAATCTAACCATATAAATTATTGCGATGAAAAAAGTTGTTTTTAATTAAAATATAGCATGTTTTTACTATTCATTAAAATATGAAAGTTATTAGAAAAATATGAAAAATTTATCCAAAGTAAATTTTTATATTTTGATTCCGAAGAAGAATTTTATTTTGTCAAATTTAACTTATAGACATGTCAAAAACAATATTTAATGTGGGAGCGCCATCAAAAGGCAACAAAACTACATTTTTTGAGAAATACTTATTTTACTCGAAAAATTGATTTTGTTCTCATACCATGTTCTAGAAAATGTGTAAGATGAATAATAATGTTATAAAATTCAAAATGTAGTTGATACTATTCATAACGGCTAGTTCATAATAATATTATAACCATATATCGTTGTTTAGTGAAACCAGGTATTGCGTACAACACACGCTATCGAGGAAGGTCGCGGTTGCGTGTAATGCATGCCAAGTCAGGGTTGCATGTTGTGTAAGACTCCTTTGTTGTTTCCTATAACATAATCCAACCATATTTCATTTATACATTGAATATATATATATATATATATATTAATATAAATACACTCAATGTTTCTTAGAATAACTACTATCAAAATTGTGTGTAACATGATCCAAGAATAGTGTTGTGGATACTGCAAGCTCATACGATGTTGCGTATAGTGCAAGTTAATCTTTTTGTAGCTTACAACACAATAAATCAATGAAATTAAAAGAATATTTTTCATAAAACCTCGGGGTGTTACATTCTACCCCCCTTAAAATGAATTTCGCCCTCGAAATTCATCAGGGTTATAAATCGTTTACTATTTATAGAAACCGACATCGTAAAAAGGAATACCAAAACATGGCTTTAAAAACTAAAGTATGAAACGTAACGGTTACCCAAATTAACTCATCACTGGGTTTCCACGTAAGAGAACAAAGGTGAAAATATGGATATGGAAGAAAAATCTAATCATCATGTTCTGATGGAGAGTGGTAGAGAACATGGCTATGAAAAATCCAACAATCACAAAGCCATAAATTTGTGATGATCAAGGGTACCATATGATTCATTGGATATAAGGGCACTAGGAAAACATTTTTGGTTTTCAAGATCATTTCCCTAAAGTTGAATAATTTGAATTAGAGTAAATACTTACTTTATTTTGGTACAATCTCACTTTTGTTCGTTCCATGAACAATTTCCACTCTATATCTTAAAGAAATGAAGTTGAATTTGTTATTCGTGAAGTGTTAGCAGATAATGTGATAGAATGACAGGTCATTCCATCTATCTCAAACAAAAGGTTAGCAAAAGTTATTAACTATACATAAGTCGATATATAGTGAGATTAATCATATATGGTTCCTAAAATGGACTTGTACTTCATATATCATACTGCATAATATAATAAAACTAGTTTCTACTAAACAGGGACTTCCTGTAGGCCAGCGGTAGGTGATAAAGGCCTGTCGCACTTCATTTGTGGGTTCGATTCCCACAGCCTTGTCCGACCTGATGGGCTGTCACCCGTCCTGCAGGTTGTCCTTTTTCTAAAACTATATTACTATAACATCCCATCAATAATATCGAAAAAATTTCTATCCTTAAATAATACTAACTTATGTCCAACATAATCCATTCCAATCTTTAGGCTTATCTAAAATATTTCGGTCCAAGCTCATAGTATAAAGAAAATTGTTACTTGAAATGTCACTTAACAATCACGTGAATCCCATCATTTATCCCGCATATATCATAAGATATATCTTGTTGGTCAAATTACAAAAATGTGAATAACTTAATCATTTATTCTCTTGAAAAAATAAAAACCCATTTAACCTTAGTGAAAACATGAATACTGTCAAAAGTTAACTCTTTCCACATACCAAAATCCCAAAAATTATATATACTCAAACCATGATATCACATAGTCCTTATATCAATCATGAGCTCATTAATACTGTCAAACATTTCATTTTCTTCTTATCCCTTCATTATGAGCATATCATCTGCTTTCCAAAATATTTGAATCACTTTTCATGGTTACTAGTACCATAAAATTATTGAAAACCACAATAGACTATAAAAAAATATTCTAATACACCATAAAATTACCTCAATAACATTATTCTTGAATACCACTACATAAACACATCAATCCATCATCTTCAATGATTGTCATGGAATAAGTCCTTCCGTGATTTAGATGTAAATTTTTAGGTCAGGGCATTGAGTTGGGTAATGCCCATGTTCTCCACAAATAAGACATTGAACTCCATAACAGTCTGTCACTCTATGACCCTTTTCTCCACACATATAACATATGTCCCTCAATTTGAGGTATTCCTCAAGGTTCTTCTTCCCTTATTTAGAAATCTCAATCTTCTTTTCTTTATGCTCCTCAACATGCGAACATGCATAAAAGTCTATCTTCCTCTTAATTGATTAATTAGGCATACCACTAAATTTCACCTTGTTAATCATATATCGCGATGGCTGATTCAACATAATCACAATATATTTCTCTCTAGGCATTACGCAATTCTGTTGCTCATAGTGACCAATTTTTCCATTGGATTCAATGCTAACCGAATTCCTTCTGGTTCCCTCCATTGACTAAAACACAAAAAGAATTCTGTGAGAGGAAAAAATCATACAAGGAAAATAACATAATCAAGGGGGAGTACCTTCGACATCTATCATCTTAGGTTTAATTCTAATATCTTTACCGTAATTCTAGGACTATAACCTATACTTATACTTAACCTCAGGGACATCCCTAGAAATACCTTAGAAATATCTCTAGGGATCTCACTAAAGTTCTCGTATCCTAGTTTTTTCAAAGGTTGACTAAACCTTTCCTATAATACCAACTGTAGAGACCCAAATCTTGACATACATGGAAATTACATTACTTTAGAGGAATACATAATACATAACAAAAACATACACACAAGGATCATAATAGTTTAGTGTCTTTGGAAACTCGGAATAAAATCTTCTAATCGTGGTGAAAGATCTTCAACATATCCCATAAGATCTTCCCCTTTTGTTTTCTTACATAAAACCTTTCTTTAAATCTTGGGGAAAAGAAAACATATAAATGGTGAGCTAAAATGCTCAGTAAGGGTAATCATGGATAAAATAAAACAAATCATATACATTTGAACTTCAAAACATGAACATAATATTTAAACATCAGAATCTTGAGCAATGACATAAATCATGGCAGTACATAAGGCATAGATCATAAATAAACATTAATCATGATAAAATAGAATGGAAATTAAAACATGTAATTGTGGAAACCATTAAGCACATGATATGATTTCCATAGTTTCCAAGGCATTGCTACCAAGACCATCTTAGTGGACAAAGTCCCTTTCTGAATCGAGTTCACTCCTCGTTCTAGTCCTGTATTACTGAACCGGTTTAACTTTCCGTTCCAGCCATGTCTATCTCATGAGATATAAATCTTTACCCAATTCATTGTAGGGAGATATATGTCCCACCCATCTCATATTGAAATCATTCTTTCATGTTCCACAATATAAAAATAAATCATTCATCATAACCCCAGAATAAAATGGGTTTCATAAACATCATTCCATCATAATGTAATCCATACAAAAAAATTAGATATCATTTCATAATTAGAAAAGTGAAACCATGTAAATCATAGAGACATGATACTTGAAACATACACATGTGAAATAATGTCATCTTAGATGAAAATGGTTTTGATAAAACACTTGAAATGAATTCTTGAGGAAAATATCCTTTTTTCTTCAAAATCAGTTTCTTTTTCACAAAATGTCATACAATTTTAAAAGAAAAGGATTTTGTTGAAAATAGTCATGAAATGTTTTGGAGGAAGCTTCATGAAAATAAGGCTTTATAAAACCGTAAAAATTTTTTCATGCCGTATATGTTAAAAAACATTCCTCTCGTACTTTTGTCAGAAAAGTCAAAAAGTACCTCATACGAAAAAAGACAAAAGATTCCTTTCATATCTTTTACTAAAAACTCACCGAAGGGTAAAATTGGATTTAAAAAATTGTAGGTGGATTGAAATAATATTACATTTTGAGGAAACATGCATGTGGATGATAAATATTCCCCAATAAATTCTGAAGTATAAACAATCTCGGATAAAAATGCGATTGTGAGATTTTTCCTTACCTTAGGTCCGATATGCTTCGTACGTATCCGAACCTCCAATATAATGATTTAAATAAAGTCATTGAATTATTATAGAATCATATTCATTGTTATTATATCATATATGTTTCACTTATGACTTTATATTACCCGTTGTTTTGTAAATTCCATGTTAAAGCAGCGTTTTGGGTAAAATCATTTCATTTATCGTATGTGTTTCGACTTTTCATTCTTGATATTATTACTTATATCCCGATTTACCTAATTCAAGAATGTAAAAAATGATTTATATGTAATATATATTCATCATATACATATATATATATATTATAGATCGATAAAAGGAATTAAATACACCGTTCATGGAGACGGTAGGCCATACGTACGCATGAACGCTGTTTTCGTTTCCTTATTGAATTGAATGAAACTAAATAGATGACATAAATATATATATACATAAATCCAGTAGAATTATTATTTAATATATTTCATTATTATTCATTATATAAACTTTATGATCATTCATGTATGGTTAACATGGAGAATGAATCTAATCGCGTCGTGGAGACGGTAGTCCGTACGTACGCACGAGCGATGATATCATTCCCATAATTATTGAATAGAATTGGAGTGGATGGTATAATATATAAGAATTAGTATGATGTTATAATAACCATATATAGTTATTCTTTACACCATTATACCCATCCATGTAAGGTGTTGGTGGAAAAACAGATTTTACCACGACGTGGAGACGGTATTCCGTACGTACGCACGCGTGGTGATTTCGTTTTCCGTAGGATGGATAGATGGTGAAATAGGGTTGTTTCATACTTATAATAACATATCAGTATATGAGTTATACTGATGTTATTACTTAATAATGAAACAACTAAAGAAGAAGTAGTGGAAGAAGAAATAAAGTTGAAAGAATCGGTAACGGATATAACCTCTTCTTTCGACACACCTCTTTGAAACCTCCTCTTAGGGCACTAAGATTGGTCTTTGAAGAAGACCAGAACCTCTATAATGTTTCTAGGGAAGTGGAGAAGTGAATTTTACAGGTTTTGGCCGAGCATTAAGGCTCAAAGTGGTGTGAGGAAGAGAGGGAGGAGGTGCCCTTTTATAAGGGAGGAGAGGGGCACCTTTGGAAAAACTAAAAATATTATTTTATTATAAAGTCATATTCGGTTTTTAATAGCTCCAAATTGATTTAGTTCGCAGATAAGGTAGGTATGGGTCGAAATAATCTCATAAAATAGAATTTAGACAAGTTTAGGTTTCTATTTTAACCTTATCATTTAGATTTAACTTTAAGTTAAATAATTTTACTTTTACCATGTCTTCTTGTTCTCTTTCACTATAAGATTAATAAACTTACTATAACAAGACAAACGAACCCCAAGTTGTTTATTGTTAATATATATAACCTTATATAAGTCATTTGGCCGAACCTTAGATTTTTAGAAATAAAATAACAATTAATAATATAATATTTATTTTAAAAACTATTTTATATCAATTTTGACACTATTTGGTAATTGATTTTTGTGAAAATCATAACAGAATGATTAGTTCGAAATAAGTTAATTAAATCACAAATAACATGTAGTATTAACCTATAAAATCATTTAAATTCATAAAAAGTCTCAAATTATATTTATTTGGGTATTTATAACATCAATTATGTAAATATTTCATTAATAAGATAATTACTGCATCATCATTGTGTCATAAATAAATTAAATTATTTAATGTCTAAAAATTATAAATAAAATACAATTATGTAGGAAATATTATTATATTTCTAATGAATATTTATAGTCTAATTTATCTTATGTATAACCCTATATTAAAAATTATTTAGTTATTAAACTTTGATTTTAACTATTTTAACACTTCTTTAAATAAATTAATAATAAATGTACTAATCTAATCCAAGTGGGCCTAAATGTCCATATTTTATTCCTAAGGTTGTTTTTGGTTGAATTAAACTTATAAAATAGAATTATGACATGTTTTAGGTAATAATAATATCAATTTTACCCTTAATTACTCTATTTACTTTTAACCGTGGGAAAAAAGTAAAAAGTTAGTATTCACCAAAAATTATTTTAATCTCATTGAACCAAATTCTAATCCTTGATAATAAATGTGTCTCTAGGATTTTCAAAATTCAATTCACATAAGTGGTAAAAAAAAATTTAAATGAAAATGTTATTTTTTTAACTACCACTAAGTGGTTTCACTATTCATCGAAAATTGTATTTTTTCAGAAAAATACCAAAAATTCAGCCTAAGCATTATTTGATATTATGAATTCAAAATTGATGTCTAATTTTCCAAAATCAAAACATAGAAGTGTAATTAATTAATTTTAAAATTAATTCCCGTTATCAAAACAAATAGCATGTTTTTAAAGAAACAATAACTATCAAAAGATTGATACTTATTTATATCCAATTTCAAAGTGAAATTAATTCAAATGACCAACATTGGATTAAATGGTAAAAATATATTCTAATTACACTTTAAACCCAACTAAAAAGATAATCTAACCATATAAATTACTGCGATGAAAAATTTGTTTTTAATTAAAATATAGCGTGTTTTTACTATTCATTAAAATAAGAAAGTTATCATAATAATATGAAAAAATTATCCAAAGTAAATTTTTATATCCTGATTCCAAATAAGAATTTTATTTTGTCAAATTTAACTTATATACATGTCAAATAAAAAAGATTTAAAGTGGGTGCGCCATCAAAAGGCGGCAAAACTACATTTTTTGAAAAATACTTATTTTATTCAAAAAATTGATTTTGTTCCCATACCATGTTCTAGAAAATGTGTAAGATGAATAATAATGTTATAAAATTAAAAATTTAGTTGATACTATTCATAACGGCTAGTTCATAAAAATATTATAACCATATATCGTTGTTTAATGAAACCTGGTATTGCGTACAACACACACTATCGAGGAAGGTCGCGATTGCGTGTAATGTAAGACAAGTCAGGGTTGCGTGTTGTGAAAGACTCCTCTGTTGTTTTGTATAACAGAATCCAACCATATTTCATTTATACATTGAATATATATATATTTATATATATACACTCAATGTTTCGTAGAATAACTACTATCAAAATTGTGTGTAACATGATCCAAGAATAGTGTTGTGCATACTACAAGCTCATACGGTGTTGCGTATAATGCAAGGTAATATTGTTGTAGCTTACAACACAAGACATCAATGAAATTAAAAGAATATTTTTCATAAAATCTCAGGGTGTTACAGATTATAATAAATATCATTTAATAAAATAATATTTCCACAAAATCCTGACTGGAAAAACTACCTGGCATGTAATAATAAATACACGGCGTGTACTTGTTTTTCATTGAAAACTAAACAGAGTGTACATTCAATGTACATGGCATGTATATCTTGTTTTCATTTATTCATTTCCTTTCCAAAATGAAAACTACACGGCGTGTACATTTAATAATACACGTCATGTAATTTTTTTCAAAAATAAAAAAACTACATGGTGTGTACTTGTTTTAATTTTATTCTTCCTCCAATATTAAAAATATTTAGGCTTCTTTGAATAATTATTAAACCACGTATGAGAATAATTTTTATTCTACTTAAAATAATTGAATACACTTAGTGTGTAACCCTCTAGGCCTCTTTCTTGTTGGCATTTGGCGGGCTTACCTAAAGTCAAGGACTACTGTCTAGCAACAGGTCAAGGAACCCAAGAGAAAGAAGTTGATGCCGCATTGACGTATCACCTCATACGAACACTAACTGTGTAATTTAATCCCTTTGTATCAATATCTCATCAATCAGGTTTCATGGAAGGGTCATAAACCTATATGCTTGATCTATCATTCTTTGACTTCCAGAAATAAACTCGTCATGTCACCATGGCCATGGAATTTGTTTGACAGTTATATTTCAATCAAAGGTCCTGAGATATCTACTTCCATAAATATGGATGGGACAAATCCTTCCTCGACTTATCCATTAACAACATGTCATTCATGATGCACCCAAAATACCCTACTTCCCTTCAAATCTCTTCGTGATGGTTTTCATCAGCAAATCTAAGTGCGCGGGTCATGACATGAGTTAATGATAATCTTCCAATCTAAGGACCATTACACACGCTTGTAGATAGAAATGTCTGATGACACCAAGACATGCGGAATTGCTACTGGAGGGTCTGTTCTCATAATCTTTTATCTTGGAGATTACCAATGGCGAACTCCATGAGAGAGAGTCTCATATTCTTAAGAGTACTCGCACATGATGGTATGTATACTATGTGTCCTACCATAGTATTTCATCCAACCACAGAACTTTATTTAAGAATATTGTTATAGAATTTCAAGGTTCTCATCATAGTGGGGTTATGACATGACCTTATTAATGCAACAAATATTCTAGGACATTATTATATTATAGTCATGAAGAATAATGAACAATATATAATAAGATTACATTCATGTAATCAAATTACAAAACAGTTGGTTTTCAGGACACCAACCCTTAAAAACTCCAACTTGGACTAGAGCCAACGACCTACGAATTTTAGTCCGATAGACCTCACAAGATGATCATGTTTCTTATGAATCAAGGCTTTCGTCAAGGTGTCCACCACCTTGTCTTCTATATGAAATACTGATCACTACAACTTCACCTCTCTGAGAAAAATTCCTCAATAGATGATACTTCCGAAATATGTGCTTTGTCCGCTAATGTGACCTTCACTATTTTGCAAGTTCCACTGCTGCAGTATTATCACAATAGAGTGTGATAGGATCCTTACTGCTCGGTACTACATCCAGATCCTGGAAGAAGCTTCGCATCCATACTGCTTCTTTAGCTACCTCAGAGGCTGTGATACACTCGGACTCCACTATAGAAGATGCCACCACACTTTGCTTTGTGCTCTTCCAGCTCACTACACCTCAATTCAAACTGAAGATGTATCGAATATGCGACTTAATGTCATCCTGATCATTTTGGAAACTAGCTTCTAAATGCCCTCTGATGACTAGTTCCTCATCCCCTCCATAAACCAGGAACATATCCTTAGTACACCTCAGATACTTAAGGATAGTCTTGCCTGCCATCCATTGGCGGTCTCCTGGATCATCTTGATATCTGCCTACCACACTTAATGTGTAAGAAACATCTAGCCTTGTACATAGTATATCATACATGACTAACCCAATCGTAGATGCGTAAGGGATCCTTTCCTTTTTCTTTCATTCCTCATGTTTCTAAGGACACATTTTCTTGGAAAGATGAATGCCATGTGACACTGGAAACAATCCCCTCTTGGATTGTTCCATACTGAATCTCTTCAGTATCTTGTCAATGTATGTACTTTGACTTAGGCCCAACATTCTCTTGGATCTATCACGATGGATCTTGATCCCAAGAATATTTTCTTCCTCGCCCAAGACTTTCCTGGAGAAACATTTATCTAACCATGAATTAACTGACTGTAAGAAAGGTACTTCGTTTCCAATTAGTAATATGTTATCAACATATAGTATTAAGAAAATGACTGCAGTTACACTAAACCTCTTGTGGACACAAGTCTCACATTCGTTCTTAACAAAGACAAATTCCGTTACAGCTTCATCAAAACGAAAGTTCCATGACCTTGATGCTTGATTAAATCCATAAATGGATTTCTACAACTTGCATACCTTGTTAGCATCCTTTGGAGTCACAAACCCTTCAGATTGTGTCATGCAGACATCTTTCTAGAGGTTGCAATTAAAGAATTCTGTATTGACATCCATTTTCCAAATTTCATAGTCATGGTTAGCGGCAATGGCCGATAGGATTTTGATGGATTTCAGCATCGCAACCAGTGAAAAGATGTCATCATAGTCAACTCCTTGACGCTATCTAAAACCTTTCGCAACCATTCGTGCCTTATAGGTGCTGACTTTCCCCTCCATGTCCATTTTCTTCTTGAATACCCATTTATTTCCAATAGGCTTTACATCAACTAGAGGATCTACCAAAATATAGACTTGGTTTTGGTACATGGAATCTATTTTAGAAATGATGTCTTTTTGCCACTTGGCAGCATCTGTGCCTTCAACTGCTTCCTTGTAGGTAAGATGATCATCATTGTCAACCAATAATGAGTCACCATCCTTGGTGAGAAGAAAACCATATCGTTATGGTTCTCTCACCTCTCTCATGCTCCTATATAGTTCTTCTGTATCTGGAACAGATTGTTCTTCCACATGGCTTTGTGGAATCTGTCCTTGTACCAACTCTTGTGTATCTTGAGCTTCGACTTCATCAAATTCTATCTCGATCCCACTATCTATTTTAGATATGTTCTCCCTCTCATGGAATATGGAGTGTCTTGCCAATGTTACCTTTTTATCTAAGGGGTTGTATAGGTAATATCCCCTTGTTTCTTTGGGATATCCTATAAAGATACACTTTGTGCCTCATGGTGTAATCTTGTTACCTAAAGATGCCTTAACAAATGCTTCGCTACCCCACAAATATAAATTTGATAACATGGCTTTGTGTCCACTCTATAATTCATATGGAATACCATTTATCGATTTAGTTGGTACTTGGTTTAGTAAGTGTGCTGTTGTTTGCAATGCATATCCCCAAAAGTATAATGGAAGACTCGCATGACCCATCATTTATCTCACCATGTCCAACAGGGAGTGGTTCCTCCTTTCTCTCAAACCATTCCACTGAGGCATGTAAGGAGGAGTGAGTTGAGATTGAATCCCAAACTCTCATAAGAATTCACTGAAGTCCTGATTAATATATTCTCCTCCTCTATCTGAGTGGATTTTCTTAATCATCTTACCAAGATGGTTCTCAACTTCATTCTTGTATTCTTTGAACCGATCAAAAGAATCTAACTTGTACCTTATTAAGTAAATATATCCATATCTACTAAAATCATCAGTAAAAGTTATGAAGTATGAGAACCCACCCCTTGATTCAACTAGAAATGGTCCACACACATCTCTGTGAACTAATTCTAGAATCTCTTTAGCCCTTTCACCTTTCCCACTAAATGGGGCTTTGGTCATTTTGCGTTGTAGACACGCATGACATACACCAAGTGGTTTTAGTTCAAAAGAATCTAAATAACCATCTTGATGTAATCTTGTCAAATGTTTCTCATTGACATGACCTCGCCGATGATGCCAAAGTTGGGTGTGGTATGAGTCATGTGAATTCACTTTGTCATCAATTTCCATTACTTGGTTTGCGTAGTCTAACACATAAAGGCCGTTATATAAATGCGCCCTACCAAAACCAATGCTATCTTTATAAAAGTAGCAGCATCTAATTCTAATCTTGAAGATGAATCCATCAGTATCTAATATGGATACTGAATTAATGTTTTTTGTTATATAGGGTATATAATAACATCCATTCAAAACCATGACCATCCTAGTAGGCAATGTGAGGTGGTAGTCTCCGACAACTACAACGGCAAGTCTGGATCCATTGGCTATGTAACATCCCAGGTAATTAAAGAATAAATAATTTTCATATTTATTAATATTTACGAATTAAATATTAATTTTAATTAAAAGGGGTTTCTACTTTCGATAGCGTACTCGATACACAACGATGAGTTTCTTTGAAAACTTACGTTGCACACAAGTAATAAAATAATATTATTTTAAATGTTAGTTAACAAGTAGCCGTTGTACTGGGAGGAATGGATAGAAATAACTAAAATATGATTATATATGTTTTTAAATGTTTTTACATTTACCCAATAAAAGATAAAGGCTTAAAATACGGAAAGAGTTCAATTTTAGGAATTTATACCCTAATTTTCACTAAGGGTTCACTTATCACCTTTTGACGGAGAACCGTCATTAAATATAGTTTTGATCAATCTTATAAATTCTATTGGACCAAAAATAACTCTTCTTTATAATTGGGACATCAAAATTTACCTTGTGTAAATTTTGGTACCTTTCTGATAAAGTTCATTTTTTTAATGAATAGTGTAAAATGTTGTATTTTAATTCAAAACCTCTTTTTAATCTAATTTATTTATATGATTAAATTATATTTTGAATTGGTTTTAAAGTGAAATTAGAAAATATTTTTACCATTAAATCCAATAGTGGTTGTTGGAATTAATTTCACTTTGAAATCGGACTTAAACTAGTGTCAATCTTTTGATACTTATTGTTTCATAAAAACACGCTATTTGCTCTGACAGCGGGAATTAATTATTAAATTAATTAACGTGACTTATATATTTTGAATTTTGTAAAAAATACTTCATTTTTGAATTCGTAATATCAAATATAGCTTAGGGTGAATTTTTGGTAATTTTCTGAAAAACTTCAATTTTTGATGAATAGTGAAACCACTAAGTGGTACTTATAAAAACTGATTTTTCCGTTTAAATGAAATTTTTCCATCATTGTGTTTTTATTTTCAAAAAACCAAAATAAATGGTTGTCATTAAGAAGTAAAATTTTGTTCAATGAGATTAAAATAATTTTTTGGTGAATAGTAACTTATTAAGTTTTTAATCGCGATTAGTGGTAATTAGTGTAGTTTAAGGTAAAAATAATATTTTAATAATATGAGATGACCTAGAAACATGTACTACCCTCATTGGATGTGTCATGGCCGACCATGAAAAGCCATGGGTCATCTTGGGGTCCCCATGGAGCCACTTTGGTTGGAAAATGACATAAATACCTTTTATTTAATGTTAATGTAAAAAATGGCACAAACATGATATGTTTTACTAAAACAATTTTTAAATGGGGTTATATAAGTCAGATTTTTGATTATAAATAGTAATTGGAAAGATAAAAATATTTCCTACATCATATTATTTGTTTTCTAATTTTTAGACATTAAATAAATTAAATTATTTATGACATAATAATGATGCAGCGATGACATCATTATTTGACGATTTAAATAAAATGGAAAGATAATGTAAAATCTATGAACTAAACATGTCCAAAGCTTATTGAATGGGTGGATTTAGAACCCTTATCACCTTATCCACGAATTATATCAATGTGGGACCTTTTAAAACCGAAAAACATTTTCAAATAAAGTAATATTTCTTTACTTTCCAAAAGTGCCCCTCCTATCCTCTTATAAAAGGCCCCCACCTCTACCACCTTACACACACTCCTAAAGCCTTTGGCTCGGCCAACCACTGCCCATTTAATCTCTCCACATCCCTCTCCTCATCCTAGAGGATTCCCTTTGGGCAGAATCCTTTCAAAGGAAGCCTTTAGGCTCAAATCAAAAGGAGTTACACTTTTAAAGGTAATTCATTCTCTCTTGTTCATTTGTTTTATTTTGCTTCTCCAACCCCCTAAACTCTTTTTATTTACTTCTTTTGTAACAAAACCAGTATCTTCAATATAATAGGATGTTGTTATAAGATTTATTCGAGCTACACTCTCACACAACTACATAAAATGGTTAAAGAACATACGGTTTCCGTGGATGGCAAAATTCTGCCTCCCGAAATGATGATTGTTCAATACTAATTTAACACCTTCAAAGGTGGACATTATGATGTCACTATTTTTATATATGTTATATAATATGTTTATTATTTCCTTAAGCTTCTCTATTTTTCATTTATGACATACCATTATTGTTTCCATTATGGGTAAACACGATATCTTCATTTTAGGAAGTGCGGACTACCGCCCCCTGAAAGTGAGTTGATTCGTTAATACCATATGTGGGATTTGTAAAGGATAAAGTTAATGATATTATATATGTTATTATACTGGAATTATAATATACTCTTATACCATTATGATTCAATTCTATAAAATACGAAATAGAAATGAAAGTAGCGTTCATGCGTACGTACGGCTTACCGTCTCCATGAACGGTGCATTTCATTTCTTAGCTCTAAATGATTATGTAATATTATAAATACATGTATATGCTGGATATATATGATATATATGATATCCAAATCAGTAATTTCATTCTGTATATAAAGAACCTTTGACCACACGAACAACATGTAATTGTAAGAAGTCCACTTTCGACTTAAGAACCAAATATTGACAAAATAAACATTATTAACTTAAATGGTTACATAATGTTTATAACATGGAAATAAGTGATATAAAAGGAATAATGAACTTTAAAAAGGTTCTTAATGAAGTATAAATTAACTCAAGTTTATTATTCAGGACCTTAAAGAACGATCGAGTCAAGTCAGACCCGAGGTAAGGGACTTCGTCTCAATCTCATTTCATTGAGGCATATTTCGTTTTATACACAACTTTCTTTTATACGGTGTATAAACACCTTTGAATTTTACTTTTATACAAAAGGAATCTTTTTCTACGAGGCGTTTTACTAAACAAAAAAAAGGAATGATTTTTTTAACGTACGCGGTGACAACGACCTTTTCCGCCACCACGAGTATTATTTGTTCTTTGGATCCCTCAACGAGCCGTTATGTTTTTAAAATGAAATAAATACCATATACTCTTTTATGTATTTTGGTATTGAAAATGGCTTTGATAAAGGATTCTATTATGATATATTGTGATTGAAATGTGGAAATGTTATTATTCCTTTATATTGGTTTTATGTTTTATGATTTTATATTGGTACTTGGACATTTGACGGGTGGTTACGTGATAAACCATATGACGGGTGGTGCCGTGAATACCAGGACGGGTGGTTACGTTATAACCTCCAATGCATTGGGTATGGAAGTCGGCCGTATGGATATTCCATTAAGTATGTATGGAAATTGGCCGTATGGCTATTACATTTAAGTGATATGTGTGGAAGTCGACCGTATGGTTATCCCACTTAAGTATGTTTATGTCCCAAGTTACCTTTATATATGTTATGTGTTCTTTATATGGGTTTTATGGTAATCCTTTGGTTACAAAAAAGGTAAGTATTGATACTTTATTCAGTGAAGAGTTTTTACTACTTCATGAAGGTGAAGGTATTACTTTGATAGAGTATACATGGTTTACTTGATGTTTGAAAAACTAGCAGTTTTCATTCTTTGTGTATCCCTTACTAAGCTTTTTATGCTCACCCCAAGTTTTTTTAGAAATGTTTTTCACAGGACTTAATGTGGAATAAGGTCAAGGATGGGATCAAGGGAATGTCATGCTATATAAAACATGGAACTAGACATGTTTCTTTTAAGAGTTTTTTTTATGGAAACTTAGTATAAGTGACTACTTTGTAATCTTTTGAGATGTAATAGTTATGTTCTAATTATCTAAAACTCTAATCCTGAAAAGATCCTCAACATGAATTATTCATTTAATTCAATATTAAGTAAGGTTTAAGGCCGGGGCCTTATAGGCTACTTGTAGATCCACCTCACCTCAGTCAATCTTTATGAATCTACTTGGTTCCTGTATTTAGATACATATGTGAGCACCACAAGTAGTATCTAATACTCAATTAGTATAAATTGATAGATTGCATTCGATAAAAAATGCACACGAAGCTTCCCCTTGCTTCCTTGATTGTGTGCAGTTCTTCTTCCAGTGGCCCTTCTTGCCACATGCGAAACAAACAGCCTCCTGTCCTCTTGCCTCCCCTTTGATCTTCATTTTCTTGGAAGGCCTTGATGAAGATTTGGGATTAATTCTCTTCGCCTTCCCTTTCCTTTTATTCACCACGAGGACAGAAGGATTTTCACGTTTTATGTCATTGTCCACTTGGAAAATGAGGATAAGAAGATCAGACAGAGACTTCTAAATGTTGTTCATGTTGAAGTTTATAAAAAAGTTTGAGAAGATCTGGGGGAGTGATGCATGAATGAGATCAGTACCTAGTTCTTCGGGGAGTTTAAACCCTGTAACCTTCAAGCGCTCCATGTAGACAACGAGCTTGAATACATGAGGCCCGGATGGGGCACCCTCTCCAAGAATTCTCTGAAATAGATCCTTGGATATCTCAAACCTTTTTTGTCTTTCTCTCTCCTGGTATAGACCACAGAGGTTCTCGAGCATGCTATATGCATCCTTGTCTTCATGAGACTTCATGATATCACTAGACATTGAGGATATCATCAAACAATGAACATCGAATGTGTCGTTAAAATTTTGATCATAGACCATGAAATCTTCATCACTCGCCCCTTGTGCAGGTGAATCAAGAAGTGAGGACTCCAGCATGTAAAAAATTCATTCATGGTGTAGGATAACCCAAAGGTTCCTCAAACATTCCTTAAAGTTACTGCCATTAAGGATATTGTCTTTGTCCAGAATCGATCGTAGAGAAAATGTGGTTGATGAGTTTGTCATATTGATTCTACAAATTAAAAGAGAATATTTATCAGTACCTTTTGATTACATTTTATGAAAATGAATTTATTAATTCACCCAATATTTTATCAAGTCCCAATGGCCCTCACCATTGAACCTAGAATGTCTAGTTTCTTTGATATTCTAGTGGCAAGGATCCATATTCCCTTTCGCATAACCCCAAAAATGGTTGGTCAAAATATTTGAAGGTATTTTGGTAGACTGGTCTTTGCCAACTGTGAGCTTACAGTTCCTTGATCTATTGAGTGGACTCCCCAATCCAGAAATCAAAACTTGTATTTACTAAACTCTTGCATCCAATATTACATCATGTCTAGAAAGGGCTACTCCCCTAGATGTAATATGTTTAAGTCAACCCGAAACCTTTTATAAGATCTTCCATTATAAAAGTAAGTGTCCCAATAAGGGTTGGTCAAACACAAAGTTTTATTGAGTCTTTCCCTTAATCAAGTAATGAAGGGCTTGGTCTTACTTAATATGGTATTCAGTGATTTTAATCTTTTATGCATTGTTTCGCATTATCACATTCTTGTTAATTTTTAGTGTTGCTTACTTAAGTGATTAACCATGTTCCGATAATGATTACGCATAGTCCGGTTTTTATTTTATTCCATCTTTGCATGCATGTTTATTTCATTAATTATGTGATCACAACAAAACATACATAATAAATAAACCATTCAATTAGAATAAAATAAGATGGTGTGATCATGATCTTCTATTTGTTAGCTTATCTAGATGTTTTGATAAGCTGGCCCTGACCGAGGAAAAAACACCTTGAATAGATGGTTCATGTTTTTCAGCTCACACTTGTCCACCTTCGTATCTTCTTGTGATGGTTTCGCCTCATCTTTGGATTTTGAACCGCCTCCTCTATCTTGGGAGATCCTCCATTACATGGGGTTTACATTAAAGAATCCATGGGAATGCATGCCCTACATTTTATTGGAAGAAGGCTTACATGACAACAAATTTAAATTAAACAAATTTAAGTGAAACCAAACACACATAAAAAGGGTCTTTGGTCTAGCTCATGATCATCCATAGTATACAATGAAATTTACGCATATTTAGAATTCAAATTATAATAACTTTTCTATTATTTAAGAAAATTCGCTCTTGAAATTAATTAATTATGATCTTATAATTAGTCAATTCATTATATTAAATTCTTTTCTGAATTTCCTTGAGATTATTCTCATCCATATCCCTTATACATGCCTTTTTTACTTTTGGAGGAAACTTGGTGAAATTCCATTTCTGGAAAGTACACGGTGTGTAGTTTATATTTTCATGGCGTGTATTTCTTTTCACCCTTTATCCAAAGTACACGATGGGGGCTTTGGCATGTTTTTTGTACATTGGAAATTTTGGAGTATACAATGTGTAGATTAATCTAACATGGCGTGTAATTACATGTTACGCGGTTACCAGCCTGGAAATATCTTGTACGCGGAACACAACTTCTCCTTATACACAGTTTCACTTGGGCCAGATCAGACTGCATGACATATTGATTCAACATACATGCCATGTATTTTGGTTCCACACGCCCTTCATTTCTGGTCATCATGGTGTAATAAAACTCAGCCATACTCAATTCACACGGCGTGGTTTGGCGGAACAGTATCAGTTCATTGAACCTAAGTACACGTCGTGCAGTTTTCATTACACGTTTTGCATTCCGTGTTGTACAGATAGAAAGAGCGGCTCCTCCGGATGAGTTCCTCATTTCTTATCTTTATCAAAATTAAAATTAAAAGGTCATTTCTATGATGTGAATCGAGAAACAAATGAGGAAGAAAAGATCTCGTTCATTAATTTTAATAGAACGATTTATCACGAATTGAATCAAATATAAATGCGTAAATTATAAATGAAAATGAAATAACTATAATCAACGTTGTAAACTCCCTTTAATAACATTTGAAGGTTCCGATCACAACATAAGCGTGTGGGTGGATGTACCCACTTGGATTTATGTCATTAGTAATGATCAATCTGGGATCAATACGACGATAAACGCCAGTCTCTGTGGATCAATTCATAGAAATAGATAAAGAAGAAGAAAGGTCTCGGAACCACAAAAGAGGATCGTCACAGGTTTATTATAATTAATTTAATTAATTGACAAGAAGTACCTTTTGGGTGTTTTTTATTCGTTGATATTCTTGATCACATTCTGATGTGATTCATCATTGTGTCACAAAATCCATGTGTAGACTTCCTCTAGCATTGATCCACAAGTGCACCTCGTATCTCTGGACGTCCCCAAAAGAGTCTCTGGGTGCTAGCATATAGAAACCTTTTCTTGCATTGTCCGCCTTATATCGTCTTGATCCGATGGAAGAGGATCTCTCTAGGAATTGAGAGTATTCTTAGAGGAAGAGGTTCTTTCGACCTTGAAGGAATTATCTAGAATTGATGTGCACAACGATTCGCTTGTTGGAAATGAGTTGGGGTTGTGAGGATATTTATAATCGGGTTTGAGGTTGTAGAGTTATGAAAATAAATAATCATGTTACACATTTTATTTATTTAATTAACTCTTTTGAAAACCCCATGTCGGGTCATTAATCCCTTGACATGTTCCCAAATTGATTATAATAAATATCATTTAATAAACCGATATTTCTTCAAAATCTCGATTGAAAAAACTACATGGCGTGTAATAATAAATACACGACGTGTACTTGTTTTTCATTGAAAACTACATGATGTGTACATTCAACGTACATGGTGTGTATATATTGTTTTCATTTATTCATTTCCTTTCCAAAATGAAAACTAAATGGCATTTACATTTAATAATACACGGCATGTACTTGTTTTCAAAAATAAAAAACTACACGGCTTGTAATAATTAATACACGGCGTGTACTTGTTTTCATTTTATTCTTCCTCCAACATTAAAACGATTTAGGATTCCTTGAATAATTATTAAACCAAGTATGGGAATAATCATTTTTGTACATGAGATACTTTAGTACACATAGTGTGTGACCCTCTAGGCCTCTTTCTCGTTGGCATTAGGCAGGCTTGCCTAAAGTCCAAGATTACTTTCTAGTAACGGGTCAAGGCACCCAAGAGAAAGAAGTTGACACCACATTGGAGTATCACAACATATGAATGCTGACTGTGTAATTTAATCCCTTTGTCTCAATATCTCATCAAGCAGGTTTCATGGAAGTGTCATAAACCTATATGTTTGATCTGTCATTCATTGACTTCCAGAAATAAACTCATCATTTCACCATGGCCATGGAATTTGTTCGATAGTTCTATTTCAATCAAATGGGACCGAGATATCTGCATCCATAAGTATGGAAGAGACAAATCCTTCCTTGACTTATCCATTAACAACATGTCATTCGTGACGCACCAACGTACCCTACTGCTCGCCAACTCTCTTCATTATAGTTTTCGTTTGAAAATCAAAGTGCGCAATTCATGACATGAGTTAATGATAATATTCTAGTCTAAGGACCATTAAACATGCTCGTAGATAGCAATGTATGATGACACCAAGACATGCAGAATTGCTACTATCTAGTCTGTTGTCATAATCTCCAATCTTGGAGATTACCAAGTGCGAACTCCATGAGAGAGAGTCTCTTCTTCTTACGAGTACTCTCACATGACGGTCTGTATACTATGTTTCCTATCATAGTATTTCATCCAAGCACAGAACATTATTTACAAATATTGTTATAGAATTTCAAGGTTCTCATTATATCGGGGATATTTCGTGACCTTATTAATAGAAAAAATATTCCAGGACATTATTTTATTATAGTCATGTAGAAAAATGAACAATATATAATAAGAGTACATTAATGTAATCAAAGTACAAAACAGTTGGTTCTCAGGACACCAACCCATGAATTTTTGAGTGGTCCTTTTAGATTATATAATAGTTTGTGGGTTATAGACAATGCTGAAATTCAGAAAAGTATTTAAATAATGTTATTTAATTCCCTCGAATGTATAAGTGAACCTTGGATCATGATTAGTGATGATAAAATTTGGTACCCCATATAACCTCACCAATTACCTTATGCATATCATAAAAGGTTTTTAATGTGTTAAATCTTCCTTAATGGTGATGACATGAGATGATTTTGTTAGTAGATCCACTACATCCCATATAATATTTTATCTTGCGTATTTCGTTGGGAAAACATTGAAAAATTATATGTTATGTTATCCCATTTCCATGTGATTTGGTGTAATATTTCATCATCTACATAGATTAATTTCATTCAACATTAACATGATGACATTCCATGGAAATTTATGCATACCTAATGATACAATTCATCCTATTGTACCAGTATATTTTATATCTATGGTCACATTAACTATTTGTAATTCATGAATGGATGTGGGAATAATTGATATGTGCATCTTATAACTGACCATGCTTTATCTCTAGTGATAAAGATACATAAATATTAGTTCTATATCAATCGAAACTATCTTAATCAATATGGAACCCATGAAGCTTCCCATACATTACTACTTTCACCATCATTTGAAGTACCATATCATCGAATTTTTCCTTATTAAGATACAATTGTATACATTGTTGGGAAACCATTTAAAAAACATATGATGTATTCCTTACCATTAGAATTTTATGTTCCATCCTATTCATATCAATGATGATAAATAATTTCTTGATCAAAGTCATTTATACAGTAGATGGTTATTTTCATCTATGATCATGATGATACCATGTTTTACTTTCCCAATTGCTAGTGAATAGGTAAATTTTCATCCTTGATAACCTATAACCATATTCATTGATGAATGTTGATATCCTTTTCAGTGAACATATAATTTAGACTCCTATGATCTGTATATATAACACACTTCTCACCCTAGAGTTAGTGCTGCCATATCAATAAGGAAATGAAAACAGTTACAATATCCAGATCATGAAGTTGGTAGTTATTATCATGTAACATGAATTATGTTAAGAAATAGGTTCTTACATTTTCATTCTCCATGAGTACACAACTGAATCCTTTCTTTGAAGAATCCCTAAATATAAAAAAACATCTTTAATTTTTGGTAGTGTCTATATAAGTGTAGTGATGTGATTATTCTTGAGATCAATAATTATTTCCACATATTCATCATTAAAAACATGATTTAACACTTTCAATATTGACATTTTTATAACTCTATTAAATCATGATATATTTCAAAATAATGTCTATAGTTTCAAGATAAGGTAAGAAAACAATGAATTTTCATGACACAAGAGGGTATTTCCCATTGCTCAATTTACCTTAACTATTAAGGGTCCACAATAATTCTTACACTTGTTGTCATGTTCCATAAGAATGTTAACATTTTTATCCAAAAGTCAAACTCAATAAACATAGAATTCATTTCCACCTTTCATAATGTTTCCAATATAGACATAAGTTTATCTCCATGTTCCTCCTTAATCATAGTGTAAATGAGAATATCATCAATAAGACCATGAAATTTTTACCAATGTAGTCCCTAAAGAACCTATTTATCAAATACATGAATATTCAAGGGGAATTATTATTTTTGGAGGAAATCTTGTTTAACTGATAGTGTCCATAACCTAAAAAAATTAAACATAATATATTTCTTCACCTTCAGCTGATGCTATCAATAATGGTGAATTGTATTTGAGAAGTACCGTGGTTGATGAATTTTATCAAAAAAATCATCAATACTTTTCATCAAGTAATTTTTCTTTATAGTTATCTTTTTGAGTTCTCAATAATATATACATGGCTATATTGATCCATACTATTTCCTTTTATAGGTCACTGGTGACCCCAAAAAATTCATCAATCATTTTCATCAGATAATTTTTCTTTATTGTGATATTTTTGATCTCTCCATAATATATACACATATATATTAACCCAAAATCTTCCCTTTTAAATATCACCAATGACCCCAAGGTGATCTAATAAATCTTATTATCCCATTTTTAAAATTATCTTACAGTTCTTCATTAATTACTCCAGCTCAATACAGTCAATTGTCTATTGTAATATGAAGATATGAGAGGCTACAATTATATATTATATTGATAACTCTACCCCACAAACATGTTGAATTATGGGAGACTATTTCTTAAATACAACAATATATTTTGCAAATATAGGAATTTATTTAATGAGGATAATTCACATCAACACAACTAAAACACATAGAGATTTTATGAATTATTGTTTCCAAATTAATATAAATTTTATTTATAGATTTAATTTCAAGAAACACCATGTTTTAATAAACCGTGACATTCTATTTAAATATTATCATTAAATATTATAGCTATTAATGATATATTATAATGGAAGGTATCAAAAATATCAACTACATTAGGAAAATAATTTTTCTAAATTTAATTAAATTTAATTCATTGGAGAACAATTAATTAGATATCTTAATAAAAAATATTTCAACATAAATCAAGTCTTTTTATGGAAAACTATTTTTATTCATAAAAACCTATTTTATCTTTATATAATAAAGAAATAAATTTTGGGTGAAGTGTTATTATAAATTTTATATATTATATATTCCATAAAATGTATTTAATTTAATTTTATATACTTTATACACATAAAATATGAATAAATCGAATTTTAGGCTTAAAAAAATGTTCTTCTAAATATTAATTTTGTCACATTTTTTAAAACATAATTAAAATTTAATTATTTAAACATTATAAAAGAATTATTTTAGAATTTATCTTATTTATTAAATCAAAATGGCCAAATATTATTATAGTGAAATTTTTAAATGATACATTTAATTTTCATATGGTTCACAATGAAATAATAGTTATATTATATATCTATTAATAAAATTTCATTTAATGGAGTCAAATTTAGATTAAATTTTGATATAAAAACATTTTAAACTTTTCTTAAACAAATTCTTTGGAAATATCTATTTGATTACGTTTGCTAGTTTATTTTAGATTTAAATTTATCCACTTATAGTAATGTAAATTTTCAAAATATATTTTATATTTTAAAACCGAATACGTAATAATATATAATATCATATAAATTAATTTTTTTAATATTAATTAAAAAAACATTAACTACCACAATTTGAGTCAATTCCGATTTATAGAGGGATCATCTAAAATAATAAGGTTAAGATTTCCATTTGAAAATCACTAATTTCTATGTGATAGAATTATTTAAATATTATTCTTAAAAACTTCTAATATATCTTTATTTTTAATCTATTTTAATGTTAATAACTTTATAATTTTGTTTTTTTTGAGAAATTTCAATTTAGTTTCCACGTAGGTTCCTTTACCCACTTATAAAAGAAACTATCATATACTATATGAATTTCACATCCGGAACCCTTCGGTTTACCCAATACCAACCCATCAACTGACCTAAATTATAACATTATTTCCCATAGTATTGGTTTTCATTGTTAAACCATCATACAAAGGCTTAAGGAATAAACCTTTTGAGTCTCTCCGAAGAAGATGTAAAATTCTTAAACAATTGTTTTATATTTATTCTTCCTAGTACATAAAATACACTTCAAATATGATAATACAATTACACCAATATATATAACATACTGATTTGTGATTATATTAATTACATAACATATATAAACCTTAAATTCAATCAAATAGGAAATGAAACATTTGATTGTCATTATAGGAAACTACCGCATGACAAACCGATGTTATTAGTTCTCCATCCCACCTCTCATAGATAGATATAATGATTAATATAAAATTTATATGTGATATTGATGATATTATTATACATCTTGAAATATAATACTACATCTATAATATTACCTCACAAAACATAAGAAAACAATATCATCGCTCCTGTGTTAGGCGGTCTACCGCCTAACCAAAATGATATGTTATCTTTTTCGTTTATGTTTTACTTGGTCGATAATAATAGTATATTAAATGATTATATATAATATTTCTAACATAAATATACTTATTTAATCATGAAATTTCATATACAATGATGGTTAGGGGAGTAAACTCAATCCAATATGATATCCTAGGGATTGAACCTTGGCTTATACAATCATACGGGGTTTGAATCTATTAAACTATGATAGTCTATCCATGAGAGTCAAATATAAAGGAAATTATTTTTAATATGTATTTTTATTCTGAAAATCTATGTATTCTTTAAATACTATGATCTCATGTAACATGTAATTTATTTTATTATGATTCTGACTTAATAAAATCTATGATTTATTCATTGAATCATGTTTATAATCAATGATATAAGGTTATGGTTTTAAAATTCCAATCACATATTTTGAAACCCTTATGCCCATTATATTTTGACAGCAAAAAAATTTATCCTTACTGAACATCTAGGCCCACCCTTTTTTATATATCTATTAACAAGATTATGAATAAATTTAGTATATATAATATTTTTAAGAGGGGTCACTATTTTGAAGAGTTTAATCTGAGATGATATATATAACTTATGACGTAGGTTTTTATGTATTCGAGTTTCAAAAGGAACTAGAACTAAAATATTTTCTCATGGTTTATTATGTTAGGTAAATAATATTCATATATTAATTTGTAATATCATTTTAATTTAAGAATGGGTCACTATAGATTGTATTAGATCATGTATTATTTAATCCTCTATAAACAATGAAGAATAAAATTAGTGAGATACATAATGATATGTATATTAATATGTATAAGTATTAGTCTATCACTATGTAAATATCATGTAATTTTGGTGTTGGGTAGGGTAAGTGTTTTTAGAAAATTCCACCCTATCATAACACAAGAAATAGATGTGGCCTTGAAACAGATGTACCTAGGGTTAATAATAATGAAAATGGTGTGTTGATATGGACTCAATTTTCACTTAGTGCATGACTATGGTTTTGGATACACACTTGGTTTAACTCTCCTATAGTATATATTTTTAAAATACAGAATCTCATTATGAACTATCATAAAGGATTTTAATAATAACTATGAAGAACCTATGATAATAATAATGATTCATATATTGAAAATAATTCCTCATGACTTATACACCATATAAGTTATTTTCCATCATTTTTATGGTTTTCCCATATGATTTATATTTCTAACACAATTATCATATGGTATTTAATGGTTGAAACTAAATAAATCATGCTAATACTAAATATGATAAAATATTCGATGACAATGAGACATTAAATTGGATTATTACTAGAGGGAAACATAATATTATTATTCATAATTAGATATCATGATATATGACCCAGAAAGTGATCATTGGAGATATATATGACACATAAAATTTGGAGAATATGAAATCTTATAAATGTTGACAATGTATAGAACATAGAATAAATAAGATTCATCTTTTGAAATTTCATGAAGGTGGGAATAAACACTTAGAAGAATTTTGCAGATGGTGGGGAAGATTATTTTTTATGGAAAAGTCATTAACAACATGAATAATTTTATATGAGTTCAATTGATTATTTTTGGGTAATAGGGGAATTATCCGTGTTAATTTCATAAGAAAATATTTAACATTTGGAATAATGGAAGACTTATTATTTTTCAATCATTTTGGTGAAATTATTGAATTTTTTATGTATTAGGATTCAAGTATTATGTTAAAGAATTATTTTTACCATTATTATTTTGGTTGTATAAATATTTAAACATAGAATATGTTAATTTTGGATGAATATACATCTCCATATATGATTAATTTAATAGTTATTGATACCATCATGGTATTATGAGTATATAGTTTATCATATGATTAATTTATTGGAAACCTATATTCTAATTTATTATGATTTGATTTTTTCAAAAATAAGTATATTTTTTAGATATTTATGTAAATAAAACGCCATGGTTTTGTATATTTTTATATTAAAATGTTATTTGAGGAGCTGTACATATTCATGTTCTTTAAATATGATTAATGATCATCAAAACCATTAGGAATTATTATATCATTGATGTTGGGATGATTATAAAATATTTAAATTTGGTAATATAATAGGAATTAAAATAATAAATGTTGGAGAAATAATAACCTGCATCATGGGTGGCAACATTTCACATCTGGAATTGTTTTGGGTCTTGAACCCACAGTTGAAGGATGACAATGGTATAAATCATACAACTGGAATACATGGATGTGTATTTATTATGGGAAAACATGAAGATACATATTGTAGAGTTTGTATATTGGTTCTTTTTATGCCATAAATTTAATTATTAGAGACACATTTCTAATGGGATGTATAAACCATTACCTATACTATAATAGAAATGGGAAAACATCACCAATGATTTTGTTGATGGATTCCATAAACAATATATATGGAACAATGATATTTATTTTTTGTTGTTGATCATATTAAATATTCATAAAAGTAAATTTATATCATAGATTATTTAACTCAATATTATTATTCCATTATATACATTATATAATTTGTATGATTTTCATCAAGTACCATATTTGATGGTATCTTATTGGGATCCATGGTTTACCTTGAAGAATGGGTGATGACTTCAGTAAGCCATGTATATGGAGATATTTGTGGAAAGTGTGTACAATCCATATACAAATTGATTGTATAATTGAATAAATAAAACCATATGATATTATAGGAACTTGTTATATGGATTTCAATGGTGTTTGGGAATAAAACATTTCTCTATCTTAGTTATCTACTACAAAATTATATTGATCATTTTGATGGATCCATATGAATATGATCGTGGAAATAAGTTTATAAATACAATTTTATGTGGTGAATGCAGAGGAAGAAATATATTAGCACCATATTGGAGGTATTAAATGATAAAAAATGTTAGATACATTTGACATCACAAAATGGAATAACAAAGTTGAAAAAAATTATATGCAGATAATCAATTACGTGATCTAGAATTTGATGTTGGAAAGATGGTGTTTCAACAAATTTATTAACTAAATAAGGTTATGTGATTTGGAAATTAGGGAAAAATAATCCACACATTTATCTTTCTATTTGAAATTAATGATCATATTAGGATGGTAGCATATTGTATGTCACATCCACTGAACCTCTCTAAGGTCCACGATGTGTTCTATATAACTCTTATGAGTAAGTATTCACATGATCCATCACATGTACATAACAAAAATCTTAAAATAATATATAATGATCATTATTATGAGTAATAAATTGTGGTGATTCTAGTCCATAGATAATAATTTTTACAAAACAAGACCACTCACCTAGTCAATATTTTGTCACAGACCCACCAATTCGAGGATGCTATGTGGGATCCAAGAGATGTAATGAGTATGAAGTATAATAATTTTTTCCTATGTAAATAATATTAATAGAGAAATTATGTTTTAGTGTATAAGAATTTTTCACGCTATAAATTAATGAAATATTTTTTATTTAAAATAAATTTTAATTAATATCTTTCATTATAGAGAACATTGAGTTTTAAGAAAACCTAACATTTGATTAAAACATTATATTTTAATATGATAGTTATCACCATTACATTAAAATTGTGGGTATGAGTGAAATTAATAAAAATTTTAAATTATAAGGTTTATACAGGTATATTAATTAATTTTTTGGTTTCCAATTAATTAGAGTTGATAATAAAAAACATTTTAAAATAATGAAGATTATTTTCTAAAAAAGTAGTTTATTTTTGTGAATAAAAATTTGTTTTATCTCAAAACATTAACTGTAAAAATTATGGAGAATTATTTTAATAAAATTTATATATTATTTATTAAATTGTTTTATAAAAAGTCATATTTTATATTTTATATGAATAATATTATAGTATATCAATTTTTATGCATAAAAATCTACTTTTAAAGGCAGGTTTTCCACATTTTATGAACTTATTTTGAAGTAAAATTATGTCACTTATAGATGAATAAATTTAGAAAATGAAATTAATTTTTTATATCATTTTTTAAAGATCATATTAAATTTAATTTTTTATAATTATATGATATCCTAATATTTTATATGATTCTATAAAATATCAGTTTATTTAAAAAAATTCATTTTCACTAAAACGATTTACATGATATATTGTATAATAATGTGGTTATAAGAGAAATAAATGTTCAATAATATATATATTATTCGAATTAAATTTATTTTAATATTCTTTATATTGTAATTTTATATATAAACATTTAAAACTATATAAAATATTCTCTATGGTAAGTCACTTTTTTTCATGGTTAGAAGTTTAATTTTAAAATAATTTTCTAAAATTTTCTAAATGGAATATGTAAAAATTAATTAAATAATAGTTATTTAAACAATTAATATTAAATAATATTTTCAACTTAATTTTATTCAATTATGAATTGAAAAAACAAAAACAAAATTAATTACAACTAGTTTTTCAAAAATGGGTTTACCGTGGGGTTAAAATAAAAAATAAGGGTAATATTGAATTTTTTTATCTAAATACAAACAAATGAAAATATTAAAACATTATTCTTAAAATGTCATTATATATTGAATTTTTATGACTTTTTCCATATGAACAACTTTACCATTTTGGTTTTTTTGGGAAATTTCCATGTATATTCAAAGTGGGAATCATTCCCCACTTATAAAAGGACATATCCTATCATATTATCTTAACACTCCAAAACTATTTTATTGGATAATCAAACCAATAATCATTCATAAAATATTTATTCATGTCTTATAGGTTATAGTATTTTATTAACTACTCTTATGAAATATTTATTTAAAAACCAAATGATTCTGTCCAAAGAAGAGGTAAAATTATTAAAATTATTTTTGTATTATTTCTTCTAATACCTCTATAAAAGGTTATTCAAAAATTATAATATAATAAAAATAGTATATTTGATATAATATGATGTTTATATTTTAATGGGATAACCTATATTTATCACTACATCCATAAAATGGTAAATGAAACTCTTAATCATGTGTGCGGTGGACTACCACCTCACGAATAGATATTATCCATTTTACATCACCACTACAACTAAATGATATAATGATATTTATAATTTTTATATATTATATTTTTTATGTTATTATATGTATTTAATTATTATACAATATATAAAATCTGATCTCCAATCATATTTGAAAAAATAGAATCCTTTATTTATACAGTTGAGTACCTCTTGGAAAACTGACGTGACATGTTTTTCTTTTATGTTATACTTGATGTTTAATTAGGATATATTAAATGAGTATGTCACAAACAGAATCTGGTCACCATCAAAACCTACACCATACCTTTCCGGGACAAGGACCAAAGGGCGTTCCCGATCCCCACAGGCTGGTAAAAGTGCTTTGGTATCATAAATTGAAAATTGGCAATGATTTACCCAAGTTTATAAACATAAAAGATCAAACGAATACAACAAAAAGAATCAGAATTTTTCAATCAAAATAATATTTTACAAAATTTCAGAATTGAATTAAACCATTTAAAAACATTTCCAAAGACCCTTACCAAGGTCAGAAACCTAACATGACAGCCCAAAAACCTCTTCATAGCAAGAGGCACCTCCCTCGAGCCATGTTCACAACACATCATCATGAAGGACCGCTAAAAACCATAACCAATAACAAAAAACTGTACCCAAACCTGTGAAAAAAAGCAAGTATACGTACACCCAAATTTGCAAGTAAGGCATGAGCCAAGGCCCAGTAGAATAGCACCACCAAGAGATTCCATGTGACAAACATTCAAAGATGAAAATCTTGAAAGTTTTGGTAAACCAAAAACACAAGTTAGAATTTATAAAGGATGAAACTTTAAATAAAAATAGTTTCCAAGTAGGCTATTTAATAGAATCAATAGTTGTAAATAAAATACCAATGATACTGAATTTTCTAGCCAAACAAACCGTATGATAATGGTAAGAATAAATCATCTAATGAGCACAAACAATGGGAAATAACCTCTAGGCACTAGCTCATTGTGGGTCCTAGGTACCTCGTATCTCAGTGAAAATATCAATAAAAAATATTCATTATCATGAATGATCCACTAGTAGGTAACATACACTAAACCTAGGGGTCCCCCATAATCATTATCATAGTTTAGTTAGCATTGTAAGCATCAAACTTGATATGTTAAACTGAGGCCAAACCTCAGGAGATCACTAGAATACTAGTACATGTCCACCCACCTAGATACCCGAGTTTTGCACTTGTGCTCAAACAAGTTCAACAAGTCATTGAGTATAATTTTCTTATTCAAATACCTATACCCCATCACAAATTCACCAAACATCTTACAAGTACATAACACAATCCACATCATTCCTCTTTGCATTCAAATTTATTTTGAAATCGAACTCACAAAAAAATAGCCCACAACAATTTTCACATATCTTTAACACTTCAAAAAATCCTTTAATTTTTTTTACAAAATGTTTTCATGATAGTCAAATTCACATAATAGCCCTCACACGTAACACATAATACTTTTTTCATAAAAAAAAATCCATTTTTCACATCACACTCACACAAAACAGCCCACAAACATGTTTCCCGCCCAGATCACAATTTCATAAATCACATCGAAAAATTACAAAACATTATCAGAACGTTTGACATCAAAACTGACCACATTATCTTCCAGAAACTAATTTTAAGAACATAAACCACTATAACAGTATATAAACATCCTTTGTACACATTGTGTAACACATTAAATCATTTACAATTTTCATAAAACCAACCCAAAGCGGTATAACCTATTATTATACATACAAAACCATTTAAAATCCCTATATCAAGTCCAAAATCACACTAATACTCTAAAAAAATAGAATAGGAAGCCCTTAAAACATATTTTCATAAATTATAATGTGCTATAAAATTACCTCAAATAATACCAAAAAAGATACACATGAAAAACACACATTTTCATAAAACACTTTCAAGGAGTGAAACAAGGTTTCACAAATTATTACCATTCAAAATCCACTTTTTAGCCCCAAAAGATATAGAATCATTAACAAACCATAATTAGAATCCCACTTAAACACTAATAAATCACTTTCATATGTTATAAAATACACCCAAATATTACCCCAAGATTTACACATGAAAAGAACACAATTTCTAACTGAGATGCAACTATAAAATTAAATGCTTAACCAAATCCATAAAAAATAGTTTTCACACCACAAAATACATATTAATAACATGAAGAATAAGTAAAGAATTCATTATAACTCATAAATTAATTCCTACACAAGGAATCCCCTACCTTTTGTGTCAAAACCCTCAAAACATGTTGTGAAACATCAACCGCACCACCACCCCACCACAAGGGGGTGAAAACCAACCCTAAACCACAATATTTCACCCAAAAGACCAATGGTTAAACCCTAGGTATGGAACCAATCTATTGGACACATTATCACTTCAATAAAGGGTGAATGAAACCATATAGAAAGGGAAAAAATCATAGCGAGGAAGACTTACTGGCATTGTTTTGACGTTTCCCCCATCAAATCTCCCTTAAATGTTGAGGACCAAGGGAGGGTGAGTGACCTTGGATATTTTCCATGGAGGTAGGGAACAAAATGGGGAAGCATGGGGTGGATTTGAGTTTATTCCGGAAATCCAGTGTTTTAAATTCAAAATGTTTTTAATGACATTGACACCCTTGCATAGTTTGGCTACACAATTTAGTAAACCATGCGGCCAAACCATGCGGCCTGTTTTGGCCACCCAAAACAATTCCATTCTCCTTCAATTTCTGGGTGGTCCAAAAGGGAAAACAAGGGGGAAAGATTAGACAAGTATATAGGGAATTATTTTCCAAAATAAAACCACTTTTCACCCCAAGACTCATCTAAATCAATGGTATAACCCACCTCAACAACTTACACCACAAGAGGTGTCACTATAAGTGTCACTAATCCAACACCAACCCACCACAACATCACACCATCCCTTTGAAAAAAGTGGAGGCCAATTACCATAAAATACCCCATGACCAAGGTTAGAGAACAAGAACACAAGAGATAGAAAAATTTAAAACCCAGAAAACCTGGAACTAAGGGAATGCTAAGAACCAAAAAAGAACATTGAACAATGAATAGAATTTAAAATCAGAGTGTTACAGTTCTCCCTACCACAATGATTTCCACCCTCATAAGGCCATAAAAAATCCAAAATCAAAAACCAAACCAAACCGATAAACCAAGATGGACTCGCTTACCATGTTTCGCCTTAAAATCAGAGTGTTACAGTTCCCGAAATGATCACGCACATTCAGAATTTATTGCAAAAGAAAAATCCTCGAACACTATCTAATCAAGATTCTAGAAATTTACCCAAATGAAAAACTACAACAAAAAAGGTTACAACTACCTTGATTTAACCAAACCATTGGGAGTTCTCCACTCCAAACCTTTACCCATGGAATATGTAGATAGTTATATATCTTTGAACAAAACTACTTACCTCCATTCCCAGACAAAGGAATAATCTGAGTTTCTAGTATGGGGAGACAGAAATGGGCTCACCACCATAAAAGACAACTTAAATTTTCTTGAGACATCATCTGGACACTAACATGGGTAGGCCAGAACGGAATCCCCGGTACAAGGGGTAGACATCAATTTGAAATTTCCAATGAAACATACATGACAATCATAGTGGTTCTCTCTACAATATGAACCATCCATCTTATCCAACTAGCACGGGCCGACATAGGAAGAACCCATATTTAAATAGTTGGGATGACCGCACGGTTAATCTATATAGCTTGGGTAACCAGGTGCTAACCGTGTGGATCCTTCTACATGCATGGTTTTCTGGGGCATGGTTACTACTAACCATGTGAAAACCATTTTCTCAACCTGTCTAGAAAAATTTCAAACCATCATACAAAAACTCATTAAACTACCCTGATATTTCCCCTAAATACATGCCATATTATCTATAGGACCTATGACTAGAGATAAAATGATTGAGGCATCACCGGGCTCAAATTTAGTCATTGGAAACCCCCAAATGGAACTTCTTCTTCCCGTTCTACAAATAACTACACTGCAAACCCCGATGGGTTTTCCAAGACAAAACACACTACAAAACTCACTTTTCCATAACCCAATACTTCACTAAAACAGGGGCATAGAGGATGCACACACATCACACCTTGTTTCTCTGGGTGAGAAACAACTGAAGGAAAGGACACATATAAACACCTTCGTCAGAAAAAGTGGATTTTGATGTTTTCTTCCAAGGGAGACATGCTCCCAACATAATAGAGACTCTCAAGGGATTTCCTGACCTTCACCTTTATAGTCAATCAAGAACATGACATCATAAGGCGTCACCAAACATGACCATTGCGACTGATAGAAATAGTACAAGGAATGGATCTTATGCCATGTGCCAAACAACACATGATTCTTGAAAGTGGCCATAATATCAAATCATGAACATATTTCATATGCGGGTGGTTTAGCATGAAATCCTTCTTCGAAGAGACTACGAAGGACCCGAAAGCCCTCTTAGACATAATCAATATAGTTATCCATACTAACAAACCCATACCAATTCCACCTTCAAAATATCAGGTTACTTAAGAAACTAAGTTCTCTTTCAACCTTCCTTGAGCACTCTCCTGCTATAAGAGGATCCGAAAAAACCATGAATAGAAAAAGGTGTAGACTCAATCTACAAGGCTCATGAAAAATATTCCTTATATTGATCAATTGGAGGATTTTCCAACACCAAAAAGTCTGGTCTGCACTTCAGTCATGCATTAACCCTTAAGGGGGCATACCTTATCCAAAGAGATAACCCAAGGACTAAACCAAGCTAGTCCATTGGACATAATGTTCCACAAACCATAATTGAACATGTGATGGGAACCACCGTAAAGGTTTCACAAACATTTCGCAGAAGACAACACTAACCATCCCATCATCCTATCTTATCGATGAAACACAAACCCAAAAAACATTTAAAACATGAGGGGTTCTTGGACTCAAAACATCATACAACATCAACATTTTCAATAACACATAACACACACCCTCCAAAACTAGTCACCAATACATCATTTTTTCCTTTAAGAAAATTTCTTTGAAAACAAATGGTTTAGTGGTTATCATATCCACCAGTGGAACCCATGGGCCTCACATATGCTTGTTTCTATGACACATTGGGAACCCTCCTCATATACACCCCAACACTCATCCATTAATGCCATTAACCATCCATTATCCCATATATCCCCATGCATGTGGTTGCTGATGTAGAAACCGATGGTTAACAAAAAAATGCATTTACCTTATCAAAACCAAAATGTTCAACCAACACATCCTTTTTTTCAAGACCATTTACAACGATTTTAAAAATACAAATTCACATCTTAAAAAACATTTCAGAAAGACACGATAATTCAAATAATAACTAACTTTTAATTCATACACATAAATTTCAAAATATCTCAGCACATTTCCAAATGCTCCCAGTTTTATGAAAACTCCATTTCATCAACTCCCATTCCCTTGAAAAATCATATCTTATTATTTAATACAGGTTTATAATGATTCGTAAAATTTTTCAAAAGATCACAAATATTTCATTATAAACTCACATTAAATTCATGTACATTAATTTCGAAACATTTCAACCAATTAAAACACCTTTCAATAGTCTAGAGAACTCCATTGGAAACAATTTTTCAAAACCAACTTCAACATAGTTTATTCTTTCAAAAGAGGTGTAAGCACACCATATTTCTTTTCAAAACATTTCTGAAATACTAGTTCCACCATTTCAAAAATCAAACCCTTCCCACTTTATTAGAAAACAATTTCACATAAATTTTATGCTTCATAAACCAGGTAGTTTTTCCTTTAAAACTGAACTACTATGATTTCAAAACTAATTGACACAAGATAGTGTGAGGGGAAACTAGTTTTAGTGGGTGACTTGGACATATGGTTGGAGGCCATAAGCCAATCACTTAACCATCAAAGCGACTGTTCTAGGAAAATATATTTTGCTCAACATGGATTGCCAGGCCCTATGAGATCACTAAGACCATTAACCCAAATATCATTTCATTTCCCCTAATCATCATCAAACCATGAAATCCAGATGACATAGATAAATCCTGACATACCATGGAAACTCGAATCCCTTCATGAGGTGTGCTGGTAGACACACTACCCATGAACAGGATGTCAAGTTGTGAAACTCCTAGCTTTAAACTATCTTAACTCTTCCATAAATAACATGACCCATAAAGTGAACCTGAACATCATTTGATACAATTTTTTCACGAACCGAATCAGGTCACCATCAAAAGCATCGCAATACCCAGACCATGACAAGGCCCAAAGGGAAATCTAGATTCTCACGGGTTGGCACAAGTGGCCAGGTATCATAAATTTATAATTGGGAACAATTTACCATAGTTTATAAACATAAAACAACAAACGAATCCAATAAAATGAATCTTAAATTTTCAAACAAAATCATCTTTTAAAAAATTTCCGAATTGAATTAAACAATTAAAAATAATGTTCAAAGACCATTAAAAAGTTACAAAACCAAAAATGAATCCTAATAACCATCTCAAGGCACGAGGCACATCCCTCAAGTCATCCCCACCACACTTCATCATGAAGAACCGCTAAAAACCTGAACCATTGCCACAAGATCTTTAACCATACCTGCAACAACAAAATAAACAAGTCAAATTACACCCAAAGGGGTAATTATTATGTGAGACAAATCCATGTAGGATACGAACACTAATAGATTCCTTGTGATAAACATTCCAAGACAGGAAGGTTACAAGTTTTGATAAACAAGAAATGATTGTTACAATTTCTAAGGGATGAAATTTTAAATAAAAACAATTACAAAGTGTTCTATTTCAAATAATCAACAAATTTTAATAAAATAACCAAGATAAGGAATTTTCTATTCCAACATACCATATGATGATGGTAGGAATAAATTATCTAATGAGCATATGGAATGGGAAATAACCCCTTGGCAATAGTTCACTCTGGGTCTTAGGTACCTCGTATCTCGGTGAAAGTAACCATCACAAATATCCATTATCGTGCACGACCCAATAGTAGAGGAACATTCCCATAACCTAGTGGTACTCAACCATAATCATAATAGTTTAGTTAGTGTTTTAAGAATCAAATAATCTATGTGAAACTGAGGCCAAACCCCACGAGATCACTAGCATACTAGTACACGTCCACCACCTTGATATCTGGGTTTCCCCCTTATGCTCAACCAAGTTCAACATGCCATGAAATATAATTTTCACTTGAAAATACAACTTCCACATCACACATTCACCAAACATCCAACATGTACAAAAAAAAGTCACATCATCCCCTTTTCATTCAAATTGATTTTGAAGTCAATCTCACGCAAAAATATCCCACAACACTTTTCACATATCTTTAACACTTCAACAATTAATTTAAATTTTTTTTACAAAACCTTACCAACATAGTCCAATTCACATAAAAGCTTACACAAACAACACATAAAACTTATTTCATAAAAAAATTCAAATTTTCACATCACACTCACACAAAACAACCCACAAATATGTTTTTCACCCATATCACAATTTCATAAATCACATAGACAAATTAAAGAACATTATCAAAACATTTGACAACACAACCAAACACCTTATCTTTAAAATAAAATATCTTAAGAACATACACCCACCAGAACTGTACATAAAAATCCTTTGTAAACTTTGTGCAACTCATTGAATCATAAACAATTTTCGTAAAACCAAACTACGTGGTATAACCATTTTTTAAATACAAACACATTTCAAAACCCTCTTTCAAGGCCAAAATCACCCCAAGACACTACCAAAGAATAATTTTATACCCTTGAAACATCTATTAAACCATTCCCAAGTTCTATAAAATTAACTCAAATAACACCACAAAAGATACACATGAAAAACATATTTTTTCATAAAATACATTCAAGTAGTGAAACATGGTTTCACACATAACACCCATTCAGAAGCCCCATTTTTACGCCCACATGACCAAAGCATTAAAAAACAATAATTGGAATCCCCTTTAAACACTAATAAGTCACTATCATATGTTATAAAATACACCCAAATATTACCCCAAGAGTTACACAAGAAAAGTACCCAATTTCAAGCTAAAATGAAACTATAAAATTAAACGCTTAAGAAAATCCATCAACACAGTTTTCAAACCAACCAAAAAATATGAGGTACATGAAAAATATGTAAATAAATCATTCTAACTCATCAAGGAATTTATTCACATGGAATTACCTACCATTTGTGTCGAGACCCTCAGAATTTTGGTGTGAAATATCAACTGCACCACCACCGCACCACAAGGGGGTTAAAACCTACCAAAAACCACAAGATTTCACCAAAATACCACTTTTTAAACCCTAGGTACGAACCCTAGATAAATTAAACCTTATAACAACATTAAAGAGTGAAAGAAACCCTATAGAAAGGGAAGAAATCAAAGAGAGTAAGACTTAGTTGCATGGTTTTGATGTTTACCCCATCAAATATCCCTTCAAAGTTGACGTCCAAGGGTGGGTCGGTGACCTTGGAGGCAGTACATAGAAGTTGGTCCCAAAATGGGGAAAAAGGGGTGGATTTGGGATTATTACATAAGGGAAAAGATGGAAATTAGAAATGTTTTAATGACCTGGACACCCTTTCATAGTTTGGAAACACAGTTTTGTAAACCATGCGGCAAAACCGTGAGGCCTGTTCTAGCCACCCAAAATCATGAAATTCTCTTTACCTTTCATGGTGGTCCAAAGAGAAAAACATGGGGGAAGTTTTGTCTAAGGATTGGGGGAAATAATTTCCAAAAGAAAACAACCTTTGAACCCCAAAACTCATCCAAATCAAGGGTAAAAACCACATCAACAACATACACCACAAGAGGTGCCACTATGAGTGCCACTAATCCAACTCCAAAACACCACAACCTCATTAAATCCCTTTGAAAAAAGAGGAGGACAATTAACATTCAATACCCCCAAGACCATGGCTAGAGATCAAGAACACAAGAGACACCAAAATTCTAAACCCCAAACACCCAGAAACCAAGGGAAAGATATGTACCAAAAGAGAACATTGAACAAATCATCGAATTTAAAATCAGGGTGTGAAAATTATCCCCACCATAATGCTTTCCAACCCCAGAAATCCACATCAAGTCCAAAAAAAACCAAACCAAACTGATAAACCAAGATGGACTCGCTTGCCAAATTTCACCCCTAAAGGCCCAATCACCTCCAGTGATCAATTAAGGATGTAATAATCTCACAACCAAAACTTACATCATTTTCCGAAAATGATCAAGCACATTTATATTTTATCCCAATAGAAAACTCCTCAAACACTATCCGAAAAAGATTCTAGCAATTTACCAAAATGAACAACAATAACAAATAAGGTTAAATTTAAATTGCTTTAACCAAACTGTGGGTCATTATCCAATCCCATCATTTACACAAGTATGATGTATGTAGTTAGATAGATCAGAACAAGACTACCTACTGACAATCCAAGAACAGGGACCAATCTTAGTTACTAGTATGTGGAGACACAAATGGCCCCAACACCATAAGATAGAACTTTAATTTTCCCAAGACAGGATCAGAACAATAATAGGGGGAGGCCCAAATGGGCTCCCAGATACAAGGGGTAGACTTCCATTCAAAATTTCCAAAGGACAATACACGAGAATCATAGTGGGTCTCCCCAAAATAATAACCAACCATCATAACCGACCAACATGGTGTGACACATAAAGAACCCACAGTTAAATATTTGGGATGATCACATGTTTAATCCATATAGTTTGGGAAACTATGCACTAACCATGCGAATCCTTCTACTTTCATTGTTTTCTAGGGCATGGTTACTACTAACCATTGAAAACAGTGCGCTCAACCTGTCTAGCCAAATTTCAAACAATTATCCAAAAATACTTTGAACGACCCTGGGAATTCCCCTGACTATGCACCAAATTTTCTCTAGGACCCAGGGCTAGAGAATAAATGATTGAATCATCTTCGGCCTTGCAGTTAGGCTTTGGAAACCCCTAAATAGAACTTCTTCTTTTGGTTCTACAAACATCTTCACCGCAAACCCTGATGGGTATACCAAGATAAAACAAAATCCAAAACACACTTTACCCAAACCTATCATTTACCAGGAACAATGGTTTAGGGGATGCACACACATCACACCTTGTTTCTTCAGGTGAGAAACAACAGAAGGAAAACAAACATATAAACACCTTTCTCTTAAACATAGGATTTTGATGTTTTTTCCAAAGGGTACATACTCCCAACATAATAGAGACTCCCATAGTATTTCATGACCTTCACCATTATAGTCAAATGATCACATGACATCACAAAGCATCATCGAACATAATAATTGCGATTGATAGAAACAATACAAGGAAAGGGTTCTTATTCAATGTCCCAAACATCACACAATTCTAAAAAGTGGACATAATATCTAATCATGACCAGATTTCTTATGCTGGTGGTTTATCATGAAATCCTACTTCAAAGAGACTATGAAGGATCCATAGGCCCTTTTAGACACCATCAAGATACTCATCCATACTAACAACCCCAGACCACTTCCATCTTCGACGAATCATGTCACATAAGAAACTAATGTATCTTTCAAACTTCCCCGAGCACTCTCCTGCTACAAGAGGATCGACATAAAAATGAAAGCAAAAGATTGTATAATCAATCTAAAACTATCGAGAAAAATATTCCATATATTGATTAACTAGAGGTTTTTCTAACACCAAACCATCTGGGATGCACTTCAGTCATGCATTAACCCTTAATGGGGGCATACCTTAATCAACGAGAGAAACTAAGGACCCAACCAAGCTGGTCCAATAGTCAAAATGTGCCACAAACTAGAGCCACAGACGTGAGGGGAACGACCATAAAGTTTTTCCCAAAATTTTCTCAGAGGGTACCACTAACCAGCCCATCAACACAACATACTGACCAAACACAAACCCCAAACACGGTTGAAATAGTAGGGGTTCAAGGACACAAAACAACCCAGAACATCAAAATTTTCAGATACACATAATACACACCATAAAAAACCTATCATCAAGAAATCATGATTTCCTTTAAAAAACATTTCATAAAAAAAGGTTCAGCCATTAGGATATCCCCCAATGGTACCCCATGGGCCTCACACATGCATGTTTCCATGCCACACTATGTACACTTCTCATATCCAACCCAGAACTCCTCCAATTGTGCCATTCACCATCCATCATCCCATATATCCCCATGCTCGTGGTCTCTCATAGAGATACCAAGGGTTAAAACAAAAATTCACTCCACTTTTCTAAACCAAAATGGTTAACTGACACATCCTTTTTCACAAGACTGATATCCACAAGATCAAAATTCCAATTAAAATCTTAAAAAACATTTTTTAAATAAAATATCACTAAAATAAGAACCCACTTTCATGTCATACACATTAATTTCAAAATATATTAGCCATTTTTCAAACACTCCTAGTATTATTTAAACTCCATTTCATCAACTTTTATTCCATTGAAAACTTGTCTCTTCTTATTTAAAACATGGTTCCAAATATTCAAAATACGTTTTAAAAGATCACCAATAATTCAGTATAAAATCACTTTCAATTCATGTACATAATTTCAAAAAAATTTATCCCATTAAAAAACCTTTAAATAGTTTATAGAATTATATTAGAAACACTTTTTCGAAACCAACATTGTCATAGTTCCTACTTTCAAAAGAGGTGTAAACACACCATGTTCCTTTTGAAAACAATTCTGAAATTTCAGTTACACCATTTAAAAAATCAAACCCTTACATCTTTATTATAATATCATTACACAAAAACATTACTCTCCTTAAAACCATGTCATTTTCGCCTTAAAACTGAACTTTATAGATTTCAAAACTAAAGGTCACAAGATAGTGTGAGGGGAAACTAGTTTCAATGGGTGACTTGAATATATGGTTGGTGGCTATACACTAATCACTTTATTATCATAGAGAGTGTTCTAGAGAAATATCCCCATCTCCACGTGGCATGCTAAGACCTTTGAGCTAACTGAGACCATTAACCCAACTCTTTTTTCATTTCCCATAATCATCATCAAACCAAGAAAACTAGAGTACATAGATAAATCCTGACTTCCCATGGAAACTCAAATCCCGTCACGAGGTGTTCTATCCAGGCACACTTCCTATGACCAGAATGTTAAGTCCCAACACTCCTAGATATAGACTATCTAGAATCATCACCAAATAACATGAAACAAAAAGTGAACTTGAACCTCCTTTGATACCATTTTTTCACAAACTGAATCATGTCTCTAAAAAAATTGGCATCATACCTAGTAAATGACAAGGCCTAAAGGGTGCTACCAATACCCACTGGCTATCAAAAGTGACTGGGTATCATAAATTGAAAATTGGGAATGATTTACTTGAGTTTATAAACATAAAACAATAAACTAATCAAATAAAACAAATCATGATTTTTTTTAAAAAAAATCATCTTCTACAAAATTACAGAATTGAATTACAAAATTTAAAACAAAGTACAAGGACCATTAAAAAGGTAAAAAACCAAAAATTATAGCCCAATAACCTCATCATGTACAAAGTCACCACCCAAAATCCATCACCACAATACTTCATCATGAAAGACCCCTAAAAACATGAACCATTTGCACAAAAGTTGTACCCAAACCTATGGCAACAAAATAAGAAAATATACTTACAAAAAATGGTGTAAGTAGGGTGTGATCCAAATCCCAGTAGGATACAACCACCAAGTGATTCCATGTGGTAAACATTCAAAGATTAAAATCTTGCACGTTTTGGTAAAAAAGAAATGCGAGTTACAATTTCTAAGTGATGCAACATTAAATAAAAATAGTTTCCAAGTGGGATATTTAAAAAATCAAAACTTTTAAATAAAATACCAACAAAACTAAATTTTCCATCCCAACGTACCATATGGAAATATTCATCATAAAACATATAATGAGCACAAGAAATGTGAAATAACCCATAGGAACTAGCTCACTATAGGTCCTAGGTACCTCGCATCACGACAAATGTAACCATCACAAATATATTTTCTCATGCATGATCCACTAGTAAGGAACATACTTACAACCTAGTGGTACCCCATCATCATCATTATAGTTTATTTAGTGTTTTAAGCATCAAATATGCTATGTGAAAATGAGGCCAAACCCCATGGGATCACTATCCAACTAGTACATGTCCTCCCACCTAGATACCCGAGTTTCCCTCTTGTGCTCAAACAAGTTCAAAAAGCCATGAAATATAATTTCCACATGTAAATACCACATACACATCCACAATTAACCAAAAATCCCACATTTACATCACACTAGTAACATCATCCCCCTTTTACTTCATATTTTTTTTGAAGTCAAACTCACACCAAAATAACCCATAACACTTTTCACATCTCTTTAACACTTTGAAAAATCCTTTAAACTATTTTTACAAAAGATTTAAAAGATATTCCAATTCATATAATATCCCAAAAAAATAACACATAATACTTCATTAATAAACAAAATCCAATTTTCACATCACACTCACACAGAACATCCCACAATCATGTTTCTCACGCACATCACAATTTCATAAATCACCACAAAAAATTTCAAAACATTATTAAAACGTTTGACATCACAACTGACCACTTTATCTTTAAAAAATCATTTTAATAACTAAAAACACCAAAAAAGTACATAAACATCCTATGTACACGTTTTGTAACTCAATGAATCATTTCAAATTTTCATAAAACCAATCCAAGGGGTACAACTATATTTTTACATTGAAACCCATTTCAAAACCCTCTTTCAAGGAAAAAATCACACCAAGCCCCTACCAAATCAGAATTTTCAGCCCTTACAACATCTATCAAACCATTCTAAAGTGCTATAAAATTACATCAAATAATACCACAAAAGAAACACAAGAAAAACACACATTTCCATAAAAAAATTTCAAGGAGTGAAACAAGGTTTCACACATAACACCAATTCAAAACACCCTTTTTTAGTCCCACATGAATCCAAAGCATTAACAAAAAATAATTGGAAGCCCATTTAAACACTAGTAAATCCCTTTTATATGTTATAATATACACCCAAATATTACCCCAATAGTCACACATGAAAAGCACCAATTTTCAAGTTAAAATGAAACTATAAAATTAAACACTTAACCAAATCCATCAAAAAAAGTTTTTGCACAACAAAAAACATATAAGGAACATGAATATTATGTTAATTAAGCATTCTAACTTATCAAGGAATTTATAAACTTGGAATCACCTACATTTCGTGTCCAAACCCTCCAAACATTGTGTAAAACAGAAACCACACCACTGCCGCACCACAAGGGGTGAAAACCAACCCAAAACCATAAGATTTCACAAAAAAGACCACTTTTTAAACCATTTGTACGAACCCTAGCTACTGGAAACATTATAACCTCAAGAAGTAATGAATGAGACCCTATTTAAAGGGAATAAATCAAATAGTGGAAGACTTACATGTATGGTTTTGATGTTTCCGCCACCAAATCTCCCATCAAAGTGGAGGTCCAAGGGACGATGGGTGACCTTAGAGGATGTACATGGATATAGGGAACGAAATGGGAAATAATGGGGGGATTTGGGTTTATTACATAAGTGAAAATTGTGAAATTAAATATTTTTTTAATGACTTGGACACCCATGCACGGTTTGGCCGTACGACTTAGTAAACAGTGTGGCCAAACCGTGCAGCCTGTTCTAGAAACCCAATAACATTCCATTCTCCTTAAATTTCAAGGGGGATACAATTGGGAAAACAAGGGGGAAGGATATCCCAATTATAAGGGGAAATATTTCCCTTATGAAAACCACATTTTCACCCCAAGAATAATCCAACTCAAGGGTATAAACCACCACAACAACTTACCGCACAAGATGTGTCACTAGGAGCGTCACTAGTTCAACTCAAAGAAACAAAAAAGAAAACCATAACTTTGTTAAAATAGGATTCAAATTACCATAAAATACCCCCAAGAACAAGGTTAGAGATCAATAACATAAGAGTCAATTAATTTTCAAACCCGGAACACTGAATAACCATGTGAAAGCTAAGAACCAAATGAGAACTTGGAAAAAAGCATGGAATTGAAAATCCGGGTGTGACAGAGTATGTAAGATATTATTAAGATAATTGTAGTTATGTAATTATTATATCACATATACATTATCAATTTCGATTCTATCGGGGATACAATATAATCATTCATGTGGAGAAAAAACTACTGCCTCACGAAGTGATGATATTCGTTTTTCAGTAAAGATTTTTGGGGAAGTTAATAAGGAAATATTTAATAAATAAATGTTATATATATTACAAAACAAATATTATGGAATGTTATCATAGTAGTTTTATTTATTTTATTTCATCTATCAATAAAATGGAAATAGCATTCATGCACATGTATGCCCTACTGTCTCCAAGATTGGTGCTTTCACTTTCATATCCCTGTCTCTTAATGGATTAATATAAATAAATATATAATGAATATATGTCAAATGTATTATATTAATTATGTGCTGACTGGGACCAATATTTTCCTCCAATTAATTGGGGTAATGATTGATATATAACGAGACAAACATGAACATTATTGGGTGTGAACCCAGTTCAGTAGGGTGATTCTCTCACTATTATATTCATGGGACTGAACCAAAACTACTATGACTGAATGAGTAGTGAACCTAATCCACTATTTTATTCATGGTAGTTAAGCATCATTACAATGATGTTTTGGGTAGTAAACCCAATCCAATATTACTGTCTTGGAAATGAGTTTTTACTACTATGAATATATTTTTTTCACTTCTATTTGAAATTTTTTTTATCACTTTTAAAAATGTTATTCCCCTATGGATCATGTTCATTGATTAAATTAGGATTAATTTATTTTAAAATCCCATGAATCATTATATGAATCTTGTTTTTGATCTAGCACATGAAGGGAATGATTTTAAAATGTTTTTCCCATGTTCACATACCATTATTCTCATGTCATGTTGATATTTCCCATGTTTACCCATAATGATCATATGATATTATAATTTATTATATTTCATTTTACATTTTTATGTAGAATGGTATTATATATGACATTATAAAAATGGTTTTATTTATGATGAATTTAATAAAAGATGATGTAACTCACGTATGATCTAATTGTTTATGTATCTGAGTTTCTAAAGGTACTATACCTAAAAAATTCTAGTGCATATTTTTTTGTTATTTATTGTATATTTGTCTAATAATATGTAATTCCATTAATTAAAGTAATGGTTCACTATTTACACTAATTATAAATGGTATTCATATTCATATATCATTACCACAAACACCATTGATGGATTTTCCATAGGAGATTCATGTTCTTACGTGCAATTGTACATGAGAATTTGATCGATAGGAATATAAAATGATATTTTATTTTCATGAATGTTGAAATAATATCAAAATAGAAAGGGAAATTTCATGCCCAATATAGTGTAAAATCCCACCAATGGAAGTATTATAAGATTCACTAGAAGAATATTCCCATAGACACTAAAGGGTAAGAGTCTAATAGTTGGGTTGAAATGATTGAACCTCTATGTGTTTTTTTATATTTCTATACATCATAGAATTGGGGAATTTTTTGAATTGTAATGTCAAACCAGTAGGATATTTTAGAATTCATAGGGGAAAAATTGAATTTTTTTCCATTCATTAGTAAATCAAATGTGTACATAATAAGACTTCATTTAAATTCTGCACATCTACAATATTGATTGAATATGATTTTCATCAATTATTTGTCTTTGGTGGTTACTGATGATGATTAAAATTAAGGATGTATTCTTTATTACACTAGAGTTCATAGTAAAATTTCTTCATATAGTTGAATCATTGAATCATGGGAGGTGAATTTGGTAGTTCCTTCCTTTAATTTATCTGGTGGTTCATATTTATCATGTCTCATCGATAGTCATATTCGTGGTTTTCTTCTCTCACTCACTTGATGCTTTTCCCCATAAGAATTTTGCAAATTAAAATGACGATTCCTCCCTCATTTCTAATATTTGGATGGTTGGAACCTCATTCCTCATTTTTAGTTTTACCCACCATCTGGAATCTCCATTCTTCAACTAATATATCCATAAACATATGACCATTTAAAAAATGTGGGAGCTACATTTGGGGAACATCAGAATACTTATTAATAACTCCAATTGTTTCATATGGATAGATCTTTTATATGCTGTGAATTTATACAACTAAATAATATATATATTTTATATCACTGGTTATAACAAATCCAAATGAATATATTTTATGCACTGTGAAATTTTCCTTGTAATTTGTGATAGATTTTCCTTCCATTTTCTTCATCCCTAAGAATTACCCCTCTATAAATTTCTAGTGTTCTTGGGAAATATAAATTAATAAATATTTTTATAATTTATTCCTACTCAATCTCTTCTATTCCATCATTTATCTTGGTATTCTTCATTAATTTACACCATTGATTGGCATCATTGTCTAAATTATATAAGGCTTCTATCACCATCTCATTATCCAACAAATATTAATGTTCATTTCTACATAAAGGAATAAATGGATATTTGATCCATTTTATTTGAATGTAGCTATTTAATATGGTTAATTTTATCATACATATTCGAATATAATTATTTATGCCTCTCCATGATGTTGCGAACTCCACCATTCATGGGATTGGGGATCTCACTCATGCAACTATTTCATTGTACCTTATAAGGATTGTTAATTTGGTTTATCATAGTTCATTTTATATTATAAAATATAAAATTTATATAAAAAATAAATTTAATAATGAATATTTATATAATTTATTCATTTTTTTAATTAACTCTAAAGTAATATCTAATAGTATCCTATGGGTTAGCCTTTTTCTAAAATGATTCATCTGTGATTCTTTACATATAAATAGATGTATACCCCTGTTTTTCACTAATATTTTATATTCTAAAAACAGAAATCAAATAAATTGTTCTGTCATACAAACTATATTGACATAAAGTTTTCAATAATTACTATTATATCATTTTTTATTTAAACAATAAAATGAGAATATGATGTAGGATCTAATGATTTAATGTCTTTGGAAAATTAGGATCATAAAACATCAGTACATAATAAAAAATAATCATTTATTTTAATTATTATTCATAATCACTCCTAGATATTGGTTTTTCCTATGTACATGTAATCACATTAGGATACAAATCAACTAATGGAATGGGATAAAAGCCCAAGAAGGGGAGGCTATGGGACATGAAGTTATAGATCATGGTTGATCATAATCATTATCATCATATTTTAAGAATAAAATAATCAACATAAAAATGGTTGAATCATTTGACCATATAATTTAATATCTAGTATGCATAAAAATGAAAAAACATGTAATATCTATCAAATACCAATTTTTTTTTGAAAACATAAAGCATCACGTTCAAGCATAAAATATGTTCATAAATCAAAACATCATAAGTATGAACAAATATATCTTCATGTTAAAACATAATGCACATAAGATAACGAGATACATCACATTAACATATCAATTTTAGGATTCCATAAATCTAGTCCCACCTATCACATCATAAAATGCTAATAATCATGCATTCCACAAGGAAGGATAACAATCGTTTTCATGAATCATCCCATAGAATTATAAAATATTCATAAAAAATTTCACATATCATACTTCATAAAATAATTTTTTTACTCAAAAATGGATATTGAAGATTATTGTTTCAAATAAAATATCATTTACTTCATTGAGTATAGAATCAGCTCAAGAGGAATCAAGAGATGGGTAGGAATGTGATGTAATTTTTAAAAATCATAGTAAATGAAATATAATTTTTTTTTGTATGAGTAAGAACATGTATATCCCTGAAATATAAGATAAATAATATTTCATGGAAGTATTTCAGATATTATAGCAACATTGACACAAAAATAAATGTAAAATTAGAGATAACCCAAAAGGATGATTTTGGACTTCAAAAACACCTTACATTAAATCCATATTGATTCGTTATTTCTTAACAACATTGGTCTTTTAAAAAATTGAACTATAAGGGAATTATTGTCATTTTACACTATTTATCAACATAATAATTTGATTATATTTCTTATTTCATATCAGTTGAAGGGAACTATTTTGATATCATGTTTTATTATATATTTCTAGTTTTGTTTTAAATTCTCTATTTTTAATGGTTATTAATATATATATATATATATATATTTAAAAATTTATATATCATAAATAATTTATTATAATCATCCCTATTTATAGTGTTAGGAATATTATTGGAAACAATGTCATTGATGATTAACCAAATTGTATAAGGAAATTGTCCAAAGAAAAATAAAGAGAGGTATAAAATATAAATAATGAAAAATACTAATTTTTATAGTCACATAAATTCATTAATATATTTTCAAAATACATCACAATTAATCTTGGATTTTTTTTTGAATTCAATTAGTAAAAAGAAAATACAATATTATCATACAAGAAGAGTTGATGAAAATAAACACTTTTTTCAGAGTGGATTATCTTGTAAGACAATTGGAAACATTAAATAATGTTGTATATTTACTCAAGAACAAAAATAAAGATGATAAAGAAATTAATATATAGGAACTAGTAAATAATTGGGATTTGGAAGGTGACATAGGAGTTTTTTTTCCAAGTAGAGGGAGAGGGGTTATTTATACTTTTTTGAGAAGGATATTTTTTGAATAATATATGAAATAAAATACTATATCAAAGGTAAACCATATAAAAATGATATTTTTGACATAAAAAATCATATATGAACATAATATAAATGAATTATTACATTAAACTTGATTAAAATTCAAAATCACTAGTTTTTTAAATATGTAAGTTAAAAATTTAGAAAATTGTTTTTATAAAAGAATACATCTGAACTTATAATTTGGAATGTAGTTTTTAACCTTTTTAATAATGTTTATTGTAATTTAATGACTCATTTTTTAAATTAATTATTTATTGGTCAATCCATGTGATCTATAAATTATTACATCATTATTACATCATGAATGATGTAATTAAAGTTACATTGGTTACAAAAAAACTGTATTTTTAATATTAACATAAAAGTTGATGTATTTAAAAAAATTATCCAAACCACATCATTAGAAAATTTCAATGTACAGATTTCAAAATTTCATTCATTTTTTAAAACTAATTTCGTACATGAGGTATTTTTATTTTTTATATTAAATTTATGAATATTATTAAAAACCATAAAATATACATTAAAAATGTTCTTATACATTATTTTTGATTTAATCAATATATTAATTTTTTTTTGAATTATAATATGTATATTTAATTAAATTACACTAGATAAAAAATATTAATGTTATATTTTGTTATTTTTAAGTCAAATTACTAATCCAATGGTCTTGTTAATATTCACAATGTTCCTGTTACTATCCAATAGTCATGTTACTATTCCAATGGACATACTATTGATCAAATCGTCACATTACCTAATATTAGAACTACTTAATTTATTCATTCAATATTCAACTCAATTCCTCTGATGTTTCTACATTTCTGCTTTCAATAATATTGAATGGTTTACTAATATGGTTTTTCAATTATACAGTGATTTTCCATAGAGTTATCATTTTTTTGGATTGGGGAGATCCACATATTCGTATTGTATCTCATCTATTTTATATTTTCCCCCATTGTAATATTTGAAATCATTATAGGTTTATTTTTTGTCTAATATAAGAAAATTTATTAACGAAAAAAAATGATATTTATTAAAATATGTTTTTTATTGTATAATAAAATATAATATATATTCAATTAATGAAATAGATATCATTTATAAAATATTGTTTATTATATAGAATCTATAAACAGATGAAAAAAAGACCCATACTTGATCAAAACATCAATCAAACATATATGAAGGTCACTTAATTTACCTATTTTCCTCTACCATAATAATTAGTTTTTTTATCTAACCTATAATGAGTCTCATAAATAATTAGCGGGACTAAAACTCTCTCTATAAAATAGATTTAAATTTAGAATGAATGGGTGATATACCACCTCAAATCATACGGTAAGGATATATCTCAATAGAAATGATGAAACCATGACTCATCACACGTTATCTCATGGTGAGAGTCCCAAAGAGAGAAATATTATCATCATGGACCTAGATATATATAAAATTTGGTTATTACTATGTTCCACACTTTAATAGATTCATATTATTAAAAATGATTAATACAAATCATGGATATCTGATACTAAAATATAATGAATGATCATAAAATACTAATATATGATGCTTGTACTAAAATAAATTTAATCTATGACAAGTCTTATATATATGGGATAAGGAATATATTATTAGAGTCTATTAAATGATTAGTAAGTTGTTACACCCATAATGGTCTTCTTGGTTTGATAATAAAACTCAATACCCTTATAAAATTGCTTGCTTAAAATTTCCAAAAGAAATGTCACATGATTAATAACTCCAAACATTCTCCATAGGATAAACCATTATTTAATCCACTTTTACATGAATCAATATGTCAAGGCCCCTCTCAGGCCCATGGTATGCAGAGTGTGGAACCAAAATTCTATATCCAATAGATCATGGTCTGGTGACTAACATAGAGTATGAATATCAAAAACAAATTCGAGTATTTATCCTATAAGAAAAATATGCACATAACTACAATGAATAAAAATAAATAGATTCTTAAAAATAATATAAAAATGATTGACATATCTATACTGAATACACACATGATACAATAAGTACATGAACAATAGATAAATAGAAAAAGTAATTTGTACATCTAATATGTTTCTAAAACACAAAAAATTGTGAAGCTCTTATACACTACTTCCACTTTGTCATTACTATCAATGGATAGTGAACAATAACAGTTCCATGGATCCACATGATATGAACTCTATTTCCAAACATCACTAGATACCAACTTTGAATAAAAAAAGATAGACCTTTATTAACCCAACAAATATGTTATCATATGCATCAACTATATCATCACATCATGTGATGGAACAAGTCTTGTGTAGAGGTGTTTATAAATATACCATAAAGGGTGGTCCAAAACATAAATGGAAGTATACATTAATAAGAAAGAATAAATCCTATTTTGATAGGCAGGCAAGAGGAATCATGTGATTAAAAGTAACACTCCAATTTATATTAATGTTCTAGTAAATAAAGAATAAAATATCAAATAATGCAGAAGAATATTATTAAAATTTTATATATCAAGGATTTAAATGAATATAAGAGGGGACACAATATATACCACTCAATTAGTTATTTGTAAAAAAATATACGAAGAGCAGGAGTTCAGAGTACTTATGAGCCCACTAATTCAGAAGTCAATGATCAGCTTTAACATCACATATCAAATGTAAATCCGTGGATGAAAGGGTATCACTAGTACACAAAACATATCTATTTCAAATGACTCTAATAATCAATCCATAAAAACAAAAAAGGGAATCTCACTCAGTATTGTTGAAATCTCTCCAGATATGTTCTTACCCCACCACCCTATACATCAAATCTAAAGCATCAATCCTATATCAAATCTCTTAATTTCGTCCACCACACATAACCTCACCATAATAAGAAAAATGAGATCCCACACTTTATGTGATGGAACCATGGTCAAGGAAGATTAACCCCGTGATAGGGGATCACTTCATAATCCATAGATGAATACCTGAGCCAATTTTTACTAAACCATAGATAGGGATCACATGTCTAGGAAAAGGATTAAGATAAATGAACCTATCCAATTGATGAGATAGATGATCATGACCACGTGCCCATGGGGGAAATGTTATTGTATCCATAACTAATACCTATGTGGGGGATCTTATTCAAAATTAATTTTGTGGGATAACATACCCCATTTCATATATATGAATTCTCTATCCACTATGTTCACACCAATCCTCATCATATTTTCAATTTAGTAAATAGAAATTAATTTTCCCCAACTTGAACTACATCATTGATATTAATGGTAATGTCACCATCATGATTAATATAAAAAATTACCAAGGTCTATCTAGTGGCAAGTCTAAATTGGTGTTCACACATACTTTTACTACTAGTTGGTGTGTTAGGATTGATTACATGACATAGACATCATGTTATACAACATATATACTCTATGAAGCATCCTTCCATTGAAAGGGAATTGAACCCATAATTCAAGGACCTAACCACATGATATGTTAATTTTGGTATAATCTATATAGGTCTAAGAGTGGTATCAATATGTAGCACAACATATAATGTAATTCCAAAAGTGATACATGTCATGAAATCTTGTCCCATATGTAATGCACATGCTAATGGGCTCCAGAAAATGTACTCCAGCTACATTCCTTGGATTCATCTTTAGGAACTAATTGTGAGACATTTAACTCACATGAAACTCTATTACTCAGTGAACCCTAAAGAAATAGTTCATGGTATTCTGAGCTAAACACCACAATGCTATGGATTTCAAAAACCCATATTCATTCATATATTATTGAAAATGAAAAATTATTTCGTTCAATATCTATCAAATAACTCAATGTATATCTCATTAATTATAAAAGGGTTACCATAAATATGATATTAATTTCTATTTATTTAAAGGTGGTATCCACTATCAAATCATGTGATCTATTCAACAATATTTTTTTAAAAAACATGCTTCTTTCGATATATATGATTCAAGTTATTCGAGTTATATACCATGGGACACAACCTAAAAAATTTAATGAAATCAGGAAAATTTATATTCATTATTGAACAATGATTTCCAACTAAATGATTGTAGAATTGATAAAATAATTTATGACATTGATGCTTACATGAATAAATGGTTATAAAAAACCAAAATCCAAAAAAGTGAATATCTAATGACACCTTATGAACCATGAAATTGATTATGGGTTTGTAAACTGAGGATAATGTTGATGAAAATATATGGATCAATAATAAATTGATGAAATAAATTTTTTAATATTTATAAATAAATGGGTAAAGTAAATATTAAAAATTTATATGGAAAATTGTAATCCATGCATAAAAATCCGGATGTTCAGAGAAAATATTTCAATAAAAAATACCTACCTCTTTAGTGATTTAGTCGGTGGGGAAGAATATGATCCTTCAAATTTTATGAGTTATAATTCAGTAATCCTTCATCAGTTTCTCAAATACTCAACAATCTCCCACTGATATCTCTCACATGATAGAATATCATAATTATTATGGTTATGCATATAAAACATGTAACTTTTATATTGATATATAAATAAGTGAATTATTAGGAAATTAAAATAGTTGAGAAAATAAATTATTTACATAATTTATTTTCTTAACTCAACCCATTGTTGTGATGTATTTTATGACCCAATGAAAATTGAACATATATAGTTCATATTATAAAACTAAAATTTTGAACAGATTAATGTGTTCATTATTCCCATTTAAAGTTCAATTCAACTGTATATAAGTTATATCACAAGTAAAAACACACTAATTTATTTCATGATCTGATACTTCATTATAATAATGAAAAATGAATGATTTATTAAAAGAATTCCTAAAGAAAAATAACTGAAACACACCACCCAATTATAACCATGAATTTTTCCATTGAACATCTTCAGTTTAAAAAAATCCATTTCACTCCATTATGAGAAATATTATACCATTTCCATCATTTCATAAATTATTCCACAACCTAGTACCACTAGTGGGAGTTCCACAATCCCCATATTTAAGGAGATATTAATGTAAAATCTATATGAGAACAATCCATTAGATCCATATAATACTATTAGGGAAAAAGTTAAATATATAATACCCCATGAAGTTTCTCATAATGAAACTCATTTCATGGGTTTTATTATATTCGTAATTATCTCCTTAAAATGTATTTGTATTGATAATTCATGAATAAAGAATAAAAGGAAAACCAGACCAAATTCTCAATTAATCACCTACCATTATTTGAAACTACACTTTTAAAACTATACATCTAAAAGTATAATATATGTGGATGTAAATTGCCCAGTCAGTTTATTTTTTTATATGTGTAAGACATTGATGAGAACATCTTGAAATTTAAAAAACCTCCTACAACAACCCATAATAAAAAATTTATCTCATCTAGGACCCATAAAAAAAATATATTGTGTACTATCCAAGCCAATTAAGACGAACCCTCTCAACCTTCTCCAAACCATAGGATAAAATCTGCAAAAACAAAATAGATAAAAACCAAAAAAGTAAAGAAAAAATATACAACAATATTTAATTGTTTTTAGAATATGAATTAATAATTAATGGATATACATATAATACAATTGAAACATAATTTACTAGAATGGCACTATTCGATATCAATTAATCCTAACACAAAAATATACAAACACCGACTATCCATATTTATGTAGAAGTAATAATATACTCTCCATCGATATAAAATTTATTAGTTTCATCACATAACAATATTTACTAATTAAATGTATGATAGTTAAAGCATAAATGTTATGTTTACCTCAAATAATTAATACCATTTGGGTAAAAAACCATTTACCATAGTTAATCTATGTCTTTCGATAAAATTTAAACAATACAAATTTTTTTATCTACTCTAAAACAACAAATATTATCCATTGGTAAAAATTATTTTATTAGTAACAATAACAACCGAACTAAGATTATAAATTGATCACAAAATCCAATATAATATTTATCATTTTGGGGGCCTCCAAACTATCCACTATTAAATTACACACCCAAGATGAATATATCAGTGAATGATATAATTAACATAGTTAATGTATAACACATAGTCGATTCTCCGAATGTAATCTACTAAATAATGTTAAATAATCATCCTGAATAAAAACTAAGATAGATTTAATTGGGGAATCATCTATAAACCCCCCACGAATCATCTTATGAGTACAATTACTATATCAATGAATATTATCACTCAAAATGAAATGCCTATGGGAATATATTTTATATAATGATACAATATTGTTTTAATCATAATGTTATCATAATGAAAACAATATCATGACATTTAGTACTATGGTCATAACTAAATTGCTACTTTATTATATTCCAATTATTTTATACCTAGCTCTAGGTCAGATAATTCATTATTCCAAATCGACTTCTTATTGAACATCCAACTCTTTAAGATCTGTCAAATAATCTCCTAATCTTAAAAAGATATTATTTATGATAATAAATAATGTTTTTTTGACATATATCACTATTCATTAGGGAAACCAAAGAAAATATTATAGATTAGTATCAAGAAATAACTCCTCTAATTTAGGTATATACCCATAATGAGTCCATATTTTGTAAATCCAATCCAATAAATTATTGTGAAATTTATTAAATCCTCTAGAGGGTTGGTCTACACTTCCTACATGAATGCCACAATAATTAATGGTTGTAAATCTTGAACTATTTCATTTAATACTACGATTAATTTTAATGATAGTAATCCAACCATACTTTAACATTTCAAAAAAATATATACTATGTATCATCACACTCTGTCACACTGATATGTTGAAATCACACTATTATAATGTCTCTAAAATATTGATAAAATCAAACTAATAATTTATTAAAGGGAGCGGATTATTAGAAATTATAGAAGTTACTTAATGTATATTTATTACAATGGTCCCAATGAAATATATAATTATATATTAATAATTATTAAATAAAAAAATAAATCACACATGTGTCCATATGTCTAATTTTTTTTGAAGAAAAGTAACGTATCATACCTTCAGCTAGATAACACAAATGTAGATTGAATCACTCTATCATATGAAACAATTTTTAATCTTATATATAAGTATCTTTCACATGTAGAATACTATATGGATGTGTAATGTTATATGTGTGACAGTATATCCTCCACCACTAGCTTATACAATTCTAATAAAAAATTTACAAAAACTTCCTCTTTAAAGGACACATAGATTATAGTAATATGGCCCTTGATCCCAAAATTCTGATTCCATAGAGGTATAAAGAAAATCTTATCTATATATGCATAAATTAATAAAATATGTTAAACAATTAGGGTGAATATATCTTGGGAATTTTTAATTCACTAATTTTAGGTTATGGACTCCGATATAGTGGGTAGGCTGATGGCCATAACACCAACTAGAACTCCCAATCAAGAGATCTTTTTAATACACCCAATCTGGAATAAATACATCTGAAATACCATCCATGGAGAACCTAATATGATTCTTAATGTTTGATTTATTTTTAGTCACTATTATTCTATCCTAATAAAGGTTCCACATAACATGTAATTTTTTCATGCCAACATCACTAAAATTAACTAATCCTTGATCATGGAATTAAATTTAACCACTTAATAGTTTCACATAATGAGTTTAAATAATAACATACACTAATATATCATGATTTTATATTGGAACCTAAATATATATATCTCAATATTGTTAGAGGATATGTGATCTGGATCACAATAACATGTATCAAACTGATGTCAATCTGTCATTTTTCCTGAAATTTGTTATCTTCGAAATATAGGCGGACATTGAAACTAAGTTATATCCATCTCATTTATCCTATTTGTAGTATCATATACATTCTTTGAGATTCTATGGTCTATAAAAAATTCTACTCTAATTTTTAATGGTGAAATATTTTCTCTTCAATCATAAAAAATAATACCTTTCACCCAAAGGCTGTATTGATGCCTCATATATAATCTAAATGTTTGTGATTTGATCAAGAACTAGAAATGATATTCATGAACCAATAATAGGAATTTTGGTATCTAAATAAATATGAAATGGTCTATTTTATTGGATTAAAAAATACATACTAGTTAAAATCTAGGATATCTCTTAGTGAGAGAACATGAAAACCTCATCTTAGCAATGCATGATGCATGTTTCCTTCTATATTCACCCTGCAACGGGTTACATAAAAATTAATGTGAGTTAATAAAATGTTTGTTTCTTTATGAATTGAAATGTTTCCCCCCACAATAAAAAATGGTTCCCTATTACAAAAGGATTATAATTTTTTTAACATCAGTTCCCAAATTCTTCAATCTAATTCTTATAGTACAATAAATAAAAAACTCTTCCCATATTGCATAACCAATGTTTGATAAAATTTTGTTATATAATGACCCACTACGTCCCAATATGTAAATGTGTTATATAGAGAGTGAATCCAAAATATCACATTCAATAGACCTGGGTGTAAATACTGAATCTATGATGTCGTAACATGTATATGAGTCTTTATCAAATTATTATGCGTGATATATATTTATTCTAATAAAATATGTAAGCAATAACAACAAAAATATAAAAAAAATAACATATTTGACTAAAAAATCATGTATTAATCAAATTTTATATTGTAAAAAATTTATAATAAATCATACCAGATACAAAGTATGTGGTGTAATGTAACCAAGGGTGATAATTATATAATATTGGGAAATATTTACTTCTTATAAGATCTATTATGAGGATATAATTACAAAAATTTATAAAAAAAATCACCAAAATTAATAACTATGAAAACCCCCTAAGAAGATTAAATATATCAATGTCCCCCCAAGGTCATAAATATAATATGTGATATCTTCAAGAATACAACACTTGTAGGGATACTTCTTGTGTAGGGGTGAGTAAAAAAACCTTAGAGGATTTCCTGAAAACTGAAAGGTATGATAGAAAAACATTGTAATATCAAAAGATAATACTTTTTTGTTACACTTAATATCAAGTAAACTACACATATAGTAGAAAAATTCATTATTTCTCAAAAAAAAAAATATAATATATACTAATTGGAACTTTGAACAATATATTACTTAAAATAATCAAACTCCCAAAAATCAAATAACTCTCATGTCACCTCAATGAATATATAGTGGAGGATATAGACTTCAAATTAATATATTTTCTATTTGTGTGGAATAATAACCCCATTGATAGAGGGAAATAACTCATTATTATTGGGTTTTACCCAATCCGAAAGACATGTGGATGACCCTTTACTCATCAAGGAGAGGCCACAACCAAAATATAATCCTCAAATATTCCGTAACATGGGGGGTCTTGAATGAATTCATGAAGTTTTTGGAAGACAATATCCATATAATTTTTGTGGCTATAGTGGTTTATTATGTTCATAATGAATCTAGAATTATCTTAACTAATTATCAGTCAACTTTTCATTTTAGGGTTCCAATATAGAACAACCGACCATTTTGATTCCAAGTTGAAAACACCCTTATAAAATAATAAATATTATCAATGATAATGAGTTTAGTGTATATTTTTATTTTAGATATCTACAGTGTCTCCCCATTTAAGAACAAATCACCATTAAAAAATCAATTTTAAAAAGTGTTATTTTTATATTAAAATGGACTAGAAATTTAAAATATAATGATAAAAACTATTCTCTTATAATTTCATTTTTCTAATTAATAATTATTGAGAAATTGAAATAATAATTTATGATAAATAATTATCTATAACACATTGTTAATTCAATATAATGTGTAAACAAAGGAAATTTTGGAAATAATATTTGTACTATTATATTATTCAAATAAAATTATTCCATGTAAAAATACATGAAGAACGATGTAGTTAATTTTTTTAATGAAGCGTAGAAAAAATTCAATTAATAAAATATATGATTAATTAAACAAATAAAATGATAATGAGGAATGAAATAATGGGCCTTACACTATGATTTTTTCCCAATTTTTTATGATTATTCCCACTACATCCCGAAGTATATATTATTCCCCTTGTCTGTTAGTTCTACAATAACAATCCCATAATAAAAAAAAAATAGTATTCCATCAATATCTCTTGCGGTAAAAGTTTTAAATGTTGTATACTTCTTATAATTCGAGTATGTTATTTATATTTTAATTTTTGAAGTTGGGTTAAATGGTATAATATTTAAAAAGATAAAAAATATCAATTCATGTCCCAATCCATGAATATAATAAAGAAGACCTCATCTTGGTAAAAATAATATTTATGAAAACAACCAAAATTCCAAAATAGCTACATAGATATAAAATTTGGATATATCACTACCTGAATTTATAAAAGAAATATTTAATAATTAAACACATAATAATATCATATAAACCATATGTATTTACAGAACCTCACGAATCATATATCCAATGGTAAACACCATTTGATGAGATAAATGAAATATTATGAAAAAATTCCATGGTTTTCTAATATTGAGATATTTCTATTTTAATCCTTTTAGAGGACGTATAATACAAAACAAAAAAACATTCTTGGTCTTGATATTATGAAAACATGGGTTCTCAAATACATCAGAACCAAAAATAACCTATATTATTGAGAATAATCCAAATTTATAAAACCAATCATCTCAAAGAACATACACACACCAAGAATATATGGATAAAAATATAGTGGTTGGATACAGACTACTGAATTAGTGATTGATGGTGCGTTTTCCACCCCTATAGAAAAAACATGAATTTTAAGTAAAAAAACACAATTATTGATCATAATTCATTTACCAATTTTACCCATACACTCTAAAATTCCAAATTCAAAAAAACTTGAAAAAAACTATAAATGACTTAGTGTGTTATGGTTAATAATATCATCTCGATGCCTCTACTAAATACTATATATTGTAATTATAAAATGATATGTGACTCTAATATAATGCAGTTGAATCCTCTCCAATATCATATCACACTCCACTCAAATTATAGAATTTAAAATTCAAGGAATTATCCGAATGTATGGGGAGAAATCATCATACAATTGAAATGAATGATATTGAATAACCAAAATAAGTGGAGAATCATGGTTGAGGATGGGGAAATCAATGGATGATGTCCCTCCCTCATTTGGCTATATGGAATATAGAAATATCAAGGGGTTAAAATTAATACTATATAATGTGAGACAACACATACATTTAAAAAAACTGATTAGTAACTCTCCCAGTGCTGGGAGACTATGAATCAACTATATAGTGCTATAGAGACTTCTTAGTGGAAGACCATATACCACTTAGTGTGGAATACTATAGGATAACCTTATTATGTATTCCACATTTTATCCTATAGAACCATACTATGTACCTAGTGATTCATGAAATGAAATAATCACTATTTTAAATTATTGGTCACTCTATAAATAATTTTTTAAAATTTTCCTCATCTTTCCTCCTTTATATATTGTGTGAATATATATTAAACTTGTCTAAAAGTTTCTCATTTTATCAAAATTCCAAATCAGTAACTCACAATACCAAAATATTTTTTAATTTCTATCCACCTACTGAATCGATTAACACATGACTTCTCATTTTTTTATATACTAGGTAGACTATGAATCTTTCCAATATTTTTCTCATTAATTTCGGAATCTATAAAAGAAGTCATTATATAATCATTAATGATTTTAAATCACTATAATATTTTATAAATAAATACTATACATTTATTTAGTGTTATATTTGAAAACTAATTTGATAATATACCAGTGAACCCTCATATAAAATATCATGACGATAATAAATAAATGATGTTGTAAAAAATTCATTGACAATGTCATAATCAATGGTAAGAATGAAATTATAATTGATATATAATGAGAGTTTTCCTTTAGTGTGTTTCTTATTTTATATAGAATAAAAAATATACACTATCAATAATTAATTCATTGTATATGGTTAAACAATTTATTATTTTGATATTTATTATTATACAAGAAAAAATATAAATAATAAATAATAAATTTTCTTAATTTTATTAAAAACCATATTTACTAAGTATAAGTCTCTAAGGATGACATGATCATTAAACTTATTAATCATATCACCATATACACCAGTTTTGTGAAATATGATAATATAATAGCATTTAAGTACATGGGATTTTGGATTAAATTCATAAACATAAAATGTATATAAAATAAAGTGATGTATAATAATTTAAAAATAATGAATATAAAATATAGTATCAATGAAATAACACTACCATATGTTATATGTAATGGAATTTTTTTTGAATCAATTACCATTATATGTTATATTTGACGAATGAATATTGAAATATAAGAGTCCATAGTAACTCATAAATCTAATATAATTTAAAAGTATTAAGTTTACATTATGCAAATGAAAACCTATTATTGAAAAACCAGTTTAGCTACATCAATATGTAAGATGTTTACAATATCCATTTTAAATATATCACAAGTTTCATTTTAAAAAAATAATTTGATTCATATATTATTTTATGGAATTTTAAATTTATATTTGAATAAATGAGAATATTCTCAACCTATTTTTTAGATATATCATTTTATTATATATCACATGAATGATTTTTTGATTGGATTATATTTTTTTCATGATTTATTTTTTCCCCATGTAATTAATTTTAGTAATTTTAATCATTAGGAGGAGGTAAATATTAACCCTTATGATGTATGAAATAAATTATAATTATATAATACATGGTGATCAGTAAATTATAAGATGGTATTTTTCGAAATCCATGAGTCATTATCTATCTAATGGTGTTTCTTGATTGTCCCTCTTAATATCATAAGTCATGTATTGTAGTTTTAATGTTCTATTAGATCATATGTTTTGGAATAAAATATTATTTACCATTTCCTCTAATTATAGCTTATATATTGGTTCTGATTGAGAATCATTGTTTATAGGGATATGATATGGGTGACTATTTTTTCCATAGAGGTACATATTCTCATTAAGGTTTCTAGAATAGATAACTCATCAATATTATTATTTTATAAGTAACCCATTTTATGGATTTACCAATTATATGTCTTATATTGAGGAATTTTTTAATGAATGTGAAATTACATACAACTATATTATAGAAACTTATGCTATAATATTTTAAAAATTATTAAATTAAAAAAATTATTAAATTGAACGATTCCTAGATTAAGTATGTTTAGTGTTATTGGAAAGCATAAAATAATAAATGAAAAATAATACAGTATATAATTTTTTTTGTAAATATATAGATATATCCTTCATTTCATTTCCCATCTACCCACCAGAAATTAAATTTCCTCATGTTAAATGGGTATCATATTAAATTGGTTGATCATATACAATAAAAAAATTATAATGTTACAATATTATGTGAAGAAAAATCCTTTTTTGAACATTTTTTCATTATATAACCACATAATAGATCATAAATAGAAATGATATTTAAATAATCGTATAAATATCCTTGTATTTTATTAATCAACATGAAACATGATGTATCCTCATAGTATAAATATTATAATGAAGCATCAAATTTCATTATTTAACATATGAAATCATCACAGAACATATGAAAAAGAATATTTATTTTATGATAACATCTTTATCATAAAATTGTGATCATAAGGCCAACAATGATAATGAAACATTTCAATATGAATGTATCATAATATGCTCTTTACAAGGATACTTACTATTTTCACAACATATTAAACATTTTACAAATACGGTGCCCCGATATTTAAAATATTAACCAAAGAATTAGTGTTCTATATAATTGATACTATCCATATGATAACATGTTGAGTATAAAATTAGTATGAATAAATAAATATATCAATGAAAAAATCATATAACATTAAAAATTTATACTAATAATCATTGACTCTAGTTAAAGTATTAGGTAAATCAACTCAACTTGATTGTTTCACAGGTGTACAGAAAAGAAAATGAGGTGGAAGAATCATTGTCAAATAGATAGATGATAGAGATGAACACAATGTTTTCATTCAAAGCCATAATTATTTGTTCACCACTATTAGCGACAGACATACGGGGGTTGTTTATTCTCTTATTTGTAACACATATTGTAATGCATAAATTTTTATATTTATTTTTAATAATTTTTTTGTCTATTAGGCTTGGTTAGATCATGGAATTTCATAGTGTACAATGTAAATTATACTTCACTAGACCTTATAGTGGATACTGTTTATGTTTGATCATTTTCTGGAAACAAAATGATGAATATTCATCCCCCTTAACCATGGAATTTCAATATAAAAAAATATTACGTTAATATTCATTTCTTCTAGAGATATAAATGTCATGATGAAGAATAATTATCTAATGATTGGATCATATGGAATGAGAATATGTATCATATTGATATATAAATTGAAATTGAAATGAGCACAATTAATATCCATGAATATAATATACATCAATTTATTTTTCTAAAAATATTATAAAATAATTTTAAATATTATAGATGGAAATAAAGGAAAAGAGTTTCTCTTTTATATATAGATTTCTTTTCCCTAGAAGAAATATATTGGGATATTAAATATTTTATAAATTGGGTAGGTATCTATCTGAGGGATCATTTTAGATGGAATAGAGGAGGAATAAAAAACGAGATGTAAATTTTTTTAGGTGGATGTTGATATTTTTATTTCAAAAATGGGGGTAATTTTAATTTTCATAAATTATGGTCATGGTGAATGGGCCATTGAATATTTAAACTAAATTTTTATAAAAAAAATTTGTAATGATATATTATATTGAAGAAATCAATTAGGATATTCTATCCACGAATGTTTTAAATCCATCATTCTATATAATATTGACCATGAAATAGTTTGTTACGCCAAAATTATTATTAAAAGAGTAAATTATGTTTTATATTTTTACAATTACATATAGGATTAAATATTAAATTAATATATTTAAAATTAATTGAAAAACTGAATATATGTGTTTTCTTTGTTGAAAGATAATTTATATGTAATTATGTTAAATTTATATTAATTTATATTACTAAAACTAAAAGTATATGAAAATCTATATTTTTATTCAATACCTTATATAATTTATTTTAGAAAAATACCATAATATAATTGTTAACCTATTTTGAAGAATTTATTAATTTTTTTATTTTAATTTTATTTAAAAAAATATAAATTTTCTAAAATATTAATATTAAAAAAATATACTATTTTACATAAAATTGGATATTTTGATAATTAATAGTTTTTATTATTTTTCTGAATCATTGTTCCTATGTATTAATTTTTTAGTATTGGTTTACAATTAAATTGAATAAACATAAAATTTTAATATCAATTCGGTATTTTTTAGGATTACATGATAACCATTCAATATAAGTAAACTAAAACTAGATAATAGTCATATAATAGAAAATTTGTTTTTAAATTTTAAATATTTAAATTCAAATTATTATACTACATTTTACCCCATATAAATGGATAAAATTCCAATAAAAAATTCCCTTTTATATTAAAATTCAGTGGTCAGTTATTATTTAATTTATGATTTTAATTAATATCATATTTTGAAATACTTATTAAAAATTTGATGTTAATTAGAGAATAAAAAATAAATGATATGTACATTATATTAAAATTATTCATATTTATGGTCTTCTAATACACTACCATGTGATCACTATAATAACTAAATTATCATTATAATTAGTTTAATTTTTATATCATCAAATATTACCATCCGTAGAGTTTATCAAAAATGTGATATTGTCTTTCTTTATATTGGGAAATTTAGCAATATAAAAATCATATAAATAGTGTTGTGATATTAATAATATCAGTGGTGGAAAATGATAAATTATAAATAATTAAATAAATTAATATTGAAATTGTTAATTATATGAAATATATAGACAAGGGCCATTAATACAATGAAACAGATTTCTTAAAATTGGATATCTAATGTATCTTGCATGATTCCCCATAAATTTAGGATTAATTATATCATTAAAATTTCCCACTCAATTATATTTCCCATATTATATATCTGGTCTACCACTTCTAAAGTATGAAATTATTTCATTACATGTGTTGTACCATATGAAATATACCAATCCAACAAATATGGTTATTAATGTTGCCTATGGTTTAAAAAATATTATTTCCCTAAAATACCATATTCCATATATGTGTGCAAAAATATATCAATATTTAGATGTGTCGATAACAATTATAGCACCATGAGACTTTATTAAAGACTATTAAAAAATAAATCCTCCATAATGAATATACATCAAATAAAATGAAAATCATGAAATGTTAATATGATATTTTCACAAAAAAATATATACACATTTTTTGAAAATAAATTCTAAAGATAATTCAGACCATGAACAATATCTAATAGGGATTTCTATTATTCATGATATGATCAACTACGGAAAAATCAATCTTATCATTACAAATAGGTTCCTACAACAAATTGAGAGTTTTTAATTGTCTTTATAATATATGATGAATCATCCACTCTTAATAGATAAATTGAATCCCATATCAAATCCATCTCCCAAAAATTTAAAAAAAAAAAAAAATCACAATATAATACTTTTACCACTCAATAAATCAATTAATACATGATATTTATTTAACACACACTCAAAATCATCTCTATAGTTTTCTAAAACCAAATAAAAAAAAAGAAACCACTAAACATTGTTCTCTAAAAAACAAGAATTCGAATGTTCTAATATTAAAAACCCTACAATACACATTTTATGAATCATCTGTGACCCCCTAATGTAATTTAATGAAACCATAACATCCCATATATATTTCATTTCTCAGAAATAATTTAGATTAATAGGAAAATAATATTAACAAGTTATGAAAAGGAGTCACAATATATGTTTTATGATCCAATCCACCTAATTAATATTATTCATTTAAAACCAATAAAACACCATTTTTATTTGATATATGCTATTATTTTACTATTAATCCATACTAGTTAGGGTATAAATATTTAAGACAAAAAATAACCAAAGGGGATAAATATAAAGGGATCTTCGTATAGACAAAAAAAACTAACCATTAATTTATAGGAGATGAGTTCCTAAAAACATGATTTTCATAGGTTTTAGTTCCAAAAAATATATATGAGATGTATATAATGAATTTAATAAATTGGACCATTATCACTGTAAAAATTTAAATGATGTATAATCTTAAGGGTTATTATGTTTCTTCATAGTTCTATGAAATGGTCTTGATGACTGTATATTGATTGTGAAGAATACATTCGAATGAAAATGTCATACATTCTGGTTTTGATTTAATAGTCCTATATCATTTTTCATTTTCTATAAATGATTCCCTATTTTCCATCATCCTATTGTACAATTGATTTCAATATTATTAAAGTTCACTATAATAGTGAGCTACCCATAATCCCTCAAAAAGCACCATGTTAGAACTGAAATGAATTTTAAAATCCTAAATTGATATATATAATAACATACAGTTTAAATTCATTAAATAAATTTTTACCTGATAAATTTATGAAGAATTGGTGATGAACCTTTGTTAGAAGATATGTATATTCTTTAATTACATAAGGATGTTGGTGAAATTATTAAGATCCTAAATTTCCATTCATTTTTTACCTTTTAAGGAAATATATAAATTTAATATTTCATTAAATTTATTATTACATAATTATATGTCATGACAATTACTTATTATTTTATAATGAATAATTAATTAAATACATTAAATGTTCATTGATGAATATATATATATATCATGAATATTAGATAACATTTAATAATTATGATTAAATCATTTTTGTTCAAAGTCATGTTTTGGAAATGGGTGAGTTCCCCATAATATTAAGATGGTATAAATTTTTTAAAGGGGTTATAGAGAAATCTAGGAACCTATCTAATATCACAAAAAAAATGAGAGTCACTCCCTTTTAACCTCACATCCCTTCCAAATAGATTACTCTTCCATACACTACATCATCATAAAGTAAAATTCCTTGCATCAAACCTGCACTAAAAATCCACACCAAAATATATTAAAACTCTCTTCTGGTGGGGTATGACAATAAATTAGTGTTTGGAAAGTAAAAAGTAACTAGAAGATGTTTCCTATAATAATATGAAAACTAATTAACACATTTAACTGTTCATCATTTAGATTAGTTTGAATGAACCTCCCCATGTATTGTATTTAATAGACAAGGGAATGTCTTCCAGGAACTCTAACCATCCCAAGTGGTCTTCACACAAGAAATTACCAAAAGAACAGGCCATGCTACTGATGGATTCCAAATAGAGTGTATGTTTGTGTATAAATATGGTGTATAATATAATTTAACCCCCATACCACCCTTTGGATAGTGCTCAATGCTATCTAGATAAAGAAAAAATAGATCATTTCAGAAGGCCCATTCTCAGATAACCTAAAAGGGTAAAAAGCTTCCCAAGAACCTCTAAAGAAGATATAACCAGGTCACATATATTGGTTTATGTTGATCCTAATTACTAATGTAGGAACCAAATTATACATGGTATTATATAGCGGTATGTTAATTTCCCTGTTCACACACAAAAGCAATTTATTTTCTCAAGTATACGATATAGGAATGCACACATTTGGTTCTCCCTCAGGGCCTCCAAAGGTATATGTAAGTGCTCTAAACATCCACATGCCCATATCGATCTTTTATTCCAGTGATTAATTTGGTGAAGAACACTATGAAATACCCTCTACAGGTTATCTTACATGAATAATATGATCCTTATGTTAATTAATTTTTTCCCTTGATAATGTGGTTTCCAACATAGTATATAAAAATAGATCATCTCATATATCTAGTTATTCATCCTGAATACAACATATCAACCATCCTATCAAATTTTAAATCCATGGGACCTATTTTTTCTAATATATGATTTAGAAAATAGCACAAGGTCCACCAATATTGTTTGATCTCAAAAACAAAGCCTCTACCCATGTCCCCAATTATTTTTAGCACCCATGGGTATCATATTTGTAACCACATGCACATCCTTAAAATTCAGAGGAAGGATAAGTGCCCAATATCATGTGTAATACCGAATACGTAATCAATGTCTTATATCCTCATTTATTATACTAATCCTTACCTTTCTACTCACTAATAGATATGTCATGGATGTCTACACATGGGCCTCACCCAAGGTATATGTCCCTACCATATCCCCTGTAATGATCAAATACCGATGAATTTTTAATAAACTAGTGATGCATCATGGGAATTCTATACATAATACCCAACATACTGTTCAAAGGGTTATATTACATTTTAAAAAAGGGTTCCAAAATTTTATTATATAGTGAAGAATTTTGTTCCCACATTAGTAAGAACTTTTCAAAACTATCTGATGGAATTTTGTGACAATTAAAAACTCACATGCAGAGTGACTTGACAACAATTTTACATGGTTGAACACTAATTGATAGTCTATGGAGAAAACAAAAATAGTTTTTAGTCATAAAAATACCATTACAGATCACTAGTTATTGTGGAATATAGATATTCTGAAACAATCAATATGTTACACACACACACACACACACTACCTTAGTAGTTATTTAGGGAAACACACTGCCTCCCTCTGAACACTTATGTTAACTCCCCCTAGCTCACTAATTTGGGAGAAGCATTATTCAATTTAATGAATTGACGTTCTCTTACATAGATTATAATTTCAATCATTTTCCTTGACTTCTTTGAGACTCTTCTTTAACCCAAATGCTATGATGTTGCATGTGAGATCACTGTTCAATTAAACTTGATGTACAACACTACTATTTGGATTTCTCCATTACTAAAAAAATATCTTTACAGAGAACTAAGTTGATTTGTACTACCCTACTATCGAAAAAATCATTTTCCCAAGACGCCTATGCATCAGTCAAGAATAGAAGAGACATTTATTGATTCTCAATTTCTATTTGAATTCCAAATTTGGGAATCTCATAGCCTTTTGGAATATAGAATAATTCACCATTTTCTATAATTCTTTTTCATGTGTCAAATGATGGGATAACAGAATACTACTTATAGGAACAAACCTTCATGAATATCCCATTCCTCTAGCGGGTTTTCCCCAATCCTTCAGAAACATGATCTAAAATATCTTCTATTAGCAATTACATTGAGAAATATAACCTATTTAGGAATAATCTTATAGCCATGTAGATTCACTGTCATGCCACCCCACATTTACAAAGTTCATTTATGATGCTGCACATCTTTTTCAACATAAACTATCATGAATCCTAATCTCTATGAAACTAATTAATTTACCATTTTGAGACTAGAAAATCCTAGAAAACCACCATTGATGATGAGTTTTTATTCCTTCTGATTTTGTTCCAAATAAATTGGAAAACACTGAGAAATGATAACACCTTGTATATTATATCCATCTTTTATTATATGAACACATTCCATTAAAAACATCTGATCTACCTTGTGTGGATTGATAATAAACACAAACAAGACCCTATTTCCCAGTTACTACTGTGATAGGACTTGATCATAACAATCATTCTCTTTTGGATTATTATTTATATGGTAGATATATTCTATAAAGAACTAGCCTTGAATGGAGAGAGAAAGATCATCCAAAAATCTATGTCTATGTGAGAAAATATCATTGTATAAAATATGACGGGATATATGAATTGCATTCTCATTTATTGGAACACATAATGATGTTGAATGTTTTAATTGAGAAATATTAATTTTTTAATCACAACACCTAATTCCAATAATTTCATAGAATCATTTATTGGTTATTAAAAATCTTGCAACCAATATACCATTGTAACATTGAAATTTTCTACCTTTTCATTTAGTAATAAACCCGATGAATAAATATTTTTACTTACAGATCTCAAAATAAAATAAAACAATATTCTATCAATTCCACAAAATTGCATCAACTGAATTTTAAGAGTTATATAGCTTACACAATTTGGGAGATGGGATGAAATGTAACCTCTTCATGCACTGGGTGGTGGATAAACACTATGGTTCAACCAATGTTTATTGAACACATGTAATGCCAATGGATTGGTTATAATGTCATCCAAATGGTCATTATCCCCCACATGTTCCATTTCAACCACACCATGTTATCATTCATCCTTGATGAAGTGATATATGATCTAAACATGTTTTTTATGAGAGTGATGAACCATATTCTTAGTATAATTGATTTCTCTCTTGTTATCACAGTGAATCAAAATAGTATGTTTCACCGCATCAGTAATATTAGTTAGTTATTTAATTATCTACAGTAGTTGAGTAAAAGTCTTTGTATTGGAGATATACTCTACCAGAGCTGTAATGAGAGAATTTCTATCATATTTCATACTCATTCATCCCACAAATTTTTTTTCTTATGAATAATGTGCCACCACTTGTATAATTTTGATCCATTGAATCTCCATCTCAAAAACCATCATGAAATGATGATAATTCATTATATATTTCATATTAAATGTATTATAAAAAATTTATTACACTATAAATATACCTAAGTATTCATTTCACTATTGAAAAATTAATTTTTTTCTGATTACATTGAATACAGTCTGCTACAAATGTTCCAATGATGACATCTAGCAGCATCACAATCAAGTATAATAAACATCCAGTGATATCATGTATAGGATAGGATACAAATATGTCTCATACTCATTATTTCTTGGGTTTTCTTAACAACAATTAGATTCTACATTGGATTGGATTCATCAATGTTTATTTTATTCAAAATCACTATTGCATATAATTTATTAGAAATGAAGGTATAGTTCTTCTACTGAACAACCTGTATCTCCAAAAAGAATGACAGTTCACCAATCATAGAAATTTTAAATTCATATTTCATGTGATTAGAAAAATATTCCTTATGTACATGTATACTTCCACACAATACAATATAATCCACATACACAATCACCATATAAGGATCCTCTTTTGAATTTTTCACATAGAGATTATGGTCGACACCTCATTTTTTTTATTTAATCATCTAATGATAAGAATCTAGTCAAGAATACCAAGCTCATGGTGGAATATTTAAAACATAAATAGACTTAATTATCATAAAAAAACTTCTTTATTATGATACATGATTTATTATGGATATGAAATATTATTAGTTAAATATACATTGGATTACACAAACACATTCTTAGAGGCCATAATAGCTTGGGGCCATTTGAAACAAGCTACACATTGTTCTAATTTCATGAATTATTTTCATAATATCCCATGATTAATTTCCTATTTATTAATCCTACTTAAAACCATTATTCCTAAAATAGGGAAAGGAAACATAATATAGGGTGAGATCAGATGATCAGTAAGGGTGAACATGAAAGATATATAAACATATCATGAGTATTAGGGTATGAAAACATGAGCAAAAAATTGACAACAAAACCATTCATATAAAAGTCCATAATATTAAATCAGTGAATTAATTATTAATTGGTCATAAGACATTAATCATAAGGGAATAAGGAGCATATTCAATGAAATCATAGAATAAGAATAAGACATAGAATTCTAGTAGAAACTTAATCTTATAAATTATTTTACATAGTAGTCAAAGAACCAATACTTAAGAAATATTATAACTATGAGATTATTTACCATACCATATTTGTTATCATAGATCACACACACAACTATCTTATTAGTCAAGGTACACTCCTAAGACCAACATAGCAGAAAAAGGACATTACTAAACCAATATTACTCCATATTCCATCCTTGTCTATATAATAGGATACAAATCCTTTCCCAATTAACTGGAGGATAATATAGGTCCCACCTAAAACATAATTAAAACCTCATATATATGTTATATATAGACATAAATCATATTAGAACACAAAAAAATAAATGGTTTTTAAAAAACTTCCATCAAAACATAACTCATGTAAAAGAAACAAAATACATAATTACCAATCCTTGATAAAACAACACCATTCGAAGGAATACCAATAGCGGTATCATCAGATCATATCCATAATAAAATATAAGTGACACCAAATAATTTTTTCTTATAATGATAATGGGTTTCAATGATTACTTGAAATAGTATTTTAGGAAAATATCCTTTCATTTATAAAAATCAATTTTAAGTAATTAAACTTTTATCAAACCATTTCACTGAAATTACTATATATCATACTGATTAACCTATGAAAACCATTATTTAACATCTTTTAAATTCATTTTCTTTGAATAATCATAAAATATAATTTAATACACATTTAAATTGTTTTTTGAAGACACTATTTCAGTGGAATAAGGATTTACAACAGAAGAGAGAATAATATTACATGAAACTTATAAGATCATAAAAATTGGAATATGTATAATAAGATGAGTCAGAGGTAATTATATTAAACATGTAAAATATTATGGATTTATAACATGAATTGTGTCTCAAAGAAGGTAAATTGAGAAATATTCCCTTACCGATTTGTTAAATATTGATCTATAAACCTCACAAAATATAAATCATAAAATGGTTTTGTAAATACACATAAATTTATAGACATGAATCATATATTACATTAAAAGGTAGTATATAAACCAAAAATAGTTATGAGTGGTGAATACGACATATGTCTAAAAGATACAAAAGTGAGACTCAAAATATCATTACCTTATGCAGTGACAATCGTAAAAATTGTACAATTTTTTATAATATATATATGTTTATTATAAATATATTATAGAACCTTATTCGAATTTATAATACCATATATGACTTTTAAATGACTTTATATCACCATTTTATTAAAATTTCATGTTAACATTATACTTCGGGTAACATCTGCTTTGTTTTACACACATGTTTTGATTTGTTATATTTTTTGTCCTTGTAATTATATAATTATTTGAATATATCTAGAATGGTAACCATGATATAAATATAATATTTATTCATTATATATATTTTTTATAATAATATATAAAATATATAATTATAAAATGATGTAAAACATTCTTGAAGATGGTAGGTCGTACATACGTATGAATGTTGTTTCAACTTTATTATTATATTAAAATAAATTTACATAAATAATATATAATATAATTAAAGAATAATTATGACATCATATATTACATATAATTGAATAAACCCATCATTAATAAAATCTATGTAATGTGTCAACGAATCAAATCACATTTAGGAGGCGATAGTCCACAGCCCCAAAAATGAAGTTCCCATATTTACAAAAAAATAGAATGAAAAAAGTTATGAGTTTTATAGTAATTAAATAATAATAATACATCATAATTATCTTATATATAATATAATAATATAAATTACATAAATATTTATAACATTTAATGGTTTCAATAAAAGAATGAACAAAATGTGTTCATGAGGTGGTAGTCCCAACTACACACGAACATTGATTTTGAATCCAATATGTTGGAAACATTTGTGAGTGTAGGTTGAACCCTTAATATAACCACATCTCAGTATATGAAGGATAATGTGGTTATTATATAAAAATTAAATAAAAATATTTTAATGTGTATAAGGATGAAATAGAATAAAAATGTTAGTTGATGAACATTATCGCTTCTTTGGGTATCTTCATTTGATTTTCACAAATGGACTTACATGGTTTTATTTATAAACAGTTTAAGTAATATAGGATTAAAGAAGGGAATTTTGGTGGATATTTGGAAATATTGTTTTCCAAAAAAACCATGTTCTGATGTGTGAGGAAAATTAAATATTTTCTCTTTAATAAGAGAGGGAAGGGGAACTTTTTGAATTTCTCAAAAGATTAAATTATAATAAATTAAATGTAAATTCCAATACCTCCTAATGACTATGTATTTTTATTTAAGATTATATAATGTTCTAATATATTTTTACAATTGATTTTAAATATGTTCTTGTTATTTATTAATCCTTATCATTTTGATTAACCCGTAGTTAATACATTTTAATTTTAACTATTATTAAAAATGCTTCAATATTAGGATGATGTATTTTATATATATGAAATTTAAATTAGATGATAATTGTAAAATTGAAAATATTTCCAAAAAAACATAATCATTGTGAACTTGTTTAATTTTTTTAAAAATAATTTAATAATATATTATTTTGATAAAATATCATAAGTGTCAATTTTGACATTATTAAATTCATTAACATTAAGAAACTCAAAAAAATATAACATTAATCAAATTAATTTAGTAATTCCTTAAAATGTAATATTCATTGTGAAAAATCATAGAGAACATTATGTAATTAAATTTATATTAATTTTAATATTTTTAGTATCTCATTGTTGATTTTTTGTTTATTGATTAACTTAGGAATCATCATTTTGTAAATATTTATGATTCTTATTTCTATAATAAAAAATGAAAATAAATTTCCCTACTATAAACCATTTATTTTTCATAATAAAATATATAATCAAGTATATATTGTATTTATACCTTTATTAAAAATATTATATTTATTAAACAAAAAAGGGTGATGGAGGAAATGGTTTTTGAGAGAAAATCTCTCCTATCACATGGAAATTAAGGTGAATCCATAAAGGTTGATTAAAATAGGAATTATTACATTGATCAAACTAATGTTTTTATTTTACATTCAAGGAATGTGATTTGTGGTCCTGGGATAAAATGTTCTCATGGTGCCAAGCTGGATGCAAAAACGGGTGATACCACTTCTCTATCTTTTAATCATATCGATCAGAAAATGGGTGAGGATTCAACGTATGGTCATTCTTCAAGTATTGATGATATGGGGTGATTGTTATCTAGGTATCATGATGAGTAAATGTTGCACAATTGTATCTTGATAAATTTTTTCCAATATTTCATCGAAGTGAATGTAAAGATCATTGAAAATAGGATTGAGGAATATATATTCCCCTTGAATGCGCACATCATCCCATGTACGATGACCATCATATGGAAATTGGATGATATATGAATTATTCTTATATAAAAATAGGGATTTTATGGATAGAGTCTTGTATCGATCAATTTTTGATTTTTAAAGCTCACATTCTATTCACATTAATTGAAATTAAGGTAATGGTCTAATGGTTTTGGGAATATAAAACTATGGGTCCTAAGATTTCAGGATTAGGATCCGTAGTTTGATCCATCACTTGCTATGAAATCGGAGACACAGTCCTGTGTCTGAATTATTAGATTGATTTTTTTTCTCACCCTATTATTCTATTGGATTTTTCATTGTTTGTAGGATCACTAATAAAAATTGACAATGAAACCATGTATGATAAGTATGGGCATTACAATAATTTTCATTTCAAGTTTGATCTTTTTTCAATATTGTTCTACATTATTTATTTGGTTATAGGAAGCTCAATTTTTAGCCTATAATTGAGAAATAATATGATAAAACTTTTAATTTTACTACATGTATATTGGGTATCTTAGTGGAAACCGCCAGAAGGGCATCAGAGGCACTTATTGTAGGAATTTTTTTATTGGTTTCGTGACTGATTGTTCAATAAGGATTATTTTTTCAGTACCAATATTGCGGATAATTATTGACTAGTTTTACTATAATGTGGTCCTTGTAATGGTCTATAGTTTTATTTTGTGGGTGTTTCCCCTTCTGTAACTGCCTCTTCAGACTACTAAATTCATTATAGGAGGACTATTCAAGAAAATGTTGCTTTTGGAACCATTGTCCCTAATGTGATAGACTAGGGAAATCTGGTAGTGGCTCATATCATGCAGGATACCTCATTATAAGAGATAGCTATCAATTTATCACCCACCATAGGAGGGTCTTCTCATGATGTTGGAAATTATTTTTTCATTTTTTGTTTCCTCAATTGATAAAAAACATATATGAATATATATATGTCTAAATGAAAAAAAGATTGTTTTGTGGGGATGGATTCAAGGTGGTTTCCTCATAGAAATATAATGTTCCTGAACCTAGGAAGGTTGTATCTTCTATGCCCCCCTAATGTAAAAAGAAGGATTTGTCCACCCATTCTACAATTCATATGGCTGTTTAAGAGAAATCTCATGTATTGATGGCTGGGGCAGCATCATGATAACCATTTTTTGACATGATCACATTATGAGAGAAGGATATCTCAATGGGGGACACTTCATAGCCTGATACAAGGCATAATAAAACTAATCAAATGGAGATTTTTAATATTAATTTAATTATGGATGTCTTATGTAATGAAATTGGAAGCAATAACGGTACATAAATTAGAGTGGTTGAAAATATAGTTGAGGAGGATGTTGATGACTTAATAAATGATATCACTAAAGGCATTGAGTCTCATGGTGATGAAGATGAACAATTAATCACTGATGATATTGATGTGACTTGGTGGGCTCCAAAATATCAGAATAGATTCCAACATCCAAGAAGTCATTACATCTCCTAGGTAATGTGTTTTGGATTGAAAATGTGATGATTAATACATGACACTCTAATTTTTGGGAACTATTATTTTTTCCCAATTTGTATTTTCACATCCATCACTGCTATGTACGTAAATATTATATATATATTTTTTGGGGCAATGGATCTTGATCCATAGTTCTTACTGTTGTGAGAAAAAGTAAGTGTGGGACATTTTTTCACTTTCTTTATTTGAATAATATCTAAGTCAATTTCATAGAAAATTTTCAATTAACAAATTCATTTTCAAAATTTATATTAAGTGAAAAATAATTTTCATCAAATAATGTTTGGGAAATTTTTAGGGTACTTTTATAATATGTATAACATTAATTTCACCCTTAACTACCAAATTTACAAATACCCAGGGTAATAAAAATTACTAAAGTTACTATTCATATTGTCTAAAAATAAAAGGGAACATAATTCTAAATTTGAACAATGTAATTCCAAATGAGAAATATATTTTCCAAATTAAATATAATGTATTTCATATAATTTATTTACATTTAATCTCATTGAAGGACATTGAAAATCTATTTTTAAAGTGAAAAAATTCAAAAAAATGAAACATTTTTATAAGAAAATTAAATGTGAAAAATATGGAAATAAACTTCATTGGATTAAATAATAAAAAATTGATCTATTTATTCATTTTAAAAAATCCAAAGTATATGTTTTCACTATAAATTATTACGATGAAAGTGTTTTTTTAAATTAAAATTTTGAATTTTCCAGAATTCATCAAAACATTAAACCTATCCATAAAATATGAAAAATACAACAAAAAATAAATTTTTATATCTCAATTTCAAATAATATGTTTTTTTTTCAAGTAGAATTTATAACAATTTTTAATTTTTTTATTAGGTGTTACATCAATATGTTGAAAAATATATTTTTAAAAAATACATTTTTATGTAAAAATTTGAAATTTTTTATTATATTATGTCTAGAAAAAACATGACATGAATTTTAAACAAAATATATTGAATATATTATATTTATATCATTAATATAATACAAAATGGTTTATTTTATTGTTTAGTTCTATTAAATCAACATGGCCATATTTAAGTATATTTTCAAAAAAATATTCCTATTATTTTAAAAATGGTTTTCCAATAATTTAGAACTATTTGGTCAATCAATAATATATACATGTGTATACCATAATTTTAAAATTTAGTTAATATTGTTCGTACCATAAATTCTAATGGATAATTTATTATTATCTAGTTTAAATAAATACAATAATAAATATATGTTATATAGAAACACAGTACTGCATGGAACACAAACTAAGCCTATGTTGTGTATAACACAAGATATAAATATTTTTTAAAGAAAATATATCTCATAAGGAGGAAGAAATGTGGGTTCCCTTTAGTGGCGATTTTCTAGAGACCTAAACCTGTTCTTTCTTGATTATGGCAGATCCTCTTGATTGCTTCTTCAATCCCAGGTATGTCTTCATCCCTCCGGTGAAGGCTTCCAAGGTAAGTGGGGTTGTATTTGTTCCCGTTGAGGCGGAAATGGGGGAAGCACAGAACCCTAAGGCCTCGAATGATCGAGTCAAGTCCTTTGCTTATTACTCTAGGTTTTTCTCAAATCTTCATCAATCCTCAGATGCCCTTCACAAACGAATCACTAAAAATGGGTCTATAGCTTTTGTGGAAGAAATCCAAAAATTCATGAAGACGGTCTCGATGAGTGTCAGTTTTCCCTCCTTTCTTGGATTTCGAGCTTGCAAAGGGACTCTCCTTTGACGCTTGATGATATCAAGGATTGGATGCTATAGAGATGGGGCTTCAATGATTGGTGCTTGATTTCTCTTGGGAATGGTATGTATCATATTGTCTTTCCGTCTAAAGAATTCCTTTATTTTTCTTGGGGCTTCGGTCCAATTACCTTGAAGCCTGAGTTCATTGTTTTTCAGCAATGGGACCCTTTATCACACCCCTTTTCTATTAAGAGTTCCTCCACCCAAACATGGATTAGAATTAGGGGTCTTAGTTGGTTCTTCTGGCATCCAGAAATTCTATGGGAAGTAGCTTCTGCTGTAGGATCTCCTATTAAGGTTGACAAAGAAACTGAACTCTCTATGTTTGGTCACTTTTCACTTGTGCTAGTTGAGGTTGATCTAGACCATAAGTTTATTGATAACATTTTTCTTGTGGTTGGTGATTTTAAGCTTGAACTCTCAATCCAGTATGAATGACTGCCTAATTTTTGGGATTCATACCTTTGAATTGGTCACTCGCGTGATCAATGTAGAAGGAATATCAATTGTGCTATGTGTTAATCTTTTGGGCACTCTGCCGATCAGTGTAAGAATGTTCAAACATGTACTGGACAGACTGGAAATAAGGTATTCAAGAATAAGGATACTTCCTCTTTTGTTGAGATTCACAAGCAGGGATTAAATGAGGCCCCTATTGGTGTGGATTTTGCGTGCGCACCACAAAATGTCAATGAAGTGGTTAGTGGTGTTGATGCTTCCCGAAATGCTAGGGGATCAACTGAAGCAAGAACATCCTAGGCTGAATTGGCTTACAATGACTCTGACTACAAGGAACTTATTCAAAAAACTATTAATATAGAGATGGGTGAAATAGAAGTTTCTTTTGCTAGCAGTAATGGAAAGTTGAAGTAGCTTGATGCTGATGGATTTGAATTGGTGATGTCCAGAAAGTCGCAATCTCCCTCTAATCGAGCTGAAGGGGTGCTGGTGGCCAAGGATATTGGGTGGTATTTTGTGAGCATTGGGACCACGGTAGAGGCTCTTGAGCATGTTGTTCCAGATTTTCCAAGTATGGACTCCCAGATTGGGACCTCTGACCCTACTGCTCAGGATGGTGCATCTCCTCCTCCCCATGCTGAGTTGCTAAATGACATCCAGACTAATGCACATGCTATTTTACAAGATGATGCCCATGATGATTCAGCCTCTCTGCTGCATAAATATGATGGGGATTCCAAGGATGTTCCACTGCAAATAGCAACAAAATTGTCACCAGGACTAGAAAAAGCTGGTTTTAATTTTTTTTTCTATGTTAGATTCTATTAACACACATGAATTTGACTTGCTCAATCTTGAGGGTCTTGAGAATGCAGGTTGTAGTAATCGAAAACATGGTCATTTGATGCATTCTACTATTATAAAGGTTCTAGTACAAACATTGACCCATGTTGGAGGTGTTGATACTATATCCAGTGAAGATGTAACAATACAAGAGGCTTTGCAATATAAAACTACATGAACAGAGCAGCTGTAGATGGAGGCTAGTGTATCAGAACAGGCTACGGATATGCAAGTTGTCATGTTTCAGGAGGAGGTGGCGGTCTAGGATGAACATGATGTTTAGGAGGTCCAAGAGAAGATTATGGCTTCAAATCAAGTGGAAGAGATAGTAGATGAGGCATCTAATTTTCATCAAATTCAATGGCAAAGAGGGTGTCACTCAGCCCCTGGTGGTGGAAATAGAAGTCGGGGTCGGCCTAGGAAGAGGTGATAATTATTATGTATGCTGATTATTCTGCATTCCTTTTGTTGTGGTATTGTCACCTCTTGAACATTTATTCCTTTTTCTGTACCTTTACTTTTTATTTAATAAATTATGGCACCATGGATCCCAATCAATGGCAGAGCCTCCTTGAGTATATCTCATAAAATTCTTGACGTGTTACATTTTACCCCCCTTAAAATGAATTTATCCCTCTAATGTTTCCTAGTTTATAAATTATTTAATACTTTAATGTTTCATTCATAGAAACCCACATTGTACCAAGTAATACTAAAACATAGTATTTAAAGTTTAACGTTTGAAACATAACGGTTAACCATAGTGACTCAAAACCATACTTCTATGGAAAAGGGCATAGTTGGAAAGAGATAACATGGACATGGAAGTCAAATATTACTATCACATTATGATGGAGAGTGATAGAAAACATATTCAAGTAATTTTAACAACCAAGAAACCACAAACCAAATAGTTATTAAAAATTTCACTGATATCATAAAAAATTATGATAATAGGATGGCCACTTATTTGAAAATCCCTTGAAAATATATTTCTACTTTATTTCATCTCATCAGTACAATTTCACTCTATGGTTGTGCCATTATCAGTATTCACATTATTTTTAACACTAATAAATGATGTTGAAACTGTAATACATACAAAACTAGTATATTATAAGATCCATAATAGGTTGACAATTCCTTCCCTATATATATATATATTAATATTCACAATAAATTTTTTCGAACATGTTATCCAATGTGAATAAATCTTTATTTTATTAAACATTAAATACTAAAATATATACTAAAATTCAATGTAATCATTTTCATAAATAGTAACCCATATTAACCTTCAAAAATATTAAAATCTAAGACATTCAAAAAAGTTAACTATCTTTTAAAAATGAAATCATCATTAATCCACAAAAAAACATGATTTAGATCTTAATTGTCACACAACAAAAATGTGGAGACCATTTTCATTTATTTTATAAACTATGGAAATACCCATAATTAACAATAAACATTAGTAGAAACATGCACGATTTTAAAAAACTGTTTACTCATAAATAAATAAAAAATTTCTATAATATCAATCACTGATATCAGAAACCACCTTTGAATCTTCTCATCTTTAAGGTCATCATATTATCCCATTTCACACAAACATCTCTATATTTAATCATCCCAACATCATGTTCACATTAATGGTTATCCTTCCTTTAATCATGTGTTTTCCAAAAAATAAAACCTTTCCACCTCAATCACTTTTGTGGTTACCCATATCATTATACATGTTATCTTCAATAATTAATTAATAACTACAAAATCACAATTCATAGATGTTTCGTTACTCTGTAAAACCACAAAATTAATTCTATTACAATAATATAGAATTCAATTTCTTAAACACTCAATCATTTCACCATTTCAATGACATAATCAAGAACTCCAATGTTGTTCGCATGTGATTTTACATTGTCATTGGCCTTTATTAGTTACTAACACTAATCATCATTTATATCCCTTAGATTAGATAATTATCTTTTATAACTCAAATTTTTCTTAAACATAATTCATTTAACTATGGGATGGGTGAATTAGGGTGTCATATTTTTATTTTAAACTTATAAATCCTATTCCCACATTGGTGGGAACTTATTAAACCAGTATGATGGAACCATGCACCAATTTAAAAAATAACATTCCAATAGACAACACAAAAAATTTACTTGGTTCACCAATAAGGGCTAGTCAATGGATAATATGGAAATAGTGTTTAATTCATACATAAATCCATTATGCTTCACTAGTTATTATGGAATAAAGATGGTAAAATACAATCACTATGTTTCAGGAAAAATATTCTAATATAATTTTATAGATAACACATTTTATCTATTGAAACAATTATTTTAAATCCTCCTAGCCTATCAATTTTGGATAATCCTTTCCCAATTTAATGACTTGAGGGTCTCTTTCAAATATTGGAATTTCAATTATTTTCCCTCACTAGTACATGGTCCATTATTCACAATATTCTTGGGTTTATATACTTGAGAGCATTTTTCACAAAAATATAATGTCCAACACTACTATTTGTGAAGGTCCCTTAGGAAAAAATCCATTCATAGATCATTAAGACAACATCAATTACCTTATCATCATGAAACTCCTTTCCCCAGGATCCCTATGCATTAATCAAGAATAGAAAATAATTTTTTTGATTCTCATGTTCAATTAGAATTCCTAATTCAAAAATCTCTTAGTCCTTTTTATTATAGAACAATACACCATTTTCAATTATCATTTTTCATGTGTTAAATGAATTGTGGGTGGTATCCTATTTTTGGGCACAAACCATCATGAATAACTAACACCTCCAACTATATTTTCTAATAATATTTAAAAAAATTCTCGAAGATCCTTTATTAGAAATGAACTATAGAAATTTATCCTATTCATGTAGAATCTCAAATTCATCTAGAATCACCATCCCACCATCACACATTCTTAAAACATACTTGTGATACTCCACATATACTCTAATATCAACCTTTGTGAATCCTATTCCTCATGAAACTAATGCATGTATCATATTTGATATTATAAAATCCATGGAAACAACCTTTCTTGAACTTTTCTTCTTCCCATTGATTTCAAGCCTAAAAATTTGTAAACACATGGAAATGATGGCACTGTAAACACTATATCTATCTCATATTGTATGATCATGTTCCTCTTAAAGTCCCTGATCAACCAAGTGTGGATTGAAAAAAAAAACACAACCAGTCTCTGTTTCAATGTTCAAACATTGATATTACATAGTTCCAACAATCAACCCCTTTTGGATTTTTTGAAATATGGTTGATAAATTCAATAAAGAACCATCATTGGAAGGGGGGAAACAACTCATTCAATACTCTATGTCTATGTGAGAAAATTACAGTGTATCAAAAATAGGGGAAACATGAATTGTGTTCTCATTTATCAAAACTCTTAAAAAGGATACATATAATCTCTAATAAATGTTAATTTTTTCCTCATAACCCCCAATTCTCATCATGTCATAAATGTATTTCATTGTTTGAAAATATCCTATAACAGACATACCTATATATTATTGAAATTATTAACATTTCCATTTAGTAAGAAACCTGAAGAAATATTATTTATTCTTATAGATCTCAAAATAGACACCACCAAGATCATATCACACCCAAAAAGCATTATCAATTTCACAATTATATTAATGCAGATAACACAAATGAGGAGAGGGGATAATGCATAACCTCGTCATGCATTGGGATGTGGATGATCACTAAGGATCAACTGATGTTTCTCGAACACATGTGATGTCAATGGCTTAGTTAGAATGTCACCCACATGGTTATCAGTTCCAACATGCCCCCCTTTAATCATACGAGGTTCAATTTTTTCATTGATTAATTGATATGTGATCAAAATATGTTTTTTACAAGAGCACTGAAAAATATTCTTAGTAATACTGATCATGCTTATATTATCATAGTGAATCGTAATTTGTTGTTTCACCACATCAAAAATATTAATTAGTTGTCTTTCATACAAAATATTCAAGCACAAGGATTTATAGTATAGATATAATTATATTCATCCATACTAAGAGAAGTTCATTCCTATTTATTTCTCAACCATCCCACACATTTTTTTCCCATGAAGAATGTTCAACCACTTGTGGAATTATAATCCACCATATCTCTTGCGAATGAACCATAAAAAATGATGATAATTCATTATCTCTTACTACAGGAACGTATAATATGAAATTTAATATATCATGAATATACCTAATGATTTATTTTACTACTACCAAATGGTCTTCCTTCAGTTAAAATTAAATTTGGGCCAATAATAATGTGATAATGATGATATCTAGCTACATCATAGTCTAGTATAATAAGAATATAATGGATTCATGTATATGGTGGGATTCACAGATGTGACATATTCATTCATTCACGTTTTTCACATACAAAGTCAAATTATACATTAGTTTTGAGTCATTCAAGATGAATTTCTTCCAATGAAATATTTCCTATATTTCATTATAAATGAATGTATATTTATTATCTTGAACCACTTGAATCCCCAATAAGTATGTGATTCCACCAATCAGGGAAATTTAAATTTAAAATTTCATGTTATTAATTTTTTTCCACTAATCTAATCACAATCCTAGAAAATATAATATCATCCACATATATAAGGATTATATATAGTCTTCAGTTTAATTTGTCACATAGAGATTATGATCAAAATCAACTATTTTAAATTTAATCTTCTAAATATAATAATCTAGTTAAAAATACCAATCTCAAAGTGTATGATTTAATGCATATATGTCCTTATTTATTATAAAACCCATTTTATTATAGTTATAGAAAATTATCATCCATGTATATGAAATATTTTAAGATGAATTTTTATTACATTATAGAAACTCATCCTCAAAGAATATAATATCTTGGTACCATTAGAAACATTGAAAAAATTAATTCAAACTTTGTGAAAATTATTCAACATATCCCATAAAGATATTCCCCCTTAGTAATCCTACATAATCCTTTCTTCATAACCTTGGAAAAGGAAACATAAGAAAGGGAGAGCTTAGATGCTCTATAAGAGTTCACATGGAAGAAATATAAGCACATCATCCATATAAGGGTATGAAAATAATATCATTACCTTGAAATGAAACCATTAATATCATAGATCATAATCATGAATCACTGAATTAATGATTTGTAGGTCATATGAAATGAATCATAAGAAAATCCATATCATATTCTGTGAAATCATAAAATATGAATAAAGCATTGAATTGTGTAAGGAACATAAGAATATAAAATTATTTTTGTAGTATTAAAGTATTCATACAATATCCATTTTAGTATTTTTATTTCTCTTCCCATATCATATTGGTAGTCATGGTTCACTCCCATGACCATCTCAGAAGTCATGATTCACTCCCTAGTCAATCTTTACAGAAAAAGTCCTTTACTAAACTGATTTCACTCCCTGATCTATCCAAGTCCTTATCATTACATATAAATAATTTCCTAAATAAATGGTGGATGATATGTGTACCACATTCCATATAACAAAAACCATTCATACTATTTCCCAAAAAAAATAAATCAAATTAGTGCACATAAAAATAAATTTGTTTCATAAACCTTCCATCATAACATAACTCATAGAAGAGAAAAAAATTAAAATGTATTAATCAGTAACAAAAACCCATTCTTAGAAAGAATAAAAATGGTTTCATTGGATCATATCCCATGTAGAATATATGTAACATCAAATAATGTAGTCTTTTAATGAAAATAGTCTTGAAATATTACCTGAAATAATTTTTGATTAAAATATTCTTTCTATTATGAGATTTTTTTTTAAAATCATAAAACATTTATAAAAAAATTTTCATTAAAAATATCAATTAAATATTATGAATGCAAATTTTAAAACCATTTAAAACATATTTTATATTCTTTCTCTTTTAAAATTCATTATGTATTATAAAACACATTTAATACATATTTAGATGGAATAAAGATTTCCAAATTAAAAGACAATAAAAACAAAAGAAACTTATAATATCATAAATAATGTATATTCATAATAAAAAATTTCATAAGTATTATATTATAGGTCCATTATATATCACGTTTCTCAAGGAATTCCAATTGAGAAAAAATTCCCATACCGAATTGGTAAATTTTTTTCTGTAAACCCCATGAAAGATAGATCATAAAATTTTTATTTAAATAACAAAAAAAAAATAATATGGATAATATATTTAATTTATTTTTAGTAAATAACACTTTAAAAAATAACTTTTGGTGAATATGGTATTGGTTTGGAAGAAATAAAAATGAGAATAGAAATTATTTTACCTTATGTATTGACTGATGTCAAAATCATACAAACATACTGTATTCCATATAAATATATATAAATATATTTTTAAATCTAATACAAAAGATTATTATAATTTATAACACCATATATTATTTTATTATAAGTTTGTATTACCTGTTTATTAACAATTTCACGTTAATGTTAGGCTTCGAGTAACATCTCCTTTTTTTCGAAAGTGTTTTGATTTGTTATAATTTTTGTCATGTAATATATAATATGATTTAAATATATATAGAATTATATATATGATATAAATATCATATATATTCATTATAATTTTTTTATAATAATCTGTAAAATATAGATTTAGAAAATGATACAAGACATTCCTGGAGATGGTGGGGCGTATATATACATAAAATCTATTTCCGATTTATTATTATATGAAAATAAATGATGTAAATAAAATAAATATAATATAATTATATAAGTAATTATATATTATATATTTCATATATTTTGACTTAACCCATCCTTAATAAATTATATGTAATGTGTGAAAGAGTGAAATCACTTTGGGGAGGAGGTTGTTCACACGTCCACAAAAAATGTTTTCTTACATCCTCAATAAGGAAATCATGAAGTTATGAGTTATATAATAATAAAATATGGATAAAAATCATAAATATAATAAATATAATATATTAATAATAAATTGCATCATTATTTCCAGCCATGAAAGCTTGAAATAGAAGAATGAATAACATCGAGTAAGGCGGCTGTCCTCCATAGACAAGAATGATTAATGTTTATCCCATTTGTTGGAAATGTGTATTAGTGTAGGTAGAAACTTTATTATAACCATATCTCTCTCTCTATATATATATTATACTAAGGTTATTATATAAAAATTAAATAAAAATATTTTAAGGTGTTTAAGGAAGAAATAAAATAAATTAGTTTTTGAACATTGACTCTTCTTTGGGTATCTAATTATGATTGTCAAGAAATTAATTCCTTTATTTTCATTCTAACCAATGTAAGGATTCTAGGAATAAGTGTGGGAATTTTGGAGGATATTTTGTTAGATTATTTCAAATCCAAATAGTTTCTTTAGTGTCATGGACAGGTAAAAAGATCATCTCGTTAATAAGAGTGGGAAGGGGATGTTTTTGAATTTCTCAAAATTTTAATTTATAATAATTTCAATTTAAATAGAAATTACCCATAATGGATATATATTATAATAAAATATGTTAAATGTTTTTAATCTCATAATCCAAAATATTTTAGATAATATAAAGTTTTATTTTAATCCTTATCATTTTGATTAACAATTTGTTAATCCATTTTAATTTTAACAATGGAAAAAATGATTCAATATTAAGAGGATGTAATGTTTACATATAAATTTTCAATTATAACATAAATAGAAAATTCAAGATATTTTATACTTTATCTATTCAATATGTCTTTATTTAATATATTTATTCTTTTAATATAATTTCATAATATATTATTTTTATAAAATATCATAACTCTCAATTTGACAGTATTAATTACTACAAAATTAAGAATCTAAATACACCAAGATAACATCAAAATAATTAATCTAATAGATCCCTAATATGTAATATTCCTCTTAAGAAATCATGAATCTTATTAAATAATTCAAAATTATATATTTTTTGATATTTTTAATATATTTTGATTGATTGTTTTCATTAATTTAATAATTACTAAATTATCATTTTGAAAATTTTTATGATAATTATTTACCTACTAAAAATTAAAAATAAATTTCCATGATATAAAAAATTTATATTTCATGATAAAATATATCATCATGTAAACTTCTATTTATCAACATATTAAAAATATTATTCTAATTAAACGTAGTAGTGTAATGGAAGCAATGTTTTTTGAGAGTGTATATACCTCTCCCATGGCCATAAGGGTGAATCCATGAAGATGTATTTAAATTGGGACTATTACATTGATCCATCTCGTGTTTCTATTATACATTAATAGAATGAGATTTTTGGTCCTAGTTTTATATCTTCTTCTAGTGATGAGTGGGATACCAAAAGGGAGAAACAACTTCTATTTCCTCAAATCATATTGATCAGAAAACATGAGAGGGTTTGAGGTCTGACCATGCATCAAGACATTAAAATAAGGGACGATTTTTCACAATATCCCCCAATGATACGATTTAGTGAAAATATATCTTGAATACCGGTTCCCAATATTTAATGAAATTAAATCTGAATCTCTAGGTATATAGGTTTATGGAATGTATATTATCCTTCATTATGTGCATTATCCCCTCTATGAGGAACACATCCCAGAGAGCAGATTATTTAAGAAGGTGGATTCTATAACATATGATATTTAATATATGGAAGCTTGAATCGATTAATATGCGATTTTATACTTCAATTTCCATTCACATGAATTTAAATTAAGGGCATGGTCATGTGGTTTCAAGAATACCAAACCATGGGGGTCCTGATATTTCATGATTCAAACCAGTCATATGATCCGTCTCATGATGGGATCAGAGTGACATAGTCCGAGATTTGAATTAAGTGGTTGAACTGGTTCTTCTTTCGCCCTAATATTATATGTGATATTTATTTTTATATGGAATCACCCATCAAGATTAACAACGAAACTAGTCTGCTAGGTTTGGATGATACATTAATGATTTGGGCGAATTTGTTCTTGGTTCAAAATAGATTTAAATATTTATTTATTTTCTAGTGAGCTAAAATTTGAGCATTTAATTGAGTAAAATATATACCAAACAACTTTTTAAATTTAATTTCTATTAGAAATTTTAGAGATAACATCCATGAAGTAATCAGAAGCTCTTATATGAATAAATTTGGTCATCAGGTTGATGAATGATGGTTCAAGATGGTAGCTTTTGTTGGCACCAATCTTGTAGAACATTCATGAATAGTTATTCAGAATAATGGTGTTGGGATTGGTTGGTCATTTTTTGTGGTTAATATTTCCCATTCTACAACAACCTCTTCAGACAGGGGCTTTCTTGATGGGGGGATTATTTAGGACAATGTGACTTAGGGAACTAGTGTCCCTACTCTGATTGAGTAGGGAATTATAATTGTGCCTCCTCTTGTACAGGAACTATGTTCCAGGAGATTGCTATAAAGGGTTCTCCAAATATTAGAGAGTCTAATCATGATTTATGAAATAATATTTTCCCCGATGTTTTCTCAATTGATAAGGAAGCATATATAAATATGGCTAAGCCTAAAGTAAAAAATTGTGTTGGTCAAGTAGGGATTTCAGATGGTTTCCACCTAGAGATATAATTTTATTAAACCTGTTAACACTATATCTTCTATGCATACCACATGTTAAATGATTGAGTTTTCAACCCCTTCCAAGATGCCTAGGTAAATTTAAGATCAAGCTCATGTAGTGATGGATGGTGCGACATCATTACAGTTCAGTTTTGACATGAGTACACTTTGAGAGATTGAAATATCTATGGGGATGAGCACTACCATTCATGATCCAAGTCCTATTAAAATTTCTCAGACTATGATTTTAAACATTAATTTTAGTAAGGATGTTTTCTTTGAAGAATTTGGAATATTTTTTTGTACATACATTGGTTTGAAGGAAAATAAATTTGAGCATGGTGATGATGTATTTATGAATGGTGCCATTAAATAAATTGAGTCTCAAAGTTATGAGTATGATTAATTGATAACTAATGATCTGAATGTCACTTTCTAAGATCCTAAATATTGTATGAGAGGCTGAAATCCAAGAAGTTGTGACATCTCCCAACCTTGGTGTGATAGATAGAAAAGACGATGATTACAGCACAATCAACTGCATTGTTGGAATTATTTTCACTTTTCATTTGTTTTTCTCACCTCCATCTCAAATTTGTAACATTATTTTTAATAATATATTTTTTGGGACCATAGATCAGAATCCATGGTCTTCACTTTTTTGAGTTAATATAAGAGTTTGAAATTTGTTTAAATTCATTGATTTTAATAATATATAATTTATTGTCATGGAAAAGTATCAATTAAATAATTAATTTTGGATCCTCAGGTGACATGGGTCAGATTACATTCAACCAATAATATATGGGTAATTTTTATGGTAGTATTATAATATTTATACTTTTATTTTCATCCATTAATATTTGAATTTCCATTACCCATGGTTATAAATGGTACTAAATTTATTATTTATATTTTCCAAAAAATAAAAGGGACTTAATTACTAAATTTGGACACATTGATTCCAATTTTTGAATATATTTTTCCAAATTCAAAACATAGTATTGAAAATAATTAATTTAATATTAATCTTGTAGATGGAATGAAAAATAGTTGTTTTAAAGTGAAAATGTTCAAAATATTGAAATTTTTTAATAGGACTATCTGATACAAATATTATCAAATTATTCATTTAAACCAATAAAAAATAGAATTTATCAATAAAAACTATTTTGATGAAAAAACGGTTTTCGATTAAAATTTAAAATTTTCCATTAGTTATCAAAACATAAAACATATCAGACAAATACCAAAAATGAAACCGATGTAAATTTTTATTTCTCAATTACAATGAAGAAGTTTATTTTTCAAATATAATTTTTAGAAGGGTTAAATTTTATTTCTAATTGATGTTCTATCAAAAGGGGAAAAAATTCCATTTTTAGAAAAATAATTCTTTTAAGGGAAAATTTGGATTTTTTCTTATATCATGTCTAGAAAACACATAATATGAATGTTTAAAAATATATTTAACATAGAATATAAATATTTCATTAATACAAAAAAAGTTATTTTTTAATTATTGGTATAGAACACACTTGTACACATATAATTTTATAAAACAAACATTTCCTTTTATTTTAAAATGGGTTTTACCATCAGTTATAATTAATTAGACAATAAATTATTTATACACATGTAAACCATAATTTTATAATTCAGTTAATTTGTTTCATACCATCCATTATAATGTATAGGTTATATTTTTATCATTTAAAAAATAAAATAAAAAAATATGTTTCATGGATACTCTGTATTGCAAGTAATGAAAGCTAATCCAATGCTGTTTGTAGCACAAGAAATAAAGTAATTTTTTTTAAAAAAGTCTATTTCATAAAAATCTCATAGTGTTACATTTGACTCCATTAAAATTACTTTAATCCTCCAAATTTTTATGGGTTATCATTGGTTTTATAATTAAAAATTTCTATCATAGAAAACCACATTATAAAAATTAATACTAAAACATACTCTTAAGAATGGAATGTTGGGTACATTAAGATTACCGATACTAACTTAGATGTAAATTTCCACAAAAGATAACATAGGTGGAAAGTGAAAACATGGACATATAAGTGAAATATAACTATAATGTTATGATGGGGAGTGATATATAACATATTCAAGATAAGGGTAATAACAAAAAAACTGCATTATATATAGTTTGGAAAAAGGACATTGATATAACAAAAAATGATGATAATTGGACAAAAGTTTGTTTCAAAATCAATTTAAATGATATAATTAATTAATTTCATCTCATATTTATAGTATCACTCTTTTTTTTCTGCCTTTATCAATCTCTACCTCAAACCATGCACCATTAAATGTATCTGAAATTATAATACCTACAGAACTAGGGGATTATAAGATCAATAATATGATGACGAGTACTTCCTTGTTTATCAAGTTATCTACACAACAATTTTTTTACATGTTATCCAATATGTATAAATATTCAATTATGAAACATTAATTTCAAAAAACTAAACAAAAATTTAATGTAAACAATTTCATAAATGGTTACGCTTATAAACCTACCAAAATATTAAAATATAATGCTTTCAAAATAAGATAACTATCTACCATAAATCAACTCATCAATAATCCCCTAAACAATATGATGGAGATATTAATTGTCTCACACCAATAATGTGAATATAATTTTCATTTATTATATTAAAACATTCTAATAACCTGGATTTGAATAAAATATTAGTGAAAAATTGCATATATTTAAAAAACACATTGTTTATAACATAAATCCAAAAATTCTGTAATCTTAATCCATGATATCATAAAACACATTATAATCATCTCATCCCCAAGTCATGAATAATATCACATCATAGTCAAACATCACTATATTTTATTATCAAATAATCATGACCATATTAATTTTTGTCCACCCTTAATCAGGTGTTTTCCAAAAATATTACCTTACCACCTCAATCACTATTCATGGATCCAGTATATTAAGAATATTATCATAAATTGTTAATGAAAAATAATATTATTCCAAATCATAGATGTTTCATTACTCTTTAAAACCATAAAAGTAATTCTACAATAATACTCTTGAATTTAATAATATAAAATCTCAATCATTTAACCACATTATTGACATACATTACATCACCAATAGTGATCACATGTAATTATTGATTGTATTTGTCCTAAATAGGGTATTGATGTTGATCGTCATTTAGACACCTTGGATTATGTAATTGGTTATCACAAATCACAATTTCCTTACACATGAATTATTTACATATGTGAAGGGAATTATGTATACCCATTTCTCTATTTACATCATTAGAAATATTTTTTGCATCACATCGATAGTAAATTGCTTTATAACCATCATTCCCACACATAAAACATTTACCAGTACCCTTATGAAACTTTTTTCTTTGTTTCCTTCAAAACAATGATCATAAAAGAAATATCATCCTCTTTTCCGCATGGTTTTTAAATTTTACTTCAATCTCTATATTCTGTTTCTTGTAAAAACCATTATATTGATATATACTTATAACATATATATTCCCCTTGATATAACAATTAAAAATATACCCAAAGCTACCATAGTATCTTATTGCTGACTATCATTGAATTATTGGGTTCAATCTAATGAGGAATTTATTTAATTATAGATTGAATGATAATACCAATAGCACACCTTGAATAAACTATTAATTAATCCAAAAGGTACCATCTAAATAATCATCCCTTTGCAATAAATCATGAAAAACTTCATCTATATAATATTTATGAATACATGGAAATTACCTATCAATGAATAACTTATTGATCCCATCCCAATCGATGTATTAAATTTCATCTTGATGCCCTGTATTCATTATTAGATTCCATAACTTCATTCCTTTTCCATAAAAATGATATACATACAAAATGATTTTTTTGTTTTGAACACTGAAGGATGGAAAATATATTTTATAAGGTTTTGATCCATTTTCCAGTAACAAGTATATCATAAGACCCACTAAAAAATGGTGGAAGTTTCCTAATGAAGGACTCAAATAATGTTGGTTCATTCACCACTCAGTTGGAATTCGAGAATGATTCAAATCTTTTGTAAGTATATAGATAAAATTTTTCAGTCTAGATCCAATAACAATTTTTTTGTCAAGGATGAAAATAATTTCATTTCCCCTTGAATTTACCATTAAAATAGTTCTTTAGGGTTCAATATAGTTAATAAACCTAGAATCTGAATAGAGATAAAAACTAATCGTAGTAGTAGAACCGCATAATAAGTGTAAGTTACCTATTATATTACAATCCATGACACCTTAGGTTTAATTATAAATTATTCATGATTATTAAGTAAAATAGAGGATTTTAACATATAATTAGGCTTATCATTTGAGTAATTCATAGATATATATTTATAAATAATCATAAAGATCTCAATAATGTTTTCTTATTCTAGTTTCAAATGATTGATTAAAACATTTATCTTATACCTACTAAAACAACCCATGATTTTTGTATATGGATGTTAAATATTTTTATTTCAATAATAGTTACATTACATAAAATCAACCCCAAATACCATGATTGTCTAGTGAATTTCAAATCAAAAAACACATTTAAATAATTTGGTGAATTATATTCATCATATCCAATAAAGATCATCCGCTTTAGAACTGCTACTAAAATAATTTCATTATAACCTAGGGAAAGGAAGCATAGAATATAGAGAGCTCATATTCTTAGTAAAGGAAAACATAGAAGACCTATAATAATATCATGAGAATAACAGTATGAAAATATGAGAATAAGATGAACTAGAAAACTTAACATATCAATTATTATAATCATTAAACATTTAATTAATCATTGGTAGTTCATATGACCTAAATAAAAATGTAATCGATATAATATTACATGAAATCATAACGTAGGAATAATAAATGTAATTATGGTAGACAAATAGGTATATAAAATGAATTTAATAGTATTAGAGGCATCAATACCAAGTAAATATTAGTTTTATGGTTTTACTACCTGTACCATCATGGTAGTCATGGTTCACTCCCATGACCATCTTATTAGTCAAGGTTCACTCATAAGACCATCTTATCAAACAACGTCCTTTATAGGACCAAATTCACTCCTCATTCATGATATGTTTATCTCAGGATATATAAATATTCACCCAATTCATTAAATAGAGATATGTTTCCCACCCATAAAATAATTAAGACCATACATATGTGTTCCATAATAAAATTAATATTATCATAATCCACAAGAAATTGGTTTCATAATCAATTCATCATAACATAACTTAGGGAAATTAAAAAACATCATATGTATCAATACATCATAAAAATAAAAATTTTTAGAAATAATAAAAATGGTATCCTTAGATAATATCCCAAGTAAAACATATGTAACATCGTATAATTTTTTCTTAGATAGAAAATGGTTTGAAAAAATTACATGAAATAATTCATTAGGAAAATATACTTTCATTATGAAAAATTATTTTTAAAAAATAAAACATTTATCAAATGTTTTTCTTTGAAAATATAATTTTGACGATATAAATTAACCACTTTCAACCATTTTAAAAATATTTTGAATTACTTTCCCTTGAAAATGCATAAAAGGTCATTTAAAACACTTTGAATGCATTTTATGAATTTTTTTTTAAGAAAACATATATTTTTGACTGCATATAAAGTAACATTAAATGAAACTTGTAATATCATAAAAAGAAAGATATTCATGATACACCATTTTTATGTGAATTATATATATCTGATAAATTAGTACAGGTTCATAATAAAACATGTGTCTCAAATAATGAGAATTGATAAAAAAATCCCCTTACTGACTTGGTATGTTTTGAAAAATAAACCCCTTGAATGATTGATAATAAAACGTAGAAGAAAACACCCATAATTTTAAGGATAAGGATCATATATTACTTTCATAGGAATATTATATACCACACAAAAGAAATTATTATTGAATATGACATAAGTCCAGTAGAAATGAAAGTGAGTCTAGAAATCCCCTAAGGTTATGAGTTGACTCTCATTGTAATTATAAAAAAATTATGTATGACAAATATAAATTTATTATATATATTTACAAAAACCGTATTATTATATTTAATTGAATATATATTTTTTATTACTTCATATTTATATTTTATTAACAATTCTTGGTTAATGTTATTCTTCGAGTAACATTTTCTTTTTTTTTCACATGCATTTTGATTTTTTATATTTATGGTGATATTACTTATTTAATTATTTCATTATCTTTATATTGATTTCCATGATATATGTATCATATATACATTAATTATATATGTATTTATAATTTTATATAATTTATATTACAATAAAATGAAATACACCATTCATGTTGATAGTAGGTTGTATGTACAGATGAACACATTTCCATTTTCTTGTCTTATTGAATGAAACAAGGAAAATAAAATATATATAATATCATTCCATAATAATTTTTATGTCATAGATACCATTTTTTTGTAAACCCATCATTAATACATACTATGTAAAATAGTAATGAAACATATCACTTTGAGGTGGTCATAGTCCACACTTCTAAAAACAAATATAATATATTTACAAAAAATGTAAGGAAAAAATTATGAGTTATATAACATTTCAATATGGAAAATTTAATTATAAATATCTTATATATAACATAAAAACTAAAACTAAATCATTTTTCCCATCCTTTAATGGTGGTAGTGGAAGAAATAATTACATAGGTTCCTGAGGTGGTAGTCCATCATACACAAGAACGAAGATTGCATATCCCATTTGATGAGAATGTGTGTGAGTGTAGGAATAAACCTCAAAATAACCACAGATAAGCATTTTTATGATACATATGTAATTATATAAATATTGAATAAAAATAGTTGAATGATTTTAGAGAAAAAATAATAAAAAAATGTTCATTTGATGAATGCTACTTCTTTTTTTGCATCTCATTTTGATTTCCCAAAAATGACTTCACGGGTTAGCATTAATATACAATTAAGCCTTCTAGGATAAAAGTCAGGATTTTGGGAGGTCATTTTGATAGGGTATGGTTAATCTAAATCGGTTCTGAATTCTAATCAAATGAGAAGAAGATGTTCCCTTATCTAAAGAGGGTACTGACGCTTTTGGAATTCCTAAAATGATTAAATTATAATAAATTGAATCTCCATATAAAAACATAAAAATTTATATGTGTAAGAATATAATATGATATATGGTTTTATTGACATAAATAAATGTATTTTATAGAAGTCCTTTTTTTTCAAACCATATCATTTTGATTATCCCTTGTTTAGAAATTTTAATTTTAACCATGGTAACAAAATTTTTAAAATTAAGATGATGTAATTTTCACTTAAAAAGTTTAAGTAATTAATTTAATATATAATTTATGATATTTTATACTATATCTTTTCCACTTGTATTTATTTATTTTTTATATTTTTAAATAATTTAATTAAATTTTATTTTATAAAATATCATAAGTGAAAAGTTTAGAACTATTCATTACATTGAATTTAAGAAACAAAATACAACAAGATAACTTATCAAAAATTATTTAAATACATCCATAATATGTTATATTAAAATATAAAATTCATCTATTACCTTATTTAATTCAAATTATATTTCTTGTAATAGTTTTAATATCACATAATTATGTTTTTCATTAATTGAATAATTAATGCATCCTCACTATGTAATTATTAATGTTTATTATTTCTTCACAAAAAAATAAAAACAAATTTCAATTAAGTATAATGATTTTATATATTTATTAATAAAATATATACTATATCATATCCACTATGTATCCCCTCATTAAAAATATTATACTTTTTAAATGTAAGAGTTTGTCAATATTTCACTTTATTTGATTTTAATGACAGTAAATTTATTTACAATGAAATGTGTCCATTTAATAATTAAATTTAGAAAATTATGAAATAAGAGTATAATTAATCTAATAAAATAATAATTGGTTTGGTTTTATGGTAGTTTAATAATATTTATAATAATATTTTAACACCTATTACTTGATTGACCCTCAAGTGAAGAAACAAAATTTACTGACGTTATTATTCATATTGTCCAAAAATAAAAGGGACATAATTAATAAATTTTTTTATTATGATTCCAAATATGTAATAATTTTTTTAAAATTCTAAACATGGAACTATCTACAAATATTTTAAAACCAATCCCATTGACTGAATGAGAAAATAAGTTTTTAATGTGAAAATGTTCAAAGGAATGAAATGTTTTTTATAAAAAATTCAATGTGAAAAATAATAAAATAAACTAAATTGGATTAAATAATATTCTATTTCTAATTATACTTTATATCCAATAAAATATAAAATTTTACATTATAAATTATTTTGAAGAAAATAATGTTTTCAATTAAAATTGATTATTTTTATCTAGTTATAAAAACATTAAACTAATGTGAAAATTTTCAAAAAATAATCCAATGTAAATTTTGATATAATAATATATATTTATTAGATTCATATTCCCAATATAATTTATAAAATATTCAAACAATATATTTTTAACAAGTGTGAAATTAAATGGTTGCAAAAATACATTTAAATAAATTTCTTTTATGTAAAAAAATTGATTTGTCCTTATACCATGTATATAAAACACATAAAGAAAATATCAAAAAGTATATTGAATATATTATTTATATATAACATAAATATTATATAATAGGAGTTATTTTTTAATTTATTAGTATAAAACAGAACTACAAACATTGAAATTGTTTTTCAGAAATACATTTCCATATATTTTTAAAAGGGGTTTACATTCATTTATAACTAGTTGGTAAAATAATTCATTATTAATGTAAAAATCATATTTTTATAATTCAGTTAATATATTTCATACCTTTTATTCTAATGGATAGTTTATAATTGTATCGTTTAAATAATTACAATGAAAAAAATATGTTTCATAAGAACTCAGTGTAGTGTATAACGCAATCTAAGCTGATATTTTGTATAACATAAGATATCACTATGTTTTGAAAAAAATCCACCACATGAAAATATTAGTGTTTTTCATGATTCATAATTTCCATTATTAAATCAACCAAATTGTTGAATTTATACTTATACATCAAGAAATCCATTTAATAATTCCATTTTGACAACCATTTGATAAATTTTGTATCATATATGAATTTCCATAAAACGAAAAATCCTAATTGACTATAGTCTAGCTACTAATGAAATTGTTTCATCAAAATTAATGAATTATATTTGTTCATTGAATTTACAACATAAAAATTCATTTTTTATGATCACATTACCATGTTGTTTTATTTTTTATAAAGATCCACTTTGTTCCAATCACATTGTGAATTTATGTTCTCTTAATAGGATCACATGTTTGGTTATCATCTATATGATCTAGTTCATCATTAATGGTGTTAAACCATAATTCATCCTTTTACCTACCCTTCAATCAATATTGGTTAAAAAATTTCCAAGAATGAAGTATGTGATTCATTACTCATTATCCTTGATTTGTGGGTGTGGTCCAATCCCCAATGATGTTTCATTGGTCAATTCTTATCTTCTATTTCTCCTATGAGGTTATAATGATGTTTCATCAACCATGATTTCATATTCTAATTCGTATTTTGAATCTTCATCATTTTGTGAGTCATGACTATTTTGAAATCCTAGAAATATTTATACATTTGAATTAATCCCTTGTATACTTTCCTCATCATTTTTTATCATATTAGCATATGATATTATCATTCTATTTATGGGTTTATCTTCAATGATCATGAAATAAAATCTTTCAAAAATTATTCAAAGAATATTATTTTAAAAATTTTAGGTGTTACTCCTCATTGAATATCCAAGGAAAATTCTTTCACCTACAGCATCAACCTACTTTCCATGATTTCATTCATTGTTTATAATGAGAAAATTACTTACATAAACATGAAAATAAATTTTACTAGGATTTCTTCCATACCCTAACACATATAGTGTCTCGGTTTCTCCCAAAAAATCCAAGTTTGATTTTTAGTGTACAATGAAAATTAAACATCAAATTTATGTAATGAAATGAAATATGACTCTCAATCAACATTATTAAACCATATTTCCCCCATGTCAATTTCTACATTCAATAACACCATTTATATATGGGGTTATTACTATAGACAGATCATGTTTTATTCATTTTTAGAGGAAATTTACAAATTCAATAGAAGTGTATTCTCCTCTAATTTTGGGTCTTAGAATCATTATTATGAGGCCAATTTCATTCTTAGTTATTTGATGATAAATTTTCTTGCAATCAACCACTTTCTCATTCCTCCACATGATTCAAACGTAAGACATTATAATATAATAATGAATAAAAATAATGAAGTACCTATCTCCATATATTCCAGCCATATTTATTTGACCACATACTTCTATGTTGATGAGTTTATGATTATTTGATTCCCTTTTGTCATTTTTCTGATATAAACTCTTCAATATCTTTCCCCAAACTCATGAATCACATTAATTTTCCCAATCATTCTTCATATTGGGAATTTTAAATTTTAAAATTTGAATAAATATTTTTTCTTTTATCTATTAATTAATTTGACCAAACCTTTGGTGACACAGATCAATTTTTTCATCAACTATTACGTAAAAAATGTTCTCTTTACTATCAAGCAGGTTTAAATGGTAATATTTTCTACATCCTTTAATGTGAGAATTAAATTTTTTCCATTGACAGTGAACCCATGTTGATTAAATGTCACTATCAATTCTTGTTTATAGAGTTTAGAAACAATCTAGACATTGTGACACAATCCATCCAAATATAAGACTTCTGTTTTCTTTATCCCTCCATTTTATTGTTTTGTACTTCCTCTGCCTTTGATATCCAAGTATGAGAATTTAAAAATATTTTTTTTATTAAAATAATTTCTTATAATTATTCAAAAAATATTCATTCTCTATCATGTCAGTTTAGAATCTTCTATTAAGAATCCAGGTGTTAATATTCTTTGTAGCTTTGAGTGCTATTTTTGGAAGGATGGATTCATCGATTTTTCTCATTTTCCTTACAGGAGATACCAGATTATGTAAAATAAAATTACGAATATTCCAATATATTTTCAATATTAATTGTATCATTATTTTCTTATTAATTTTAAAAAGGATAATAACTATATTTATGAGAATTTTTTGTAGGTTGATAGATATTAATTTGTGTTGGAGATCTATAGTTATTATTTCCCCTTTCCTCTGTCTATAATCAATAGATTTTATTCATATATATAAAATGAAAAAAATTATATTTAAAAAATTAATTCAATATGATTAACTATATAGAATCATTATTCTTTGTTGATTTCTAGGGTCTTCCCCATTTAGAAAGCACCTAGAGACTTCATAGTAGGAAATAATATTTCCTAGAAAGAGAGAAAACTGACACTTCAAAACTAGAAAAATCAAATCACTTTCGTTCTCAAACATCTCCCATTATCATGCAATTATTCTTGAATATAAATCCATTTTTCTTACATAAGGATTTTTTATCTCACTTTTCTTTTTGGATCAAAGCCTTCATTTTTATGAAATAAGGTACCTTGGTGATATGTTCAACTTTGTTTACCCTTCCTTTATTTTATATCATCGAGATTCCAGATATGATGTTTTAACATCACATCCATTTCCACTTTTTTTATACATGTGAATCTCTAATTATTAAATTTCATTAATAATCCTTTAGTATGATGATTATATCTTTCTAACAACTCTACATCTAATAATATTCCAAATATTAATTCCTTCTTTGATTCCCCAGATATTGATTCTATTTCTAGTTTAATCTATATATTAACAACTTCTTTTTTGAGTATATCAACTATCTAATCCCTCCCCTCTACAGTAGATGTATGTCCATTAATGAAATTTCTTGTATCATCCCTCTTGAGATTAATTTTCAGAAATTATTTTGATAAATCAAGAGTTTTTAGGTCTCCTTATGCCCCTACATTTAATCGATCAATTTCAGCATCAATTCAACCAATATACTCTAATTACTCTTCAAGAAAGTCTCCCATAATTCAGTTTACATTTCATTGAATGTCTAGATTATCATGAGGACCCTCAAAATAGACCTTTATATCCACAAAAAAATATAATTAATTATATTTTTCTTTTTATGGTTCAAACATTTCAACGATATCCATCATGAACTATTGGGATTCATATTTTAACTCTAGTTCTTCATTTTCCAAAAAGTCATTATCAGCTTGTTAATATTGATAGATGAAACTCCATATCCATAATTTAGTTCTTGAATTGATGTCTCATTTTTTCAAAACAATTTCTGTGTCTTCTATATGATTCATGTTTCACTTTTTTTTCATCAAACATCAGTGAGTTACTAGATGAAATGTGGCCAAATCTACCCCATAAAAAATAGGCCAGTTGAAGATTTATTTCATATAAACCTTTTTCTATCAGGAATTTAATTGAAAAAATATAAAGTATTTTATATTCATTATTACTTACACAAGACTATATTTATAAATATCATGTTTTTCCTAGGATTTGTGTGATTTTTATACCTATTTATGTAGTTTCATATTTTAGATTGACTCAAATTTCATAATCCACATGAATTATTAATATATAATCAAGAAAATGTTTTAAAAAATCCATTTCATTAAGGTATGAAAATTTCGGATTATATAGTGGATTTATCCTCTCATGATATTATATACAAATATAATATCTCTATTTTAATCCCCAATTCCTTGAATTTCTCTAAAAACACATGTTATTCTATTTAAAACTCTTTTCATATTTGTAATGTCCCGGATCCGGGTGCCACACAACGGGTGCCCCAAACATGGCAGGTCACATGACCTCAAGGGCATTTCCCCAAATGCCAGAGGATGCCGACTAGAAGCAAGGGACTAGGTCTGATAGTGGGAAAACTATGCCCTCATTTGTCAAAGTATAACACAATGGAATAATAAAAATATACCCAAAAGTGGAAACAATAAACAATAACAAGCGAAAATGGACCAAATTATAGAAGTAAAAGATTGAAACAGTCATATTCATATAATGATGCAATATGTCCTAACCTAAGAATGTAGTCAAAACATGATACACTGCAATCAAATACAATACATTACAAGATACAAGTACCACAACGAAAAAAAACAGCACAACAAGAACTCAATAACATCGCATGCCTAAGCTTGGTCTCAATTTCTCTTACTCCTCTACAACAATCAAGTACATGTATAGGGATCCTTTCCCTTGTACACACACGATGCCATATAATATTTTTGGGACCAAGACATAACCCAAACTGGGTGTGAGAAATAAATCCCAGTAGGCAACCACCAAAGGCCCGTGCCCAACTGTCAGTGAAAAATGTGAAACAGCAGTGTGCAGTAATGAAATGCAGAAAACTAGAAAGTACTCAAAAGTAAAAATTCCTACCATTTACATTTCCATTTTGTTAATTATTTATCAATGGCAAGCTTGTGCTTTGTCTTGGAAGGTTCAACATAATAAATCACCGCAATGAATATATAAGTAAACGTTGTCCACAGATATGAAAATACTTAACCTCAGGTAATCAGAATCAAAACTCATAGGTGACTTCCTACATGCATAGCGAATAGTTTCCACATGCATATGAGATATTTCCTGTAGGCATGAAAGGTACCACCCACAGGTATAAGAAACTTTTCCCTTAAGCCAACAAAAACACTACCCTTAGGCATAGAAAACACTGCCCTCAGGCTAAGCAAGTAATCGGGACAAGACCAACACATAAGCAAGAAATTTATACACATTTTTTCTTTAGAAAACTCAAAGCATTCTATAATAATGGCATACCCATGGGTATCCTGGACAAATGGCTAAACAGGGGAACGCACCCACGGGGTGGCCCTAGACCAAATCAGCAATCCCAACAACGGTTTATACATAATAATTAAATTACCTCAGAAATTATAAGAAATAATTATTCAAGGACTTATCTATACGGCACCCCATACATGGGAGTGTAGCACAACGGTACACAAAAACACTCCACAGTTGGAATTAAACACTAGACCACCTACCTCGATCTTCACTGATCAATATAGGTGAATGACGCCTCGCAAATCGTTCTTGAATGATGTAGATCTAGGATAAACATTCACCCATTAAAAGTCAAATAACTTATCCCAAAGAATGAATCTGAAATTAATACACAAGGAGATGGAAGGGCTTACCCACGCTATCCAAACGTGATCGTTAGCGAATGAATCAGAGTCCCGGTGTTCGGTCTGGAACTCTTCCAAGGTTCGGTCGTCCCTCCTATGGCTTTCCTGTGTTATATGCTTCCTCTATTGAAAGAGGAGGCTGCTGCCAGTTTATAACAAAAAAAACAACTACACAGTGTGAACTCTCAAGTACAAGGCGTGTACTTTCCATTTTTAAACTCTTCCTTCAGCAGCCACTTTCTACCGCCTCACTATTCATCTGTCGACATGATTTCACGAAGTGTATTTCTGAATACACGACGTGTACTATTTCTCTTCTGGTGGATACTCCCACTGCCTTACTATTCACCTTCTGACTGATTACATGACATTTATATACTATGTACATGGCATGTAGTCAGTTTTTTACACCCTTCATTGCTGACATGCCTACACGCCCTGCGTACTCATTCCACATGGCCAAAGTACATGGTGTGTGGAAAAGTACACAGCTTATACCCACATATTTGGGGATTTTTCCAAATTTTCTTTAATTTCTCAAATACACATAAGGAAAAAAGGAAAGAAGAAACTTGCACCAAAAAAATAAGCACCAAGTTCTTACAAAATTTACCCATTAAAGAAATTAGTCCCTATATTTCCTATCCAAAGGTGGTGAAGATAAAGCTGTGAACAACTCTGGCCACTGAGCATGTACGTCGGTCTCCTGCTCCGAGGTTTCATCCAGCACTTGACCATGCTACCATATCACCCGTACGAGAGAAACTGACTGGCCTCATAGATCCTTTGTGCTCCTATCAACAATACGAATCAGATGCTTCTCAAAGGATGCATCATCCTGAAGTTCAACCTCCTCAGGCTGAAAAACGTGATATGGGTCTGAGGGATAATGGTGTAGGTGAGATACATGGAAGACGTCGTGAATGGATCAGTACCTCTGTGGTAACTACAACCGACAGAAAACTGACCAGACTCTCTCCAAAATCTCAAACGGGCCCATATACCTCGATGAAAGTTTACCCTATCTCCTGATTCACCTGTATCCCAACCTCGGTGAAACATGCAAGAAAACCTGACCCCCAATCATGAACTCCAAGGGTCATCTACGGTGATCAACATTAGATTTTGGGCGAGACTGTGCAGTATCCATCCGCTTCTGAATCAACTGGACCTGCTCTGAAGTCGCCTACACAAGAGGTGGTCCCAGTAAAGCTACCTCACCTTCTTCCAACCTGTACCAAGGTGATCGGCATGGCCTACCATATAAATCCTCGTAAGGTTCCGTTTTAATAGTTGCCTAAAATATATTATTGTAGGAAAACTCAACCAGGGGTATGTGCCTCTCCCAAGATCCCCCAATGTCTAGGACGCACGCACACAACATGTCCTCAAGCACCTGTATCATACACTCTGACTAGCGACTGATCTAAGGCTAGTAAGCTCTTCTCAAAATCACCTATGTACCCAGTTCCCTCTAAACACTCTTCCAGAAATGAGACTTAAATGTGTATCCCTATCTGAAATGATAGTACGAGGGACCACAAGAACACGTTCAACCTCTCAGATATACAACTTTTCGAGCTCATCAACACCAAAGGTCTCCTTTTTTGGAAAAAAGTTATCCACCTTAGTAAATCTGTCCACAACAACCCATAAGTCATCATTTCCTCGAGGTGACCACAGAAACCCAGTCATGAAATGCACCACAACATCATCCCATTTCCACTTTGGAATGGGTAACTACTGTAACAGTTTGGATGACCTCTGGTGGTCCACCTTCACCTACTGATAGGTGGAACATCTCGTAACAAAACCAGATACCTCACTTTTCATACCTGGCCACTAATACTGACGTCTCAAGTCATGGTACATTTTGGTAACTTCGGGATGCACTACCCAAGCTGAAGCATGAATCTACCACATCAAATCCTTGCGTATATCCCCTGGAACCCACACTTGTCCATGGATACGCAGTACCTTGTCATCACCTATCATCCAAACAGTTGGAGGGTCCTCAATGGAAACCGAATCCTGTTTAACTAGGCCTTTAGAATCAGATAAATGTCTCATCCTCACTCTATCCAAGAGGGTATAAGTCATAGTTGAAGATGAATGATAGGTTCGGCCCAGACTATCATGCTCCTCCAAAATAATATTAAAGAACAAAGCCATAAGATGTCAGTCACCACTGGCCTCCTGCACTGCCTATATCTGAGTCCTCCTACTCAGTGAATCAGCAACTGTGTTACCCTTACCATGTGTATATGCATGCTCAAAGTCGAACAACTGCAGGTATTAAACCCACCTTCACTTTCTCAGATTCAAGTCACGCTGGGTAAAAATGTATTTAAGACATTTGTGGTCTGTGAACACCACAAAGTGATATCCCAAGAGATAATGTCTCCAACATCGTAATGCATGAACAACAACAACCAACACGAGATCATGCGTCAGCTAATTCTTCTCATGTGGCTTCAACTGTTGAGACCCATACGCAACTACTCGATCACCCTGCATCAACACTGCTCCCATCCCAATACCTAATGCATCACAGTAAACTATATAGCTCTTCCCTAGCTCTAGAAGTATGAAGAATGGTGCTGATTTCAACCTTCCCTTGAACTCTTGAAAGGATATAAGCGGTATGTCTGATTGTCTAACGCGCAAATGATGATATCCAGATCTCAAGTCCATCTTCGAGAACACTCATTCTCCTCGAAGTTAATAAAAAAGATCATCAATCCTTGGAAAGGGATATGGGTTCTTGACCATCAACTAGTTCATCTTCCGATAATCCATATAGAGTATAAGTGTACCATCTGTCTTCTTTGCAAAGAGGGCAGGAGAACCCCAAGGAGAAGTACTGGGTCAGATGAAACCCTTTTCCTGCAACTCCTCTAACTACCTCTTGAGCTCCTGAAACTCTAGTGTAGCCATCATATATGGAGGAATGGACACTGGTGCCTCTCTTGGAACAAGATCAACAGAGAAATACACCTCTCACTTAGGAGGTAGACCATAAAAGTTGTCCAGGAATACATCCCTGAAACGATCTACCATCGGAGGGAAATCCTTCTGACAAATTCCCTGGACATCAAGATATAAACTCAAAATTTGGGCTATCACTCCACCTCTCCCACGATGCTCAGGTCCATCTTGGCTTGCCTATACATCCCACTCTCCCTTGTATAGAAACTCTCCGCCCTCTAGTGTTGTGAAACTCACCTTGCGATGATAGAAATCTATAAAGGCTCAAAGGGGTACCAACCTTTCCATCCCAAGAATGACATCATAGCTCGTCATCTCCAAGACATAGAGGTCCCACAGAAAGTGACACCCACCAACCTCTAGGGTCACTACCTGCACTGAAACACACCAGTTGTTCTAGTCCCCAATAGATTTTCAAGCTTCATAATATCATAAGAAGGAGAAACACAGAGCCTAAGGATCTTCACAACGGGCACATATATAAAGCTATGTGTAGCACCAGTATAAAAAAGGGCAGAAGATAAAACAGAAGCAACTAGGATATTACCTCTGATAGTGGAAGGTGCGAGATCCTACTCTTGTTGGGTATGTTTCACTGAATATGCCTGCCTAGTGTCGCGACCCTATGACATAGCCTCGCTACCCTGAGCTGACCAGCCCTACTGTCTTTGAGATCCGGATGTACGGCTACCACGACAATGACCACCACCTTGGCCTGAACGTTCCAACGTATTCCACTTCCCTGACTGCTAAGAAGCTGATGTCCCTTCTCCTGGAGGCGGAGTCTGCACAGAACCACTCTCACTAGCCATGTGTTGAAACACACTGCAAAAATGCTGCAGATGACCCATCCTACCACAAGCTTGGCACTCCACTAGGTCACATGGACACTGTTGTATCCTGCGCCCCTCTATACCACATTGGTAGCACATTACCTGGCCACCTGAAGAATTATTCTGGCTAGTACTACCACTGTGAGAGAAATCCATCTCCCTCTTCCTCTTTCCAATATAAATTGTACAAGAAACTAGTGCCGGACCGCCCTGTATTACACCACTAGCTTCCCGTAGGTTTCGCTCAGTAATCACTGAGTGGATCAAAATAGCTTGAACTATAGGAAACCTGAAAACATTCACCATTGCTCGAATTTCATTTTGAAAACCATCCTCAAAGCGTCGAACCCTTAATGCCTCATCTCCCACTAGAACCGGTGTAAAGTGATGTAGCTCAGTGAAGCGGGAAGAATAATCCATCACTGACATGGAACCCTACTTTAGATTCATGAACTCTCAAGCTTGATCTTCCCTTAGCGTCTCCAAAAAGAAAACTTCATAGAAGAATACCGAAAAATATTTCCACACCATGTCTCGATGATGCTCGTTCTTGGTGGTAACATCCCACCATCTCTTGGAGGAATCACGCAACATATATGTAGCGAGCTTGACCGTCCTCCCAGGAGGCGTCTTCAGATGCTCGAAGAAAGTATGCATAGAAACCATCTAAGACTTAGCATCATGTGGTCTGCCATACCTAGAAAACATAGGCGGATGCTGTTTCTAGAATATACGTGTCAACACTACCATAGATGTGGTAGCCGGTGGTGCTCCCTGGAAGGTCTGCATGAACCGCATAAAGCCTTCATGGAACTGTGCATCCTCTCCTGCGTCCAGTTTAATGTATGGTGATGCATTTGGCTCAACTAAATAATCTATTGGTAGTCCATGGCCTACCGTCTCAGAATTATAATCGTTGACGCTCTCTTGGAGAAAAACCAGTGGTCATCTCAGCAGCATGTTTCTACAAGTTCAAACAGATTCCTTAGTTTAATTTACTGTCGAGGTTCATTTGTCCGTTTAAGAGTTCCAACGAAAAGGAAAACAAAACCCATAATAACTGGGAAAAATAGACTACACGGCGTGTATAAGGTCTACACGATGCGTACCCCTAAGACCTTAATAGGTCGTGTTCTAATGCTGACCTAGGGGTTTCTCAACCCTCGGAACACGGCGTGTTCCACCCGCACACGGTGTGTACACCACTACATCTCCCCAGCCACATGGCCATGTCTACACAGTCGCCTACAGGTCAAGACTACATGACGTGTACCATAGGTACACGACGTGAAATAAACGAGCTTCTCCATCCTGTGTTGTTTATGACATGGCCGGATACACGACTCACACTACACGGCCTGTTCCAGATGGACAAGACGTGTACTAGAAAAGATAACACTGACCCGTGTTGTTAGTTACATGGACAGATTTCCAGATTACTCTACACGGTGTTTTCGGAAGTGACACGACATGTTTAAGTAATGATTTCTCTGTCCATGTTTTTAGTCACACGGGAGGACACATGGAAAACACGATACGATGTGTACAACCGGCACACAGATTGTTCCCTCTGCAGTTTTCCCCTCCCGTGTTTCTGCCTACACAGCCTATGACATGGTTAGAAACTACACGACATGTACATAGGGTACATGGCGTGTACTTAAATTTTTTTTACCTCTTCCCGAATAGAAGCATACATGGTGTGTGTTTCTAGAACCACACACCGTGTTGTCTGGGTTTCCAGATAGTACACCTATGAATCTACTCAGGAGCCCCTTTTTCTTTTATTTACAGTGTCATTATGCCAAATTTTGATCAGTGGGGGCCCATACTCCCCACAAATAAATGTTTATCACCATACCTTTCACATTATAGTATAAAACTCAACAAAAATCAGGATCATGATCTGCTAAATTTTGGTCCAAGATAGCCCATACTTCCCAAGAACCAATGCTCAGCTTCCATAAACCCAACCATAACAAGTACCAATACCCTATCAATAGTAAGTGTATCTTACAAGGTACCTATCACAAAAACATGCATTTTTCTAGCACATCATCTATCACAACAACGTGAAATTTTAAATTCAACTATATGGAATGGAAACTATGCAAGGAATGTGATTATAACATGTGCCTAATGATTCATGAAATAGAATACTCTCACCTCATCGGGTTGCAACTAAATAGAACCCAAGTCTAAAATATAAACAACACACCACAAGTGCGTCACCCAATAGTGAAAATCAAATCAATTGTAAAATTGAAAAACCAGATGAATCACAACTAAATGTGGTAGATTGGATTTTCCCTGTAGGCGGGTTAGCTACTCCCGGGTAAAACTAATTACCAAATACCAATCCCATCCTATCCCTGAATATAGGCTCCAAACTATAAGTCAAAGAAAAGAAATTTCTCTGATACAACTTTGTAACTTCCCAGATCCAGGTGACACACTACGGTTTCCCCGAACTCGGTGGTCACATTACCTCAAGCACATTTCCCAAAATTCCAGAGGTTTCCGACTAGCAGCGAGGGCCTAGGTTTGATAGTGTGGAAACTATGGCCTCATTCGTCAAAGTGTAGCAAAGAGGAAAAATATAAACATACCCAAAAGCATAAATAGTAAAGAATACTATGTGGAAAAGAAAAACAATACAGAAGTAAAAGATGGAAACAGTCATATACATATAATGATGCAATATGTCCTAACCTAAGAAAGAAGTCAAAACAGGACACACTAGAATAAAATACAACACAGTACAAGATACAAGTACAACAAAGCAAAACAAAACAACGCAGTAGGATTTCAGCAGCATCGCATGCCTAATCATGGTCCCATGCTCTCCTACTCCTCTGCAACAATCAAGTTCTTGTATATGGACCCTTTCCCTTATCCACACCTACAACCATATAATCTTTTTGGGACCAAGACATGACCCATACAGAATGTGAGAAAGAAATCTCAGTAGGCATCCACCAAAGGCATGTGCCCAACTGTCAGTGAAAAATGTGCAATAATAGTGTGCAGTAATGAATTGCAGTAAACTAGGAAGTACTCAAAATTAAGCATTCTTACTATTTAAATTTCTATTTTATTAATTATTTATCAATGCCATGGTTTTTCTTTGTCTTGGAAGTTTCAACAAAATAAATCACCATAGTGAATATACAAGTAAACGTTGACCGCGATCATGCAAATCCATACCCATAGGTAATCAGAATCGAAACCCGCAGGTGAATTCCCACAGGCATAACAAATAGTTCCCACAGGCATTCAAGATATTGCCTGCTGGCTTGGAAGGTACTACCCACAGGCATAAGAAATGTTGCCCTCAGGCTAAACAAAACACTTCTCTCAGGCATAGAAAACTCTACCCTCAGGCTAATCATGTAACAGAGCCGAGCCCAACACATAAGCAAGAAATTTATACACATTATTTCTCAAGAAAACAAAATGCATGCTATAATCACGGTATACCCACGGGTATCCAGGACAAACGGCTAAACAGGGGAACGCACCCACCGAGTGGCCCTGGATCAGAGAAGCGATCCCAAAAATAGTTTATATATAATCATTAAATTACCTATTCAATTCTAGGAATTTTATCAGTTAAGGAATCATCCATACGACACCCCAATCATGGGTGCGAAGAAAAATGGTTCACAAAAACACTCAACAATTGGAATTAAACACTAGAAAACCTAAATGGATCATCACTGACCGATTTACGTGAAGGACTCCTCCCAAATCATCCATGAAAGATGTAGATCTGGGATACAAATTCACCCATTCAAACTCAAATAACTTCCCCTCAATAATGAATTGGAAAGAAACGCACAAGGTGTCACGACCCGTCCCAGTGGTGCCCGAGCCGTAACTCCCCATGACTGCCTCCAATAGGGCAGGGGCTGGTGACTAGAACCGAGTAGACATGTTACTAACATGGGAGTAATTGACTATAAACCTGTACACACAAACAAACAAATCCAATCCCATAAAGAAGAAAAATTAAAAGAAACTAAAAGTAAAAAATCATGCATACACTAAAATCCCAACCAACAGAGTACGACAGGATAGTAAAGTACAGTAATGTAAAACCCTGGGCCAAAAGTGAAATCCCACCAAAAGGAAGTCTATAACAAAGTCCTACCTATAAAGAAAGGTACTGGGACTGCAATCCGTATCCGTAGGAACACACCTTGTCCTGTCTGATCTCACTCAGCACCGTCTGGTCCTGGTCCACCTAGAATCCTTTCAAAGGCTTGCTCGTCCGCACAAGACATGACATGTGCGGGCAAAGCCCGTGCATGTGTGAGTATAACAATACCCTGTAGGACACCCTGAAACCACAAAAGAATACAACAAGGGAAATACCACAAAAGAAAGATACAGTCATATCTACCCAGTATATGTTTATAGAACATATAACAAGAATATTAGATATACTCATGCATGATCGACTATCGCAAAACCACCCCTAAGATCCAGCTCTAAGATTCCACTAAGCACGTAACAAGGAGAATACACCCCTAGGTCCGAAGATAGAGATATGAAGTACTCGTTCTGGGAGAACACACTCCACAAGTACTTTAGAATATGATGCTCAGATCAGGATCACAACCAAGTCATACAACTCTGTTCAGGAAGTCCTGCTGATTGGATCATACTCTTGTATGTAGGAAATGATACTAGAAACCATAAGGGGAAAGACTAAGGGTATGATCCCTAATAAATCTAGTCCAAGTCATGGAAGACAAATGGATTAAGCCAAGTAAAATAGGTTACACGGCGTGTAGAATGGTTACTTGCAGTGTCCCTTGACCTCGGGTACTGCCTGTGTAAACGGCCCGTTTCATCCATCTAAGATGTGTAAAACATAACTACACGGAGTGTAGAAGGATCACACGTTGTGTTCCTTGACTTTGGGTACTACCTGTGTAAAAGACCCGTGTCATTAGGCTTGTTGTATAAAAAGTAACTACATGTCGTGTAGTAGGATTACAATCCCTGTCCGAGCCCTTGGGATTTTCTCCATGTACGTTGGCCATGTGCCCGTACATGACCTCTGTCTGTGTCGCCTACCTGTGAACTAGTACACGAGGTATCCCATGTATCGAGCTGGGTCTGGCTGGGGAAGGGTATACATGCCGTGTCCTTGGACCTGTACCCAACCCATGTCCATGTACTCCCAGAGTACACGCCAGGTGGTCCGCCGATGAACACACACCGTGTAGGCCATACCACACACCGTGTAGTCAAGAAATTTCCAGAACCTTATTCTTCCTCTGTTCCTCGAACGATCTTCCAGTTTCCGTTTCCATGATCCGTTCACCGTGAAACTCAAGATCAGGGGTCGTACCAACACCCTAGCACGGAATCCTAGACTTTCGGGCCTTTAATCGGCTCGACGAACAACATATGATCTTCTGATGAAAAATACACTCGAAGAGAGATTTCTCCCGAATCGCTTAGATCCATCTGTCTTCGGCGTCATCGCAGCTCCGTTGGTTCATCCCGGTGTCAGATATATAATCTTGGATAATCACGCCAACAAACGAATGTGCAACGATCGACTTCCTCCAAGAACACGTAGAACACACTCTAAGAATGCGAGAAGTCAGAGGAGAAAGGCACAATAAATCGAGAGGGATGAACCTCGATCGATGTTCGTGTTGATCTCGGTTCATCATTGTTAGAAGATTAAATGAAACCAAAATAACTTCAAGAATCAAAACCCCAAAATCTCCACAAAAGCCCATCCCACAAATACGATCGATCCACAGGATAATCTGTTAGTGGATTAGTCCGCGTTCCTCATAGGAATCAAGAACAGGGAAGGTAATCCAAAATCAAACATCCTACCTAGATCCGCGGAGTTTGTTGGCGATGATCCAGTCGCCGCGTCGTCATCGCCTGTGAAATTCGTCAAGAACGTCGTCACCACATTGGGGGTTAATTCGTCAAGAACGCCATCACCACATTGGGGGTTTCCTACAGAGCTTTGCAGAGCCTCCAAGGGATTCAGTGTTATGAGGTGTAACCCTGGACCCCTGCGCAACCCTTTATTTAAAAGGATAAAAAGATATTTTCCACAAAAAGATTTAATAAAATATTTTTATTAAATATTTTATTATGGTTACATCCAAAAACTGGATTTCACCACCGACCTGTGCCAGCCAATGTTAGGCCTTGCCTAAGGTAAAATTGCAACTCTGAATGCAACAGTGCTCTCTGATTTCTGATTCGAGCAGTCGCTCAAGAGTAATTCCACTTTTTTCAGGAAAACCACATGCGCGTGTTATTTAATTATTTAAATAAATTTAAACATTTGTTCCGGGCCCACCAGGCCTTAGAACTGCACGCCGTCTCAAAGCCTAATCTCAAAATAATTCCCATATAATATTAAAATAATACATGAAAAAAAATCCAGGACATTACATCCTCCCCACCTTAGAGATTTATGTCCCCGAAAATCCAAAACAAAAGCTTCTCAAAAATATGTGGGTACTGCGCACAGATCTGAGCCTCCCGCTGCCATGTGCTCTCCTGGAGATTCTTGTGCTACCACCAGACACGCACCAAGGGAATAGCTCTCCCACGAAGGATATTCTCCTGCCGATCCTAGATCTCCACTGGGTACTCAGCAAAGGTCTCTCCATCATCGATGTCCAGCTCGCACCAGTCGATAATGTGCAATGGATCATGCACGTACCTCTGCAGCTGCGACACATGGAAGACATTGTATACACGGTCCATCTGAGGGGGTAGAGCCAAGCGTTACGTCACCTCTCCAAATCTACTAAGAATCTGAAAAGGGTCGATGAACCTCGGAGATAGCTTGCCGCCTTGGCTAATTCTCTGCAATCCCCGTCGAGGTGAGACCCGAAGGAACACAAGGTATCCCTCCTTGAACTCCAAGGGCATCCATCTCCTGCCGGCATAAGACTTCAGCTGACTCTGTGCAGTCTTCATCCACTCCTGGATGACCTACACCTTCTTTGTAGTAGGTCTCACCATCTCTCATCCCATGATTGCTAACTCTCCTAGGATAGTCCAGCAAAGTGGTGACCAGCAAGGTCGCCCATACAAAGCTTCGAATGGTGAAATACCAATAGTGGAATGATAATGGTTGTTATAAGCAAATTAAATCAGTGGTAGGTGATCCTCCTAGCTACGACCGAAGTCAAGTATGCAAGCTCGTAGCATATACTCCAGAACCTGGATGGTCTGCTCCATCTGACCAATACACTGAGGATGAAATGCTGTGCTCAAGTGTAACTGAGTCTCAAAAGATCCCTGAAATCCCGTCCACAACTGGGATGTGAAATGATCATCATGATCTGAGATGATTTTGGATTTCACTCCATGATGTAGAACTGTCTCCTCCACGTAGAGGTGTCCCAAGCTCTCTACTGAACTCTTCTCCCGTATGGCTAGGAAGTGGGCCTACTTGGTGAGTCGGTCAACGATCACCCAGATGGAATCATGTCCCCTGGACGTACGTAGTAAACCCGTCACGAAGTCCATGGATATCCTATCCCACTTGAACTATGGCACCTCAAGGGGATGAGTCAAACTAGATGGCACCTGGTGCTCAGCCTTTACTTGCTGAAAAGTAAGGCACCGAGAAACAATCTCTGTTGCACTCTTATTCATTCCTGACCACCAGAACTGATGTCAGAGGTCATGGTATATCTTTGCCACACTAGGATGCACTGCCAAAGGAAAGGTATGGAACTCCCTCAGAACCTCCTCCTGCAATGTCACTGGTACTAATGTGTGCCCTCTGAAAAGAACAACATGCTCCCTACCTTTTGAATATCTTTCGGCAGCATCACCTGCAGATATCTGAGCACGTAGAGTGTCACAGCTAGCATCCTCGAGTTGTGCTTCCCTGACTCATTATAAAAGCGGAGGGGTAACAACCATTGACTGAAGGTAATCTCCGTCATCTCTATCCATGAAGGATAACTGTAAAGAGGCCAACTGCCTCGTCACCTCATCCGACAACTGCAAATTGGATTTTCTACTGAGAGGATCTGCCCCAACGTTCTCCTTCCCTAGAGTATGAATGATCTCAAAGTCGCAATCCTAGAGGACCTCATGTCACCGCCTCTTTCTCAAATTCATATCCTTATGAGAAAATATATATCTGAGACTCTTGTGATCAGAGTAGATGATTAACCGGTCACCCATCAGGTAGTTTCGCCACATCATCAATGCGAAGACTACCACTGCCAACTCAAGATCATGGGTTGTGTAGTTCTGCTCGTGTGGCCTAAACTGACGTGAGCCATAATCAATCACCACTTGACTCTGCATAAGGACACAACCAAGACTGTTTCCTGATGCGTCGTATAAAACTACGTACCTGATGTAACGCCCCGACCCCAGCTACCCAGAGTCGGTGCATTAATTACATAACATTGGCATGATCACAAGAAAGATCAAGTCTCGAAAGGCCGATTAGTTTAGTAGCCTTGGAATAACTAGATACATCCATAAAGTTTTACATTATATCATAAAAAAAACATCTTGTCTTCATATCCCCTTATACTATCTTTGCAGGTCATTCATAAATTACTTCTTCATAATCCTGGAAAAAAATAAAACATTGAAAGGGGTGAGCTCGGATGCTCAGTAAGGATAACATTATAGCAGAAGCTTTCATAAATAAGCATAAACACTTAAGGCAATTTATAACTAAAACAAAAGCCTTTTAAACTTGAACTTCAGCATAAAATGGAAAAGGTAAAATGAAATAATGCCATTTACTTACTCACATGGATATTCTACTAGTCGAATGATCACATGCAATATCAATAACCACTTTCATAATGATGGAATGCATAATTCCAGACTATCATAACCACATAGCCAAGGCCTCGTGCCAAGACTACAAATAAGATTTTGCCAAGGCCTTGTGCTAAGACACTAGTTTGTCTCATGAGACCTACCGATGCATCGAGGAGCTATAGCGGGCTCCACCCGTCACTTATTAAGTCCAATGCATTCCCATATGAAAAGGTTTAAACATAACGTAAACATTCGTATTAAACTAGCATACGAAATGTCAATACTTTCACCACAAACCATGAATGGTATAAAAATAGCACATCCACAGTCAAACATAATTCATTCGATACAATATGGAAGATTGTATTGTATCACATTAACCTCAATCAATAATAATGAAGGATGTTGACATAGATGAAAATAATCATCAAAACTATTTGAGAGAAATATCCCCCTTTTCTTGAAAACATTTAAAAGTCACACTATTTGTCAAGAAGCCGTTTAAAAGTATATTTTTGAATAAAAGTGTCCCATACCACTTTGAAACTTTTAAAAGGAGTTTTAATTTTAAAACTTTAATGTCCATATAAATAAATCCTTAAAACCATTTTTAAAATATGTACATTAATGAGCATGATTTAGAAGAATAATTCTTTAAAACATTTTAAAATGGTATTTTGGTTAGAGTTTCTAACCAAAAGAGAGAAACTTGAATACAAATAATTGAGGTAATCAAAACATTGTAATATCATGAGAATAAAGGAATTCATGATATACTATGTCAAAGTACATTATATACACCACATAAAAGTGATTTGGTGTATATCATCAAAGAAGTCTCAATGGAATGTAAATTGAGATGAAATTTCTCAAAAAGGTTGTATCCTTAGGTTAAGGATAAATCAATGACATAATTATGTGTGACAAATATAAATACACTAAATATGATTGGATATTCAGTGTAAAACAATCAAAGGACATTCACACATATTCTTGTAAAAACAATACCAACGAATTGGATGTTTAACTCAACAAATGGAGAATGAGTTAAAATTACTCTTATCAAATTCATATCAATGACTTGAGAATTACCAATGGAGTGATTATGTGTACCAAACTTCTATCCACAGGAAGGGGAGTGGAAATTATGACATAATCAAATGAATAGTGATTCCACACATAATCTTGGGGTAATATAATCAATGAAATATGTGTAAAGCCAAATGAGTGGAAATTGAAATCTCAAATTCCCTTATCGATTAGGTAACTTACGAAACATACACCCATGAAAGAAGTATCATACCATGATGATGTAAATACCCATAAATTAAAGTATATTACACAATGAATACGATCATGGGCAGTACACATACACCACATGCAATAATTAAGTGGTGATCAATGGAATTCTCACGGAATTAAAAGTGAGATAAGAAAACCCTTACATTGTACTTTTTCCTTGGTCGATGGTAGGTTTACCTCCTGTATAATGGTGAAATAATTGTTATTGAATAATAAAAGAATAATTTACTTTAATATGATATCATATATGATCTTTTATCATTGATTTGTTAATAATATTTTAGAATTATCGTCATTTCGGGTGTTAACGGGTTCATTTTACTTTATATTATTTGTTATGTGAGACATATTCGTTATTAATGGGATGTATATTATTCATATCCAGAATGATATTAACATTATTTTTAACCCCAAAATGAGAATAAGACTTGAATGGATATGATGGAGAATGAATCTTATCGCGTTCGTGGAGACGGTAGTCCGTACGTGCGCACGAACGCTACTTCCATTTAATTTTTATTTTAAAAGAATCTAATCCAAATGATACATAGGTATATTACTATTCCAGTATAGTATTTTATATATGTTACTTAAGTTCATTAACACCATCCTTTATACGTTCCATGTGTGGTATGAACGAGTCATATCATTTTAAGGGGGCGGTAGTCCGCACTTCCTCAAATGAAATTATCGTATGTATATACAACATGAAACGAATAATGGTATGAAATAAAATGGAATTACAGAAGCTTATATATAAAATATATATCATTAATATCATATTTAATTACAGTGCCATCCTAATGGCCACCATGAGAGGCGGTAAGATGTATTTGAACAATCATCGTTTCGTGAGGCGTTAGTTTGCCATCAACAGAAACATTATGTTCATCATCCATTAGATGGAGTTGTGTGAATGTGTAGTTTGAATCCTTCTTATAAAAACATCCTAGTATATTGATGATACTGTTGTTGTTACAAAAGAAGGGAAATAAAAAGAGTTTGGGGGTTGGAGAAGCAAAATAAATGAAAATAATTTAAGAGAAATCGTTACCTTTAATTTAGGTAACTCACTTTGGTAGGAACCAAAGGACTTGTTGAAATGCTTTCTGACTAAGGGGAAGCTTCAAGGAGGAGTAGAGGGATTTGGGGAGCTTATTTGGGCAGAGTTTTGACGAGCCAAGTGGCTTGAGAGGTGTGAGGAATGAGTAGAAGTGGTCTCCTTTTATAAGGGAGAGGAGGGGCTCTTTAGGAAAGAGTGAAAGTATTATTTTATAATATAATTATATTCGGTTTCTAATGGTCCAAAAATCATTGAGGTCTAAGATAAGATGACTCATATTCTAAATAACATCAACCAATAAGAATTGTACAGGTTTTAGATAATATTTTAATCATTATAATCTTATTTATTTAAATGATTTATTAATGAGGTAAACATTGAATCATTATTGTGTCATTAATAATTTAAATTATTTGATGTCTAAAAATTATAAATAAAATATCATTATGTAGGAAATCTTTTTAGCTTTCTAATGAATGTTTATAATCGAAAATCCAACATGTATAACCTTATGTAAAAATTGTTCTTCTAAAAGATGTAAGCTTATGCCATTTTTATTTTTATTTTAACTTTATTAATATAAAGTGTCATTATCACTTACAAGTGGATCAATGGGGTCCCAAAATTGACCCAAAGATGCCCATGGTCTACCATGTATCAACCAATAGGGTTAAGACACGTTTTAGGGTAATTTAGTATTATTATAATATTATTTTTGAACCCTTATTTACCGGATTTACCCTTAACCATGGTAAATAAAATATTTACCGTAGTAATTATTCAAAATGTCTAAAAATAAAAGTTACCTATTTACACAATTTGAACATCCTGATTCCAAATATGGAATCCATTTTTCTAAATTAAAAACACAGAAGTGGCAGAAATTAATTTAAAATTAATTCCCGCTGTCAAAACAAAAAGCGTGTTTTTAAGAGATAATAACTATCAAAAGATTGACACTTGTTTATGTTCGGTTTAATTGTAAAATTATGTCCAATGACCAAAATTATATTAAATGGTAAAAATATATTCTAAATATACTTTAAAACCACTCAAATTCATAATTTATCACTATTAATTATTTTGATTAAAAAAGTTGTTTTTAATTAAAATTTAGTAATTTTTACTATTCATCAAAATATGAAAGTTATCCGAAAAGTACCAAAATTTCACCTTAGGCTAAATTTGATATTCCGAATCCAAAAATGAAGTCCATTTTGAAATATAAAATATATATAATTTCAAAAAATTAAGTATTACTATTCATAACGGCTAGTTTGATCGGTTGTGGTGTGTGTTAAAACTCGAAGTTGCGTACAACACACGCTACTGTTTTATTCAAAGGAAAGCGTACCGTGGAAGCTTGGGATGTTTTATTTTAAATTTTTTGATGTCCCCATGTAGTCAAAAAGTTTAAAATATTTTATTTAAAAAGGGTTTACTATTAAAAGTTGGTAAAACTACAATACTGAAGATGAATTTGTTCTTACATTATCTCTAAGAAACTCATAATATGGATTCTAAAATTATAAGGATTATATAAAGTTTAAAATTTAGTTAATACTATTCATAACCTTTTTTGAACGGCTTGTTTGGTAAGTCATGGTGCGCTTGAACTCGGTGTTGCGTGTAGTGAAAGTTATTGAATTATTTTGAAGAAATAACACACTATGAAATCTTGGGGTGTTACATTCTCCCCTCCTTCAATAAATTGCATCCTCGCAATTTGAAATTGTTCTTCGAAAATAAAAGGTTGAAAATAGAAAATATATTTGTGGGAAAACCCACATCGGAAATTGGTTTACTAAAATTTAGTCTTAATATGAGGAAAAGAGAAATGAAAGGGTCACCACCAAATTATGATCTCGATTAGGAGAACATTGGTGGCAATTAGAGACATATAATTGGAGGAAAAACGTAAATATTTATAGGTAGTGGTTGAGGTCATCAATCACAAACAAGTATAAAATTGAGGTCCTTAAACTCATCAATCTATGATGATTTGAAGTACCATCGGTTCAACAAAATATAGGGTATTGGGATCATACATTTTTGACATTTCAAAATATCTTAGTTGAAATCCCACATCAAAAAATGAATTAATGAGGCCTCTATTTAAAATAAAGAGTGGAAAGTATGAAGATTACCGAAATTAACACATACTAGGGTTCCATGTAGGAAAATATGGATATGGAGGAGAAATCTAACCATCAATTATCTGATGGAGAGTGGTAGAGAACATGACTATGAATAGGCCAACAATCCCAAAGCCATAAATTAGTGATGATTTAAGGTACCATCTAGGACAACATTTTTTTTAAAGTTACATTACATAAGGAAGAGGAATTCATTTATGATATTGACTAAGAACATTATGAGATATACTTAAATTTTAAGTAGATTTTCATTCTTTAATAAATTTCCACCACTAACTCAATTTTTTTTAAACGATGAGTATTCAAGAAGACTTGGTCACACTGGGAGAGCTAGAATAAACTTCTATAGAATCACATGATCCATGCAGGATAAACCATATATTTACATTGTCTTTGAAGATTAATCAAAACCAAAATGGTTAGTGAATGATCTAATGATCCCCCAAAAGGATATTCATTGAGATAAATATGCACTAATCTTAATTTCTAAAATTAAACCAACAATACCCCAAAGTTAAATAGATACCATTCAATAACCAATTGTCCTTAAAATCCTTTAATATAATCCAAACTAATATTGAAACCCAAAACATAGAAGAATTTGATTATGTAGTCTCCCATGTTACATTGTATCTCCAAATTACATCAAATACTCTTAAAGTCACATACTTAAATGTAATCAATACCATCACATATTCTCTGTTATTGGTTAATCATTTCCATAAATAACCCAAATCACTATAAATCAACAATAAAAATGTAGATAAAAATCCACCATTACTCTACAAATGAAACCTCATTGTATTCTATTTTCCTTGGGCATATAGTGTTCCTAACAAAATGAACATCTTCCAAAATAACATTTATCACTTAATCACCAAATCATTTTCCTATACCAAGGGTATTCATTTGATAAGACATAAGAACCCAAATCATCTTATTATTGATCAATAAAATCATTTAACAAAAAAATAGTCATACTAACCAGGGACTTCACGTAGTCCAGTGGTAGGCGATAAATCCCAATCGCACTTTGGTTGTGGGTTCGATTCCCACAGCTTTGTCCGACGCGACGGGTTGTCACACGGTCTACGTGTTGTCCTTTTTCAAAACTATATTTTATAATATTACCAAAATGAGATAAATTCCTAAAAATAACATAATTTAACCACAAATGTTATATCATACTTTGCATTTTCATCCCAAATTATAATAACTTATCATTTTCTCAAACCCCAATGATCATATAAAACCAAATGGTTATTTATACCTATATCCACAAGAGAAGAGACAATTCTTTCTCAAATATCATTCTCACATGGCAAACTGCGGGGTTACAAATACAAGAGAAAATTATTCCAATGTAAACCCATCAACAAGTAGTGATAATTTTTCTCCAACCATTTATTTCCACATAGCTTCTTCTTTGACCAAGAAAATATCCTATAGAATAGGACATTCACTCGGGTAATGGCCAGGTCCCCTACATTTACGGCAAATGACTGTAAATGGACTCTTGGGACCATTTTTATCTTCTTCCATAGTACTCTTCATTTTTCTTCGGCAATTCTTCACTTTATGTCCTTCCTTCCCGCACTTAAAACATTTCGTTGTCCCATTGAGACACTTTCCTGGGTGTCTCTTTCCACAATTCCTGCATGATGAAAATTGAGGTTTCTTTTCTCCATGGTCTCCATTACTGGAGATCTTATCATTTATCACCTTTCTCTTCCTTGTTGAGTCTGGGAGTTGGTTAATATATATGTTGTTGATCATATTTTTGGAAAACTGATTTGGCATAAAGACGATATCTTTTACGCCTATCAACATTCCATTTTGTTGCTCATTGCCACCACTGTTCCCAACTTGTACATCATTCTCAAAGTCACTATGACTTCCTTGGAATCCAGCCATTGACTAAAACCAGAAAGCATTGTGTGAGTAATAGTAGTCGTAAAATCATTTAGAGATTAAAATGTCACCATATTCTCAATTTGAAACATATTAGGATTAACCAAGGTCATTTAATCTCATCTTATGTATATATTACTTAAATCGGTTTGTAAAGAAAATGTAAATTATCCTAAGCATATCCCCCGGGAGTGTCGTAACCAAGAGTGCAGCAAGGCCCATTGTCGTGCACCAGTTCCCGTTCGAGTCTAGCTCAAAGCGGTGTTTTCGGGTTTTACCCCTAGGTACATCTATGCCAGAGCCGCCTCTACCTGCTCGTATCCAGACAGGGATGTATTGCTCGGAAAACTCACAAAATCTCTACAATACCAAAATTCTAGGAAGTTCTTTTATACTAATCCTCAAAGTTCATCTTAGGTCTACGTGCTCTAATCAGAGTTTATCTAAATCTAGCTACCAAGGTTTGTACTAAACTTCCTCTGATACCAACTGTAACGCCCCGACCCCAGCTACCCAGAGTCGGTGCATTAATTACATAACATTGGCATGATCACAAGAAAGATCAAGTCTCGAAAGACCGATTAGTTTAGTAGCCTTGGAATAACTAGATACATCCATAAAGTTTTACATTATATCATAAAAAAAAACATCTTGTCTTCATATCCCCTTATACTATCTCTACAGGTCATTCATAAATTACTTCTTCATAATCCTGGAAAAAAATAAAACATTGAAAGGGGTGAGCTCGGATGCTCAGTAAGGATAACATTATAGCAGAAGCTTTCATAAATAAGCATAAACACTTAAGGCAATTTATAACTAAAACAAAAGCCTTTTAAACTTGAACTTCAGCATAAAATGGAAAAGGTAAAATGAAATAATGCCATTTACTTACTCACATGGATATTCTACTAGTCGAATGATCACATGCAATATCAATAACCACTTTCATAATGATGGAATGCATAATGCCAGACTATCATAACCACATAGCCAAGGCCTCGTGCCAAGACTACAAATAAGATTTTGCCAAGGCCTTGTGCCAAGACACTAGTTTGTCTCATGAGACCTACCGATGCATCGAGGAGATATAGCGGGCTCCACCCGTCACTTATTAAGTCCAATGCATTCCCATATGAAAAGGTTTAAACATAACGTAAACATTCGTATTAAACTAGCATACGAAATGTCAATACTTTCACCACAAACCATGAATGGTATAAAAATAGCACATCCACAGTCAAACATAATTCATTCGATACAATATGGAAGATTGTATTGTATCACATTAACCTCAATCAATAATAATGAAGGATGTTGACATAGATGAAAATAATCATCAAAACTATTTGAGAGAAATATCCCCCTTTTCTTGAAAACATTTAAAAGTCACACTATTTGTCAAGAAGCCGTTTAAAAGTATATTTTTGAATCAAAGTGTCCCATACCACTTTGAAACTTTTAAAAGGAGTTTTAATTTTAAAACTTTAATGTCCATATAAATAAATCCTTAAAACCATTTTTAAAATATGGACATTAATGAGCATGATTTAGAAGAATAATTCTTTAAAACATTTTAAAATGGTATTTTGGTTAGAGTTTCTAACCAAAAGAGAGAAACTTGAATACAAATAATTGAGGTAATCAAAACATTGTAATATCATGAGAATAAAGGAATTCATGATATACTATGTCAAAGTACATTATATACACCACATAAAAGTGATTTGGTGTATATCATCAAAGAAGTCTCAATGGAATGTAAATTGAGATGAAATTTCTCAAAAAGGTTGTATCCTAAGGTTAAGGATAAATCAATGACATAATTATGTGTGACAAATATAAATACACTAAATATGATTGGATATTCAGTGTAAAACAATCAAAGGACATTCACACATATTCTTGTAAAAACAATACCAACGAATTGGATGTTTAACTCAACAAATGGAGAATGAGTTAAAATTACTCTTATCAAATTCATATCAATGACTTGAGAATTACCAATGGAGTGATTATGTGTACCAAACTTCTATCCACAGGAAGGGGAGTGGAAATTATGACATAATCAAATGAATAGTGATTCCACACATAATCTTGGGGTAATATAATCAATGAAATATGTGTAAAGCCAAATGAGTGGAAATTGAAATCTCAAATTCCCTTATCGATTAGGTAACTTACGAAACATACACCCATGAAAGAAGTATCATACCATGATGATGTAAATACCCATACATTAAAGTATATTACACAATGAATACGATCATGGGCAGTACACATACACCACATGCAATAATTAAGCGGTGATCAATGGAATTCTCACGGAATTAAAAGTGAGATAAGAAAACCCTTACATTGTACTTTTTCCTTGGTCGATGGTAGGTTTACCTCCTGTATAATGGTGAAATAATTGTTATTGAATAATAAAAGAATAATTTACTTTAATATGATATCATATATGATCTTTTATCATTGATTTGTTAATAATATTTTAGAATTATCGTCATTTCGGGTGTTAACGGGTTCATTTTACTTTATATTATTTGTTATGTGAGACATATTCGTTATTAATGGGATGTATATTATTCATATACAGAATGATATTAACATTATTTTTAACCCCAAAATGAGAATAAGACTTGAATGGATATGATGGAGAATGAATCTTATCGCGTTCGTGGAGACGGTAGTCCGTACGTGCGCACGAACGCTACTTCCATTTAATTTTTATTTTAAAAGAATCTAATCCAAATGATACATAGGTATATTACTATTCCAGTATAGTATTTTATATATGTTACTTAAGTTCATTAACACCATCCTTTATACGTTCCATGTGTGGTATGAACGAGTCATATCATTTTAAGGGGGCGGTAGTCCGCACTTCCTCAAATGAAATTATCGTATGTATATACAACATGAAACGAATAATGGTATGAAATAAAATGGAATTACAGAAGCTTATATATAAAATATATATCATTAATATCATATTTAATTACAGTGCCATCCTAATGGCCACCATGAGAGGCGGTAAGATGTATTTGAACAATCATCGTTTCGTGAGGCGTTAGTTTGCCATGCACAGAAACATTATGTTCATCATCCATTAGATGGAGTTGTGTGAATGTGTAGTTTGAATCCTTCTTATAACAACATCCTAGTATATTGAGGATACTGTTGTTGTTACAAAAGAAGGGAAATAAAAAGAGTTTGGGGGTTGGAGAAGCAAAATAAATGAAAATAATTTAAGAGAAATCGTTACCTTTAATTTAGGTAACTCACTTTGGTTGGAACCAAAGGACTTGTTGAAATGCTTTCTGCCTAAGGGGAAGCTTCAAGGAGGAGTAGAGGGATGTGGGGAGCTTAGTTGGGCAGAGTTTGGACGAGCCAAGTGGCTTGAGAGGTGTGAGGAATGAGTAGAAGTGATCTCCTTTTATAAGGGAGAGGAGGGGCTCTTTAGGAAAGAGTGAAAGTATTATTTTATAATATAATTATATTCGGTTTATAATGGTCCAAAAATCATTGAGGTCGAAGATAAGATGACTCATATTCTAAATAACATCAACCAATAAGAATTGGACAGGTTTTAGATAATATTTTAATCATTATAATCTTATTTATTTAAATGATTTATTAATGAGGTAAACATTGAATCATTATTGTGTCATTAATAATTTAAATTATTTGATGTCTAAAAATTATAAATAAAATATCATTATGTAGGAAATCTTTTTAGCTTTCTAATGAATGTTTATAATCGAAAATCCAACATGTATAACCCTATGTAAAAATTGTTCTTCTAAAAGATGTAAGCTTATGCCATTTTTATTTTTATTTTAACTTTATTAATATAAAGTGTCATTATCACTTACAAGTGGATCAATGGGGTCCCAAAATTGACCCAAATATGCCCATGGTCGACCATGTATCAACCAATAGGGTTAAGACACGTTTTAGGGTAATTTAGTATTATTATAATATTATTTTTTAACCCTTATTTACCGGATTTACCCTTAACCATGGTAAATAAAATATTTACCGCAGTAATTATTCAAAATGTCTAAAAATAAAAGTTACCTATTTACACAATTTGAACATCCTGATTCCAAATATGGAATCCATTTTTCTAAATTCAAAACATAGAAGTGGCAGAAATTAATTTAAAATTAATTCCCGCTGTCAAAACAAAAAGCGTGTTTTTAAGAGATAATAACTATCAAAAGATTGACACTTGTTTATGTTCGGTTTAATTGTAAAATTATGTCCAATGACCAAAATTATATTAAATGGTAAAAATATATTCTAAATATACTTTAAAACCACTCAAATTCATAATTTATCACTATTAATTATTTTGATTAAAAAAGTTGTTTTTAATTAAAATTTAGTAATTGTTACTATTCATCAAAATATGAAAGTTATCCGAAAAGTACCAAAATTTCACCTTAGGCTAAATTTGATATTCCGAATCCAAAAATGAAGTCCATTTTGAAATATAAAATATATATAATTTCAAAAAATTAAGTATTACTATTCATAACGGCTAGTTTGATCGGTTGTGGTGTGTGTTAAAACTCGAAGTTGCGTACAACACACGCTACTGTTTTATTCAAAGGAAAGCGTACCGTGGAAGCTTGGGATGTTTTATTTTAAATTTTTTGATGTCCCCATGTAGTCAAAAAGTTTAAAATATTTTATTTAAAAAGGGTTTACTATTAAAAGTTGGTAAAACTACAATACTGAAGATGAATTTGTTCTTACATTATGTCTAAGAAACTCATAATATGGATTCTAAAATTATAAGGATTATATAAAGTTTAAAATTTAGTTAATACTATTCATAACCTTTTTTGAACGGCTTGTTTGGTAAGTCATGGTGCGCTTGAACTCGGTGTTGCGTGTAGTGAAAGTTATTGAATTATTTTGAAGAAATAACACACTATGAAATCTTGGGGTGTTACACCTGACACCCTCCTTAGGTAATCTCAAGATCGGGGCGCTCGTCAGACTCTGTCTCAACTACCGAAAAGCCTACTGGCATCTCTCGGTCCACACGAAAGGATACCCCTTTCGGGTCAAATCTCTCACGGGTGATGAAATCTTTGAGAAATAAAGAATGAATATCTGATAGTAGTCTGCCAACCAATGGAAACTCCGCACCTCTGTCACGCTCTGGGGTGGATCCCACGCTAACACTGAATCTACCTTGGCTGGGTCCACTGATACACCATCTGCTGAGATAACGTGTCCCAGAAAGTGGACCTCCTGTATACGAAATTGACACTTTGAGATTTTCCCATACAACTGGTGCTCTCAGAGTGTGTCCAAAACCATCTTTAGGTTCCTCACATGCTCCTCCTTGGACGCAGAGTACACAAGGATATCATCGATGAAGACTACCATGAACCAATCTAGATAGGGTTGAAAGATCCGATTCACGAGTCCCATAAACACTGCCTGGGCGTTCGTCACGCCGATGGGAGTCACCAAGTACTCATAGTGACTGTAGCGACATCTGAAATCCTTCTTCGGTATATCCTCATCCCGTACTCACAACTGGTGATAGCATGATTTTAGATCAACCTTTGAGAACCATCGTGCCTCTCTTAGCTAGTCGAAGAGGTCATCGATCTGTGTTAGTGGATACCGGTTCTTCAAGGTCACCTGATTTAAGCACTGGTAATCCACACACAGACTCAAGATCCCATCTGCCTTCTGGGAAAACAACACTAGGGCTGCCCAGGGTGAAACACTGGGTCTCAAGAAGCCCTTCCCCGGCATGTCTTCCAGCAACACTCTCAGCTCATGATGCTCTGAAGGATCCATCTGATATGCTGATGCTGATATCGATGTCATCCTGGGATGAAGCTCAATGAAAAAATATATCTCCCGACGGTGAGGTAGTCCAAGGACATCCTCCAGAAAGACTTCCTCATAATCAGCCACTACTGTTGGAAACTAAAAACTCGTAATATCTTCTGCGCCAAGGGCTAGGCTATCCAAATGATGTGAAATCAGTTGTACATTCCTACGCACGAGTCCATCCTGTGCTTCCTGGGTCTCCTTTTCACTGACGAAGGAGAACTACATTCCACACTACAGACACACTTCACACTTCGCCAAAAACAGTCAATCTGGGCGTGAACTATGGATAGCCAATCCATACTAAGAATGACATCATAAGGCCTTGATGCTACCACCAAGAGGTTCCAACCGAAACTCTCACCTCCAAGGGTCAGGTCACACTGTCTGCAAAGGTGTCTGATCTCTTAATCTTCTCCAGTCGGTGTTTTTAAGCATAAGGGTTGAGCCAACAGCTCAACTAAAATCTCAAAGAACTTGAATAAGATAAGCAGCCAGAAATGAATGACTAGAACATGTATCTATCAGTACGATAGCCAAAGTAGAAAAGACACAGATTGTACCACTAATCATTCCAGGAGTACTTGGGTCATAAGCCTCTGTTGCCTGTAGCTGCCCCTGCCTCTATCCACCAGCTCCCTAAGCTAGGGGTGGACCTCATAGGGGTGGTGGTGATAAAAGATCAAAACACCGAACACCTCCAGCTGCTCTCCCAGCTCCTCTACCACGTCCTCCACCCCACGGATCTATCTGTTCCACACATTGCCTCTGCCTCGATGGTCTATCCACTACTCCCATATCAGTAGTACGACGGTCGGACAATCTCGAGCGAGATTTCCCTTGCCATCACAAGAGTAGCATCGCCTCCCTCGAGGCTGGCTGGAAGAGCCCTGCGAACCCTGTACAGAAGATCCCCTATCCTGGGATGTCCTCTGAAAACATCTCCCATGCCTGGGACCCAGACATCAGCTCCCTGCTTCCGAGGTCTCTTCTCTAGCTCGCTCACTACTAAAAACCTCTGGCTCTCTCTGCTCTTCCAAGAAGCACTCGACCACCAAATCCCACTTGAGCACCCCATCATAAGTAGGAATTCTCATAGGGATGATGCTATCTCAGATGTCTCTGTGCAAGCCCTGATCAAAAGTCCGAGCTCTGAAGTACTGATCCCTGACCATATCCATCGTGTACCATGAGAGGTCGATAAACCTCGATGAACAGTCATCCACTGTCATGGTTCCCTACTGGAGCTGAAGAAGTTCCGGTATACGTACTTATCTCAGGGTAACCGGTGAAAACTCCTCTCTGAAGAGATGCTCAATATCCGACCATGGAAGAGTCACCTCGTCGTGGGCCTGGATAACCAAACCCCACCATTGTCCTGCCGATCCCTACAGAAGTCTCCCTACCATGATCACCATATGTTCTGCTGGTGTCCTGACCAAACGGAAGACTCTGGCCACTACCTCAAGTTAGTCCTCTACTGCCTGAGGGTCAGGATCGCCTTGAAACCTGAGGGCTCTCTGTCTCTGAAACTTGTGGAGTGCGCTCAGCCTGCGCTCCTCCTCTAATGGTACAACAGGCACTAAACACTACTCGACAGGTGGTGGAATAACTGGAACACCACCCGAAGGTAAAACTGGGGGATCTGGTCCCTTGTATCTAAGCTTCATCACTGAGGGAGTCATCCTCGTGATTGATCTGCTGGATCCTAGCAGGTGTGTGTCGCGGAGGCATCTTATAAAGAGACAAGATGTATCTCAACTGGTGAGTATATCTAGAGAGCAGACACAAGAAGGACATGGAAACCACAACCCATATTTATATGATGCATGTACCATTATTTTCCCCTGTAACAAGTGATCTCATGTTCCAAGTTGAAAAGAAAGTTATCAGAGTCATGGTGCATGGATACGTCAGCCGCCTACACCAAAAATGGGGTCCCTGAACTAAAATCCGAACTCGAAACACTTAACTCTGTTTCCCCAAACCAACTCACAAACTCTCGTTCTTAAGGTAGAACCAACCTAACTCTGATACCACTCTGTCAAAACCCATACTAGTGGGGGCCGAGCTGCAACTCCCCATGCCCGCCTCCAATAGGCTAGGTGCTGGTGACTAGCACCATTTAGGCATGTTACTAACATGGGAGGCATTGCCTATAAACCTGTACACATGCACACACAACTCCAAGCCCACAAAGCCAAAAACGTAAAACCTACTAAAATTGGAAAGACATGCGTACACTGAAATCCCAACCAACAGAGTACGACAGGAATGTAAAGTACAGTAATGTAAAACCATGGGCCAAAAGTACAATCTCACCAAAAGAAAGTCTGTAAAAAAGTGAAACCTGTAAATAAAGGTAAGGGGACTGCAATCCGTAGCCATAAGAACACACATCGACATGTTTGATCTCACTTAGCAACGTCCGGTCCAAGTCCGCCGAGAATACTATCAAAGGCTCGCTCGTCTGCACAAGACATGACATGTGGGGGAAAAGCCCATGTAGGGGTGAGTATAACAATACCCAGTAGGACACCTCGAAACCACAAAGGAATAAAACAATTGAAATACCACAAATGAAAGATACAGTTAGATCTACACAATATTTTTTTTATAGAATATATAACAAGAATATCCATATACACTCATGCATGATCGACTATCGTGAAACCACCACTTAGATCCAGCTCGTAGATTCCACTAAGCACGTAACAAGGAGAGAACACTTCTAGGTCTGAAGAGAGAGATACAAAGTACTCGTTATAGGAGAACAAACTCCACAAGTACTTTAGAATATGATACTCAGATGAGGATCACAACCAATAGCCATGGAGAGATTCCAACAACTCAGTCTGAACTAATCCTCTAAGCAGAGGATCGGATCCAGGGTAAAGTTGGTCAAGACGATACCTAGAACACTACCTAGGGTTCCAATAATTAATAGAGGATTCAGTTCCAAGTCTCACAGAGGGATTCCAACAATTCTATTCAAGAAGTCCCACTGAAGGGATCATACTCTTGTACATAGGAAATGATCCCAGAAACCTTCAGGGGAAAGACCAAGGGTACGAACCCTAAGAAAGCTAGTCCAAGTCACAAAAGACAAATGGATCAAGCCAAGTAAAACAGGTTACACGACATGTAGTATTCTTACACACTGTGTTCCTTGACCCCGGGTACTGCCTGTGTAAATGGCCCATTTCATCCGTCCAAGCTGAGTAAAACTTAACTACACGGCCTGTAGAAGGATCACACGCCATGTTCCTTGACTCCAGGTACTGCCAGTGTAAACTTCCCGTGTCATTAGGCTTGCCATATAAAATGTAACTACACAATATGTAGTAGGATTACACTCCGTGTCCGAGCTCCTGGGGTTCACTCAGTGTACCCTAGCCATGTACCCCTACACGGCCTCTGTCTGTGTCGCCTGCTCATGTACCAGTACACAGGGTATCCCGTGTATCTGGCCGGGTCGGGCCAGGGAAGGGTATACATGCCGTGTCCTTGGCCATGTACCCAACTTGTGTCCGTGTAATCCCAGAGTACATGCCAGGTGGTCCTCTGACGAACACACACCATGTAGTCCATGCTACATACCGTGTAGTCGGGACATTTCCAAAACCGTCTTCTTCCTCTGTGCCTTGACCAATCCTCCGGTTACCGTTTCCATGATCCGTTTTCCGGGAAACTCAAGATCGGGGGTCATCCCAACACCCTAGCACCGAATCCTAGCCTTTCGGGCCTTGAATTGGCTCAAAAAACAACATATTATCTTCCAATGAAAAATAATCTCGACGAGCGATTTCTCCCAAATCTCTTAGATCTGTCTGTCGTCGTCGTCATCGCAGCTCTTTTGGTTCATCCCAGTGTTAGATCTAAAACCTCAGATCATCACGCCATCAAACGAACGTGCAACGATCGACTTCCTCCATGAACGCGTAGAATGCACATGAAGAATGCATGAAGTCTAGGTGAAAGGAACAACAAATCGAGAGGGATGAACCTCAATCGATGTTCGTGTCGAGATTGGTTCGTCATCGTTACAAGATTAAATGAAACCAAAATAACTTCATGAATCAAACCCCCAAAATCCCCGAAAAAGCCCATAACGCAATTATGATCGATCCATGGGATAATCTGTTCGTGGATTAATCCACATTCGTCATAGGAATCAAGAATGTGGAAGGGAAACCAAAATCAAACATCCTACCTGGATCTGTGGTGTTTTTTCGCGAAGATCCGGTCGCCGCGTTGTCGTCGCCGGTGAAATTCGTCAAGAACGTCGACGCCGCATTGGGGGTTTCCTCCAAAGCTTTCTAGAGCCTCCAAGGGTTTCTGGGTTTTGAGGTATGTTACCTTGGACCCCTGCACAACCCTTTATTTAAGAGGATAAAAAGATATTTTATACAATAAGATTTAATAAAATATTTTTATTAAATATTTTATTACGGTTACGTCCAAAAAACTAAATTTCACCACTGACCTACGCCAGCCGATGTTAAACCTCGCCTAAGGTAAACTCACTGCTCTGAATGCAACTGTGGCCTCAAATTTCCGATTCAATCACCCGTTCAAGAGTTATTCCACTTTTTTAGGAAAACCAAAAGCGCACGTTATTTAATTATTTAAATAAACTCAAACATTTGTTCTGGGCTCACCAGGCCTCGGAACTGTATGCCATCTCAAAGCCTGGTCTTGAAATAATTCCCATATAATATTAAAATAATAAATGGAAATAAAATCCAGGACATTACACAAGGGGAGGGAAGGGCTTACCTGTGCGGTCCAAATATGATCGTCAGTGAAGGAATTAAAGTCCCGACATTCGGTCGGGAACTCTTCCAAGGTTCAGCCATCTCTCCCATAGCATTCCAGTGTTCTATGGTTCCTCGGTTGAAATAGGAATCTACTTCCAGTTTATAACAAAAAAAAACAAATACACGACATGTACTCTCAAGTACATGGCATGTACTTCCCATTTTTTAACTGTTCCTTCGGCAACCACTTTCCACCGCCTCACTATTCATATGTTGACATGATTACAAGGCATGTATTTCTAAATACACGGCGTGTACTATCGCTCTGTTGGCAGCTACTCCCACTACCTTACTGTTCACCGACATACTGATAAGATGGTGTGTATATACTATGTACACAGCGTGTAGTCAGTTATTTTACACCCTTTATTGCTGACATGCCTACACGCCCTGTGTACTCATTCCACACGATCAAAGTACACAATGTGTGGAAAGGTACACGACGTGTACCCACAAATTTTGGTATTTTTCCACATTTTACTTATTTTCTCAAAAACACTTAAGTAAAATGGAAAGAAGAAACCCGTACCTCAATAAATAAGAAATGGATTCTTACAATTTTCATTTGAATGTATTTCTAGATAATAGAACTTATTGTGAAACCCATGAAGTTTTCCCCCCATTACTTTTCTATCGCCATTGTATATATTTTCTAGCTTCTCACAGTTCGTATTGGATTATGTGAAACTCATTATCATGAAATATATTTTATTCGATACAGTTGTAGTAGCAGAATTTTGATATTAGGAATCTGCATCGAGAATTTTCCTATCGATTTTAGTCATAAAATGACTTATCACATCAGTGACAGAAATCCAACATGAATTGAAATAAATAACATGAATCCTAATGGTTTTCAGATTATATCCCATAATTTGATTCCAAATATAGATGTTGCTTCCATAAAAGAGATTGAATTCCCAAACATTTAAAAAACATTCCATAAAAACAATGGAGGACATATATAAAAATAACCTGCAGGCTATCAAAAAAATTGTAGGACCAAAGAAACCCCTAAAAGAAAAGGGTTGAATTAGGGAGTATACTTTTTATTTTAAATTGTTGGATCTTGTTCCCATATTTGTAGGAACATGTTTTACATTTACCTGGGAATCATAACGTAATTAAATATTCACTTTCATGGATATAACATAACAATTTTTCTTGGTTCAGGACTAAGGTGTTGTCGAAGGATCATACACCTACCATGTATTGTTAAAACCTAAATCTAATATGATCCAATAGTTTTTTTTGATTGAAGACAATTACACAAAGTCACTATATAATATGAAGACATCCTTTAAAAAATAGGCACAACACACTACCTCTCTAAGAACTCTTCTATAGCCTTCCCCTAACCCACTTATTTTGGATAAGTCATACTCTATTTAACAACATAATGGTTAGTTTATTAGGTTTGAATTTAATTGTTTTCCCATAAATATCCCAAAACATTTATTTCACCATAGTTATATGTTGATTCACTTGAAATAACTATTCACATTTATTGTATGTCCAACACCGCAACAAGGGAAGCTCATTCAAAAATACTGTAAACCTTCACAAATAAAAAACCATTCATGGAAAACTGATTCAATATGATATACCCTATCATAACAAAAATACTTTTTCCATGAAACCTAAGAACCAATCAAGACAATAATAGTGTTTTCATGATTCTCAATCTCACTTAAAATTCATGATTCTAGAAGCTCTTAGCCTCCACAAATTCAGAATGATTCCGCATGTTCAAAAAATATATTTCACATGTTAAATAAAGGGTGGGTATCTATGTTTTTTAGATACATCCCTTCATCAAGATCTCAGAACACTAGTAATCTTTTCAGGAAACAAAAAACATATGCTCTCAATGATCCTCTATTTATAAATCATTTGAGTGATTCAACTCACCCGTGAAGCTTCTTATACTAATGTAGAATAACTATCATTCCATCACACATTTCTCAAATCTCATTATCAGTGCTCCACATAATCCTGAATCTCATTCTTCATGAACCCCAGTATCCAAAAAAACACATTCTTTTGTCGTATTCAACATTAGAAAATCCTAGAAAACAACTTTTCATGAATCTTTCTCTTTCCTATGGATTTATATACCAAAACTAGTCAAACACTGGGAAATTATTCCACCTCCAAAAATGAATCATTATTTTACTGTGTGATCGCATTCCTTTAAAATTACCTAAACAACTCAGGGTGTATTTCCAATAAACATAAACTCGATTCCATTTCTCTCTGGAAGCTATGATAGGCCTTGGTTACAACACACACAACTAGGTCATTTTTAATTCCATTTATTGTGATACTCTAGAAGCCCTTATGATGGAATTATTTTTACTTTAATAAACAGATCAACTACTTCGATATGGAAAAAATATAGAGATCCTTATAGTATGGAATTAAATCATAGTTTAATAGCTAGTAAAATTCATGGTTTAGATTAATTAATTTATAGATGAAATTGTAGTCATAATGTTATTGGTAATGTTTTATGATGATATATTAAATATATAAAATATCCATAGAGTATAAAAAATTCCCAATAAAAGTGTTAGATGAGACTAAGATTCCATAATATTAACAAATTTACACCAAAACAATCTATATTTTGAAGACACCATCAGCTGCATTCCATTACATTGAAGGGAAACAAAAACTCAGAATATTTGTGTGTTGGGGGGGGGGGGGGGTACATCAATAATATAATATTAATACATATTTTATTCCAATTAAATTTAAAGGTGTATGTTAAAAATAACATTTCATGTGATTTCAGGTCAGAATCATTCACGTATATTGTTATAATTTAGTACTTTCACACTCCCTTTATTGTAAATACCATTTATTATCCCACTATCTCACATGAATCTCCTTGGAAAAGTAATTAATAAATTAATGGGACCTCTAGAACATCACATAGTCTCTAGGAACCCCTAGAATATGCCTTGACCATAGAAATGGTTGTGTAAATACATCCCACTAAGAGGTTATTACTAACTTAATATCTAGTGTTGATAATCCATGTATAGAGGTATTATTTAAATTAATCCATTCAATCCATGGATGTGCTTTTCAAAATCATCCTCGATATGACCAACCCCCACTCCTACAATCGAATTAGTGATGATCCACATAGAATTTTGTAGAAATTTTTACCACTAAAAACAAATTTAGGTTTATATATTTGGGGTGTGATAGTATCACACTCCCTTATCATATGGATATGGAAATGTTTATGAACCATGTGTTCATTATATTTGAAGACATTCCTTAGTGAGATCCATTTAATCTTTGTATTAACCAATACTGTATTTCCCTATATTATTATTAAAATTTCAAGGATAGAGACTAATAGGTTATAGATTAAAATATATGGGTCTCAATTTACATATAATGTTCTCCTAAAAGAAGTAAGAAATATCAGGGTGTGATGTAAAATTAAACATCATATTAGTCTTATATCACTTCTAACTATAAAAAATCACATTATATATTTGATCACCAACCCAAAACCCGGATAATATATGAAATCCTATCAAAAATGAACATGGAAATAAATTAATATTAATCATGGTGAATTCCTATATCCTAACCCACACACAAGAACAATGCAAACATACTTCAACATCAATATAGAATCATGATCACATCCCAGATCACTTCAATAATTCTCATAGACATTTTCTTGTAGTATCCTTTATGTAGGATTACACAATTTCCAACATCTAATAATAATGTTAGCATATTATTATATCATCATATGTTTGATCACACATACCTACATCTACCATGAAATCCCATTAACATATTTTATTATCAATGGTGAATTGGGATTATATCACAACACATGTCTATAATGGATGATGTAAATTTAAGAACCAACTTAGGAGTAGTTTCATATCCCTAAATCCATCCAAAATTCTTTTAGATATATTTTTTCGAATACCACATAATATAAAATTAAAATTTTCACCCTAAAAAAAGATCATAAACATATTATAGTGATATAACTGTAGAAAACTCATTTTCATTCTCTCATATAAATAGGTATTCAATATATTCTAAGGGGAACAAGAATTTACCTTGGACATAACACACTTCAGTAGCTCAAGGTACACAGTAAATTATTGATATCATAATTTATTTTATGATCCAAGTCCCCTAATAATGTATGTCCAAAAATAAGGCTACTCAAGGGATGGTTATTTTCCTGAAGTAGTATTATATCCCTACACTAATAAATGATATTAATCATGAGGATATTTTTAATTTTTTGAAATTTTTTATTGGATTTTATAGTCTCTCATAAAACAAAGATGAAATCAATTTATGTGGAGGTCCTCCATGTGGTACCATGATCAAAAACATTAAAAGAAATTCCCAATGTATGAGTTATAAAGGTCCTACTTGTGGAAACATAATGATAAACTACATAGGTCCTCATATTATAAAATATATAGAGGTAAACCAATAAATATGAATACTGAACTACATGGATTTTCACACCTTAAATACACATAAATAATTGGTAACCATAACAATAATCATTATAGAGGCTATTATATGAACATTGATGGTTTTCTACACGGTTATTTTGGTGTGGGCCCTATCTATAGTAACATCTGTTATAGATATGAAGGTCCATCCCATGTTAGTGAATATCATAATTTCCCCCCCATATTTATAGGAACTAATAAAATTGGGGATTTTTTGATTAGGAATGTCATCATTGAACGATGATATCTCATCAATGTTAAAAGTCATTGGGAGGTGATATTAATCAATTATACCTCTATCCAATTTCTTTGCCTCAATAAAATAGGAATAATTCTCAATGGGCCAACTATTCTTGATAAAAAATTAGATAAATCTACTTTAAATTATAATGATGATAACTAAACCATTATTTATTTTGAGAAAAATAATATATTCCTGATTGAAGATCAATCCATGTGTAGACTACTATTCATGTTTGGGAATATCACCACTCCCCACTATGGCATTCCTAATATATTGGAAGAGGAATAAAAACCCTAAATTAGTGAAGACATGTAGTTGATCATCTATAAGATCATGGAAATATATACGACAATTGAAGAGTATTCTAACAACATCAGGATGATAAATGATCATTATCAACCCGTTGGCTTGACTACCTTCTCAGTGGATCAAAACCCTATGTTATGAGATTATTGACAATTATTACAACATTACCACTTTATATGTATGAAATCAAATTACTCTATATTACCATATACTATTCCCAATGTATATATGATTCTTTGTAGGTGAATACAGAGAGTTTTATTTCATTCCACAAAATCACCAATATGTTTTGATATGGAATGTGACATTGAATGTTATACCATTTGTTTACGTCATTTGCCTCAGGTTTGTACATGATAACCAATCTACCCAATGCGATTATTACACAAAAAATTCCTACAATGAGTGAATTTAAGGGATATGGAATTAAAAAAACAATTCATTTGGCTTCATGATGAAAAAATAGGACTCTAATTTAATGAATACAAAACCCAAAATAATGTATAATGTTCTCATAGAATGAAAATATTCTGGTAAATAACAATGGATCATCTTATTTACAAAATAGTGTAATAATATTTTAATATGGTTATTGTAAAAATTTAATGAATAACATTATATGATCAACCTCATCCCATATTGTTGGTCTATTATTATCCAAAACTTCCACCCATGAATTATCAAAACAATCGATATCTAGATTTGATGGATGTAGATTAATATTAAAAATAACGAATAGTGTTTTGGTAATTCCTATCCCTCCACCTCCAATGAATTTTTTATTCTCCACAATAGGAGACACTTCAATGGAAATTTTCATTTAATGCATTCAACTCAATCATTTGGCCCCCTAATTTAGAGTGAATTCAAGAAAATAATAATGTTACTCCCTTAGAATCACTATAAATAAATCGATTCTAAAAAATACAATGGATGAATGTTAGAGAATGATAGGGGTCACAAACCAAATAATCCCACTAATATGGATTGTATTAAAGTGGAATTGTATCATTCCAATGACAAATAACCAGTGGGAGTTAAACCCCACTACAAATTTGATGATGATATGATTATTAATAAATTATTATCATTATTGAATGTATTATAATCATCCCTATAGATGTCATGGAACATTATAATGGTATAAAATATTGTGATAAGGGGGTATCATTACAATATATTTTCTTTATAAATTTTTATGACTATGGTGTGAACACTTGACGACATAGGTTGCATTATGAATTGAGAGTCCCTTTGAAAAGACTATTGTTTATTAGTCTTATAGAATCATATAAATAAATATTAAAGGGTGTGGATATATCCTGCAAACCACATAATGAAACTGATAAAATTTCCATTAATGAAAAAATTTTATAATTATGTGTTGACCTAATGAAAATAATGTTATTCAATTATAAAATAATGAGAGGAAATATTCCAACTGAAGAAATATTAAAGAACATCCATGACATGTATCATATGGAATATTCCCATAAACAATAAAAACTAATTAAACCATCAGATAATAATCAAGTAATGTTCCCAACATGGGTCCATGTAATCCCGTCTATCCAACCCAAAACATCTATTGATTACTATGAATTTCCTCTTATTAAAAATAATTCAATAATATTTTACACACATTAATCTATTAAAACAATATATATATATATATTTATATTAATAGTAGAGAAAGGTCATTATACCATATCTAAATCTACATATTTTCATCACTAGATAAATAGCCTAATAAATATACAACTAAAACTATATTACACAATTGAGGCCCTTATCACTAGGATACAACCCAAAGTTGGGTGACGTATACCAATGAAACATTAGATAAATATATATCTAAAATATATCTACATGGCTTACCTATCACCTAATTTTATAAAACCCGTATTACCAATGTTAAAAATTATTTAATATTTTTAGTCCCAATAAATTCTATTTACATTCCGATGTGGCACTCTGATGGGAACACTGGTGTATGATGATGCAAAAAATCATAGGTTCCTTTTGCAGACACTAAAAAGTATAGAATTTATTTTGTATAGAAAAATACCATGAATGTATATTTCCAACTAAGAAGATATTCAATTATACATTATATATATATATTAAACTATTTAAGTTAAAAAAATCTATTACCTCAAAAATTGATTTTTTTGAAGATGAAAGTTTATGTAGATTCAATTTTCAATTGATGGATCAGAAAAACTCCATGAATGTTGAGATTTATCAAGAGAAAAAGTTATTATTATGATATAAAATTAGAGTGATGAGGTTTTTACTCAAAAAGTAGTTCAAAAATACCTAGATGTTTTATTAGAGTTTGAAGTAGCTATAGAACTGGTAGATGATTTGATTCAGAACACTGTGTTCATCTACCAGATGAATCCATGAGTGTATGGACTGAATTCTATTATAGATAATAATATGACCAACACACACAAAATATTATTTATTTGAATTTTTTTCTCTTTCCAACATAATACCCTCTTGTGACTACTCTTGAGGGATAATACCAATAGTAATTCCCTATAAAATATGGAATGATGGATTAATATCATCCAAAGTTTACTGATATAAGAATAATGTTCACTACTTCCAAACATTAAGGGCCCTATGGGGTATTATCATAATCAAAATGAACAACCCACCCAAAAATTATAGATCATGAAATTTAATGAAGTAAGTAATGATTATTTTATTGAGTGCGTACCGTTCAATAAGATGTTGGAAAACTACCAAAATAGCATATTGTGTTTCACATGTATACTATAGATTATAGTTCACATTGGATAAGTTATGTTGAGAAACCACCCAAAATATTTGAATCATATATCCATTGTTAATCATGATTACTATGATGAGAGATATTAGAGCCCCTAATAGTTTTTGTATAAATTTAATGAAATTATGACCATAAAATAAGTCAGTGGGGGTATAGAACATGGTCAGGGTACAATGGAACTAGACATTTTTCACTCTTATTGCCTTTGTGGTACATGATGTGGTATCATCATAATAAACCTCAGCATCATCATCATAGTTTAAAAAATTCATTATAATCCTTAAAAGAAAAAATTCAATGAATAAAACTCCTTACCAATACCTAGATATGCAGAGAAACTCTAAAACTTATTACACACATCATGGGGATAATGGGAACTGACACATGAAGAAAATACTCATTATAGGAAGAGTCACAATATGGATATTTTAATGTAATCAACTTGAAAATTTCCTTCCATGATGATTGTTATTAATATGAATAAGAATTATATTCTCACGATTCTGGAGGAGGTTATAGTGTTGAAGGAATTCATGGAAGAAATACTTTTGGTAGAGACTAACATACTGATCCATTTTCTTATAATCAATATATACATAAAACCCCAATGATAGATGCTCTAATAAGTTTAACAAGAACATCATTATAATCAATAATCTTCTTAGGCTCATTTGGATTGAATCTTAGTATGAGATTGAATATAATTTAGTATTTTCCAATAAAACATCATGAAAATAGGTCTGTTTAATAATTGGTCAACAATGTAAGAATCAATCAATGTCTACATAAGAGTTCTTATAAAGTTGAATCTATAATTTGATACTACATGAGTATGATCAGTATCATTACCAACTTTATTAGGAATACTAGTGATATTATAATGTTCATTCACCACATTATAATAATGATATAATAAATTATATTGAAAAGTGATATTCCCCAAATAATCATGAAACAAATTATATGGATTATTTTGAATTCGTAAAGATGTTTACTAACATCATAATAGTATGTTACTTAGTGAAATAATAATTTTTACAATGAACTAAAAATCTATGAAAAATTGTGGTCTTATGGGTGGAATACAAAAAGTGTTACTTGATATATTTTTATTTAACAATATATCATAATAAAATTTTTTTGTGTTGTTTTTTTATTGGAAAATAAAAAATCTTAATAATAGATTATAGTTTTATAATGGGCTTCCAAACTCATATTATTGGAATATATTTATGGTGATAATGAATCCAAGCTTTTTAGGGATTAATTTTTTTTGTGATTTTTTAAATTTCTATATTCACATGAAAATCATGTTGGGATTACTATTAAGAATTAAAGTATCTAATATATGAAGATTATCATTTATAAAATATTATTATTCCCTAAAGATATAGTTCATTATGAAAGATTATTTTAGATGATGAGAAATATATATTTTATAGTGAAAGGAAGAGGATATCTATTTAGGATAAGTCTATATTTTTCACATTGATTCATTTTTGAATTATTTTTAATGGTTATGAAATATTAATTTTTCCTCATGTTATTATAATTTATATCCTAGAGCGAAATATATTTTATTTTTAGATATTTAATTAGTAAATTGGTGATTGAACCACATGAATGTTTAGGCTAAATAAATTCATTGAGAATCATGGTTATATTTTATGTTTAGTCAATATAAAATTTATTTTGTTTGCATAAAAAAGTAAAATGATTTCACTTAAAAAACATTTTTGAAACACTAAAAAAATTTAAATGAACTTCTCATGCAGAAAAGGATTGATGTGAGAAATTTATTAGAGATCCTAATTTAAATATTGGTTTGTGTTTGGTATTGATCCATGTGAATAAGTGTGTGATAATATGTGTTACTTTATATGATAATGATGAAGATAATCGAGTTTTATTTATAAAAATAAAAATTCATCATGGTGATTATCTATTTACATGAATAAAAAGTGTAAGAATTTTAACATCATCCAAAAATAGTATTTTAAAGGGAAAACAAATATTAATAGGATATAAATATCCTCTCATATTATTTATGAAGTCTAGATATTGAATGCTTATTTCTGTTATTAGATAAAATCAAGCCTTCCATAAAATTTCCTCAATTTTTTTTGAATCATATATGTGTTTTTATAAAATATATTTCTATATGGATAGTATGGTATAATAGTTTATTTATGATTTATTTCAACCCACTGCAGCATTTCTTTAGGATTATTGAATAAAATATTTACTACATGATATATTTCAAATGTATTGGAATTTGTCTCCCACATAGAGGCTAAAATTTTAAAAAATATTTTATAATGTATGTTACAATTTTTAACATCACTAATAATGAATATATGAGTGATTATATTTTTTGTATTTTATGTTAACCAATAACATGAGTTTATTTCACCAAAATGAAGTTTTAAAATATTATGATCTAGATTTAACACCCTGCCTATGTATTTTCACGTGATTCAGTGGTAATATTAATTAGTATAAATTCATCTAGGATACATGTTTTAGGAACTAATTATATTTTAATGAATTATTTGAATAATGTTACCAACATGGCTAGCCACTATGTATTGAATGAAAATCAATGTGTCGAATAATATAGTGATTTTTATCTTCTATTTTTTGTCTTGTAAGTGTTTTATAATTCAGTATTTTTCTTTACACCTATGAAGAGGAGTGATAAAATGTCCATTAATAACAAGAAGAGTCTATATATTTTGGAGAAATGAAGATATTATATTCTAATTTCCTTAATAAACAATGTAAACACAATGGTGTTTTTCTTAAAAATTATAATATAAAAATATAATAAGTTTGAAAGAATCATTAAAATAGTGTAAAATTATATGAAGATATATAGTAGTACTATAAGGGAATATTTGAGGGTGAAATTATATATCAAGAATAAAATATTTATGAAAACATTAAATGTGTCAATATACACTAATCAATTTCAGTGGATATAAGAAAAGGTTGCAATAGAAGAATATTAAAAATATTCAAATTAGGACTTTTTCAAATAGGATTCATACTGAAATTATAATAATGAGATATTTAATGAATTTTTCAATTGATGAAGTAAAAAATATATTCATATAATATTAATTGAGTATAGAATTTTATTTTAAAAGGAATGACAAATATGAAAATAAATTTTAATACATTAGAATTCCCAAAATATTAAAATATTAGGAAAAGGGACAAAGTTAAAATTCAAAAATTAATTTTCTGAGTAGAAATTAAAAAGATATTAAGAAAAAAATAATGGGTTGAATAAAGGATCCTAAAAAGAAAATAAATATTTTGTAAAACTAGTATTAAGATAATGATGTCTCGTTAGGAACTCAATATAATGAATATGATATTGAGAACATAAATATTTCATTTCACCTAATGGGAAGAACAAATGTTGCTCAAGTTGTGATGAGGATGGTTGTAATGAATCCTAAATTGTTCTTATGATTTTATTTGAAGAATAATTTCATATTCATATGAACCAAATTAAAAGAATTAAATTAATTTCATTAAGAAAAAATATAATATGAAACAGAATATTGAAGAGGTTCTTCTCAAAAGAGAAGATGATCTAATTTCAAACCTTACAAAATACATTAAAAATTGTATAGTTTGTTAGTCAGAGTATAATACTTGAGAGAGGGGGAGAATTGAGTATCTCTAAATTTTTTTGTTAAAAATTATTATTTTAAGTTCCAACAATATTAAAAATTCAATTTCCCAATTATAAAATAGTTAATTTATAACATCATGAATGTTAGATAAAATTATCAAAATATTGATTAGTTATTAGTTATCTCAAATTAATAATTAATATAGCTTTTGAAACTGATATAATAATTAAATACTCTTATAAACACTTGTTAAGACTAACTATCAGAGAAAATTTATATTTAAGATATATGTGATAAAACGAATTAAAAAATACAAGGTAAAAACACAGAGGAAATAAAATAAGAAGTTCAGTTATAAGAATAGACATAATCCTCTCCACTTGGTGATAACATTTATCCAAGGAGTTTAAATTAATAAATAGTTTGATCCACACCCTGGATCAGGGTTCACAACCGCACATATGCTATCCAAGTCACAAGACATCTACCACAATTCATTGTGGGTACAAACATCCAAGAAACACATGGACTTTTCCACACCTATATGTGGGATTAAAAATATGTAAGAATATATGAGTGAATGTATTTTTTGTATCCTTCAGTTTAATAAAATAGACTGTCTCTTCATAACATAAAAACATACACACGATTAAAAATTATGTAAAAATGCACACAATAGAGTAAAAAAATATGAGAAATGATTTAAAAGGTTGGGTGTGTCTGGAGATGAAGCTCTTTACTCTTCAGGTGTAGCTGAGATGATGTTTGAGTCTTCTTCTAGAAGTTTACACAAAAGGAAAGGTGTCATATTCTGGCATCCAGGTACATGTATGGTTCTATAGGTATATTCTTATCCTTCATTGATATGCTAAATTAGTTTGTCAATTCGATATTTAGATCTGTTAAGATTTACTTGTATGTTCTTCATTTTGTTCATTAGTTCACAGTGGTTTCATATATTCCTCAGTATGTTTCTCTCTCACACACATGAATGCACACATTTTATTTATTCTATATATCTTCTCTCATTAAAAATGATTCTTATTTTTGAGGTCCAATAAAGATCATGTTATTTCTACATTCATATGGTAATCATACCTCATACTGTCTACTAAATTTCTTACAATGGATTATAAAATATTTCAGTATCATTAAATAAAAAAATATGACTATTAGAAATAATATTAATAAAAGTAGATTTAAATAGTCTATCTGTGAATCATCTGTCGGTGTCTCCTTCTGTTGGTGTCTCCTTCTGTCATTGTTTCAACCCATCGGTATGTCATTTTGTCAGTCTTTCCATATGTCAGTGACTTGTTACATCAATGAATTGTTTTAATTATGATTCCTTCATTTTTTTGGTGAGACAATTGATATATTGGTGACACATTTAAACTGACGGTGTATCCTTGCATAGGTAGAATCACAAAATGGTAGGTCACATGGGATGATAGTGGGTTATCTACATCGGTGAGTCATATGCAATGGTGAATCGTCTGTATTGGTGATTCATATGCAACAATGAGTCATATGTATCTGTGAGTCATATGAAACGGTTAGTCATTTGCGTTTGTGATACAATTGATGTATCAGTGACTCATTCCAATGGCGAGTCCTTTCAACGGTGAGTCCTCCAAAAGATGAGTCCTTCCAATGGTGATTCCATCTAACAGTGAGTCCTTCCAATGGTGTTTCCTTCAAACAGTGTCATCTTCACATACATAAAACATATTCATGTTTGAACTATCTGTTAGTGAGTCATTTTTCCATCGGTGATTCATCTTTTTGTCAGTGTCCATGACTCATACATAGATAATTTTCGATGTTCTATCTATCTTACAGTTAATAAATGTTAGAGAGTGTTAATACCCATAATTACACATAGATAATCAGTAATAATATTGTTTATGCTTAAACATACATAAATAGTTACATGATTGAAGAGATTAGATATTTAGGATAATGGTTTGAAATAATTTAGGATCTGACATGAGGTAATATATATAATAATATCATACATGATTTGTGATAATTAAAACCATTATAGTTAGAGAATGTGGCCAACAATATCAATGGGAAAAAAATATCCCCTTTTTTATGATCAAATATCATGGTACACCTAAGTACCATAAGAGAATGTTTAAATTAAACAATATTATTATGAGTTCCCATTATGGAAAATGGGAAGTGAAATGTATCAGAGTTAATAATTCTTAAAAATATAATAATATTAAGTTATCCCCTTTTTGGGATTAGCAAAATGTTAATAGGGATCACAAAAAGAATAGCATAATGTAAGATATAAAATAGACAAGAAAGAAATGTGAGAATGAAAAAAATTCTACAATAAGGAACGTAAAATGTATTACAAGGATCTAATAAAAAAATCAATTAAGTATTCATCCCTATCATATAATGATCCACACTACATGGTAGGGTCAAGGGGTTCCTTCCCCTTATCATAATGATCAATGGATGGTTCAACAGAAGGATTAGGCTGAGAAAGAGGATGGTATGAATGGATTTTCAGAGAAGGTAGTGGCACTCCTTCAGGAACTGTAGAATCTACTGTATGTTATTTCTGAGAAAGAAGTTGATGTTGAATTGGATCTGTAATGCTAAGTCTGATATGAGATAAGGCCTGAGAAATTGACATCTGATATTGGGTAGGCACTGAACCAGCACGACCATGTGGTGTAACAGGTGGAACCATAATGGCTTCACTTTGAATATAAAAGATATGGTTTTAACATTGTGATGAACTCTTCAATTATATCTCCACCATAATTTATTTCCTTTTTAAAATCATATTTGTTTTCCATGAACGTTCCCAACAAGGGACTGAATTCTCATAGCCTATGAATCAGATCCTTAAAATGATTTATCACTAGAGGAAGAGTATGATTAGTGGCCAAATACACAAAGGGACTGTTCACTTGAGGAATTATTATGATTTTAGAGGAAACAATCATTACTCTATTTGGACATTTTTTCTTGAGTCTGTGAAGAATTCCTTATAAAATACCTCACATGATCATACACCTTATATAAATTTTCCTCCACCTTGGAAACACATGTAATTAATGCTTGCATCTATTTTTCAAAACATTTCTAACAGTAGAAAGATCCATAGATAATAAAGGATGAACATGTAGAGTAGATCTTGAAGCAGGAGAAGAGGATGAAAGTTCCTTAACTAATTTTTTATGTTTGGAAAATTCAAGAGATTCAAGATGAGAACCAGATTCTCAAGTCCTTTCTTGAAACTATTCATTGTATTCTTGTACTCAGTGGTTGAATCATTGGTGCCAATGGTAAAATTATTCATCGCATTACCATGATTGTTGTTTCTATTCACAATTGTTTCTTCAGCTGTAATCAATTTTGGCTGAATTTATTTTATCACCATCTAAGAAACTGAAGCAACATCTGCTTGAGATACACTAGTTAAGGCAAGAGTATAACTAGAAGTTCCAACTTGGTTTACACACTCATCCATAGGACGAATATTTTTCAAATTGACATTCCACTCAGATTTATCTCTCCTAGATTCACCAATTTCATATCTCATCTGAGATTATACTAAGTGTTTTATGGAAGAACATATCTCATACTTCAATTGTTAAATTTGGTCGTAGAGACATAGTCACTTGAAGAGATCTCATGAATTGTTTCCCATGTAGTAACTGAAAAGACTTCATCATCTAAATCTTTAGAATCTATTTCTGATGCCACATACCTTGGATACCTCACACATTCATCCATTATATCAAAATCCAAAAGAGTAAGAGTATCAATACTTACACATCCAATTTGATGATCTTCATATGCATGAGAAACTCTTTCTTAAGGATCCCACTTAGTGTCATCCATCTTAGATATTTTCTCCCCTCACTTAATGATATCATTTTAGGTTTCTATCCTTATGTAGAGTTCTTTTTCTAGTATATACATCTTTAGAAACTATTTCAGTTGGAGAAATATTTTCATCTTGAACAACACCCTCAACAGATACACCAATATTAGCTTTAACAATGTCCATAATAATAGCATATGGATTCCTATTAAGATGATCAAATTCACTATCACGCACAAATTCACTACCTTATTCAGTATTACAATCTTTATCCTTTTCATCGCAATAATCATCATCAAATTTCTAATCTCATTTTTTATACCTGATTCTGAACAATATTCACCACTACCAACATGGTCTTCTTCATATTCTTATTGACCATATTCCCTGTAATAATCTACATTTCATATTACTTTTATCTCTTCACTTATAGTGGATTAATGAACATGTTAATGAGAGGGTATGTCCAAAGGTGGACATGGAGATCCAAAATAAACACTTTTTTTGGTACTATTGTGTCTGGGTCCCTTCTGTCATTAATTAGTGATCCCACATCTCTAACCGGAGTATTAGGATCATCCTCCGTATCTAAAGATTAAATTACATCAATATCTAGATCGATGCGAGGATCCACAAGATTCCTTGGTCTAATAGGATGATCTACATGATTGAACTTCTCATTCAATCTATCTTCATCACTAGCACATTCTTTCCTCCTTGGGTTATAGTTAATTTTCATTATCTTAAAAATGACAAAAATTAAGTAGATTCCACTATCTTCACTAACTACAACATCATCAATATCAAATACACATAATTTCTCCTTTAGCATTGTGGAAAACATTCTGGTGTAGAATACAGAATTTGAAATACAACTATGTATAATAATATCATTTATGTGCACCATCAGATATCATCACAAATTCCATTTGAATCCATTCTATACAAAATAAAAAAATTAAACATTCTGATACTTGAGAGAAGATACACCCCCTTTCATGGGACAAATCTGCTACTAAATAAACTTCAATAAATTTCTACACTCACCATTCAGATCTGATGAAATGGGTCTCCTATGTTCCTCATTTCCAATTATCTCTTTCAGAGCTATCTCATAACAAAATAATTCACATTCAAGAAGATAAGTACCTTGATAATCATCAAACATTACTTCAAGAAGAACATTAATTCATTCAGACCAATGTCTTGATGAAAACGATATTATCTTCCCTTTGACAATCAACTTGGCCCATGTGATATCACTTCCTTCCAAAAAATGTTCCACATTGATGTAAAAATCATTTACAATCATTGGGTGGAAAACTCTGTCACTGTTTTCAAACCAGTACGGTCAACCTTGATCTTGTAGCACCTTTAACAACAAGAACATACTCTCTAAGATCCATTCCACCGATTCTTATTTATCTAAGGATTCAACATGGTTTTCTAGACTAGGATTTACATGACCTAATGATTGTACTGATTCACCTTATTTTTTCTTAGTTGCATCAGAATCACCATAATCAAGAGCACATTTAATACAAACAATTCTAATCAGCTCAGTCTGGAGGTCGGAATGTCAATGGTTGGGGGTAAAGAGAGAGAGCAGCGACCCAGATAGTGTTACAGTAATGGATAGAGTGGATCGATTAAAATTTATATCATTTATTGTTTTTGAAATTACCCAATCATGAAATCATGAACAAGGTTCAAAAAATATAAGGAAACAATGTTTTTTTGATAAAAACATACAACGTGTAGAAATGATGAGTCATTAGTGTCGGCATGACAAAATGTCGGTATGACAATGATGTCAGCAAGACAATGCTGTCAGTATGACCACAATGTCGGTATGAAAATAGTGTTCGTGTGACAATAGTGTTGGTATGAAAATTATGTCAGTATGAAAATAATGTCAGTGTGACAATGGTGTCGGTGTAATAATGGTGTCTGTGTGGAAATGGTATCAACAATGGAAACATCACTTTAACAGATCATAGGAATAGGAACACAAGGTCTTAATTATTGATTATTATTAACTCATGTATGATGTAATTCATTCTTTCAGAGTTCAATGTCTTAGTGAAAATGTCAGCAAGCTCATATTCAGTGCCAATAAATTATAAAGTCATATAACCCTTTTGATAACGATATATAAAAAATTGATGTCTTACATCAATATGTTTTTTTATAGAATGAGAAACTAGGATCATAGAAATGTTAATAGCACATGTATAATTACAATTTATAGGTACATGTCTATATTGATATCCATAGTCCCTCAGAGTTTGTTTCATGCAAAAAATATGAGCACAACAGCTACCAGAAGATATGTATTAATCTTCGGTAGTAGATAATGAAGTAGAATTTTATTTCTTACCACACCATGAGACCATAGAATTTACCAAAAATTTATATGTCCCAGAGGTACCCTTTCAATAGAAATTTCATCCACCAAAATCAGAATCAAAATAACTCACTGGATCAAATGATTATCCTTGATGGTAAAAAAACATAAATTGAGAGTATGTTTAAGGTATTTTAAAATTATTTTAAAAATATTTAATTGAGATTCTTTGGGATTATCTTAAAAACGAGCCCCCATGATCACACAAATCACTATATCTAGCCTCTAAGTAGTTAATTAGAGAAAACATCCAATCATTACTCTATATGTGGTTTGATCAAAATATTTACCATCTTCATCACAATCCAACATAATATTAGTAAAATTTGGAGTGTCACTATTTTAATTCTACCAATTAAAGATATTTTGAAATGGTATTTTGTATATTTTCTTTGATTTCAAATGATAAATTCTTTTTTCTGATAAATCTGAAATACAAGAAAGAATTTGAGTTCACCCATCAAACTCATTTAAAATTCACTTTTCATAATTTTAGAAAAATCAATACATAAATAATTTCATGATGACTCTAAAATAATTTCATGAACATAAACTTAAAATACTAAAAAATCGTTAGAAATTTGTTTTATAAATAGAGTAGGTTCGTAAAATCATTTTTTAAAAACTTTTGAATTGAGAAAAGTATATAGAATATCATGTCGTGATCTTAGATATTATTTTATACCATATAATGTTTTTTAATTGAAATACATTATTTTGAAAATGAGTGTCTGTAAATCCAGGGGTTGTTCAACAAAAACATCATAAATTATATAACCAATTAGGACTACACTTTTATTATCCATTTGATATTGATTGAAATTATGATGGGAAGTGTAAGAAATAAGGATTATTATGACCTCATTATTAGAAACCAGTGAAAAAAGTTTCATTATAGTCAATGCCTTTTTCTTGACTATCTCTATGTGCAACCAATCTTGCTTTATTTATAACAATATTTCCAAATTCATATACTTTGTTTCTAAACCCCAAATTAGTGCCTATAGTCAATGTGTATTTGGGTCTATCCATACGTTTCTATACATTATTTCATTCAAATAGATTCAGTTCTTCTTTCATAGCCATCACCCAAAATTCATCTTTAATTTCATCATGGATGATTTTAGGTTAATGACCTGACATGAAATCTTGATGTTCTACCATATTTCTAAGAGAATTTTTTGTTTGTGTCCCATTATCTAAGTCTCCAACAACATAAGGATGATTCTTGAGGGCTCAGGTTGGTCTAGAAAAACAGGGGCTAGTAACTTCAGGTTCATCTACATTTTGGGGTTCACCATGTTCATATTCTGAAGAATTTCAAGAACCGTTTGATTTGACAGATTTCTTGACAAGAATATTAACTATTTTTTTATTTATATCTTGGCTTGATATATCATCTTCAAGGCTATCTAGGGAGGTTTTAGGTTCATGTGGATTTGTTTCATCAAATTTTATATGCACATATTCTTCCACACAGTTGGTTCTTTTATTAAAGAGTCTATAGGATTTCCTACAAGTTGAGTAACCATGGAAGATTCCTTCATCACTCTTGGATGGAAATTTGTCAATATTTTCATTTTTATTGAGGATATAGACTTTGAAACCAAAAACACTGAATTAACTAAATTTGGGTATTCTATTGTTCCACAACGGATAAAGATTATTCTTGAGGATAAGTCTAATTACGAATCTATTATTTATATAGCAAGATATATTCACAACCTCAACCCAAAAGTAAATAAGTAAGTCATATTAATTAATCATTTTTAGTGCTAACTCTTGTAATTTTCTATTTATTCTTTTCACAAATCCATTTTGTTGAGGTGTCCTAGAGGTATAGAAGTTATAACTATAGACATTGTGTGAGAATAAATGATTCAATGTCTTGATTTTCAAACTCACAACCATGATATCTTCTGATGGATTTTATTCTCAGTCCCCTAATATTTTCCACTATTTAGCATACATAGTGAAGTATGTGCATGCTTTACTTTTGTGAGATAAGAAATAAGTCCATGTATAACTAGAATAGTTATCTAAAATAACATAGACATATTCATTCCCATTTAAACTAGAAATTGGAGATGGTCCAAACTAGTATATGAAAACCAACTCTAATGGTTGAGAAGTTGAAACTTATTTCTTTTATTTTAAGGTTATCTTTTTTCTATATACCTTTTTGAGAAGGATTATAGACTTTGTCATATTAAAACTCATGTTTGGGTAGATCATTTACTTGTACTTTTTGAGTAATATTTCTAAGAGAGTGGATATTTCAATTTCCTAATCTCCTATGAAAAATCCAAGAATATATATGAAAAGAACATAAAAAAGAAATACTTTGAGAAACTAAAGTATCTAAGTTTATAGAATATACATTTAAATTTATAAATGAATAAAACACTAATTAATTTTTAGGGTTAAGAAACTTGCAATAATCATTTTCAAATTTAACATGAAATCCATCATAACATAATTATTTAATATTACCAATATTATATTTCAATACATCAACAAAGAGTACTTTAGAAATAAAAACCATGTTAGAGTTACCAATATGGCCTACACCAATTATATTTCTAGTAGCATTATCAAAAAAGGTGACATATCCACCATAAATCATAATTAAGTTCTTAATGCTTGAATAAAATAATGTCACGTGTCATTAAAATCCACTGCCTATGTACCATAAGCTCTTATAGGATCTCTTTAAACATCTTTAATACAAATTAATCAAACAAAAATATATATTTGTACCCAAACTTGTTTGGGTCCAGTGACATTAGTAATCAATGATTTAGGTAAACACATATTCTTTATTAGTTTCCAATATTATTTTTGTAAAATATTTGAAAAATAGAATCTATTAGGATTAGAAAAACTAGAGGTAGTAAAATATTTTTCTGAACTGGAACTAGCAGCATAATTTTTATTTTTAGGTAGAAGAACAAATTTTCCAGATTTAGTTACAAAATGTGTTTTATATAGGTTTTTCTATCCAGGCTTATATCTAAAACCAGAAGTGTACTTAGGAGATATATGTTTACAAATAATTTGAGTGAGAATATTTTCACCATTGGTAAAATTTTATAGATCATTCTTAAATTTCATATTCATCATTTTTAATTCATTGTTTCCTTTAAGCAGTTGAGAATTTTTTTCCTTCTCAGTAATATGTTTAGACTTAATAGGTAAAATAAAAGAATTTTGTTTCTTTATAGATTTATCTTTATCTTTTATTTCGTTATATGTCTCTCCCATCATGTTACAGTATTCAAATAGTTCATCACTAGTCATGTTTTCAGAATCACTTTCATTTTCAGAATACCAGATATTATGTGTAGGTGAATCTAATGTTACCTCATATGTGTTTGTCATAAAACACATATTTTCTAGGTCATATTTATCATCATGATATGATTTTGATTCATAGGAGATATCCACAGAGTAACTCTATGTGTCCATCATATAATTCTTATAATTCTAGTCCTTGTTTCCATACTTTTTTTGTGTTTTAATTTTGGACAGTCATCTTTGACATGTCCTCTATTCTTGAATTCATAGCAGAAAATATCCTTTGACTTTTCATGTCTATTCCAATCCTTTTTCCAGTTTTCCTTGTTATCATATATTTTTAATAAAGTTTCTTTTTGAATAACATATTTTTTTATAGAATTTCATGAATCATATCACTAGAAAAACCATCTATTAATCACTATCTGATGTTTATTCATCATTACTAGAGCTTTTAATAGAGTTTATCACCTTCTCATGTTCTTTATTGTTAGATGTTGCAATCTATAAGGCCATTGTTTTTATTGTAGGTTCATTCTATTCTTATTTTTAGACTTTAAACTCTTACTCAAACATCATCAGATTTCCAATGAGTTTGATGACATATATTTTTCTGATGTCACAAGATTCATTAATTGAGTGAGAAGTTCCTCTCCATCTATTAGGTAAGATTCTGAGAATAATTATAATTATTTCTTTGCCAGTAACATGTCATCCCAGAGAGATCATAGTGTTAACAAATTTCATTAAATCATAGATAAATATATGAAATAGGCTCATCATGAATCATATTAAAAAATTTATATTTGATATTATATGTGTTGTGTCTGATTTTCGTAACACCCAAAGTCCCCTCAGGTGAAACAGACAATGTATCCTAAATTTCATGGGTTGTTTTACATGTATAAATTCTTTTAAATTGTTTATATCTTAATGAAAAGTGTAAAGAATTTATGGATTTTCAATTATTGTTATAATAAGTCTTAGTTATGTCATCCCATGTAGTTTTAGCAGTATAATGATTCTTTTACTCATCTACAATTAAAGACCAAATTTCAAAATCCATAATTTCTTTGTGCATTTTCATTTTAATTTTACATTATGCATAATATTTTCCATTAATGAATTTAGGTATGTTGGTAGTATCACCTTGTAGACTCTTATCCATAATAAAATTTTAGAAAATTATTTTAGAGAGATAAAAATTTAGTATTAAAATAAATTTTAAAATAATTGAAATACAACTAGAATCATAGTTGAAAAAGTTTGAAAAAGACTTGAAAATAGAGAAATCCTAAAACCTATGATACAAAATATTTGCCGGAGTAGATTACTCGTGGGGGGGGGGGGTTATTGAGTATCTATAAAATTTTCTCAGAAATTATTATTTGATTTTCCCTCAATATTTCAAAATAAATTTCCATGTCAACAGCAGTGAATTTATCAAAGCATGACTTTTCAATTAATTTCTTGAATGATTGATACATTCTTGGTTGTATCAAATTTGATTATTAATACATCATTGAAAACAAATATAGTAAATAAATAATGTTATAAACACTTTCTACGACTAACTATCATAGTTAAATATAGTTTTATGAAGTATGTGATAAAACAAAGTAAAACTAAAAGGTAAAAACATAGTAGAAATAAAATAAAAGGATCAGTCTCAATAATAGACTTAATCCTTTGAACTTGGTGATAAACCACAACCAATTAGCTTAAATTAATTATTTGTTTGACAGAAACCATGGATCGGGGTTCACAAAATCACACAGGCTGTCGAGGTCACAAGTCCTCTACCACAATTCTTCGTGCGTACAAACTACACGGTCACACTAGGACCACTTCCACACTTATACATGGGAGTAAATAAATTTTGGAAGATATGATTTAAATTATATGTTGTATCCTTTAATTTGATATAGGAAACAATGTGTTCTTAACAGACAGATACAAACACTGCTAAAAATTATGTAAAAATGAACAAAACATAGTAAAAAAATATGAGAAAGCATTTAGAAGGAACTATGTGTCTTGAGATGATAAAATTGACTATTTATATATTTCTAAGACGAAGTCTGAGTCTTCTTCTAGATTTTGACAAAGAAACAGAGTGTCATATTCTAGATTGTAGGAACAAGTATGGTTCTATAGGTATATTCTTCTCCTTTGTTGGTATGCTGATGAAGTTTTTCAATTCAATGATCATCTTGGTTGAGATTTCCTTGTGTGTTATTATATTTTAACTTGAGTTGACAGTGGTTGCAGATGTTCTTCAGTATGATTCTCTCTCGAACATAGGCATGCAAAACTTTTCTTTCTTTTGTATATCTTCTCTTGTTAAAAATGATTATTATTGTTTAGGGGCGATAAAGAGCATGTTCAATCCACATGCATAGGTTAATCGTACCTCGTAATGTCTGTTGAAAGTCTGAAAATAACTTATAAAATATATAAATATCGTTAAATGAAAAAATTGACCTTTAGAAAAAATATAAATAAGTGCATATTTAAAAAGTCTATCGGTGACTCTTCTGTCGGTGTCTCATTTTTTCAGTGTCTCCTTTCGGTGTCTCCCTTTGTCAGGGTCTCAACCCATAAATATTTAATTTTTTTGGTCTTTCCATATGTTGGTGACTCATTACATTAGTGAATTCTTTCAGTGGAGGGTCCTTCCTTCCGTTAGTGAGATAGTTGATCTATCGGTGACTCATTCCAGCTGACGGCGAGTCCCTGCATCATTAGAATCATGCAACAGTGGTCACTTGGGATGATGGTAGGAAATCTAAGTCACTGAGTCATATAAAACAATGAGTTTTCTTTGTCGGTTATTCATATGAAACAGTGAGTCATCTACGTCAGTGAGTTATATGAAAGAATGAGTAATTTATGTTGGTGAGACTATTGTGGTATCGAGGACTTATTACAACGGTGATTACTTTAAACAGTGAGTCCTTCCAATAGTAATTCCTTCAAATTTTTTTTCCATCCAACTGTGAATCCTTCCAACAGTGTAAACTTCACATTATTAGAACATATGCATGTGTGAAATTTCTACCAGTGAGTCATATGTCTATCGGTGGTTCATCTCTATGTCGGTGTCAGTGACTCATAATTATATAATTTTAAATGTTTTTTCTGTCTTATAGTTTATCAAATTTAGAGAGTGTTAGTATCTATAATAACACATAGACAATTAGTTATAATATTTTTTATACGTAATCATACATAAATAGTTATATGATTTAAATGATCAGATATCCAAGATAGTGGTTTGGCATAATTTAGGATCTAACACGAGGTACAATATATGTTAATATTTTACATGATTTGTGATAATTAAAACCATTAGTTAGAGATAGTGGAAAAAATATCTATTGACCAACATAGTGTATTAGGGAATCATGAATGATGGTGAGGGAATTATTTTTCTATGAATGATAAAGAACATGGAAATATATAAATATAATATCTTAAAGTTGAAAATAAATTGAAGATTATTATTGATTAAATTAAATAAAAATTTTGAGTTTAATGGTGAAACATCTAATGCAATTGGGGAACTAGACAGTAAAGATAAATTTAAACTATTACATCAAAATATGATTATAAATATAAATTTTCTAATATATTTGGCCTTAATACTATATATTTTGAACTTTTTGGGCTATGAAAATTTTACAGAATGAAATCCCCAAAAAATTAATAACGAATAAAGATAAAAATAATTTACAACCATATATCGTATAATTTTCAAATCAAAACTATACATTAGATTCATAATTTGAGGCATCATACAAGGTGACAGATTTAAATTAATTTAGTGGTTATTACTCGTGTTTTATGGTATTTATCTTTTTATTAAAAACATAATAATATAATATAAATGTACCTAGATTAAGGTATGAATAAATGTGGATCATTTCTAAGTGGAAAATTAAAGAATCTTTATATATGAATGATATAAATAAAAAAACTATCCATTCAACAGAAAAAATATATTTTTTATTATAAAAAATTCATTCTTGATATGAGTAAAATGATTTTTGTGAAAATAAGTGTATTAAAAATATTACTATCCGACTATATAAAAAAATTATTAATAAATTACATTGATGAAAAAATCATGAATGATGATATGTTATAACAGAGTTTGTAGTGAATGGAAATTAGTGACGAAACACATGAAACAATAATAGTGGTTGTTCTATAAACCTTTTTTCATACCCTAAAAAATAGAACATCATAGAAGTTGATATTGTAATGGATGAATGAAATGAAAATAATTTATTAGGAGCTAATTTTTGGATGAAATGAATGTTTTCTTCTTTTATAAAAATTAATGACTCAAAATGAACAATAAATATAGACTCGTCATTAAAAACGATTATAAATAAGAGAGAATCTATTCTAAATTGTTGACCAATAAAATTCATGCTACACTACTGCTAATGTTGAGAATAATCAATGGAATATGAGACATTGTCACCATGATCATAAAAACTTGAATTAAATCATGAAACACAAAAAAAATACATTCCATAACACATTAGTTAAATACAGTTTTTTTGATACATGTTAAAAAGGAGAAATGATTTAATTGATACAAAACTGAGTCAACATTTAGTCCACTGGTTAAGTAGAACTTACATCATTTTACCCATTTCTACCAATAAAACAAAATTCAACAAATGCTGATCAATATATTATTAAATTCACTACTAATTACAACTATATGAATAATTGTTTTATGAATGATAAAGAATTCCAAATTCATATAGATGTTCAAAATCATTATAATATATGTTGTTAAAAATTATGGTGTATATATCAATAATATTAGGTTAAAAAATGACATCAAAAACACATTAAATTCATTTTGGAGTTTTCATGGTCAGAATGTGATTATGGTTAATATATTAAAATATAAACCCCAAAAAATTGGTATTCTTAAATGAAATAATAGGAATATTGTTGAGATTGTTAGGAATATAATAAATCTATATAAAATTTCAATATTTATCTATATTTATGTGTTATATAGTTTTATATAAATTCATATTTGTTGTTCATTGAGACCTAAAACTCATATAACATCTTATTAAATGTGTTAAAAAAATATTCAATCTAGTAAATACTTTAATATCATAGGATTAAAAATTTTTCTAATGATGAAAGGAATAAATATAGATAATACTGAATAAAAAATTGAATATTGAAATGTCATTGGATACCGCTCAAATGAAAGTGAATGAAAATTTTGGAAAAAAAGAAAAATATTTTTAATATCTTTTTTATAAAAGTCAATGAATATCACTCCAAGATATATTTAGAAGTTGCATTAGTGGATTAAAAATATAATCTAGTAGTTATCCAATTAAAAAAATAGTTTTTAGAAAAGGATCTAACTATATAAAACTCAATTAGTATTGATTGAGATGAAAATAGTGATGAATTTTATAATACATAGAATTAATGATTATGTAATTATATAATAAGGAATCATATTTAGTCATTGAATATTATTTTAAATAAAGAGTCACAAGTCCAAAAAATATGTTTGTTGGGAGTTGAGAACTAATCTTATCTAATTTAACTAGTTCACCAAGTTAATTATTCAGAGGATATTGAGCATGATATTGAATTAATGATATAGATTAAATATGGACCAAACTTATAAGAACAGAACTTATAAAAATTTTATAATACGTGAATAAAAAATTTAAATGACAATAAGTTGGGTTCAGAAACATATTGAAGGACAATGTTTAATTGTAAAGGAAAAAATCCAATGTGGTTTTCAAATTATATCCAACTAGAATAGATATTGAATAAAAATTTATACTTGTGTAAATTAATTAATAAATAAAATTGATCCTAAAAATAGAATAATATTTTATATATAAGATTATTAAAATGGATGTAGAATATCCATATTTGATGGAGATCTAGTTGTAGTTGTTTTCCTTGATAAACATTAGGAATCAATTTTAGACTAAGATAAAACCATATTTTTTAATATTGAGAATTATTTAAATGAATTAAAAAATTACCCAAGAGCCTAATAAACTAAAAATTATAAATGTTTGATAGATTTTATAATTTCAATAGTAAATATATCTATAGAATTATTTGGGAATGATAAATCTGTAATATCCTAAAATGAAATTATAAATGTTTATGAAATTAAATTTCATTGTGAAAAATAACATCATTGTGAATATATTTATTAATAGTTCAGTGAGTATTTTTATTTCACCTAGATTGGTGTCATGAGAAACATATTAATTCATCATGTTACTCAAATAAATAAATGAATTTTATTATCCTTTAAAACAAATATGGAACTATTGGAAAAAATTCATAGGAAATTTCAAAATAAATATCAACATAAGTTTGAGTTAGTGGTAAAATAAACAATGATGAAATTGGAATTATTGTGAATCATAATTAATTCACATGAATTATTAGTAGACCAATATAACTGTATCAGTACATGAAATTGACATATTCTAACCCTATGGGAAATGTTTTAGAGTAATCCTAAATAATTTTATGTGATGGAAATTAAAATACTACTAAGAGATATTAGGGAACTCCAAGCCATATATTTTTGTATAAAAATTTTATATTTTTTGGATACATTGATATTGAAAGTATAGATGATTTTAATGACATGATATCTATATCTAGTTGAGATTTTTTTCATGGTAATAGAATTATATGTTGGATAATTTTTATGTAGAGTAAAATATCATTTAGTACTAATGAGGTAGAGAAATTTTTTGATATACATTCTTGTACATAAATTTTATGGATGTATATACTATTGTTATATTATAATTTTCATGAAGAAAATCCACTAATAATTTGTTATGATAATCATTGTTCTAATTATATGTATATTAATCATATGAAAGATTCATGGTCAAAAACTAAATTATCACATTTTTTTATTAGTGTGAGTTTGGAAAATTAAGATGTGAAACAATAATATCATCACACAAAACATAAAATTATTAATATATTTCCCATGTAAATTATTATATAGATGTTTTAAGAATTAATTCGATATGTGTCCAATTATGTTTTCCCCAATAACGTAAATATTTTGAAATAGTACCTCAAGGTGGATTTGGATTATGTTATAAATAGAGAGAGAAATTAATCCACTCTAAGAACAGGGTACTCAGTTTTTTCAAATGTGGAGTGGTATGATGTGAAAAAGGGAGTGTAATATTTCTTTATTAATAAAATTTAATGCATTTAATATTTTTAAATTGGTGATAAATTGAATTTTTAATTGACTGATATCCTCTATATCACATGCCAACGATTTTTTCACTGAGATATTCCATTCTAAAATTAAAATTACTTAATATAATATTGTGTTTTTTATATTTTATTAAATTAATTATATTATTTAATAACTCTTATAAATTTTTATGATGTCATAACATTGAATGAAGAAATATATAAAATAATAAAAAAAAATAATATAGTTGAAAACAAATACAATGGGGGATATTGATTGTCCTAAAAAAATTATTAATTGATTGTATTTATTTTACACATTTAATATAACATATTTTCAATGCGTGAAGAGTTTTTATATATTTATATAATAATTAAGTGATTTATGAATATTAAATTACATATATTGAATATTATTTGGATTTATTCAACATTAATATAGTTTCTTATTTTTTAAACATATATTGTGGTGAAATACTTAAAGAAATCGGTATAGTGTACGCATAATTCGGAGTATCTTTATAAATATTTCTATAGAATTTGTTCTATAAAGTGATTTTTTTTCTTATTATAAATAAAAAATAATAATTATATTCTTATATGGTAAAGAGATCATTCTGAATACCATAAGTTAAATTCTTGAGAAACATAAAGACAATAATAACAATATGTAAGAATGGTTCAACAATGTAAGGGTGAATCCTACGATATATATAGGGCATCAGGGATTTCATTAGGGTTAATGCCTATATTTAAAGGAAAATAAGTGAGTTCATATGGAAATTTATATTGTTTAAATGATTACACTGCACTTGTAAGAGTCACTCTATCCTAATAATGATGTTTGATGATTGTATAATAGATATGAGATGATTGAAATTTCATGTTTTCTAGTGATTTAAAAATTAAGATAATATATAATATGTTATGTAAGGGAATTATATCATATTCTACCAAATTCATTTTTAAATGATTAAGAAAACTATTTAATTTTGATTGGATAAGTTCTTAGGATAAAAGAAAATTTTTGAACCCTTTTATTATATTTTTTTTTCAAATTCATTTTATTAAAAAATATTAAAAGTAATCAAGGAGAAATGGTTTTCTATGATCACAGTGAAAAAATAAATTTTAATAAATATATATATTCAAAAGAAAATATTTCGCTGATTCATATAGAGGATTTATATGTCTAAAATATTATGATTCTAAGTACTCAAATACTATTATTTCATGAATAGTTTTTTTTGTTTTATGTAGATTAATTATAATCTGTTCTAAGGCCAATCCATTAATACTAATAAGAGATATATTAACGTTGTTTATTTAATTCAAATAAGTCATTCAGTTTTTAATTATTTTTAATTTTGGTCGAAGGGGAAACTTTTTTAGGAGTGATTTACATTTATCATCTATAGTAATGGAAATGACATTTTAGTAAATATTATAAGGATTCTGAGTGTTGACCAATGTGAAATATCCCATGAGAAAAATCCATAGATGATCCTATCGTTACATGATCATTTCCTGAAAAATGGATTCTATTATTGAAATATGATTATTTCTGAATTAGTTTTACATCAAGAATAATTTGGGACTAAACTATAAATTTAAAATGGGGTTCTCAAACAGAAAACGACCACAGTTTGAAAAATACTTGGTATCTCGATAATAAATATTGTTTTTATTATGTGCTGAATCATGAGTGGAACAATATGATTAAAAGGTTGACTCTATACGAAGAATAATGAGGTAATTCATAATCTATTATTCTATATTGATGTGAAAGATTCATCTGGTGGTGTATTTTGAGTTGTGAGAGTGAAGAAACCTAAAAATTCACTATATCCAAAAAAATAAATCTATTGTGGTTTGTATAAATTAATAACTAGTAAATATTAATTTTAAAAATAATTAAGGATAAAATATAAATATTTATTAATATTATAGGAGAAACTCATAACATTTAGATTTCATTCCCATATTAGATTAGTTTTTTCAGTCAAATTAGTTGTGGTTTATCCATCAATATTTACTAGTTGGATGATGATCTGTTATAGTAAATATAATATTCCTCCAAATCCACAATTATTTGTTTTCAAGATTATAGTGAAAAATATTTGGTCCAAGCTAGAAAACATGCATAGGAAGGTGTATGATCTGTCACTCTAACTAAACCAAGTAAAACATCTTAATTTTCTCATGTACTTTTTTTCTACATTCATCTCACATTGATGGGTTTTTATTTCTATATGATCATATATTATCCTATAATCTATTGAGCAAAGTATTGTTTTCAATAATGCGTATTAATGTTATTTAAAGGGGGAGATTATTGAAAATAATACTCTGTCTCTTTATGATAATTTTGATGCTCACAAATACCCTTAGTTATTTTCTAATGATTTCACTTAGTATTTTGCAAGAGGTTATTAATTTATTTTACTCTTGAAATAATGATAATTTATTACATAGCACAGAATCTGTTTTATCGCGTTCTGGAAACACTGCTTACATATTATGTAGAGGAATATAATGCGGAATCTATTTTAGCGCATTACGGAATCACTGTTCATAACCTACGTGGATAAACGTAGCTTAAGGAAAAAATTAATGTATACTTTTTGAGATAAGATAAAAGTATAGTTAAACAACCATACGTTTTCAGCAAAGTATGGAAGAAGAACCTTACATTAGGAAGGAACCCTACGTTTTGGTTATCAGTAAAGTATGGAAGGAGAACCGTACGTAATTTCTAAAGGTTACATTTATTTCTCAAAAGTATGGTTCATCAACCTTAATTTTTTAAACAAGCATACGTTCTTGGAAAAATATAGATCAAGTAAAAGTACGAATATTTTACCGTACGTTTGAATATTGAAGAAAAAGTACGGATGATCAACCCTATGTTTGATATCAACCTTATGTTGTCAACCCTACGTTTGAAGACTATGTTATTAACCCTACGTTTGGAAGCCACGTCATCAACCTTACGTTTTGTGTCGGAATTTTCGGCAGACGGTTTTTATGTACAACGATCAGTAAGCTGATTTCTGGGCGGATATCAAGCCCGATTTATAGTCGTTTTTAAATTTCGACTTTGACATATTCAAAGCCGTTTTATTAATGGATTTAAGATCGAATTAGAAAGATCTTTTTATGTCGAGTCTTAAGGGAAGTTACAACTTCTCTGTAAATTCAAATTTTTGAATATCGCGAATCAGAAGGCGACTTTTATGGATCTAAATGTGCAGGAGATATGCTTTATTATATATGCTCTCTCTAAAACAAAAAAAGACAGAATGGTGTGATCGATCTATTATTGAAAAAGGTGGAAAACAGAGATTGCAACTATTCACGATTGATCTACTGATTCAAAAGGAGCGTAAAAGCTCTGTTTGTTCAAGAAGAAGGAACTTGATAGAAGATTCACCTGTTCTACATCGAATATCTTCTGTGGATCTACTACTGATGAGGTTTTGAACTATATCTATATATCTACTACAACTGGATCAACTCAGAACTGCTTCGTCTTGAAGATCAATATTTCTAGAGACTTTGATCCCTCTGCTGTTAATTGCATTTTGTTGCAATTGTGAAGATCAACCGGAAATTTCTTTCTGAAATATTGTTTTTATTCTTGAGTAACCAGCTTCTCGTTCTAAGCTGTGTAGGTTCATGTTTGAACCAGATAGTTTTTTCTTGGATTATAAAGGTGTCAACTGCCTGTACTCAGTTGTGAATCAGTCTGTGGAAAAGAGGACCAGATAGTGAAAATCATCAAGCTCTTGTAGTAGAGCATTGGTGGAGTGGACTAGGGGCTTTCTGTTCCCCGAACCACTATACATATTTGTGTTCTTGTTTATACTTTTCCACTGTACAATCAAATCTGATAAAGTTTAAAGGACATAACTTGTTCAAAAGAAGAGTTATTGAATAATTGGAAAAAAACACAATTCACCCCCCTCATGTGTATAATCTGTAGATTCAGAACCAACAATTGGTATCAGAGGAGGATCTTATGACAGAGTCTTAGAAAGCTAGAAGCATTTAAGGATTATACAACAGAGTATCATGACTAATAGAAGATAAGGGATATCGATGGTTAGAGCTCCATATTTTAATAGAGACAACTATGGTTGCTGGAAATCGCGAATGATAATATATCTGAAAAACCTCGGATATAGAGTATTTTCAAAGATTATGACTCCTTATGAAATTCCTAAAAATCTTGAGGCATGGAGTGCTGCTATAGAGGCAGAGTACGATATGAAATCGAAGGTTATGAATGTAATTAACTACGGTCTAGGACGAGATGAATTTAGTAGAGTATCTCAGTTCCCGACATCATATGAGATGTGTCAAACAATAGCTGTGGCATATGAAAGAACAGATAATGTAAGGCAAATGAGATATGCAACTACAAAACAGAAATTTGATACTTTCATAATGATTAAAGGTGAGAGGATTACCCAAATGAATGGGAGATTGAATGAAATTTTCAATAACATAACTTCTCTAGGAGAACCTATCAAACCGGATGATCAAGCATTAAAAGTACTGAGAGTACTTCCAACTAGATGGAATGGTATCTCTACTGCAATCAGACAATCAACATCTGTCAAAGATCTAACTATGAGAGAACTTATTGGTACACTGATGATATATGAAGGTGAAATGCAAGATGAAGCTAATGAACATAAAGTGCTTATCAAAAGAGAAGATACTTCCTTGAAGGTAACTTCACTACAAAAGAATAGAAATATGAAGAGAAATGAAGTCAAATCTAAATCAGAAAGCTCTGACTCATCCAACTCAGATGAAGGACGGGCTCAACTAGCCAGAAAATTTAGAAAATTCTACAGCAAGAAAAGAGGCTTCAAAAATCCTTTAAGGGAGTTAATAAGGAAGTGAGATGTTATGAATGCAAAAATATGGGACATATTAGACCAGATTTCCCACAATTGAAGGATGCAAAGAATAAGAAATTCTTCAAAAGAAATGACTTTGAGCAGAAAGACAAGAAAGCCTTGAAAGACACTTAGAGTGTATCTGAAAACTCAAGTAGCTCTTCTAAATCAAGCTCAAAGAAATAAGAAGTCAATCTAAAGGGAAACATGTGTTTCATGGTAGAAACTAATGAGGTACACTCATATTACTCCTCTAAATCACATTATGAATCAAGCTACGAAAATGAAAAAATTGCAGCCTACCACAATATGCTTGAAGAAAGATATGACTCACTATTTAAGAAACACAAGTCACAGAAAAATATACATAAATATGTTTCAGATGAAAGAGAAACAATGCTGAAACAACATAAAGAATTAACTGATAAATACAATTTGATTAACACTAACTATGTTAATTTTGAATCAATAATAAAATCACTACAGGATGAAGTAGAGTCTTAAAAATAGGCTGCATTGGTTTTTACAAAAGGAGAGAATTCATTAAATGAAATTCTTGGAAAAACTTTCATTAAAAAGGAGATATTTGGAATTGGCAGTACAGGAGAAAAACCAAAGCTATATAAAAATTATTTTGTTCCTATCTCTAAAAAGATTAATTGTGATTTTTGTGGGGAAAAGGGACATGTAGATAAAAACTATTTCTTAAGATAACCTTAAATTTGTGGTATTAAGAAATCCTATGTTTCAAAAGACTTATATGATTCAACTAATTTTAAAAGAACAAATCAAATCTGGATACCCAGATCATTTCTAGCTAACACTCCTGGACCCAAAAAAATATGGGTACCAAAGAAATTTGTTTTGAATGTCTTTGCAGGTAGCAGGTCACCAAGGAAGAAAAGAAATATGGTACATGGATAGTGGCTACTAAAGACATATGAGTGGAAACTCATTGAATTTTTCTTCACTCACTCAAAAGGAAGGAGGACTTGTCACATTTGGTGATAATTCCAAAGAGAAAATCATTGTCATTTGAACTGTTGGAGATCCAAAAACAGTCTCAATCAACAAAGTACTTTATGTGCAAGGACTTAAACACAATATAATAAGTATCTCTCATCTTTGTGATGATGGATATACTATTGATTTTACGGAAATTGATGTACTGTTTCTAAAGATAAAATGTTTAAATTTAAAGCACCAAGAACTGAAAATGTCTACACTTTGGATTTAAATTCCTTGTGTAAACAACAAGTAAACTGCTTAACTGCAAAATTAAGTGAATCCTGGATTTGGCATCGAAGACTTGGTCATTGAAATGTATATGTTTTACATATGTTACCCAAGAAAAATTTAGTTTCTGATTTACCTTGTCTCAAATTTGTGAGTGACAGATTTTGTGATGCATGTCAACTTGGCAAGAAACAAAAATCATCCTTCAAATCTGTTAATAAGGTTGCTATATCTAATCCTCTAGAACTTATTCATATGGATTTGTTTGGACCTTCAAGAGTAGAAAGCTTAGCTGGTAAATTATATGTATATGTTTTAGTTGATGACTATTCAAGATTTACATGGATTTTCTTTTTGAAATTTAAAAATGAAGCTTTTACTTTATTTGAAAGTTTCTGAAAATCTATTCAAAATGAAAAAGGTTTCAATATAATTTGATTAAGAAGTGATAATGGTGGAGAATTTGAGAATCTGGAATTTAATTCCTTTTGCTCAAATATGGGTATTAAACACTCCTTTTCTACACCCAGAACACCTCAACAAAATGGGATTGTAGAAAGAAGAAATAGAACAATTCAAGAAATGGCTAGAACTATGTTAAATGAATATATACTACCTATATATTTCTGGGAAGAAGCTATGAATACAACTTGTTATATAATTAATAGAGTTTTAATTAGACCTATTTTGAAAAAGACACCCTATGAACTATGGAATAACAGAAAACCTAAAGTAAATTACTTTAAATTTTTTGGATGCAAGGTTTATATCTTAAACACCAAGGATAATCTTGGTAAGTTCGATCCAAAATCTGATGAAGGTATTTTCTTAGGATATTCTGCTACCTCCAAAGATTATAGAGTTTATAATAAGAAGTAAAGGATTGTTGAAGAATCAGTTCATGTGAAATTTGATGAATCTGATCCTTTTGAGAAAAGGACAGAAGAAATGGATGAACATGACTCTAATGATAACATGAGACTTGGGAATTTAAAGAATGATTTTGAAAATGATATAAAATAAATTCAATCCAGTTCAAAGGAACATGATACTAGAGAACCTTTAAATATTCTACCTAGACAGTCTAGAACCCTAAAGAATCATCCTTTAGAAACTGTAATAGGTAACTTAGAAACTGGTGTTCAAACTAGAAGAAACTTAGGAAACCTAGTGGAATTCTCTGCCTTCCTATCTCAACAAGAACCCAAGACTATAGAAGAAGCTTTAGATGATGAAAGCTGGGTAATAGCAATGCCAGATGAATTAAACCAGTTTAAAAGAAATGAAGTTTGGGGTTTAGTGGAAAGACTTAATAATTATCCTGTAATAGGAACCAAATGGGTTTCTAGAAATAAACAGGATGACCAAGGCACAATAACTTGAAATAAAGCAAGATTGGTAGCTAAAGGATATAATCAAGAAGTGGGAATAGACTATGATGATACTTTTGCACCTTTAGCTAGGTTAGAAGCAATTAGAATCCTTTTATACTATGCATCTTATATGAATTTTAAATTATTTCAGATGGATGTCAAATCTGCCTTTTTAAATGGATATTTAATGGAGGAAGTTTATGTTGAGAAACCTCTTGGTTCTGAAAACTCTCAAAAACTTGATTCTGTTTTTAAACATACTAAAAATCTTTATGGCCTTAAACAGGCACCTAGAGCTTGGTATGAAAGATTAAGTTCTTTTCTTTTGAAAAATGATTTTACTGTTGGTATGGCAGATCCAACACTATTTAAGAAAATTGTGAAAAATAATGTTTTATTGGTTCAAATTTATGTTGATGATGTAATCTTTGGATCAACCAATAAAACTCTTTGTCATGAATTTTCAAAATTAATGCAAGAAGAATTTGAAATGAGTATTATGGGAGAAATAAATTTCTTTTTGGGTCTTCAAATATTTCAAAAAGATTTTGGAAATGTTTTAAATCAAAGAAAATACATTACTGATTTACTTAAGAAATTTGGACTTGAGAACAACAAGACATTTATAACTCCTATGTGTACTAATATAAAACATGATTTGGATGAAACTGGGAAATCAGTTGACAACAAGTTATATAGAGGTATGATTTGTATCTTGTTATATCTTACTGCTAGCAGACCAGATATAATGTATTCAGTATGTCTTTGTGCTAGATTTCAATCAAATCCTAAATAATCCCATCTAACTGCTATTAAAAGAATTTTTAGATATTTCAAAGGAACTGTTTTTCAATATCCTATTTATCCTAAAACTTCTTATTTTAATTTGATTTCATATTCAGTTGCTGACTTTGGAAGTTGTAGATTAGATAGAAAAAGTATATCAGGTACATGTCACTTTTTAGGAAAGTCCTTAGTATCATGGTCTAGTAAGAAACAACATTCAGTTGACCTATCAACAGCTGAGGAAGAATATGTTTCTACTGGCAGTTGCTATGCACAAGTGTTGTGGATGAAAAACACTCTTATGGACTTTGGATTGAATTTTAATAATACACCTATTTTATGTGATAATACGAGTGCAATTAATATTTCAAAAAATCCTATTAGTCATTCTTGAACTAAGCACATTGATATAAGGCATCACATTTTAAGAGATCATGTTATTAAAAAAGATATATTTTTAGAATTTATAAATATAGAAATTCAATTAGCAGATATTTTTACTAAACCTCTTCCCACTGCAAGGTTTGATTTTATTAAGGGGGAGCTAGGTTTATTTAATTTTTTTTTTTTTTGTAAATTTTATTTTGTTTATTGAATACTGTTTAAATTTTTCTTTCTTTCATCGTATAATTTTTTTTTGTTTTTAAATATATGTAATGATGAGTGATTACATGGGAATCAAGGCTGTCAGAGCCTTTTCGACTTCTAAACCCTTTCACTTCTATCGAAACCCTTTCGAAATCCAAAAATCACACTTCCTCTTTTGAAACCCTAACACTCGAACTTCTAAAACCCTATCCTTCAAAACTTCAGAGACTCTCGCAGAAATGGTAAGGAATAAAAGAGCTAGTGATGCCGAGCCGAGCAATGCCAAGAGACAACGCACTGAAGGAAGAAAAATCATGCAGGGTAAGGTAATCGATCTTGACTGGTTATTTCAGACGAATCTGTTGTTGAAGCAAGCACTGTCGTTTCAGAATCTTGAACAGATGTTCAATAGTGAAAATACGGAATTTTTGTATGAAGTAGAACTTAAATACTTCTATAAATCTACACAGTTTAGTCTGGGAGATACCGAAGACAGTATGATGGCTAAAATAGAGGATAAGGATTTCTTAATTTCTTCAGTAGAGATTAGTCAGATTCTCAAATTCCCCCATGAGGGAGTTTTTCATTTTGACTTGAAGAATATAGTACATTCTGTGCATAAATCCAAAGACATTATGTATTTTCTTTTTGGTACCAAGACAATAAAGAAAATGTTTGTTAAGTATTTTTAGCCAGATCAGAAGATTTTGGTAAAATTTATTCAGACCGGAATAGCTCCACGGATGGCAGAAATGGAGAAGATTTTGTACCCTGATATGTATATAATGTTTCTTTTTCTAAGTGATATTTAGTTAAACCTTCCAAGATACATGATAAGGTATCTCAGTTATTGCTGTCAAAGCAAGGACAAGATGAATTTCTATCCCTTTTGTAGATTTATTTCTAAGATGCTGTTTAAGAAAGACATGGTGAGATTAGTGGATGCAAGATTTAACTGTCATCACAGTAACACTTTTAATGCTGGAACCTTGAGGAATGTTGGATATTTTTGGAGCACAATTAAAAGAAAACTTTTGCCAGTAGGAGCTGAGGAAGACTCAGAGAGTACTCAGGCTCAACCTTCTAAAGAGGGACAAGCTGAATCCAGAGTCAGAAATGTAGCAAGAAGGATTCGCTTTGAAGTGACAGATGTTGAGGAAGACATAAGCCATGAGGGACTTCAATCAAGAATAAAAATACCAGTAAATGATGAAGTTACTTCCACTGCTTTGGAAACTCCAACAAAACCTTTAATTTCTTATTCTTTTGTGAGAGAAGATATTTCTGATAAAACTATGGAAGATGTTACTAAGAGAACGACTCCGGTAGAGAAATCAGGAGCTCAAGAAGAAGCTCAAATGGAAAATCAGGAACATATTGTTGCTAATATTGAAGTTGCACTTAAACAGGAACAGGAGATGGTGGCAATGCCTGGTGAAGAAGTGGCCAGACCTCAAGAAACTTCTGCAGATATTGTTCTTGAAATTCCAGTAGGAGACAAAGATGCAGATGAATGTGATGATCATTTTTCTGAAGCTCAAACAGAGGTACTTCAAGAGGATTTTTCTGTGGAGGAGTTTGAATAATTTAAGGAAAAATCTGTGGACGAACCTTCTCAGGACAAATAAAAGGAGAAATCTGATGCTGAATCATTTCCTTTGGTATTGCTGCATAAACCTGAGAATGTGAATCAAGCACATGGTGCATCTGATTCAAGGAAAGAAGAAGTTGAAGAACTGTACAGAAAAGTATCTTAGTTGGAATCTGAGAATGCTTCTCTTAGAAATGCCTTAGACTTAGAACATTTGAAGTTTCAAAAGCTGAAGGAGTGTACAGTTTCAAGGAAAGAAGTTGAAATGTTTAAAAATGATATGCTGACTGTTGTTACTCAATTAAAATCTGAAATGGTTATGAAGTCAGATTTATCAGATCTGAAGTTGTTTATGGAAAACCAATTTGCATCAGTTGAAAATAATGCTATTATTGGATCAAGTTCCTCACCTGATTTAATCAGAAGGTTTCAGGCTATCACAGCTGCGTTGAGCTATATGAATGATAGGATACAAGATCAATAATGTAACGGTGCTCCTTTGTCAGTGTTTCTAGACAATCATAAATTCTTAGTGGATCAACTGACATCTAGAGAGCCATCAATCAGAATTCTGTTAGATCAGTTATCAGAGAAGCTGTCAGTATTTTTTGAAAAAGAGGAAAGGATGCATGAGTTTTTCAGAGTCAATTTAATTGAGGATATTCATATGACTCAAGAGAACAGAGAGCTCATTATCATGCTTGGATATGTGAATGATGAAGAGACTTCAGGAACAGTTTACAGAAATCAAGTCTGCAATTCATCGGAGATAGACCTTGTTGCCTATCTTACCCAAACCTTGATTCCTATGTATATAATTGTCATGTATATACTACTGTTTTTTGAATGAAAATTTTCTTCATTGTTTATTTGTCTCTTTCCTTATTTGTTTTACTAATTTTATTTTTAATATTCCAGTACTCCAGATTTAATTATTGATAAACAGTTCGTAATAGCATTTACTAACAGTTCAGTGCAATATTAAACATGTTAAAATCCATGTTTTTTCATTGTTTTTGATATCACAAAAGGGGGATAATTTGGATAAACACAACATCAATATTTAGGGGGAGAATTCATTTTATTGAGGGAGAAAATTAGATGAGACATTTGGTTTTATAATTATCTTTTTGGTGGAGAAGATTTTATTTAAAACTTTATAACGAATTTTGAAAGAAGATTTTATTTAAAACTTTATAATGAATTTTGAAAGGTAATTTTGTTTTGTTTAAATAATTTTAATTATTTTATGGGTTTTGTTTTATGGGTTTTGTGATCATCAAAAAGGGGGAGATTGTTGAGAAAAGAATTGTTTTCAACAATGCGTATTAATGTTTTTTAAAGGGGGAGATTATTGAAAATAATACTCTATATTTTTATGATAATTTTGATGCTCAAAAATACCCTTAGTTATTTTCTAATGATTTCACTTAGTATTTTATAGGAGGTTATTAATTTATTTTACTCTTGAAATAACGAGAATTTATTACTTAGCGCGGAATATGTTTTAGCGCGTTCTGGAAACACTGTTCACATCTTACATAGATGAATATAGTGCAGAATTTGTTTTAGCGCGTTATGGAATCACTGTTCATACCCTACGTGTATAAACGTAGCATAAGGATGAAAATCATGTATACTTTTTGAGATAAGAGAAAAGTATGGTTAAACAACCATACGTTTTCAGCAAACTATGGAAGAAGAACCTTACGTTAGGAAGGAACCCTACGTTTTGGTTATTAGAAAAGTATGGAAGGTGAACCATACGTAATTTCTAAAGGTTACATTTATTTCTCAAATGTATGGTTCATCAACCATACATTTGTAAACAACCATACATTTGGGAAAAGTATGGATCAAGTAAAAGTATGGATCTTTTACCGTACGTTTGAATGTTGAAGAAAAAGTATGGATAATCAACCCTATGTTTGATATCAACCTTACATTATCAACCCTGCGTTTGAAGACTATGTTATTAACCCTACGTTTGGAAGCCACGTCATCAATCTTACGTTTGGCGTCAGAATTTTTGGCAGATGGTTTTTATGTACAATGATCAGTAAGCTGATTTTTGGGCAGATTTCAAGCCAGATTTAAAGTCGTTTTTAAATTATGACTTTGACTGATTCAAAGCCGTTTTATTAATGGATTTAAGATCGAATTAAAAGGATATTTTTATGCCGAGTCTTAAGGGAAGTTACGACTTCTCTGTAAATTCAAATTTTTGAATATCATGAATCAAAAGGCGACTTTTATGGATCTAAATGTGCAAGAGATATGCTTTATTATATATGCTCTCTCTGAAACACAAAAAAAGAGAATGGTGTGATCGATATATTATTGAAAAAGGTGGAAAATAGAGATTGAAACTATTCACGATTGATCTTCTGATTCAACAGGAGCGTAAAAGCTCTGTTTGTTCAAGAAGAAGGAACTTGATAGAAGATTCACCTATTCTACATCGAATATCTTCTGTGGATCTACTACTGCTGAGGTTGTGAACTATATCTCTATATCAACTACAACTGGATCAACTCAGAACTGCTTCATCTTGAAGATCAATATTTCTAGAGACTTTGATCCCTCTGCTGTCAATTGCATTCTGTTGCAATTGTGAAGATCAACTAGAAATTTCTTTCTGAATTTTTTTTTATTCTTGAGTGACCAGCTTCTCGTTCTAAGCTGTGTAGGTTCGTGTTTGAACCAGAATGTTTTTCCTTGGATTGTAAATGTGTCAACTGCCTGTACTCATTTGTGAATCGGTCTGTGGAAAAGAGGACCAGATAGTGAAAATCATCAAGCTCATGGAGTAGAGCGTTGGTGGAGTGGACTAGGGGATTTCTGTTCCCTAAAACACTATACATCTTTGTGTTCTTGTTTTTACTTTTTCCGTTTTACAATCAAATCTAATAAATATTAAAGGATAGAACTCGTTCAAAAGAAGAGTTATTGAAAAATTGTAAAAAAACACAATTCACCCCCTCTTGTGTATAATCTGTAGATTCAGCTCCAACATAATCATGATATATTTCAGTAATATGTACTTTTAAATATTATATTTTTATGACTATCCCCCACCCTTTTATGCCCCAGTTTATATTCTAATAAGAATGTCACTAAGGATTGACCACATAGATAGAATATCTAAACTGTAGTGGACATTTATAACATGATGAAAAATATAACCAATATTTATGATTATCCATAAATATTATAAGTAAATTACCTTTTAATATTACTCATGGGAGCTCTTGTTGAGGAGCTATTAAGCCGAATTTTCCATACAATTATGTCCTTTACAAAACTATATATGCAATCATATATACATGATAACATAGAAACCACACACACACACACACACACACATATATATATTCTAATGATGTTAATATTCATTGATACTTATTGGATATTGGAAATTTGATAATATAATCTTGATCCACACAATAATTTCACAGGGCTATAATTAAGTTTAATTTCCACATTTTAACTTGATGATCCCAGGGTATGAAAAAATAATGAAATGTCCCCTAAGTATATACAAGATGAAAATCCGATTGAACAATCTAGTTTTGGATATTCAGTTAGATGTCATATTAAAATAAATTGAATTCAACGTCATAATGGTAATGTTACAGCTTCAAACACCCATGATAATTCCATCATTACATCATCAGTTCCTAAAGTACTATATTAGTGGCCATGGTGGTTTATTATGTGGTTATAGTTCTCATAATGTTTCAATGATTGTCATTTTTATAAATGGATATATTAATAAAATTTAGTGCATGCATAAATTTTTAAACAATTATATTAAAATTTATGCCTCAAAATCCTAAAAAACTATATCCACAAATCAATAGAATTATCAATGTAAAAACTTCCAATTTTATATCAAACTAAATGAGGTGAAAATCATGATCATAAAATTCATCAATTATTCATTAATAATTTGAAAATTAATCAAATTATTCTGGTTTTATGGTCATGAATAGGTTTTTTCTGAACTACCATCACTAATAAATGGATCAAAAACTATGAAGGGCATACATATAAATCCTATCCCCATCTATCTATATAAAGTTGTAGGTATAAAAAATATTATGTTAACCCAATCAAGGATCCTCGATCAAGTTGATATGATTATTATATCAAGATGGATACATGAAGTTGAGTAAAATTTAATCCAATATTATGAGTTGCAAATGCATCAAATGAGTTCATTTCATCCCATATAATGGATTATTGAAAACTTAAGAATTCATGAATTGAGTTTCTAAAAATATCATTAGATAAAACATCCCTTTTTAGGTATGATCATTCAAATCATTTATTTAATATGAAACTATAAATGGAATATAAAAAATTAAGGTTAAAAAATATTAGACATACTATATTTATAGATATGTTAGGACTAGAATTTTCTGAGATCACTACATTAAAACTCTATAAAAAATGTTTGATGGTTTTTACTACAAAATACCTTTTACTGGAAGCTCACAACTGAGTAAAAGAAGATATCACTTAATAAAATGGTCCATGAGATAACAATATGTATCCTCTTTAATATACTTGTCCATGGTCTCAAAAAACACTCATACAATGAGTTTAAACAAGACAGAGTTATTAAAAATTTTGAAATAATAATGGAAACACACATCTTGAAGAAACAACTGACAGTTGTAGAAGATGCGTCCTGAGATGATGATGGTTCTCAAGGTGTATATTATAATAAAATTTAGTGAAAGAGATAAAATTGTATGAAAATATTGATATTATATTCTTGATTTTTTTATGGACATACATTCAAGGTATTCATATGTGAGTTATAATAGTTCTTCATATTCATCTCCCTCATCCTCTCTCTTTCACGTGGTGGATATCTATTCCTTTTATAAATCATTTTGAACAAAGTAAACTGTTAATCATAATGTTCAAGTGATTTATTCATTGATAAGTTAATATTAAATGTTTTTAAGGGAATGCGTCCAGTTTTTTCTTAATATAGAAATTAAATCTAATAATATGACGCAAAATTGTTTTTTCATTAAATCATTCATTTCTAGGAAAATAAATATATAATACTCACCATCCATGCCTTATATAGATAATCAATTTTATGATATTTTCTAAAAAAATTAAATTAATTATCAAGATATAAGAAATGTAATAATGAAATTTTTCATAAAATATTGATCATAAAATGATATTTATCTGACATTATTGTTAAACAGATGATAAATTCCTTAAAGGATTTGTATGAAAAACAATAGCTTTGAATTAATATGTTCTTAAAATAATCATTCCTTAACATTCAATATGGTAAGTATTCAGTATAAGATCAAATGAGTCACTGTTATGTGACACATAGCTTCCTAAACTTTTTCAAATTTCGTAAGAAAATGTTTTATGAATATCCATTTTAGAAGATAATATATTCTTATTACCTTCATAAATTATTATTTATACGACATTATTATGCAGAAACCCAATTATATTTTTTGTAAGAAAATGTCTTACATAGGAAGATAAAATTATAATACTGATATTCCTGATTCTAAGTAGGAAGATGATAAATACTTCATACATCATAATATATTCACTTAATAAATTCCTTAGGACATAAATTATTTTGATAAATAAAATATAAAACACATTAGAGTAACTTTTTAGAATAATATTATGAATTTTTTAGCCATTAAAAAACATGAAAATATTGATTTATCAGTATAACATATGTCTGGCTAAAAATATTTCCCTAGTTTATGACCACAAAACCAATGAAAAATAAAATAAAAATAATATTATCAAATTTCTCATATTAGTATAAAATATTTAAAATAAACATATTCTTCATATTTATTTTTTAGTCTCATTTTCATAAACATAGAGTAATAGTTTTAAAAAATAAATTTAATTATTATCCATGTTATCCCCCTATATAAAAAAATATTTTTTTCTCATTACATAAAAACATTAACACATTAATTTCATGTATTCTGATTTTATTTGATCGCATTTTTTTGATAAAAAAATAGTATAATAAAAAATATAATCAATTTTTGCCCTGATATTGAATAGATGGTTAATGCTTTTGTTGGTGGACATAATATTGAATTAATTCATTAATTTATTGACAAGTATGGAATAATATAAATTAAGAATACAAATTAAATAAATTCAAATAAGTAAAAACATATTAAAAATGGGAATAAATAGATTGAACAAATAAAAATATAAAATAAATAGAGAAAAATATGATAAGTATAGAATAAAGAATAATTATAAAAAATATATAATCGCATCTAACAAAACATTAATGTGAATAAGAAATTCATTAAAAGAATGTAAACTAACCATTGAGATAAAATATCCAATAAATTAATAAAAAAGTAAACACAACCAAACATGAGTCATATTTTTATGAAAATCATTAAAATTTTAAAAGGAAATCATACAATAAAAAATTATTTTAATTTTTTAAAATATTCAATCCATAAGGGAAGAAACAATTAATACAGGAACTGAATTGTTTGTAAATACTTTAGTTTGAAAATATTATTCTGACGTGATTTTTTGAATGATAAGTGTTTGTTGGTAGGTAGATAGGATAATGTAATAAGATAATCAAATGTTTCTCCAAACACATCTACCAATGTATATAGTGATGATCCAATAAGTGATTAACCATCTTAAGAGATCCTTATATACTAGGATTAAATTTTGGAAAAAAATTATAGATTTATCACCATGTATAACGTAAAATTTTTTTAAAGGGGTACCTTATAAAATGTTTAATGTAAATATAAATACAATTCTTCTACAAAAAATTTAATTTATGTTTGATAAAGATCCAAATTATAAAATAATTACATGAGACTTTTTGATGATGATGCATGGATACTGTTAATGGGAGGTCCTTGAATAAGTCTCCCTCAAATTTGAATGAATTCATTCAAATATAAATCATTTATTTTTACAATTTCATTACATCAAAATTATAAAATTATTTTAAACAAATTCTATATCCTGAATGATATTTTTCCAAAATGATTCTGATAATACATGTTGTTGAGGCCCAAGAAAAGAATTTATATCTTCTCATTATTCATATTATCCAAAAGATTTTGTCTTAATATTAGATAATTTTTTATGTAAATGGTCAAATTTATTCTCTACTAATTCAATGTTATTTTCTAGCGATCCATCCATATTTTGTAAAATAGTGAAAATTAAACATGTGCCTTTTTTAAAATTCGATGTCAACTGTTGAACTTCTTGAATCTTATATTATAATATTTTGTTGAAATAATTCTTATACTGATCAATTAACATAATATTATTATTTAGAAACTGTATTTCCCTAGCCTTAAACATTACATAATCTTGAATTAAGTCATGAATTCACATTGAGGATCTTTTAAAGTATAGAGTTTTAGAGAATTAGGCCATAACTATTACATTACATCATGAATATTACATGTAGACACTACTTCTCTTTAAACATTTTTTTCATTAAATAAAAACTCTTAAAATAATACAAGAGTTATTTTCTTGATATAAATATTCTTTAATTATTCATTTCTCTTACCCTTCCTTATCCCCTATGAAAAACAATTCATAGACTTGGGATGAGCATAAAAAGCCTAGTAAGGGTTATAAAATAAATAATGAAAACATTATACCATAAATACATGCAAAACATAATATCTTTTACATACCTCATGAAATCATAAGATTTATGAATAACACATAGAAATTAGAAATCATAATGGTAACTTGTGGAATTCATAATATACTTACATTGTAGCTTTCACAGCTATGTAGGGAGTTTCGTTTCAAATACCCATCACAATATATTCCCTAAATATCTCAGGAGAAACATTAATGTTTTCCTCCATCATGTTACCCTATGCATTGGAGAGATATCTCAAGCTGACTCACCATAGGTTTATCACATAACCACAAGTGTGCATAACCAATTCCAAAGAACCATAACACAATCATAACACATGAACAAACATAAATGAAAAGATAACATTTCCATGTTGCAAAAAATACAACATTTCCATATATTTACATAATCAATCCACTATAAAAACCATTTCCACTACTAAAATATGTAAAAATAGTATATGTCATTTATTTTCCTTTTAAATTCATTATGGCTTGTTAAGGAAGCCAAATATCAAATAATGTTCGCGGATGCAGAAAGGTTGTTGTCAATGTGTATATTAAAAAAACATATCCTTTTTTGTTTAGTAAAACTATTCATAGAAAAAATATTAATTTTGAACGAAATTAAAAGTTAAAAGGTTTTATACACCATATAAAATAATGTCATGTATAAATAAAAAAATTTCTCAATGAAAGGAGATTGAGACGAAGTCCCTTGCCTCATGTCCGAATTGACTCGTTCATTTTTTAATCAAATATATAATTATCTAAAGTCACTTTTTACTTTCTTCTGAACATTTTAATGTTTATTATTCCTTTTATATCACTTATTACTATGCTATAAACATTACCTAATCATTTAATTTAACAATGGTCGTTTTGTCGATATTTGGTACGTGACTCAAAAACGAACTTTTTATAATTACATGTTGACTATGTAGTCAATAGTAAATTATCTCTAGAATTATATTAATGATCACATATATCATATATATCCATTATATATATATATATGTATTTATAATAGTACATAACATTGGGATATAAGAAATGAAATTCACCATTCCGGGAGACGATAAGTCATACATATGCATGAATGCTACTTTCATTTCTATTTCATATTTAATGGAATGAAAACATAATGATACATAGGTATATTATAATTCCAGTATAATATAATATATATTTCCATTAATTACATCTTTTATAAGTTCCACATTTGGCATGAATGAGTCATATCACTTTGAGGGGGCGGTAGTCCGCAATTTCTTAAATGAAATTATTGTATTTACCCATTATGGAAACCATAAAGGTATGTTATAAATGAAAAATAAACAAGAATAGAGAAAATATAAAACTAATATATATCACATATAAATATAGTTCCATCATAATGGCCACTATGAGAGGCGGTATGATATAATTAAAACATCATCGTTTCATGAGGCAGTAGTTCACCATCCACAGAAAGAGTATGTTCGTATCCATTAGATGGAGGTGTGTGGATGTGTAGTTTCAATACATCTCATAAAAAAATACTCATATATTGAATATAGTGGTGTTGTTATAAAATAATGTAATAAATATTGTTTATGGGATTGTAGAAGGAAAATAAATTAAAAGAAGTTGAGGGAAGATGTTACCATTAAATCATTTAACTCCCTTTGGTTTGAACAAAAAGGCGTAATAGAATTTCCTTCATACCAATGTGTTGTTTATAGATGGATGTGAGAGAATTTGGGTGCTTATTAGAGTAGAGTATGGATGATACAAGGGGCTTGAGAGGTGTGAGTAATGGGTTAGTTGTGGTAGCCTATTATAAGAGTGAGTAGGAACTCTTTAGAAAAGTTTTAAAGTATTATTTTATTATAAAATGATTTTCTATTTCAAAAGGTCCATAACACATTAAATTAAAAGATACTATGAATGTAAGAAGAAATAAAATCATCCAATAAGAATTTGAATGTATTTGGATATTTTTTAATCCTTACCATTTTTATTTAACCCTATGATAACTTATTTAACTTTTAAAACGTCATCATTTATATTCAGACTATATGGATAAAAATATTTAAAATAAAATCCCAAGCTAACATAAATGAATCATTAATGACATTTTTAAGATCATATATATCATTTGGAAGAATTTTAGATTTTTAGGACTATTTTATCATATAATAATGTATCAATTGATTTAAAATATCATTTATGTCAATTTATATAATATTCATATCATAACATTTATAAAAAATCCAAAACAAATTGATTCTTTCGAAAAACCATCATTAACTCAAATATAACAAGTCATAATTATCTATAAAATTAGTGGATGTCTAAAAAAGTTTCAAAGTAACTTTATTTTCTTATTTATAATCTTATTTATTTAATACGTTCATTAATGAGGTAACCATTACATCATTAGTGTGTCATAAATAAATTTATTTATATGAGGTCTAAAAATTATAAATAAATTACCATGATGTAGGAAATATTTTTTGATTTCTAATGACTATTTATTGTAAAATTTTCCACTTGTATAACCTAATATAAATTTTTTTTACTAAAAGATATATGTTTTTGTTACATTTTCCTTAATATTAAATTAATTTTTATATAATGTAATTTTCACTTACAAGTGGCTCCATGGGGCCCAAAATAGACCCATGGATGCCCATTTTTAGACATGTATCAAAAAAAGGGTTAGAAGACATGTTAAGGGAATTTAATATTAATATAAAATTAATTGTTTAGCCTTATTTACCATATTTACCCTTTAACAATGATAAATAAAATATTTATTCAATTTTATATTCCTAATGTCTAAAAATAAAAGTTACATATTTAAAAAATTTGGACCTCTGATTCCAAATTTGGAATCCATTTTTCCAAATTCAAAACAAAGACGCTACATAAATTAATTTAAAATTAATTCTCATTGTCAAAACTAAAGAGCATGTTTTTAAGAAATAATAACTATCAAAAGATTGACACCTTTTGTATGTCCAATTTCAATGTGAAATAGCTTCCAATGACAAACTTTGGATTAAATGATGAAAATAAAATCCAATTACACTTTAAAACCAATTAAAAGGATAATCTATCTCTATAAAGAAATCAGATGAAAAGACAATTTTGACATAAAATGCAGTGTTTTTCACTATTAATTAAAAATGAAATTTATCAGAAAAATACCAAAAATTTACCCAAAGTAAATTTCTGTCCCACTTCTAAAAAAGAAATTTATTTTTTCAAATTGATCATATAAAAATAAAAAAAAACAAGATTTGAATGGGGTTCACCATCAAAATGGGGTGAAATTCCTTTTTAAATATATTATTGTATTTATGCTTAAAATTGTATCCATTCTAAATTTAAGCCTCTAAATTTTATTTGATAAATTTAAAAGCATTTAAAAAATATTTTATATTCATATTTTAGTTAGTTTTATTCATTCCCTCCAATACAACAAATAGATATTAACTACCATTTAAAATAAAATAAAATATTTATTTTTCAGTACGACTCAGCCTTGTGTGAAACATGAGACTTAAGAGATACCCATTGTTGTCTGTCAGGTATGCTATCGAAAATAGCATCCCCTTTAATGTAAAATTAATATTTATTTCACAAATATTAAAAAATATGAAAATGTAATATCCTTTATTTACCTGGGATGTTACATCCTTCCCCCTATTTGAAATAGTATCCTCATAATTTTTATTCACTTATCAAATAAGTGGGGGTGTTTATACCTCATTACATTATCTGATTCCCATGTTTCCTCTTGACCCATACGCTTTTTACCCAAAAACATTACCTGATGAAATACCTTATTCCGCAAAACTTGTTATCTTTGGCTAAGAATTGGGATTGGTTGTTCCTTAGAAGAAAGATTCTCTTCCAACATAACAACCTCTATACTCAAAACATGATATAGATCTAGTATATACTTCCTCAACATTGAAACATGAAAAATATTGTGTACCTGGGAAAACATGGAGGTAAATCCACTTTGTAGGCAACTGATCCAACTTTCTCCTGAATTTCATAGTGTCGAATGAACTTCGGACTCAACTTTCCCTTCTTAGAAAAACACATCACACATTTCCATAGAGAAACTATGAGAAACACATGTTCAACTACCTTTAAATAATAACTCTTCCTCTGGTTATCTTCATAACTTTTCTACCTGCTCTAAGCTATTCACATGTGATTCTAAATCAACTGAGATTGTTCTGCCATCTTTTCAACCAATTTTGGTCCCATAATATTTTTTCACCCACTTCATCACAAAAATATAGTGTTTGACACCACTTTCCATATAATGTCTCAAATGGAGCCATCTGTATACTAGAATCAAAACTGTTATTATACCAAAATTAAACCAAAAAATGATGTTGGTCCCAACATCCCTGGATATTCATTGATCAAGCACGTAGCATATCATCCAATGACTGAATTTCTCATTCTAACTGCCATCTGATTGATGACAAAAAGTTGTATTAAAATTTAAATCATTAAAAAATGACTTGTAATGTCTTTTAAAAAAGTTATAAGTAAACATGATATCGTGATCATATACAATGGAGAGGGGAACTCTATACATCCTGACTATCTCTTTAACATAAAATCGGTAAATTTGATCCTGATATAGAATATCTCAAATAGGTAGGAAATGAGAATATTTCTTCAATCGATCAATAATAACCTAGATTTCATTTTTACCTCGATATGTCTTTCATAATCCCACAACAAAGTCCATGGATATATTTTCCCATTTTCACTCTCCCACCGATTCAGGCTGAACAATCCCTTTTAGTAACTGCCACTCAACTTTATCCTGTTGACAAGTCATGAAATTCACAGTAAAGTCAACAATATCTCTTATCATTCTATCCCACTAGTAATACTCATGAAGATCTCTGTACATCTTAGTACTTCCTGGATGAACTAAAAACAGAGAACTATGAGCTTCACATAACATCTCTTTCATTAACTATGAATCATAAGGCACACCTAATCTATTCCTAAATCTCAAAATACAATCATTATCAATGTTGAATTAATGAAACATACCCTTATTAACTAACTCTATCTTTTTATGAAACTCACTATCTTCTTTTTTCACTTACTTAATTCTGTCTGATAAAAATGATTTCACTAACCCTGAAACAGAACATAGGAATTTCCGGCACCAACAAATTCTATGCCAAATTTCCATAAATTATTAATAAAAGGATCTTGTTCCAAACATAACATGGTTAATGTAGAATTAATTTTTTAACTCAAAGTGTCCACTTTATTTTACATTCCTAGATGTTAATGAATAGTGAAATCATAATCCTTGATTAATTTCAGCCATCTCTTCTCTCTCATGTTCAATTCATTCAGAGTGAATATATACTTCAAACTTTTATGGTTAGTATATATATCACATTTTACTCCATATAGATGATACCTCCAAATTTATAAAGAAAATACAATAAAATCTAATTCTAAATAACATGTAAGGTAATTTAACTCATATGGTTTCAACTGACGCAATGCCTAAGAAATTACCTGATCATTCTGCATAAGGACACAACCAATTCCTTTCAATGAAGCATCATTGTATATATAACAAATTAACCATATCAGGAAGGTAATTCCAAAACTAGATAATTCACCAATATTCTTTTCAATTCCTAAAATAATCATCACATACTTTTGTCCAAATGAACTTAACACTATTTCGAGTTAACTTAATCAGTGGGCTACATAACTGTGATAAATTTTCAACTAACCTTCGGTAACAACTAGCTAAACCAATAAAACTAAAGATATCAATTTTATTTGTGGGTCATGGCCATTCTTCAACAACTTTTGAATTATCAGGATTATAAGTTATAGATTTTTTTGAAGCAATGTTACCAAGGAATGAAATTGTTTGTAACCAAAACTCACACTTGCTAAATTTCAAATATTTTTTTTCATTTAATGTTTACAAGACAACCCTAAAATTACTTTCAGGTTCCTCATTAATTTTTAAATAAACCAAAATATTATCAATAAACAAAACCACAATCATATCTAAGAAATCATGGAAAATTCTATTGAAAATATCCATGAATACAATAGGTTCATTGGTTATCCCCAAAGTCATAACTACTAATTAAAAATGACAATATCTTGTACGGAATGCGGTATTAGAAATGTTTACTTCCTTTAATTTCAACTGATGATACCCCAACCTCATGTCAATCTTATAAAAATACTAATCTCCCTAGATCTGATCAATCAAATCATTGATATGAGGAAAAGTATACCTGTTCTTAACAGTGATGTTCTTCAATGCTCTATAATCAATGAAAAGACTCATGGAACCATCTTTCTTTTTAACAAAGAAGATAGAATCACCCCATGGTGATGTGCTAGGTTGAATGAAACCTTTATATAATAACTCATGCAATTTCTTATTTAACTCTAAATGGTAAATTCGAGCCATTCGATAAGGGAGTCTTGAAATTGTATTAGCTTCAGGAACTAAGCCCAAAGTAAATTCAACTTCCCGATCATTTATTATACTAGAAAACACATTAGAAAAAACATCAAGATAATCATTTAACCCATGAAAATCATTAATTTGAATAGTTTCTTTTATTCAACAATATGTGTAAGGTAACATTCATTTAAATATTTTACTAGTTTCTCATCTTCCTAATATATTATCAAAATTAAGGGTTCATTATTGTACACAAACTAAAATTATTTCTAAGAAGAAACCTATTTAGATCTACAATAAATCTTTGCATGATAAACGGAAAGCCAATCCATACCCAAAATAAGATCAAACTCTACAAGAGGAAAAACAATAAGGTTTGATGGTATATTCCTTCCGCACATAAGGACATGAAGGTTCATATAATATATTTTTGTCTCAACATTTCGTCCTGGTGCTTTTACCCCTAGTTTTGCATTCATATCTTGGGTTTTAATTCCCAATTTACTAAAAAATTCCTCAAAACTGAAAGAATGATTAGACCCTGAATTCACCTCACTTTCTTATTGGTCTTCCACCTATTTTCCATCAGTTGAGTTATTCATTAGACACACATTTTCATAATGACCCATTTCATTGAAATTAAAACATTTTACTAAATGTAAATCAGATTTTGTCTTATAATTACCCTGATCCTTTTCACTACAATTACGAGCCTTATGCCCCATTTTACCACATTGGTAGCAGTTACCAAAATTCAAAAAGAATTACCTTGTGTGATTTCTACCAGAATTTTCAAAAACTGTGGATTTATGTTTCTTACCATCATAAGTTTTTTAAAGAGTTCATTACTTTCATCGGCCACCACAAACTCTTATTTAGTTGTTTTTAAAAGAAAACACGGACATCAACAATCTCCATTTCCCCCTTCTCCACACATTAAACAACTTTCTCATAAGTTTTGAACTAACAAGAAGCTTAATCACTTCGATACATTGGCTTTAATCCTATTTAAATTGATTTATTTTACTATCACAATGTTTTACAAAATTTGGAGCATACTATGTCAAGAAATTGAATCTTTCTGCAAAATCATCAACTGAGTCATCCTCATACCTCAATTCACGTAACTATTTTTACATCATAAGACGAACCACAATAGGAAAATATTTCTAATGAAACATACGGTTGAATTCATCCTAACAAATATCATCAATCTACTCTCTACCCCAGATATTTTTCTCCATCGACCACCACTGATCAGATTCACCTTCTAGACGGTAAACAACCAGACTAAATTTTGATGTTCCGAACACCCCATGACATCAAAAATCTCATCTAATTCATTAATCCACCCATCAGCTAGCACATGGTCAGTTGATCCTCTAAATGATGGGGGATGTTTCCTCATGAAATGATCCACTTTTGACATATAACTTTGTGGTTTATTTGGCTGATATATTGAATGGATACCACCACCATTTATAGACATATTAAACTATTCCATCACTGTAACAAAATGTTTAGTTCTGATTCTGACCATCTCAGGTTGCTGATTTGGATGGCTGTATTCCTCTTAATGTCGTCCCATAATTTCTGCCTTTTTTTCCCTACATAAAACCATTCAGAACACATAAAAATTTTAGGTGAAGAAACATGGTAAATATTTATATGATATATTATTAAAATATTACCATAAATTAATTTATTGACAATAATTTAACAATATCTTAACTCCTAAATTTGTCTAAACTATCCTTTGATACCAACTATAAGACCCCATCATTAAACATTACATAATTTTGAATTAAGTCAAGAATTCACATTGAGGATCTTTTCAAGATTAGTGTTTTATAGAATTAGGATTAACATTTACATTCCATCATGAATATTACAAGTAGACACTAATACTCAATATCCATTTTTTCATAAAATAAAAAATCTTAAAAGAAAACAAGAGTTCCTTTATTGATATAAATTTTCTGGAATTATTTCATTCTCACACCCTTCCTTATACCATTTGAAAATCTTTTCAATGACTTTGGATGAGCATAAAAAACTCAATAATGGTTATAAAATAATGAATCCAAACATTCTTCCATTAATACATAAAAAACATATGTTCTTTAACATACCTCATGAAATCATATGATTTGTGAATAACACATTGAAATCATAAATCATAAAGGTAACATTTCTCATTCATAACATACTTACATTGTAGCATTCACAGATACATAGGGAGTTATGTTTGGAATACCCATAATAGTATATTCCCACAATCTCTTAGGAGAAACATTAACTTCTACCTCTGTCATGTTACACTACTAGAAATTTAGTATATACCAACAGTTTTTAACTGTTGGTAAAGCCCGCATAACCTTTGGTAACAATTATACCAATGATTTAGGAAACCATTGGAAATTAGGATATGGGGATAGGCTTATACCAATGGGTTATCAAATAATGATTTGGAAAATCCAACATAAATTGTATTATCTTTCCAAAAAGTTCCAAAACTGTTACAGTAGTTCTTTATAAATGGTTTTTGAAAACCATCGCTAAAGATTTAAAATATCACGTCTTTAACAACGGTTTCTGAAACCATTGGTAAAGGATGAACTAATACATTTACCAACAGTTTACAACCATTGGTAAAGAGTGGGATATTCAATTCGATACCAATGGTTTTTGAAACTATTGTTATATATCCTGCAATTTGTCCAAAAGCAAGTAGCTTCCTAGTGCCTACAATTTTCCCAGAAGCAGTATGCATTTAGCTACATAATAACACGTAGTTCTCAATACAGAATACCTATAATTATATACCATTGATATATAAATGCACTTGAGGTTTAAAATGATCTCCCCATTAAAAATCATAAAATATCATATTATGTCTTATGCTTTAATCTTATAATATGTCTGTTGATTTGACTGTAAACTATATCTTTATGAGGGATCTATTATTCATCCCCTAATTTGAGTTATTTCAAAATGGTATCACATGTTGAGTTTATTAATGTATAGAATTTATTTCTTGGTTAATTCTCTCTTATTTTCTATGTTATCCCATATAGATATAAATTAGATTAACCAAAGTCTCTTAGGTAAGTTGTGAGATAAACATTCATTCTCTCAAAAGGAGATGCAGGATGAAATTCTGAGTAAAATATAGATAATATGGTTTTTTTATAGATGTTAAATGAAAAGAGAAGATACCAAGATATCCATTGTATTTATTATAAATAATGTGAAAAAATATACAAACATATTTTTATAAGATTTTTTTTGTTGGTATTGTAAAACAAATTAAAAGGAGGACATTGATGTTTTTATGGATTGGATTGTATTTTTTATCAATTATTTTGGAATGATATAGTGTTGAGGAGTGAAATAATCTATTGTTTTCAGGGGGTGGGGGATGTCCAGGGGGTTGGGGGGGCTGTCTAAGGGGGTAGGGGATGTACAAGGGGTGGGGGGCTATCCAGGTGGTTGGGGTGGGTCTCCAAGGTGGTAGGGGGTTTCTAGGGGGTACGGGATGTCCAGGGGTGGGGATCATCAAGGTGGTTCAGTGAGGGAGGTTTTCCAAGGTAGTGGTTGTCCAGGGGGTGGGGGAATCCAGGGGGTTGGGAGGTGTCCAGGTGGTGGGGTGGTGTCCAGGGGGTGGGGGTCGTCCAAGGGGGTAGGGGATGTCCATGGAAATGGGGGTGTCTAGGGGGTGTGTGGGTGGGGGGGGGTGTCCAGGTGGAGGGGTGTTGTCGAGGGGGTGGGGGTGGGGGTCGTCCAAGGGGTTGGGGGCTGTCCAGGTGGGTAGGGGGCTGTCCCTAGGGGTATAGGTGTCCGAGGGGGGGGGGGGAGGGCTGTCCACAGGGGTGGGGGTATCCGGGGAGGGTATGGGGTGTCTAGGGGTGGGTGGGTTGTCCACGGGGGTGGCAGGGCTGTCCAGGGGGTATGGGTTGTCTAGGGGTGGGGGCTATCCATGAGGCTAGGGGCTGTCCAGGGGTGTATGGGGTGTCTAGGGGGTGGGTGGGCAGTCCACGGGGGTGCCAGGGATGTCCATGGGCTCGACGATGACTTGGGGGTGGGCGGGATGTCCACAAGGGTGGGTGGGGGGACGTCGAGGGGGTGTCTATGGGGGTGGGAGGGTAGTCCACAGTGGTATCAGGGCTATCTAGAGGTATAGGGGTGTCCACAAGGGCGGGCGGGTAGTCCACGGGGGTGGTGGGGCTGTCCAGGGGGGTACGCGGTGTCCAAGGGGGCGGGCGAGCTGTCCACGGGGGTGGGGATGTCTAGGGGTTGGGGGTGTCCATGGAGGTGGGGGTTTCTAGGGGGTGGGGTGGTGTCCAGGGGAGGTGGGATGGTCTAGGGGGTTAGGGCTATCCAAGGGGGTGGGGGCTATCCAGGGCGGTGGGGGTGGTCCACTGGGGTGATGGGGATGCTCAGGGGGTGGGCGGGGCTGTCCACATGGGTGGGGTGGGGGGGGGGCTGTCTAGGGGGTAGGGGGTGTCCACGGGGGTAGGTGGGGCTATCTAGGGGCGTAAGGGGTGTCCAGTGGGTGGTCGGGCTGTCCACATTGGTGGCTGGGCAGTCTAGGGGTGATGGGGTGTCCACAGGGGGTGGGCAGGTTGTACACAGGGGGGGGGGGCTGTCCACAGGGGGAGGGAATATCTAGGGGGTGGGATAGATGTCCATGTGGGCAGTCGGGGTGTCCAGGGGGTGGGCGGGCTATCCACGGGGGGTGGGGGTGTCCAGGGGGTGGAGGGAAATCCATGGGGGGGTGTCCATGTGGGAGGGGTGTGCATGGGGGTGGGCGGGCTTCCCACAGGGGTGGTCGGCCAGTCCAGTGGGTGGGAATGCTGTCCACAGGGGTGGTCGGGCTGTCCATGGGGTAGGGGGTGTCCAAGGGGGTGGGCAGTTTGTCCACGTGGGTGGGAGGGGTTGTCCATGGGGTACGGGGGGTCCAGCGGGTGGGTGGGCTATCCACAGGAGTGCCTGGGCTTTCCGGGGGGTACGAGGTGTCCAGTGGGGTGGGCGGGCTGTCCACGTGGGTGGTCGAGCTGTCAAGAAGGGTAGGGGGTGTCCAGGGGGTGTGGGCGTGCTGTCCACGGTAGTGGGGGGGTGTCCAAAGGGGGAGGGGGTATCCAAGGGGGTGGGTAGGATATCCACGAGGGTGGTTGGATTTCCAGGGGTAGGGGGTCTAGTGGGGTGGGTGGGATGTCCACGGGGGGTAGGGGTGTGCAGGGGGGTGGGTGGGCTATCTGCAGGGGTGGGGGGGGGGCTATCTAGGGTGGTATGAGGTGTCCGGGGGGGTGGGTGGGTGGCGTGTCCATGGGGTGTGAGGGTGTCCATAGGGGTGTGTGGAGTGTCTAGGGGGTTGGGAGTTGTTGGGGGGGGGGGGGTCTCTCTGGGGGGTGGGCTCTCCACAGGGGGTGGGTGGGCTGTCCACTAGGGTGGGTGGCTTTCCAGGGGGTAGGGGTTGTCCATGGGGGTGGCAGGGCTATCTAGGGGGGTAGGGGGTGTCCCAGGGGTTGGGAAAGTTCTCCACGGGTGTTGGCACGCTGTCCAGGGGGTACGGGGTGTCCATGGGTGTGGGAAGGTTGTCCACGTGGGTGGTCGGGCTATCCAGGGGTTATGGGGTGTCCAGGGGGTGGGCGAGCTATCCACGGGGTGGTGGGGCTGTCCACGAGGGTAGGGGTGTCTAGGGGTGGGTGGGCTGTCCTGAGTGGGGGATGTCAGTATTTTCTTTCTAGATCATGGAATCATTATAAATATACGGGAGTTCATGATGAATGATTTAGACCATCATGGTTTTCTAGCCACATCCACCTCCTATATTAAGTGATTATTCTCCTCTATAATGATTTATGTGAATATAAATGGTTTTTTCAAGGTTATATTCATGTGAGTAGATGATTGAGTAAAGGGGAGGCTCTATCTCCTCTCATTTTTGTGATTTTCATACAGGACTTTTTCTCATTCTGATGTCTCAAATCCCTGTTTGATGCTCATTCATGTTCTATTAGTGTTGTGGTAAGACTTCCATCTCCCATATTTGTTTTGTGAATGATATTTTATTGCTCTAATTTTGAAGTATATATTATTTATCAGTATTGAATTATAACATAGATTTATTCTAATTCATTTTATGGATTGATTATTAATCTTTCAAAAGCCATGATATTCTTGGATGGAAATTATTCTAATGTTTGGGATCAATTTAAAGATGCAATAATTATTAAGGGAGGATCCCTTCATCTTTTCTATCTTGGGGTTCCCCTTATTTCTTACATGCTTAGATCCATAGACTTTATGGTTTTGGAAGATATTATTTTTAAAAGAATTAATGTTTAGTGAAATAATATTTTTCCTTTTCTAGACAATTAAAACTAGTTCAATCTGCTTTACATTGAATGAAAGATTATTGGTGTCATTACATCATGTGACCAAATAAGTTGGTTAAGTCCATTAAATCCAATAATTAGATTATTCTTTATAAATTCCATTATCTTGTAACTTTTGGGGATCAATTGGAGTTGGAATTTATGAATAAATTTAAGGATGATGGATGCTTAGGTATTAAGTGGGATGAGCACTGGAATAAGTCATCCAGAATTAAAAATATTTGGTATCTTTTTAATCCTTATTTTTCATTAATTTTGATTGACTTGGATCACATTATAAAACATTGTCACTCCATATTTTGGGTGGAACAGTCCAATGAAATTTGTCATGGACATGGAGAAAAGTGTTGGGGCTTTGAGATCTTCTTAGAGACCAACTCCATTTTGGTAGGGAATGTATCCTTTATTTTCTTATGTTTTGATTTCTTACTTCATAGGGGACCTCTTTTCTTCTATATCGATGAAAAAAAATATATGATTCAATGTTATCCATTTTTCCCTCAGTTTTGGAAATTATCTCTAATGGATCATAGAACCACAAATTGTTGTTTCTACTATTCTCATAGATATCAGGCTAGAGATCCGTTCAATTTGTGAGCATAGAGGAGATTGTGAAAGGATTATATGGAATGGATATGATTGGTTCTCCCTTATCATTGTTTGGGATGATCCTAGGTTGAAATTTGTTATGGTACCATGGAGATATTTGGTTTGGAATCATTTCTCTCCAACCAGGGGGGTACAGGGACACTGTCCACGGGAGTGGGGGATTGTCCACGGGGGGAGGGGCTATCCATGGGGGTGGTCTGGCTATCTAGGGGGGTGGGTGGGATTTCCATAGGGGTGGTGGGGCTATCCAGGGGGTACGGGATGTCCAGGGGGTGGGCGAGCTGTACACGGGGGTGGGGCCTGTCCACGTGGGGATGGGGGGAATCAGTCACAACAAATCATCAAGTCAAGTAATATTATTTATAGATAAAATAATAAAGATAATGTAACCTACATAATCACACATATATTTAGGAAGGATAAATCAATAAGCCTCAAAGGTTAGTAATATCAGTAAAAAATGTAACAGATCAATCTGTCCCTCATCACCATCACTATAATCACTATCATCATCAGCCTCACCTTCGTCCTCATCATCTTCCCTGCCCTCCTCAACACCATCCTCCCCGCCATCATACTCAGCCTTGTGCTCCTCATCACCCTCCTCCCCTACCTCACCCTCCTCCTTGCCCTCCTCCTCTACCTCAGTCTCCTCCACACCCTCCTCCTCCTCCGCCATGGCCTCCTCATCACCATCGTGTCGACCTCCACCATAATTGCCACCTTGTGCACCATATATTGAACAAATCAATGAAATATATTCATCACAAACAGTGTTGTCCTTTGGTGGATGTGTTGAAATTAAAACTTCCATCACTTTCATAAATGTAGTGTTTTCCCTAGCAAACTGTTCTGCCATCTCTATGGCCCTATTTTCAGCCTGTTCTGCCTGTGCCTAAACCTGTTGGAACTCAATGGTACTATAACTCATACCTAATGAGGGCCAATACCTTTTAGGAACTATACTCTTCCCAGGTCAGCAACGTACTCTACAAGGGTTCTCATATCCTAACACCTGATGTAACTGATTTTTTGGCCCAAAATTGGTAGGTTCTAGGGCATCAAGAGCCTCTAAAGTAGCCTATTAAAAATATAAATATATTAATAAGATAAAAAATAGAGATTACAATTTTAAATCTATAAAGTGAAACTTACAATAAGACACTAAGTCGGTTCATTAACTGCACTTCCATCTTTCATCCTTCTACTAGAGAAAAACATTTTTGCTCAAGGAACAGCTCCTTCTATATTCAATTTACGCCTCTACAATGAAATCAAAAGTAAGAAACAATATTTCAAAATAGAATACCAATAATTAATTGAATAACTAAAATTATATAACAACTTTAGCAATCGAATAAATTATATAGGAAGCAATAGAAATTGGAATTCATAAAGAAAAATTATAAACTGTCATACCTAAAGCTTCTCAGGATCTAGAACCGTAGTACATCCCAATGTGTGGATACATTTTTTATCATCAATATTTTTTTATTTCATCTATATGAATCCTAAATAAAATTAAATAATTATTATTAACGAACTAAATTAATATTTTTCATTTAAATATATCTAATGTGATTAATACATTAAATTTGCTAATCATCTAATGAGTTATCATCTGTCAGTAATGTTCTAACGGAAAATCATCCACGATATAGACCACATCTAACTCTATACCCACTCTATAACTCCATGCAATGTAAATCTCATGCATATAAGCTCTCCAATGCTCACCTAAATCCTTTAGACGTGCTGGTCGTGCACCCTCACCATCGGGGAAATTAAACCGTAGCTGAAACCAAAATATTAATTCATATAAATACAAAAAATAATACATTGCATTAAATTCAAAATAGTTTTTTACCCATATCTCTATCCAAGATTTATCCTTGACGTGATTTGGCAGGTGTCTCCATGAGAGTGGGCTGACAGGCATCGCCAAAAAACTCTGACATTGTTGCCCTGATTTTTCAATAATTTGACTATCTTCATTGTAGTCCACCATCAACGGCATGCGGCAGTTCATCACCACACACATGTCTGTACGCCCCTGCCTCGACACCTATTAGTAGATATATCTATTATGAACAAAAAAAATATTTTATCAATAAATGTTTTAATGAAAATAAATAATGATGTAAAAATATTTTCAGGTTATATAATTAAAAATTCGGTAGTCTAATAAATTGGCACCGTTGGATCCGTAGAAATTAAAGGAACACCCTATACAGATGGAGTTAGTCCCAATGTTTGCTTGGTAGGGACAGACTCTAGCATAGGAGGAGTCGAAGAAGATGGAATATAATAGCCTAGAGAGAAGGAAGCAGAAGTAAAAGAAGATAACATGGATGGCTGGCCAAATGCTGGATGGGGAGTGGGAATCCTCATCGGATATGGTACAGACAGGTGAGACGGTTCATATGTAATGGGTGGTGAAAACATGGGATGCCTAAATATACCGTGTGTCCCAAACGACAGACCGGTATCAGAATGTGGGATGGATGGTATGTTAGTGGGAGGGGCAGGGTCTAATCTGATACGATGACCAGATCGTCTAACTCCCATACCACCCCCCTTGTACGAACACCGATAGTACTGGGACCACTAATATGGTGCTCATCAAATTATTTTCACCTAATAGATGGATCCAGAAACAATGTTTGAAAAATTTAATGACATTTCATTTTATATTATTTAAAAAAATATATTTGGAATAAAATACTCACTCTAGGAACTAGAGGTGGAATTCTTTTCTCAGCAATGCGACGATTATCGTCCATAATCTGTTTTCATCACCTTTCTTCAATTGGTTTCGTTTCCTGAATTTGAAAACAAATATGGAAGTAAATAGAAAATGATATCTAATGTCTAATCGAAAAAACTAAATAAATGAGAGGGAATAGGTGCATTTAGGAATAAATTAACTATCTATTGTTTTAGGTGAGCTTGAACAAATATATAATGAAGTTAACAAATCATTCAAGATGTAACAATGAAATTGAATTTTTAGTAGGATGGTTATTTACTACGTGTCATTAGTCTATTAAAATCATAGAACATTGATTCTACTGGACTCATAAGGGGTAACACAGTTGTCAAAATTATTAAAATATTTAATTTCTTTATCCCAGGTATATGATTCATGTTTCAATACATGTTTTAAAGAAGAATACAAACCATCATGTTCATTAACTGGTAAAATGTTAAATATAGGTCTTAGAGTATTATATATTTTATAAAAATCATATTTGATGCAATGAAATGTTCACCATGTTATAAATTTTGGTTTCGTATGTTTGTATAAAGTTCAATTCCTAATTAGAAAATGCAATTCAAATAAAATTGCAAAAAAATCATTGAAAACGCATATAACGATTTATTTGGATACTACATATTTGTAATAAATATTAAATCAATTTGAATTTTACCAACCTTAACATCCCATGTCGAGGTAAACCAAAATATTTGTAAAGACCCGTAAAATTCAAGGGAAATTTTTTCTTAATTTTCTTTAGAATTTTACAAGAGCGCGGTTTCTGACGGCACCTGATTCCGAGGCCCGGAGTGCCCGGAATTAATTTCCGAAGTTTGGCTCGGGTACGTTCAGTGAACGAACGAGCGAGAATTTCTAACTTTTGATCCGGTGCTCGGAATTGAAATCCGAGGGCACCGATGAACTCGCAGCGCCGATTTTCGCTTAAAGAGACCTTTTCGGGAGTTGCGTTTGTTGCGGGTTGTAAGTTAGTTTTTGGGAGGTTTATAAAAAAGTTGAATAAAAAGTGTAATTCTTTTTATTTTACTTTTTGTAGGTTAACTCCTCTCAAAGGAGGTTGGAAGTGGGACCCACACCCACATAACCTCCCTTGGGAGGATTAAGTGTGGTGGGGCCCACACGAACCCCCCACCTTTTCAACTCCCCACTCTCCCTCTTAATGGTTTGACAAGTTAACTTATATTTAATTATACAATTCATGTATATTAAATAAGTGAGTTAATTTTTGAGTTATCCATTTTGAATTTCAAACCTTTGAAATTCTTTTTGTGAATAAAATAAGACTTTGTCTTATTTTGTTGGGTTAGAACTCTTAGTCACCTTGGGAGGTTTTTCTTGAGAGGATTTGAGAGCTTTCTCTTCTTCTTCAAACCTCAACGAAGAACGCGAAGAACGCCGTTCTTCAACGAAGAACTTCTTCCGCGTCATCTCTTCCGCGACGGTTTTCCGCGACGAACGCCTTCAACAACGACTCTTCCTTCGACGTCAAAGGAATCGAGTGCGACTATCGAGGTAGAGATTCTTGAGTTCGTTATTTTCTTTATTATTTGACTTTCCTCAAGTCTTGACGAGGAACGCTCAATTTCCGACGAAGAACGCCGCTCCGCTCTTCTTCGTTTACCGTGTCAACGAAGGGGACGCCATCTCTTCTTCGGACAACCTTTGTCGGCAAACGAAGATCCGCCAACGTCGTGTCTCTTCGGGCATAGCACTTCGTCAACGGATTTGACGAACGACGACCGCGACACCCGACCTCCGCGACGCCGTCTTCCGCGGAGCGTAGCAGAACCTTTGAATCCTAAACCCGAGGTAGGGGTTGTTGGTTCATTATTTCTTTATTCTTTTTCCTTGAACGTGGATCTCGCATGTCTAACTTGATGCTTGATTGTTTAAGTTGCGTTATTAATTTAACGTGAGGGGGCCGGACCGCACGAACACGGCCGAACCCTCCTTCCAACGTTCATGTTTATTCATGCGGGTGGAAGCAAGTAGCGTGGTGCCGTCGCACCACGCGGATGATCGTACAATTAATTTACGTGGCGCCGTCGCGCCACGCCGAGGGAAAATCTTCAAGAACGCGACGCCGTCGCGCCGCGTTGAAAAGAATCGAAGCACGGCGAAGGGGCGCGGTGCCAACGCACCGCGCCGGATGACGAACGCCGCGGCCGGTTCCGGGCCGCGGCGGGACGAGAAGACCGCGGCCGGTTCCGGGCCGCGGCGGGACGAGGAGACCGCGGCCGGTTCCGGGCCGCGACAGAAGAAAAGACCGGCGGCCGGGCCGCCGGCGTCGAAAGCCGAAGAGGGGACCGGATTTTCCGGTCCCGTTGGAGAAAACCGGCCGGCCGGCTGGCCGGCCGGAACCGGGGAATTAATTCCCCGGCCAACTGGCAAAACCCCCCTCTTAAAGAGGGGGGCGGTTTTAATTTAAAGGGAGGGGGCCGGCTGCCCCCTCGGATCCGCTCAAGCAGGCCCCCCTCATGTGAGGGGGGCGGTTTATTTAAATCGGCGCGGCATAGCCGCGCCGCCTCCTTGAAGAAGCGGGGGTTTAACCCCCCGCGTGCCCAGCCCGTGCGGTGCCCCCCGCCGCCAGCGCGGCCCGCCGCCGCCGCCAGCGCGGCCCGCCGCCGCCGCCAGCGCGGCCCGCCGCCGCCGCCGCCGCGGCCCGCCGTGCCGCCGCCCGCCGCCGCCGCGCGCCGCCGCCGGCCACCGCGCCGCCGCCGTCCGCCGCCGCCGGCCGCCGCCGCCGGCCACCGCGCCGCCCGGGGGGGGTCGGGCCGGGTCGGCCCGGACCCGGACCCCCCCGTTTCGAACCTGATTTGGTTTTTGGCTTATAACTTGAGCCTCGGACCTCCGAATGACGAACCGTCTGCGGCAACGCGATCCTTGGATCGAGACGGTCGTTTCGATATATCGCACTCAAGGTTTCGGTTAACTTTGAGTTCGGCCGGGTTGGTTCGTTCACGGAATCAACCGGGCCTTCGGAGCGGAAACGCTCATATCTTGAGCCACGAACGTCCGATTGACGCGCCGTCAGTCGCGTTGTGTTCCTCCTAGTGAATCGGATCTTTTGGCATACTCCGCCCGAGGTTTGGACGCAGGTGGAGTACGGTCGGGTTGGTTTTTCCTTAAAAACCAACCGGGCCCCGGAGACGAAAATGCCAATAACTCACAGACCGGGCGTCCGATTGACGCGCCGTCTGTTTCGTTGACTTCCTCTTGATGAGACGAAACTTTTGACATACTCCGCCCGAGTTTTGGTTACAGTCGGAGTATGGCCGGGTTGGATTGTACCCGAAATCCAACCGGGCCCCTGGAACGGGAAAGCTAATATCTTTCAGACAGGACGTCCGCTTGACGAACCGTCAGCGGCGTTGGTGGTTACGTTAAGTAACGGTCCCTTTGAGTATACCCTATGGGAGTTCGGGGTGCAGTTGAGATACGGCCGGGATTGGTTTCGCTCACAAAACCAACCGGGCCCCTGGGACGAAAAGGCTAATAACTCACAGACCGGGCGTCCGATCGACGCGCCGTCTGTTGCGTTGAGACCCCTGTGACGAGATGGGCCTTTGAGACACTTCTTCGCGGGACCTTGTGATACTTGGAGTATCGACCAGTAGCTCGTGGAGCGGACCCGTGGTACTTGACAGTGGTGGTGCGCTTGGATGCAGCAGCAGACCCTTGGCGGTGGAGAGCTTAGTTGTAGCAGCGGACCCGCGATACTCTACTGAGTGTGTGCGCTTGGTTGTAGCGACAGACCTGCGACGGTGGAGACGAGCGTGCAGAGTACGGAGACTGTGTAGCCGGCTGAGACCTGACGACTGCTTGACCGACTCGACTTGGAGTGAGTCGACTAGCCCAGTGGACGGAGCGCCCGGTATTTGGCGGCAGACCCACGGCGGACGGAGCGCCTGGTAGTTGGCAGCAGACCCGCGGTACTCGACGGGAGGAGTACCTCAGCAGGCTATCTGGGTAGCGCCCGGTATTTGGCGACAGACCCTCAGCGGACGGAGCGCCCGGTAGTTGGCCGCAAACCCGCAGTACTCGACAGGAGGAGTACCTCAGCAGTCATAGGTTAGTGAGCAGTACCTCGGAGTCGTGTTAGGACTACTACACACTTCAGAGACGGGGCTCTTCAGCAGTTACGGTTTCGATAATGAAAATCCTGGTTTGAGCTGAGACTTTTGACCTTGTGTTTACTTCATGATTGAGATGGGTCACTTGCTAACTTTGGTATATGTATGGGCATATACCCGGGTAGTGGTTATCCGTCGATTTCACAATTCTTGTGTTTCCTCATGATTGAGATGGGTTACTTGATAACTTAGGTATATGTATGGGCATATACCTAAGTAGAGTTTATCTGTTGAGATCTTCTTGTGTTTAACCTTGTTGGTTTTAGTGAGACCTTGAGGGTCTCGGGGTCCCTACTGAGTATCGTTATACTCACCCCTGCACGGGCTATGCCCGCACCTCGTTGTGTTGGTTGCAGACGACGGACAGTGCTGATAGAAGCCGAAGGTTCGAGGACTGGACGGTACCTGGAGGTGGACTATACGACGAGGCGGTACCCGGAGGTGGACCACTGGGCGGGACTTACTCGGAGCGGATGGCGGGACCCGAGGAGCAGAGGAGCTATCTGTACCCACCCTTCAGGTGGGATTTCCAGTGGACATCTCAGCGTAGCAGCTTTACTTTTCAGTCGCTGTTTTCCCTTTCGAGTTGTACTTTACAGTTGGGCTTGTATTTCCGGCCCCTTTTACTTTTCAGCTCTTCTTTTTGTACTTAGTGTTTTACTTCCGCTTGTACTCTGTGGTGCTTGTTTTCTTTATAAAGGCAATGCCTTCCCAGCTATCGGGATTTTACGCCTTTGGTGCTAGTCGCCAACCCCTGGCCTATGGAAGGCGGGCTTGGGGTAGTCACGGCACGGGCCCCGAGGACGGGTCGTGACAAATTGGTATCAGAGGAGTTCGGTTCTACCGCAGAACTTATAACTCTGATCTTTTCTTTCTGTGAAGCGATAGTGTTAAGGGTACCGAGTGTGGTTTTCAGTCCAGGGAGTCCAGTGTTGGTGCGGGCGGCCGACGTATCCATACACCAGGACCCTGACAACTGATTTCCGACTTTGTGCACGAAAACACTGATTGCGTATGCGTTTTCAAAGGTTTTTCCCCTTAAAACAGCTCAAACCAGGTCAGCTCACCAGGTATAATCGTTTGATCGTGTTACGTTGTTTCTTTCAGGATGGCCCCACGACGGCAGCCAGCTAGGGTTCCGAGAATCGAACGTGACGACAGCCCACCGAGCGACGAGGCCTCGGTGCAGGGCCCTTTGTCAGCAGTGGCACCGGCGGTAGCTCTACCCGCCGAACCCCCGATGCTTCCAGCAGCAGCCGCTGACGATGCACGTCGCCTCAGCGCACTGCATGAGTTTCAGCGCCAGCGACCGCCCAGGTTTCGCGGGGAGACGGATCCCCAGGCTGCAGAGGACTGGCTGGAGGCAGTGGTACGAGTGTTTAGGCTAGTGAGGACACCAGCAGACCTCATGGTGATCCTCGCTGCGAGCCTACTACACGCAGCAGCAGGACGATGGTGGAGCTTGATGCTCCAGGTGCACGATGAGGCATCTCTACTTTGGACGGACTTTGAGAGCCTCTTCCGCTCGGAGTTCGTCCCGGCCACCCTCCGAGCGGTGCGCATCCAGGAGCTTCTTCAGCTGCGGCAGGGCAGCATGACGGTCGCTCAGTACTCGGCGAGATTTACCGATCTCTCGCGCTACTCGACCGACATGGTACGGGACCCATTCTTCCGGGCCCGGACCTTCGAGCAGGGTTTGAGACACGAGATCAGGGCATCGCTGATCTCCCTCAGTTTACCGACTCAGACTGGAGTACTGGAGCGAGCCCTTCTGATTGAGAGCTTCCTTGCTGAGTCTTCACCAGCGCAGCGACCCACCGCAGGGCGGCACGTGGCGTAGTCTTCGGTAGCAGGTAGCCGACAGATGACTCAGGGGTCCAGACAGACCAGACCTTCAGGCAGACGACCTCAGGGCACTGGCTCAGCAGTGCAGGGCACACAGCGCGAAGTCAGTCTTTTGAGTGGAAGACAGTGCTTTGCTTGCGGCGGGCAAGGCCACATGGCTCGTGACTGCCCGACCCGCCATGCGGAGGAGCAGCAGACGGTTGAGGGACCACCTAGGCAGAGGCAGAGGTTCGACCGTGGCGGTCCGCAGGGAGGAGGCGGACGAGGCAGAGGAGCTGGCCGAGCAGCAGGTGGTGGACGACGCTTTGAGGTACTGCCACCACCACCACCAGGAGGTCCACCCCGACCACATGGAGTAGGTGGACATGCGAGAGCACAGCTTCAGGCAGCTGAAGCTTACGATCATGGAGCTCTGGGAGCAGGTGGACAGGAGCAGAACTAGTGGATACATCCTTGTACTTCTGGTTCCTTGCTGCTTTTGTGTAGCGTCTTGTATTATGAGCTGCAATAATAAAAGACGCATCCTTTGTGATGTTTTCATTCCTGTCCTCTTTTGTGATGTTACTAAGAGGTTCCAGTTGACTGTTGACTTGACCCTCACTTGTGAGACATCTACTGGAGGAGACCCAGTTACCACACACTGATGCCGACAGTGTGACTCAACCCTTGGAGGCGAGAGTAACGGTTGGATCTCTTAGTAGTAGCGTCGAGGCCTTACGATGTCATCCTTGGTATGGATTAATATCATCCATGTTAGGATTGACTGTTTTAGGCAAAGAATGTGGTTCATCCAGGGGATGAGACCAGGTTTCTCTTATCGGCAAAGAAGAAATCTCGCAGCTCTTATGGGACCAGAGATGGTCCGGGCCACGTCAGAAGAGGTCCATGTCATCCAGGAGCGGGCCCTACATGGGCGATCGATTCCTCTTGTGCGCAACAGATGGCGGCACAGGAATCTCCAGGAGAGCACTTGGGAACGGAAGGCTCAGATGCGTGCTCAGTATCCTCTTTTGTTTCCCTAGTTTTTGATGTAGCTTTACGGGGACGTAAAGCCCTGAGGTGGGAGTAATGTAAAGACCCGTAAAATTCAAGGGAAATTTTTTCTTAATTTTCTTTAGAATTTTACAAGAGCGCGGTTTCTGACGGCACCTGATTCCGAGGCCCGGAGTGCCCGGAATTAATTTCCGAAGTTTGGCTCGGGTACGTTCAGTGAACGAACGAGCGGGAATTTCTAACTTTTGATCAGGTGCTCGGAATTGAAATCCGAGGGCACCGATGAACTCGCAGCGCCGATTTTCGCTTAAAGAGACCTTTTCGGGAGTTGCGTTTGTTGCGGGTTGTAAGTTAGTTTTTGGGAGGTTTATAAAAAAGTTGAATAAAAAGTGTAATTCTTTTTATTTTACTTTTTGTAGGTTAACTCCTCTCAAAGGAGGTTGGAAGTGGGACCCACACCCACATAACCTCCCTTGGGAGGATTAAGTGTGGTGGGGCCCACACGAACCCCCCACCTTTTCAACTCCCCACTCTCCCTCTTAATGGTTTGACAAGTTAACTTATATTTAATTATACAATTCATGTATATTAAATAAGTGAGTTAATTTTTGAGTTATCCATTTTGAATTTCAAACCTTTGAAATTCTTTTTGTGAAGAAAATAAGACTTTGTCTTATTTTGTTGGGTTAGAACTCTTAGTCACCTTGGGAGGTTTTTCTTGAGAGGATTTGAGAGCTTTCTCTTCTACTTCAAACCTCAACGAAGAACGCGAAGAACGCCGTTCTTCAACGAAGAACTTCTTCCGCGTCATCTCTTCCGCGACGGTTTTCCGCGACGAACGCCTTCAACAACGACTCTTCCTTCGACGTCAAAGGAATCGAGTGCGACTATCGAGGTAGAGATTCTTGAGTTCGTTATTTTCTTTATTATTTGACTTTCCTCAAGTCTTGACGAGGAACGCTCAATTTCCGACGAAGAACGCCGCTCCGCTCTTCTTCGTTTACCGTGTCAACGAAGGGGACGCCATCTCTTCTTCGGACAACCTTCGTCGGCAAACGAAGATCCGCCAACGTCGTGTCTCTTCGGGCATAGCACTTCGTCAACGGATTTGACGAACGACGACCGCGACACCCGACCTCCGCGACGCCGTCTTCCGCGGAGCGTAGCAGAACCTTTGAATCCTAAACCCGAGGTAGGGGTTGTTGGTTCATTATTTCTTTATTCTTTTTCCTTGAACGTGGATATCGCATGTCTAACTTGATGCTTGATTGTTTAAGTTGCGTTATTAATTTAACGTGAGGGGGCCGGACCGCACGAACACGGCCGAACCCTCCTTCCAACGTTCATGTTTATTCATGCGGGTGGAAGCAAGTAGCGTGGTGCCGTCGCACCACGCGGATGATCGTACAATTAATTTACGTGGCGCCGTCGCGCCACGCCGAGGGAAAATCTTCAAGAACGCGACGCCGTCGCGCCGCGTTGAAAAGAATCGAAGCACGGCGAAGGGGCGCGGTGCCAACGCACCGCGCCGGATGACGAACGCCGCGGCCGGTTCCGGGCCGCGGCGGGACGAGAAGACCGCGGCCGGTTCCGGGCCGCGGCGGGATGAGGAGACTGCGGCCGGTTCCGGGCCGCGGCAGAAGAAAAGACCGGCGGCCGGGCCGCCGGCGTCGGAAGCCGAAGAGGGGACCGGATTTTCCGGTCCCGTTGGAGAAAACCGGCCGGCCGGCTGGCCGGCCGGAACCGGGGAATTAATTCCCCGGCCAACTGGCAAAACCCCCCTCTTAAAGAGGGGGGCGGTTTTAATTTAAAGGGAGGGGGCCGGCTGCCCCCTCGGATCCGCTCAAGCAGGCCCCCCTCATGTGAGGGGGGCGGTTTATTTAAATCGGCGCGGCATAGCCGCGCCGCCTCCTTGAAGAAGCGGGGGTTTAACCCCCCGCGTGCCCAGCCCGTGCGGCGCACCCCGCCGCCAGCGCGGCCCGCTGCCGCCGCCAGCGCGGCCCGCCGCCGCCGCCAGCGCGGCCCGCCGCCGGCCACCGCGCCGCCGCCGTCCGCCGCCGCCGGCCGCTGCCGCCGGCCACCGCGCCGCCCAGGGGGGGGTCGGGCCGGGTCGGCCCGGACCCGGACCCCCCCGTTTCGAACCTGATTTGGTTTTTGGCTTATAACTTGAGCCTCGGACCTCCGAATGACGAACCGTCTGCGGCAACGCGATCCTTGGATCGATACGGTCGTTTCGATATATCTCACTCAAGGTTTCGGTTAACTTTGAGTTCGGCCGGGTTGGTTCGTTCACGGAATCAACCGGGCCTTCGGAGCGGAAACGCTCATATCTTGAGCCACGAACGTCCGATTGACGCGCCGTCAGTCGCGTTGTGTTCCTCCTAGTGAATCGGATCTTTTGGCATACTCCGCCCGAGGTTTGGACGCAGGTGGAGTACGGTCGGGTTGGTTTTTCCTTAAAAACCAACCGGGCCCCGGAGACGAAAATGCCAATAACTCACAGACCGGGCGTCCGATTGACGCGCCGTCTGTTTCGTTGACTTCCTCTTGATGAGACGAAACTTTTGACATACTCCGCCCGAGTTTTGGTTACAGTCGGAGTATGGCCGGGTTGGATTGTACCCGAAATCCAACCGGGCCCCTGGAACGGGAAAGCTAATATCTTTCAGACAGGACGTCCGCTTGACGAACCGTCAGCGGCGTTGGTGGTTACGTTGAGTAACGGTCCCTTTGAGTATACCCTATGGGAGTTCGGGGTGCAGTTGAGATACGGCCGGGATTGGTTTCGCTCACGAAACCAACCGGGCCCCTGGGACGAAAAGGCTAATAACTCACAGACCGGGCGTCCGATCGACGCGCCGTCTGTTGCGTTGAGACCCCTGTGACGAGATGGGCCTTTGAGACACTTCTTCGCGGGACCTTGTGATACTTGGAGTATCGACCAGTAGCTCGTGGAGCGGACCCGTGGTACTTGACAGTGGTGGTGCGCTTGGATGCAGCAGCAGACCCTTGGCGGTGGAGAGCTTAGTTGTAGCGGCGGACCCGCGATACTCTACTGAGTGTGTGCGCTTGGTTGTAGCGACAGACCTGCGACGGTGGAGACGAGCGTGCAGAGTACGGAGACCGTGTAGCCGGCTGAGACCTGACGACTGCTTGACCGACTCGACTTGGAGTGAGTCGACTAGCCCAGTGGACGGAGCGCCCGGTATTTGGCGGCAGACCCACGGCGGACGGAGCGCCTGGTAGTTGGCAGCAGACCCGCGGTACTCGACGGGAGGAGTACCTCAGCAGGCTATCTGGGTAGCGCCCGGTATTTGGCGACAGACCCTCAGCGGACGGAGCGCCCGGTAGTTGGCCGCAAACCCGCAGTACTCGACAGGAGGAGTACCTCAGCAGTCATAGGTTAGTGAGCAGTACCTCGGAGTCGTGTTAGGACTACTACACACTTCAGAGACGGGGCTCTTCAGCAGTTACGGTTTCGATAATGAAAATCCTGGTTTGAGCTGAGACTTTTGACCTTGTGTTTACTTCATGATTGAGATGGGTCACTTGCTAACTTTGGTATATGTATGGGCATATACCCGGGTAGTGGTTATCCGTCGATTTCACAATTCTTGTGTTTCCTCATGATTGAGATGGGTTACTTGATAACTTAGGTATATGTATGGGCATATACCTAAGTAGAGTTTATCTGTTGAGATCTTCTTGTGTTTAACCTTGTTGGTTTTAGTGAGACCTTGAGGGTCTCGGGGTCCCTACTGAGTATCGTTATACTCACCCCTGCACGGGCTATGCCCGCACCTCGTTGTGTTGGTTGCAGACGACGGATAGTGCTGATAGAAGCCGAAGGTTCGAGGACTGGACGGTACCTGGAGGTGGACTATACGACGAGGCGGTACCCGGAGGTGGACCACTGGGCGGGACTTACTCGGAGCGGATGGCGGGACCCGAGGAGCAGAGGAGCTATCTGTACCCACCCTTCAGGTGGGATTTCCAGTGGACATCTCAGCGTAGCAGCTTTACTTTTCAGTCGCTGTTTTCCCTTTCGAGTTGTACTTTACAGTTGGGCTTGTATTTCCGGCCCCTTTTAATTTTCAGCTCTTCTTTTTGTACTTAGTGTTTTACTTCCGCTTGTACTCTGTGGTGCTTGTTTTCTTTATAAAGGCAATGCCTTCCCAGCTATCGGGATTTTACGCCTTTGGTGCTAGTCGCCAACCCCTGGCCTATGGAAGGCGGGCTTGGGGTAGTCACGGCACGGGCCCCGAGGACGGGTCGTGACAATATTTTAGAAAATTAATAGATGATTTTATATATTTCCCACAACTTCAGGTTCACAGTCAACTTTGCAAATTGAGCTATTAGAGTCATCAAAAGATATAAATGGATCACTTCCAATAGTAGTAGGGATGATGTCAATTCCATCATCACCATCATCAAAAATATGTCTTAGAATTACTTCAACAATGACACCCAATTCAGGTCAAAGATGGTCTTTGACATAAAAAACATGTTTCCCCATTGATTCCAATACATATGGCTCATCGGTAGCAAGAGTGAAAGTCATATCAATTGATCAAAATCCACAATCATTAATAAATGTACCCTTCCTCATCATAAAATCAAACCACTTGCATTTCATCATTGTGACTCATCCATGGGAATAATATTCCAATATTATTATTTCTTCAATGACTCTAGAATAACCAACATTTTCAAATCATGGTCTACTATCTGATGAACTTGCATAACAGTCAGTTGTGGTAGTAACCATAACACCATCATGTTGTGTTCACATGTTAATTGCTCATTCAGTGATAATAAATCTGTACCCATTGATAACAATTGAATTACAGTCACGAACCACAGTATTAAGACCAAAATCCAAAGAAAGTATTTCCACAGAGGCAGAGTCATCAGGAAAACTCAATACCTAAAATATAAATCAATATTAAACTTAATTAATTATTGTTTTAATTAATTTAATCAATAATATTATTACCTTCAATCATGACCAAGAAAAATATTCTTTTCTATGCAAAGTCTCCCTCATTTTCAATGATAAAGAAAAATTATTTTTATATATTATAGATTTATGTTCCCTATAGATAAAAATATGAATAGATTACCAGATATATATGTATAAGATATACATATTAAAATTACATACAAGATGTAGTCATCGAACAAATCACAGTTGAACAAAACTATTCAATGTGCCATCTCCCACTCTTCAAGGCTTAACGTCGTCAATGAATATGATCCAGGAATTCCTCTTGTTTGAGGAAGTGACGGAAAACTGGGTTCAATTTTCTCATACCGTTCTTCTTAGTTTCTCATTGGTGTGTTAATTGATGTAGTAAGATCAGAAAAATAAATAGAGCTAAAATCCATACATTCTTGAGCCAAGTAACCATTCATGATAGAACCCTCAAGATGATTCCTGTTATGGACAGAATACATTAATGCATACATATTTCTTTCAGTAGGATATATCCAACAAAAAGTAATAGGTCCTTCGAGAAGTATTTCACATGGAATATGTATAGTCAGATGCAGTGTGCATGTGAAAAAAATGGAGGAGATATTTTTTGCAACTCACAGAAAATTAATTGGGCATCTACCAAAATATTTTGCAAGAAAGATTTGGAAATCGTCTTAGCACAATGATCTCTAAACAAATGGCACAACTGAATAACAACCACCATTACATTACTGGAAAGATTATGGAGAATTTCTCTTAGAATCAACTCATGCAGAAGGATGTGATAATCATGATTCTTGAATGATTTTAACTTCATCTCTCTTCTATTGAATTGTTTGGATATGTTTCTTGAATAGCCATCGGGAACTTTAATAATCTCTAGTACTTCCAGAAATTTATTTTTTTGAAGTTTTCATCACATAAGAATCACATGAAATTTTCCATTTATTTTACCTGATATACACAGGATGCAATTATAGTCTGATTTTCTAATCCACCAAGTCACACTCAGACCGTCAATCATCTTTTATATTTCCCTTAACATATAGATGAATCGAATGAAACATTTCACATATATTTTTTCAATTTTCTTTATGTATAAGAAATGACGTAACAAATTGGTAGACCAATACGGCAAATCAATAAAGATACTTCTCTTCTTCCAATTGTAATAGGTTTTCGTGGAAACATTCTATCTATTTCCAGATTTGATTTGTCCCTTCCCAAATGAAAAAGATAAAATGTTTTAATTCATTAAGCACATCAGTTCCAGATATACGCTTTGGTGAATCATCGGTCTCCATTGTATTGTAAAATCTTCGATGATTATTTCTGTAAGGATGGTCAATTGGAAAGAACTGTCGATCTCCCATAAAACAGTAACTACAATGATGTTTTAGTCTTTTGGATCAAGTATTCTTCATAAAAACGAGACATGATAGTTTTCCCTTCATTCCCAATCCAGACATCATTGCATAAGTAAGAAAATCATTGATCATCCCCATAACCGCATCACAGATATAAAACATGTCTTTAGAACATGAATCATATGTGTGCACACCCTCATCCCAAATAAGATTCAACTCTTTTATTAAAGGTTTCATGTATACGTCTATATCATTTCCATTATCAAAAGGACCAGATATGAGTATACACAAGAAAGTGAAAGGTTTTTTCATACACAACCATGGAGGAAGATTATAAATGTGTATTCAAACTATTCATGTGTTGTGCGACGTAAGCATCTACCCTAATGGATTAAAACCATCACCTGAAAGACCCAAACTCACATTCCACACATCAGCTACAATATCAGGATATCGAGCATCAAATCTTTACCATGAAAATCTATCTGCAGGGTGAACCAAATCATCATTAGTCTTATTTCTCCCAGTATTATTCCATCAAATTTTAATAGATATTTCATCAGACATAAAAATATTCTAGAGTCTGGGGATCAATGGAAAGTGCCACATTACTTTCTGTGGCACACGGGATGGTGTTCCATCAGCTTTTTAATTCTAGTGGGATGTGGCACATTTTATAAAATTATTTTGTTCAACATTTCACTCCCAAAATAAACTATAATCATTTGGGAAAGCATGACTTTTTTCCCTGAAAATCCTAGTTCCTCTACTAACTTCCAGCCATATAGTGGTTTGAGGGAATATATGCATCATCTGGAAGTATGTCCTTCAAGAAGGTAAGAATGTAAATGATGGAAGTATTATAAATCCCATACATAGTTTTCCCATGAAACAATCGTATTAAAATTACATCTTTTTTATTTTACTGCATTGTCGATATTCTATATTTATGGCAGCATCATTGAATTTTTTCACACAGACAACATCATCATTTTCATTAGATGCATAATGTTTGCTCATATCGAAATCTTCTTGGGTCGGAATCCATTCTTTTTCACGATGTCGAATAAACGGAAACCGATCATATAACAAATTCTTCAATCTAGTTCTCTCATTTGGATCATCAGCAATTTGAGATGTCATTTTCTCCCCATTGTAATACCACACAAAGTAGTTTCCTTGAAAACCATATTTGGTTATGTGGTAGCTGACTTCTTCACGGATAAACCAAGGTCTTCCAACACAATTGTAACAGGGGAAGTGTATGTGACCACTATCTAAAGCATTGAGAAATGAAAATCTAATAAGATATCCAAATTATTTTGAAAATCACTTGAGATCTGATTGGTTTCATACATCCAACTTCAATCCATTCTATAAAAAAAGTTGTTATAAGTAATTTCATCAAAAAAAATTCAATAAGATTGATGTTTCATCGAAAATATATTAATGTAAATGAAAATTGTTCACTTTATATGAAACCATAACTGAAACAATACCTTATATGATAATTGTAATACAAAAGACATAAAAAATACGATATTTATAAAAAAAATATCTATGAAGAACTATACATGAGTTTACAAGATCATGTACACTTGTGGAGGAGAAATATTCAAGAGTTGAGTAAATTTTAGAAAAAAAATTATTATTTTATTAGATTATTTTAGAGATCACATACACTGCCCAAGGGGGTGGGGTGTCTAGAGGGGTGGGGGTGTCCAGGGGGTGTGGGTGTCTAGGAGGTAATGTTTGTCCACGGGGGTGGAGGGGCTATCCATAGGGGTGGAGGGGTTTTCTAGGGGTTAAGGGGTGTCCAGGGGGTGGGTGGACTGTCCATGGGGGTGGGGGTTGGGGTCCAGGTTGGTACGAGGTGTCCAGGTGGTGGGGGTGCCCGGGGGGACGGGGGTGTCTGGGGGGTGGGGGTGTCTAGGGGGGTGGACAGGCTGTCCACAGGGTAGGGGGCTATCCAGGGGTAGGGGGTCTAGGGGCTGGGTGGGGTGTCCACGGGGGTGGCTTGGCTGTCTAGGGGGTAAGGGGTGTCCAGGGGGGTGGGCGGGCTTTCCACAGGGGTGGGAGACTATCCATAGGGGTGGTAGGCTATCCAAGGGGTAGGGGGTATCCAGTGGGTGGGAAGGCTTTCCACGGGGGTGGGGGGGGGGGGGGCTGTACCACAGGGAACAAGGTGTCCAGGGGGTGGTGGTGACCGGGGGGATGGGCGTGTCCGAGGGTGGTGGGGGTTTCAGGGTGTGGTGGGGGTGTTCGTGTGGGGGGGGGGCTATCCACAAGGGTAGCAGGGTTTTCTAGGGAGGGTATAGGGTGTTAAGGGGGTGGGTGTGCTATCCATGGGGGTGATGGGGCTGTCCCAGGGGGTTGGGGTGTCTTGGGGGCGGGCTGTCCATGGGGTTGGGGCTGTCCAGGGGTAGGGGGTGTCTAGTGGGTGGGTGGGTTGTCCACGAGGGTTTAGGATCTTTCCAGGGGGTAGGGGGTGTCCATGGGGTGGGTGGGCTGTCCATGGGGGTTTGGGGGCCGTCTAGGGGGTAGGGGGTGTCCAGGGGGTGGGCGGGCTGTCCATGGGGTGGGATGGCTGTCCAGGGCGGTACATAGGGTCCAGGGGGTGGGCGTGTTATCCACGGGGTTGGCAGGGCTGTCCATTGTGGTTGGGGTGTCTTGGGGGCATGGGTGTGCGCTCCACTGGGGTGGTAGGGATGTACAGGGGGTTGGGGTGTCCGGGGGAAGGCTGTCCGTGAGGTTGGGGGGCTATCCAGGGGGGTAGGGTTGTCCAAGGGGGTGGGCGGGCTGTCCATGGGGATTCCTGACCCCCATGGGATGGTGAATAGGACCTGACATCATAAAAAATGAATGTGGGAATGATTTCCACTAGCATTAATAAAACAAAATATAAATACAGTATACATAAAAAATAACTCCAATGGGAGATGTGTATTAAAAGTCAAACAAGCATAAACAAGCCAAAGTACTACAGAACCTTACCATAAAGTTAGGAAGAAAAACGGTCAGATTCCCAAGAGATGTATAACTATAGATCAGTATGTCAACATATATAAATACATCTAAGTGGTGACATTTTCCTACCCAAACATGGAAGTTGATAATATACAGAAACCTCAATCCATGGTCAGTGTATGACATAAATAACCCAGTATGTTCTCACTAATGATTCCATAACAAGATTACAAAACCAAAATAACTACACTATTTCCTTTCATTTTTAAAATAATCTGGTTTTACATTTCAAGTGAATAATTTTCAAATAATCTAGTTTCACATTTCCCCACTCACCCACCCACTTGAAAACTCCCCTCCTCCCCCCACCAACTTGCAACCCCCCACCCACCTACACCCCCCACATGCACTGCCCCTCCCCCACCCCCACCCCCACATGTCCAACCCCCCTCCTCATAGCCAACAAGCTCCCCCCCCACAACACACCCCCACCTGCACATCCCCTTCACCCACTACACATCCCCCCACTTGCACACCCCTCCCCCCACCCACTGCACCCCCACCACAAGCACCCCAGCCACTTGCACAGCCCCTCCCCACCCCCATCATCACATCCCAAAATTATTAATAGGATTGATAACAACTATAATGTGATAAACAAAACTATAATGAATCAATGATTTTATTCACCACAAAAAAAAATAACACACTGAGAACCACGATCATGAATGAGGAACACAATGAATTTTTAGGTATCTACCTTTACACTCAATAAAAATTATTTGATTCAACATAACATTGAAAGCATATTGAATAAAATTTATTCCTTCAATGGTGGTTAGTTTCCGATATACATAATCTCTACCTTATGGAACAACCTAATAACATTTATAAAAAATAAGAATACATAAAAAAATGGTAAAAAATCACTTATCATATTTTTCTTACCATGATATACAAGGTCATACAATCTAGGAATTTTTTACCATCCAATATTATCTAGAATGGACAATTAATTATTGGAAAACTCTATTTCCCAATCCCATGGAACAAAAAATATATCTCTAAAAGAATATCTAAAATGATAATGAATGATAACCATCCAATAAAATGGTTCGATGGGTGAAAATAAATTAATTGATCAAACAAGAACTAACCCAAAAAATGATATATTGTGAAATGATACACCAAACTGTACAATGGGAACCAACCCATTTAGTGGTTCAATAGTCACTAAATCAACAAATATTGTGATGTTAACCATCTTACCAAAATATATCACATCCCAAGGAGAAGCATTAGTTTTCCTCCATCACAAGAAATATGATTTCATCCATGTATAGTGAATTTTGACTAGGTTCTAATGATTTCAATCTTGAAAAAGATGATTACAAAAAACTTATGATATTTAAATATTAACAGGTGGTCTAATTCTATACTCCTAGTATTAGTGAATAATAACATAGTTATATTGAAAATGACACTAAAAAAGTATCTATCAATACTATTGAAATATCATAGTGAAATGTTGATAGATCAAGAACCGTGTGTCAATAAAAGTTCTAGTCATAAGGGTCCACACCAAAACTCCCATTATAATACACTCATCAAATCATCATAAAAGGAAATGGTCTCAACAATTCCATTGGGTATCTACTCCCTGATGATTATAAGATAATATCTACTAAATAACATAAAACTATATTATAGCTGGAAAATTAAAAGATCCTCAAAATTATAAAATAGTTGAAGTTTAGAACAAAAACAGAAAAAAATAAAATTACAATTCATGGGTATATTATAGCACATGGAACTCTGGTTTAGGCCAAATCAAAACATAAAACCAAAAAAATAGATGGAAAACAATGAACCTAAGGTACCACTTATAGATTTAAAGTGTAGAAAGAAACAACTATCTTATTGAAGGGTGGAAGAATTTTCCAAGAGAGAGACCTCTATGTCTTCAGATTTAGGTCTACAATCGGGTGGATAGGGGATTGGGGATGGTGACAATTTTAGGGGAAAACTTTCCCATAGGTTTTCTAAAACAATTGGGAAAGTTAAAATTTACAAGCAATTTATTAAAGCCATTGTCAAAGGCTTCCTAAAACATCACATATCCCAAAAGTTCTGAATAACTGTTGGTTAAATCTCATCTAAAATTCTCTGTCCCAATTGTTTATTGAAACCGTTGGGTAATAACCTATCAACATCCTTATTCCAATGGATTTCATAAGCTATTGGGAAAAATCTGTTGGCATTTCATCTATTTATAGTAGTTTTACCCAATGTATTGTAGAGTTGTATCAGGCTCACTCACCCTAGGTTTATCACAGAACCACTCGTATGCATAAACAATTCCCAAGAACCATAACATAATCATAAATCATAAACAAGAATAAAGAAAATATAACATTTACACATTGAAAACACAATATAATATTTCAATATGTTGACTTAATCAACATATTATCAAAACAATTTTCAATAATAAAAAATGTAAACAAATTATATGGTATTTATTTTCATTTTAAAAACATCATGTCTTGTTATGGAAGACAAAATACCAAACAATGCTCGTGATGGCGAAAAGGTTGTTGTCACTACGTACATTAAAAAGAAAAATTCCCTTTATCTTTTAGTAAAACAATTCATTTAAAAAGATTCCATTTGAATGAAATTAAATGTTAATTGGGTGTATACACTGTATAAAAGGATGTCATGTATAAATCATAATATGCCTCAATGAAAGTATATTGAGATGAAGTCCTTTACCTCTTGTCCGACTTGACTCGTTCATTCATTAATGTCCTGAATAATAAAATAATGTTCATTTTACCTTTTTAGAACCTTTTTCACGTTTATTATTTCTTTTATATCCCTTATTACCTTGTTATGAACCATAAATAATCATTTCTGTTAATAACGATTGTTTTGTCGATATTTGGTACTGGAGTGAAAAATGACCTTCTTATAATTACAAGTTGTCTATGTGGTCAAAAGTTCATTATCTCTAGAATGATATTCATGATCTTATATATCATATATATCCAATATATATATATATATATGTATTAATAGTAGTACATAACATTTGAGGATATGAAATGAAATGAACCATTCATGGAGATGGTAAGTCGTACGTATGCATGAACGCTACATTCATTTCAATTTCATATTTAATAGACTGAAAACTACATGATGTATAGGTATATCATAATTCCAGTATAAAATCATATATAATTTTATTAATCCCAATCTTAATACGTTCCATGTATGGAATGAATGAGTCATATCACTTTGAGGGGGCAGTAGTCTGCACTTCTTCAAAAGAAATTATCATATTTACCCATTATGAAAACCATAAAGGTATGAAATAAATGAAAAATAGAGAAGTATAAAGACAATATAGATATAATATATTTCACATATAAATATAATTACTTCATAATGTCCACCATGAGAGGCAGTAGGAAATAATTGAACAATCATAGTTTCGTGAGGTAGTAGTTCGCCGTCCACAGAAACAATATGTACATATCCATTAGATAAAGGTGTGTGGAAGTAAAGATCAAATTCTTCTCAAAAAATAATCCTAGTGTATTTAAAATAATATTTTCATTATAAAATAATGGAATAATGAGATTTTAGTGGGTTGGAGAATGAAAATAAAATAAAAGAACTTGAGAGAATATGTTACATTTAAATCGGGTAACTATCTTCAGTTTGAACCAAAAGGCTTTATTGAATTTCCTTCTTCCCAATGTAAGGATTCGTAGAAGAATAAAGGGATGTTGGGAGAAGTTTAGAGCATAGTTTGGACAAGAAAAGGGGCTTGAGAGGTGTGGTAATGGGTAAGAGGTGGTGGCCTTTTATAAGAGGTAGGATGACCTATTTAGGAAAGATTGAAATTATTATTTTATTATAAAATGCATTTTGGTTTCCAAAGGTCCAAAACTCATTAAATTTGATGATAAGATGAATATAAGTCGGAGTAAAATCATCCACTAATAATTTTATAGGTTTTGGATGTTTTTTAATCCTTATCTTTTGTATTTAACCATTTGTTAACTTATTCAACTTTTACCATGTATTCTTGTATATTCATACTACATGGTTAATATATTTACTATAAAATTCCAAGAAACCCAAAATGGATCACTAATGAAAATTTTAACATAATATATGTCATTTGGAAAATTCATATATTGGTAAGAATATTTTATCATTTAATAAAATATTATTTTATTTAAAAACTCATTTCTGTCAATTTCTATAATTTTAATATCATGACTTTATTAAAATTAAAAAACAACTTTATTTATTCAAAAAACATTAATTAATTCAATGATAACATGTCATAATTATCTCTAATATTCATGTTATGTCATAAAAAGTTTAAAAATAAATTTATATTTATATTTATAATCTCATTTATTTAGTAAATTTATTAGTTAGGTAATCGTTACAGCCTCATTTTGTCATAAATAAATTTATTTATATGATGTATAAAAATTATATATAAAATACCAGGATATAGGAAATATTTCTATCTTTATAATGACTATTTATAGTTAAATTGATAACTTATATAATCCCATATAAAAATTGTTTTTCTAAAAGATATATGTTTTTGTTACATTTTCCATAACATTAAATTAAATTTTATAAAATATCATTTTCACTTATATGTGGCTACATGGGGTCCCAAAATCAACCCAAGGATACCCATGGTCAGGAATGTATCAAATATTGGGTTAAGAAATGTGTTAAGTTAGTTTAATAGTATTATAATAATATTTTTACCATTATTTGCTAGATTTTCCATTTAACCATGGTAAATAAATATTTACTGAAGTTACTATTTATAATGTCTATGAATAAAAGATAACTATTCATAGGGTCTGATGAACTTCAGACTCATATTTCCATTCTTACGAAAATGTATGACACTTTTACATGGAGAAACTTTTAAAATGACATGATCACCTACCTCGAATGAATGATCCTTCCTCTAGTTATTCGCATAACTTTTATACCTGATAAGAGCTGTTTTCATGTGCTTCTAAATCAAATGAACTTTTTTCTGCCATCACTTTTTCCAATTCTAGTCCCATTGACTTCCTTTCACCTACTTCATAAAAAAATGCTAGTGTTCAATACCGTTTTCCATATAATACCTCAAATGGAGCCATCTGTATACTTAAATGAAAAACATTATTATATTAAAATTCAACCAAAAAATGTTATTGGTTCCAACTTCCCTGGTAATCCATTGAGAAAACACATAAAATATCTTCCAATGTCAAAATTGTTCATTTTGACTGCCCATATGATTGAGGATGAAACTTTTTACTAAAATTTAATTTATTACCCAAACGACTTATGAAGGCCTTTCCAAAAGTTAGAAGTAATCATGGGATCAAGATCAGATATAATAGAGAGGAGAACTCTATTACACCTGAATATCTCTTTAACATACAACTGAGAAAGTTGATCTAGAGACAATGTATCTCAAATAGGTAGGAAATGAGTAGCTTTATTCAATCGATCAACAATAACCTAGATTTCATTGTTACCTGAAGATGTCTTTGGTAATACCACAACAAATTTCATGGATATATTTAATCATTTACACTCTAGCACTGGTAAAGTCTGAAAAATCCCTTTCGGTAACTGCTGATCTACATTAATCAGTTGACCAGCCAAACACTTCACCATAAATTCAACAATATCTCTTTTCATTCCATCTCACCAGTAATACACCTAGCACTACTGGAAACAGAGGATTTTCCAACAGTTCTAAACCATTGGGAAAGGCTGCAGAACTGTTGGTATATGTTATACCAACGGTTCTGCAAACCGTAGGGAAGTAAGCCATTGGGAAATGTTTTTCCCAACGGTTTACAGTGAACCGTTGGGATAGGGTTCTGAAAAATTACCCTATCCCAACGGTTCTGGAAAACCGTTGGGAAATCTTTTTCCCAACGGTTTACAACCGTTGGTATACAAGCCCAAAATTATCATGTTTTTTCCAACGGTTTGACAAACCGTTGGGAAAAACCCAACATATCCTCTTTCCCAGCGGTTCTAAACCGTTGGGAAAAGAGTTTTACCAACGCTTCTATGAACCGTTGGTAAAACAAGACCTACACATTCTATGCCAATGGTTTTGAACCGTTGGCATAGCCTCTGCTGGGAAGATTGCACAGCAGCTCTGCAATTTACCCAGAAGCTCTCCAATTTGACCACCTACTATCCAAATTGCCAACCAGGTCTGATTTTGTGGGTTCCCTCTCATTTTCAATCCAATTATTGTACCTGCAATAACCAACTAACACTCACATATAGAAAAAAAATTCATACACATTTAACATATAATAGTGGAACTATACACATCCATAATTAAATTAGAATTCATAACATAATTATAAACATACAAAATTCATTTAGAATTCAATTTAAAATTTAGATGACAACTATATGTGGAATCTGAAAGTCAGTTCATAATTTGATCGGTTTTTTGTATACCATATAATTTTACTTGAAATAATGTCCATTTTAAACATAATACATACACCTGGAGACCTTCCAACCACACCGCACCTCGGATTGAGGCAGGGTTGACTCGTACACGTCACATATGACCCATGGATCATTGTGCTAATGTATCGACACAATACGAATGCGTTTGGTCGGTTTTCCGTATGCCAGTTGATGTTTTTCAATTAAAGTGACGTACTTTTGAAACAAAAGGTAGACACTTTGAGTGGTTCCGGCGACACCGCACCTCAGATTGAGGCGGTGTTAACTCGTACACGTCACATATGACCCATGGATCGTTCTCTTAATGTTTCAATGGAAACCGAATGCGTTTGGTCAGTTTTCCGTATATACTTAAATTGTTGTCCATTTTAAGCAAAAGACAGACACTTTGAGTGGTGGAAGCCACACCGTGCCTCGGATTGAGGTGGGGTTGACTCGTACACATCACATATGACCCAGGGATCGTTGTTCTAAAGTATCGACACAATCCGAATGCGTTTGGTCGGTTTTCCATATGCTAGTTGATGTATTTCACTTCAAATTATGTCCTTTTGAAGCAGAAGACAGACACTTTGAGTGGTGGCGGCCACATCGCACCTCGTATTGAGACGGTGTTGACTCGTACACGTCACATATGACCCATGGATCGTTGTTCTAATGTATCGACACAATCTGAATGCGTTTGGTCGGTTTTCCGTATGCCAGTTGATGTTTTTCAATTAAAATGACGTACTTTGGAACAAAAGGCAGACACTTTGAGTGGTGGCGGCCACACCGCGCCTCGGATTGAGGCGGCGTTGACTCATACACGTCACATATGACCCATGGATCATTCTCCTAAAGTTTCAATGGAAACCTAGTGCATTTGGTCGGTTTTCTGTATGTACTTAAATTGTTGTCCATTTTAAGAAAAAGACAGATACTTTGAGTGGTGGTGGCCACAACGTGCCTCGGATAGAGGCAGGGTTGACTCGTACACGTCACATATGACCCATGGATCGTTTTTCTAATTAATGGACACAATCCGAATGCGTTTGGTCAGTTTTCTGTATTTCAGTTGATGTTTTTCACTTCAAATTATGTCCTTTTGAAATAGAAGATAGACACTTTGAGTGGTGGAGGCCACACCGCACCTTGGATTGAGGCGGGGTTGACTCGTACACATCACATATGACCCATGGATCATTGTGATAATGTATCGACACATTCCGAATGCGTTTGGTCGGTTTTCCGTATGCCATTTGATGTTTTTCAATTAAAATGATGTACTTTTGAAACAAAAGGCAGACACTTTGAGTGGTTCCGGCCACACCGCACCTCGTATTGAGGCGGCATTGACTCGTACACGTCACATATGACTCATGGATCATTCTCCTAAAGTTTCAATAGAAACCAAATGCGTTTGGTCGGTTTTCTGTATGTACTTAAATTGTTGTCCATTTTAAGAAAAACACAGAAACTTTGAGTGGTGGAGGCCACACCGAACCTTGGATTGAGGCGGGGTTGACTCATACACATCAAATATGACCCATGGATCGTTTTTCTAAAGTATCGACACAATCTGAAAGCATTTGGTCGGTTTTCTGTATTCCAGTTGATGTATTTCACTTCAAATTATGTCCTTTTGAAACAGAAGGCAGACACTTTGAGTGGTGCCGGCCACACCACGCTTCAGATTGAGGCGGCGTTGACTCTTAAACGTCACATATGACCCATGGATCGTTCTCATAATGTTTCAATGGAAACCGAATGCGTTTGTTCGGTTTTCCGTATGTACTTAAATTGTTGTCCATTTTAGGCAAAAGACATACACTTTGAGTGGTGGCGGCCACACCGCACCTCATATTGAGGCGGGGTTGACTTGTACACATCACATATTACCCATGGATTGTTGTGCTAAAGTATCGACACAATCCGAATGCGTTTGGTCGGTTTTCCGTATGCCAGTTGATGTATTTCACTTCAAATTATGTTCTTTAGAAATAAAAGACAGACACTTTGAGTGGTGGCGGCCACACCGCACCTCGGATTGAGGCGAGATTGACTCGTACACGTCAAATATGACCCATGGATCATTGTTCTAATGTATCGACACAATCCGAATGCATTTGGTTGGTTTTCCGTATGCCAGTTGATGTTTTTCAATTAAAATGACGTAATTTTGAAACAAAAGGCAGACACTTTCAGTGGTTTCGGCCACACCGCACCTCAGATTGAGGCGGCGTTGAATCTTAAACGTAACATATGACCCATGGATCTTTCTCCTAAAGTTTCAATGGAAACTGAATTCGTTTGGTTGGTTTTCCGTATGTACTTTAATTGTTGTCCATTTTAAGCAAAAGACAGACACTTTGAGTGGTGGCGGCCACACCGCGCCTCAGATTGAGGCTGGGTTGACTCGTACAAGTCACATATGACCCATGGATTTTTGTGCTAATGTATCGACACAATCCGAATGCATTTGTTCAATTTTCCGTATGCCAGTTGATGTATTTCACTTCAAATTATGTCCTTTTGAAACAAAAGACAGACACTTTGAGTGGTGGCGGCCACACCGCATCTCGGATTGAGGCGGGGTTGACTCGTACACATCACATATGACCCATGGATCGTTGTGCTAATTTATCGACACAATCCGAATGCATTTGGTCAGTTTTCTGTATGCCAGTTGATGTTTTTCAATTAAAATGACGTACTTTTGAAACAAAAGGCAGAAACATTGAGTGGTGCCGACCACACCGCGCTTCGGATTGAGGCGGCGTTGACTAGTACACGTCACATATGACCCATGGATCGTTCTCCTAAAGTTTCAATAGAAAACGAATGCGTTTGGTTGGTTTTCCGTATGTACTTAAATTGTTGTCCATTTTTAGCAAAAGAGAGACACTTTGAGTGGTGCCGGCCACACCGCACCTCGGATTGAGGCGGGGTTGACTCGTACACGTCAAATATGACCCATGGATCGCTGTGCTAATGTATCGACACAATCCTAATGTGTTTGGTCAGATTTCCGTATGTACTTAAAATGTTTTCCATTTTATGATTATCCTATGTGCGGGGGTTGTTCGGGGTCCAAGGAAGAGGGTGGGGGGGGGGGGCTGTCCGGGGGGCTGTCTGGGGGGCTGTCCGGGGGGATGTCCGGGGGGTTGTCTGGGGTCCGGGGAGGAGGGTGGGGGGGATGTGCGGGGGGCTGTCCAGGGGGTGTTCAGGGGGATGTCCGGGGTCCAAGGAGAAGGGTGGGGGGGGGGGGGGCTGTCTTGGGGGCTGTCCGGGGGGCTATTCGGGGGGCTGTCCGGGGGATGTCTGGGGCTGTTCGGGGGGGTTGTCCGAGGTCCAAGGAAGAGGGTGGGGGCTGTCCGGGGGGCTGTCTGGGGGGCGGTTTGGGGTGGGGGGGGGGGGGGTTGTCCGGGGTCCAGGGAGGAGGGTGGGGGGCTGTCCGGGGGGCTATCTGGGGGGCTGTCCGGCGGGGCTGTCCGGGGTCCAGGGAGGAGGGTGGGGGGTTTTCCAGGGTCCAGGAAGGAGCGGGGTTCCCAAACACACAACCACTAAAAGACAACAACATCCATAAAAATAGATAATATATAAAAATAACTCAACTCCGATACTATACTACGAGTCTAGATAAAACCAACAACTAGAATAGATTAAATATCAAATCTCAGTAATATCAATAAAAAATGTAATGGATCAACTTGTCCCACATCACCATCACCATCATCACCATCATCATCATCACCCTCGTCCTCGTCCCCATCATCATCCTCGCCCTCTCCCTCCTCCTCGTCCTCGCCCTCCTCCTCGCCCTCGCCACCCGCCTCACCCTCCTCCTCTCCCTCCTCTTCCGCATCAGACTCCTCTCCATCATCATCGTCAAGTTGTACACCATCCTTACCACCACTAAAACTGCCACCTGGTGCACCGTATATAGAACTTATCGACAAAATATACTCATCAAAATCTGGGTTGTCCTCTGCTGGAAGTGTAGGACGTAGAACTTCAATAAATTTAATAAATGCATTGTTTGACCTAGCAGAATGTTCTGCCATCTCTGTGGCCCTTTTCTCAGCCTTTTCTTCCTATGCCCTAACTTGCTGCAGCTTTGTGGCACTACAACTTGTACCTGAGGACGACCAATACCTCGTCAGGGCTATCCTAGGTCGGCAGCGTACTCTGCCAGAATGCTCCTCTCCCAACACCTGATGTAAGTGATCTGTTGGCCCAAAATTGTATGGTTCTTGGGAATCGAGGGCCTCTAAAGTAGCCTATTACAAATATAAATATATCATTAAGTTACAAAATATATATTAAAAAATAAATTCAACAGATTAAAACTTACAATCTGCTTCTCAGTCGCTTCATTGACAGCACTTCCATCCTTTTTCCGTCTACTCGAGCAAAACAGTTTTCCTCGAGGCACACATCCTTCAATATTTTTTATTTTCCTCTATAATGACATTGAAAGCTAAAGTTATATGAAAACTTTAACAAACTATTAAATAATTGAATAAACAAAAGAAAGTGTAAGTTGTAAAGAAAACTTATAAACAATTGTTATACCTGCTTCCTCTCATGATCAGGCATCGCAGTGCGTCCCAGTGTGTGGAGATATTTTTTTTGCATCAATATTCTTTTTATTTTTTCCAGATGATTCCTAAATAAAATTCCAAAATTCAACAGATAGTATTATTGAAAAAAATTAAAGTTATTATTTAAATACCACAAATGTTAATAATACCTTAAACTGGGTACTCGTCCAATGAGTAATCATCTGATGATACTGCTCAATAGAACAATCATCCACCACTGGTACCGCCTCTAACTCAGTGCCAACTCTAGCAATCGAGCCAATATACAACTCATGCTTTTAGGCTCTCCAAAGCTCGCCTAAATCCTTTAGACATTCCGATCGTGCACCCTCACCATCGGGATAATTAAATCGAAGCTAAAATCAAAATATTAATTAATATAAATACAAAAATAATTCATGGCATTAAATAGAACAGATTTTTTTACCCATATCTCTGACCAAGCTCTATCCTTGAACTCATGTGGCAAATGTCTCCATGATAGCAGGCTGACGAGAATGATGTCGGAGTATTTGGCAAGCGTCGGCAAAAAACTCCGACATTCCTGCCCTGTTTTCTCAACCATTTGGTTCTCTTAATTATAATCCACCATAACCTGTGTGCGGAAGTTCCACACCGAACACATGCGTGTACGCACCCGCCCACGCCTCTGGTCAGTAGATGTATCTGTCATGAAAGAAAAACAAATATTTTATCAAAACATGTTATAATGAAAATAAATATTTCTATAAAAACTTGTCAGGGTTCTATAAATATACCTGTGACGGTCTGATGGCTGAGTGCCGCTGGATCCACAAAAACTGATGGAACACCCTGTGGTGGAACAGGAGTTGAAGACGATGGGATATAGAAGCTCGAAGAGACAGAAGTAGAAGGAAAAGAAGATGGGACGACTATCTGACCGGATGCTGACTGAGGAGTGGGAATCATCATGGGATGTGAAAATGATGGTCCAGAAGATGCAGAAGGTAGCGAAAACATGGGAGTCCTAAATATCCCAAGTGTCTCTAACGACACACCGAGATCAGAATGTGGTAAGGATGACATGTCAATGGGAGGGGAAGGGTCTAGTCGGGTACACGCAGCTGCTCATCCACCTCTAGTATGAACCCTCCTCGTACCACCAGCCTGAGTACTAGGACCAGTACTAGGATCCTCATCGAATAATTGTCGACATATAGGTGGATCCTACAAAAATGTTAACAGAAAAATTAATCACATGACATTATATATTCTTTAAATATATCAATTTGAAATAAAGTACTCACTGTAGGCACTAATGGTGGAACACCCATCTCTGTCATTCGACAATTGTTGTCCATCATTTTTTTTCCTTCGTCTCTCTTCAATTGGCTTCATTTCCTGCTTTTGAAAACAAATATGTAATTAATTAGAAAAAGAAAACTAATGTGTAACCCAAAAAACTAAATATATGAGGGAATAGGGGATTCATAGGTAATTTAGCTATCAATTGTTTTAGAAGAGCTTGAATGGATTTAATAAATCATACAAGTTGTAATGTTCACCAAGTTAGAAATATTGTTTGACTATGTTTGAATTCAGTTCAATTCCAAATTAGAAAATGCAATTCAAATAAAACTACAATCAATAAACATCGAAAATTCACATAACGGTCAAGTCAGCTATCAATTGTTTTAGAAGAGCTTGAATGGATTTAATAAATCATACAAGTTGTAATGTTCACCAAGTTAGAAATATTGTTTGACTATGTTTGAATACAGTTCAATTCCAAATTAGAAAATTAAATTCAAATAAAACTGCAACCAATAAACATTTAAAATTAACATAAAGGTCAAGTCAGCTAAAACATATTTGTGATCAATACTAAATAAATTTGAATATTAACAACCTTAACAACCCAACTCGAGGTAAACCAAAAGAATTGAGAACCTGGATGAATGATTCTATATATTTTCAACCACAACTTCAGGTTCACAATCAACTCTGACAATTGAGCTATTTGAGTCATCAAAAGAAATAAATGGATTGGTTCCAATGGCACTAGGGACAGTGTCAATTCCATCATCACCATCATCAAAAATATTTCTTGGAATTACTTCAACTATGACACCAAATTCAGGTCGAAGTTGGTGTTTGACATAAAAAACTTGTTTAGCCATTGATGCCAACACATATGGTTCTTCAGTAGAAAGAGTGCGTGTCATATTAATTACTTGAAATCCACAATCATCAATAAATGTGCCATGTCTCGTCATCGAATCCAACCAATGGCATTTCATCATTGTGACTCATCCATGAGAGTAATAATCCAATATTATTATTCTCTCAACAACTCCATAATAACCCACATTTTCAAATCGCGGTCTACTATCTGATGCACTGGCATAACAATCTGTTGTGGCAGTAACCATAACACCATCATGTTGTGTTCTCATGTTCTTTTCTCGTTTAGGGACAATAAATTTTTACCCATTGATAACAATTGATTTACAGTCACGAACCACGGTATTAGGACCAAAAGCCACAACTCTTATTTCCTCAGAGACAGATTCAGCAGAAAAACTCAATACCTGCAATATAAATGACTATTAAAGTTAATTAAATATTGATATAATTATTTTAAACATTAATTTTTTATACCTTCAATTTTAACCAAGCAGAAAACTCTTTGCTATGCAAAGTCTGTCTCCTTCTCAAAGATAAAGAACGATGCTTCCTATTAATCATTGTTTTATGTTCCCTGTAGTTAAAAAATGTTAATAGTTTAACATATATATATAAGATATACATAATCAATTTAGTTACCTGATATAGTCATTGATCAAATCATAGTTGAACAAAACTGTGTGATGTGCCATCTCCCACTCTTTATGGCTTAATGTCTTCAATGTATATGATCCAGGAATTCCTCCTATTTAAGGAAGTGATGGAAAACTGGGTTCAATTTTCTCATACTGTTCTTATTCATTTCTAATTAGTTTGTTCAATCTTGTAGTAAGATCAGACAAATACATCGAGCAGAAATCCATACATTCTTGAGCCAAGTAACCGTTCACGATAGAACCTTCGGGATGATTTTTGTTTCGGACATAAGACTTTAATGTGAACATATTTCTTTCAGTTGGATACATCCAACAAAAAGAAACAGGTCCTATGATAAGTATTTCAGTGGGAATATGGACGGTCAGATGCATCATGCATGTGAAAAATGATGGAGGAAATATTTTCTCCAACTCACACAAAATTAATGGGGAATCTGTCAACATTTTTTGCAAGAAAGACTTGGAAAACTTCTTAGCACAATGATCTCTAAAAAAATGGCACAACCGAATAAAAACCACCATTACATTATTGGACAAAAGATGACGGATTGCTATTGGAAGCAACTCATGCAATAAAACATGATAATCATGAGTCTTTAAATATTTTATCTTCAACTCTCTTCTGTTGACCCGTTTAGATATGTTGCATGAATAGCCATCAGGAACTCTAACAGTCACTAATACTTCTAGAAATTGTTTTTTTTTTCACAGGTGTCATCACATAAGAAGCACATGGAAGTTTCCATTTATTTTCACTGATACGCACAGGATGCAATTCTGGTCTGATGCCCCAATCCACCAAGTCTCGCCGAGATCGTAAATCATCTTTTGTCTTCCCATTGACATTTAGAAGAACCGAAAGAAACATTTCGCATATATTCTTTTCAATATGCATTACGTCTATGCAATGATGTAACAAATTGGTTGAACAATAAGGAAAATAAAAAAAGATACTCTTCTTCCTCCAATTGTAACAGGTTCCAGTGGAAACATTCTTTCTCTTTCCATATTTCATTTGACCCTTCCCGAACGAAAAACTGAAATCTTTCAATTCATTAAGCATGTCAGTTCCAAACATACGCTGAGGTGGATCATCAGTCTCTATGGTATTATCAAATCTTCGAAGATTCATTCTATATGGATGATCCTTTGGAAAGAATCGTCGATGTCCCATTAAACTGAAACTACAACGATGTTTCAGTATTCTGGATTGTGTATTCTTCATACAAACTGGACATGACAGTTTTCCCTTCGTGCTCCATCCAGACATCATTGAATAAGCTGGAAAATCATTGATCGTCCACATAAGCACAACACGCATATGAAATATTTCTTTCGAACATGCATCATATGTGTGCACACCCACATCCCAAAGAAGTTTCAACTCTTTTATTAAAGGTTTCATGTATACATCAATATCAATGCCAGGATCAGAAGGACCAGATATGAGTATACTCATGAAAGTGAAAGGTTTTTTCATACACAACCATGGGGGAAGATTATAAATGTGTATAAAAATTGGCCATGTGCTATGCGAAGTAAGCATATGCCCAAATGGATTAAAACCGTTGCATGAAAGACCCAGCCTCACATTATGCACGTCAGCTGCAAAATCAGGATGTCAAGCATCAAATCTCTGCCATGCAAATCCATCTGCAGGATGAACCAAATAATTATTAGTCTTCTTTCTCTCGGTATCATGCCATCTCATTTTTATTGATATGTCATCAGACATAAAAAGATTCTGAAGTCTGGGGATCAATGGAAAGTGCCACATTACTTTTTGTGGAACACGAGATGGTGTTCCATCAGATTTTGACTTCCAGCGGGATGTGCCACATTTTATACAATCATTTCGTTCAGCAGTTTCCTCCCAGAATAAACTAAAATCTTTCGGGCAAGCATGAATTTTGTTTCTTGAAAATCCATGTTCCTCAACTAACTTCCATTCCATATAGTGGTTTGAGGGAATATCTGCATCATCTGGAAGTAAATCCTTCAAGAGGGTAAGAATGTAATTGATTTTTGTAATAGAAATTCATACATAGTTTTCCCATGAAACAATCAGATTAAAAATTCCAGCGTTTTCATTTTATCGCATTGTCGATATAATGGAGTCGTGGAAGCATCATTCAATTTTTTCACCCTATCAATATCATCATTTTCACTAGATGCATCAGCTGTCCTCATATTGAAGTATTCTTGATTCGAAATCCATTCTTTTTCATGATGACGAATAAACAGAAATCGGCCATCTAAAAAATTCTCCATTCCAGTCCTTTCATTTCGATCATCACCAATTTGAGATTTCATTTTCTCCCCATTGTGATACCACACAAATTAGTTTGCTTGAAAACCATTTTTGGTTATGTGGTAGCTGACTTCTTCACGGCTCAACCAAGGTCTACCAACACAATTGGAACATGGGCAGTGTATGCGACCACTATCTGAAGCATTGTGAAATGAAAAATCTATAATGCTCTCCAAATTGTTTTGAAAACCGCTTGAGATCTGATCGGTTTCATACATCCAACTTCTGTCCATTCTGTAAAAAGAATTTATATAAGTAATTTTGTCATAAACAATTCAATAGGATTGAACTTTAATAGAAAATACATTTAAGTAAATGATAAAGGAAGAAAATAATCAAGGTATCAACTACACATGTGAAAAAAACATACAAATGTGTTATTGAAAAAATATAAAACCAAAAAGAACTTAATGTGTTATATCACATCACAACACGCCTCATCCCATAACCATATTATTAGGGTATCATGAAAATGAATAACATCAACCCTGTGCCATCCTCTTACCCTACATGACCCCAACCACATGACACATCTTATTATAGCCTTATCACATCATACCTCACCGGAAAACACTAGGGAAATCATAGTACATCTCACCTGAAGACACATGGACAATCACATCGCATCTTGCCTAAAAACACATGGTCAATCACTTTTAAAGGAAGAGTAAGGAAGACATGGTACCTTTACAACCATATAACCACCATCCTAGATATTAGAAAAAATACCCATAACTCAAAACCTCTTATCATTGGTAAGTTTATCCAACTCTGGTTGGGAATGTGTAGAAATAACACAAAAATACATGATATATAGATAGCACAAAATAGTCAACCTATGGGTTCACAGTAACTACATAATCACACACTTCACTACTACCATAAAACACATAAACCACACCTCCACCACAGAAGACGCATAACATTTCTCACTTTCATTTATAGGCCACTTCATTCACACTTACATTGTCCATTCATTTAATGTTAAATTAATTAAATCCATTTACCACACATCCATTTCTATTCCATCTCATTTATTTAATATCTTGTTTTTTTTGTTTTAACAACATAATTTACTCCATAGATAACTAGGAAACTAATAAAAACACCACATAATAACTCACCATCTCACAATAACCATCGATGCCATGTTACATCGACCAACCATCTCACCAAAACAACCACATATCACAACAAAAATATTGCACATCACAAACCACCGCACAACCAAAACCACCTCACCACATTATACACCACAACTTCATCACACAACACCTCCACATGACACAACACCACCACACATCATCCCTATTATACAACTTCACATGTCACATCCATGCCCACTAACCATCACATTACAACCCCACATATCACAAAGACCAACTGCTCACCTCAATCCCCATAAAACACCCTACAACATACAATGAAACACAACAAAAAACCTCTCATAGAGGCAAAATACCCCAAATTCCACAATTTATTTATTCAAGTTCTTTTATTACATTACCCCTTTATTTAGCACATACATTATAACACAACTGATATTCCAGGGGAAACTAATTAATTAAAAAAATATTCATTCATTTCCCTATTTTTCACGGTGAAATCACATCAAAATTCAAACTTAAAACTAAAATATTAGATCTATAACAATAAAAACAAGGTACCATATTTGGATAAAGATTAAAATACCTGATTTGAGATGATTCAGATGGGTTTTCACCTATTCGGATGGGGGAGTTCGAGAGTAGCAGAGAGATGGAGCTGGATTGATAACTTAAAACTAAAATATTAGATCAATAACAATAAAAATAAGGTAGTATATGTGTATAAATGGAAAAATACCTGATTTCAGATGGGTTTTCACCTCTTCAGATGGGGGAGTTCGCGAGAGGAGGAGAGCGCTAGAGCAAGATGAATTTAGGGTTCTGTCACGAATGGGGGAGAGCAGCACCACAGTTGTTTTTGGGGGAAATCTTTCCCAACAGTTTTAAAAAACCGTTGGGAAAGAGATGTTCAGGGTACCCTTTCCCAATGGTTCTATAGAACCGTTGGCAAAAGGGTACCCTTTCCCAACGGTTCTGTTGAATCGTTGGCAAAAGGGAACCTAAAATACCCCTTTACCAATGGTTTCTTCAAACCGTTGGCAAAGGGTGACTTTTCCCAACGGTTTTAGTGAACCGTTGGGAAAGGCTTCCCTAATCCTTCAACACCAAGGGTTTAAGAAAACCGTTGGTAAACACCCGTTGGTAAAAACCAGAATTCCAGTAGTGTAGAGATCATTGTACATATTAGTACTTCTAGGATGAACTGAATACATAGAACTATGAGGATCACATAAGAACTCATTCTTTAACTTTGAATCAATGGTCACACATAATCTATTCACAAATCTCAAAATACAATCATTATCATTGTAAAATTCATGCAACATAACCATATAAACCAACTCTACCTTTTTCTTCAACTCACTGTCTTCCTTCTATGCATGCTTAATTCTGTCTGATTGAGATGATTTCACTGAGCACTGAAACAAGATAAAGGAATTTCCTACACCAACAAATTTTATGCCAAATCTCACCAAATTGTTAATCAAAGGATCTTTTCCAACATAAAATGGTTACTGTAGAGTTACTTTTTCGACACAAAGTGTCAGACACTTTATTTTCCTTTCCTAGATGGTAATGAATCATGAACTAATCATCCATTATTAATTCCATCCATATCCTCGGTCTCATGATCAATTATTTATGAGTGAATATGTATTTGAAAATTTTATGGTTAGCATATATTTCACATTTTACTCCATGCAGAAGATGCCTCGAAATTTTTGATGAAAAAATAGCAGCTAATTCTAAATCATGTGTAGGGTAATTTAGCTCATATGGTTTCAACAAATGTGATGCAAAAAAAAATTACCTGATCATTCTGCATTAGGAAATAAAAAAGTCTATTCAACAAAGCATCACTATAGATATCAAATTCACCATCTCTGGAAGGTAATGCCAAAACTGGAGCATTCATTAATCTTCTTTTCAATTCTTGAAAAAAATAATCACATTATTTTGTCCAAATAAATGTAACACCTTTTCATGTCAACTTGGTCAGTGGACAAGATAATTATGAAATAATTTCAAAAAATTATCAGTAATAACTTACTAAACCAAGATTACTACGGATTGCAGTTATATTTGTGGGTCTTTTACATTCTTCAACAACTTTGTTTTTATCAAGATCAATAGTTATGGATTTTTTTGAATAAACGTGAACATGGAATGAAATTTTTTGTCACTAAAACTTACATTTTTTGAATTTACAATACAATTTCTTTTCTTTTAATGTTTTTCTAGACAAGCCTAAAAATACATTCATGTTCTTCTTCAATTTTGGAATAAAAAAAAATATCATCATTATACAAAACCAAAATATTATCCAAGAACTCATTGAAAATTCAATTCATAATATCCATGAATATAGTAGGTTCATTGGTTATCCCCAAAGGCATAACTACAAATTCAAAATGGCCACATCTAGTATGAAATGTGGTCTTTAGAATGTATACTTATTTTACTTTCAACTAATGATACCCCAATATCAAGTGAATCTTCAAAAAATACTGTGCTCCTTGGATATGATCAAACAAATCATCAATATGATGCAAAGGATACATTTTCTTAACAGTGATGTTATTAAATGCTCTATAGCCACTGAAAAGTCTCATTGAACCATGTTTCTTTTTAACAGAAAAGGCCAGGGTATCCCATTGTGATGTCCTAGGTCGAATGAAACCTTTAGCCAATAACTCATGCAATTGATTATTTATGTCTAAAAGATTAATTTGAGACATTCGATAGGGGGGATTTGAAATTTGATTAGCAATAGGAACTAAATCTACAGTAAATTCAACTTTCCGATCAAGTATTATACCAGGAAACTCATAAAAAATATCAAGATACTCATTTACCACTAGAACATCATTAATCTAGACAGTTCCTTAGGTTTCAATAATATGTGCAAGGTATCATTTATTTCCATCTTTTACTAGTTTTTCATCTTCCTGATATGTTATCAAAAGTGAGGATTCATTCTAGTACACAATCTAAATTCATTCAAAAAATAAACATCTTTAGCTCTACAGTCAATCTTAACATGATATACGGAAAGCCAAACCATACCTAAAATAAAATCAAACTCTACTAAAGGAAAAACAATAAGGTTTGTAGGTAGATTCTTTCTGCACACATGTACACGAAGGTTCTTATAATTTATTTTTGTCTAAATATTTCCTCCTGGTGTTTTTACCCCATGTTTTAGATTTATATATTGAGAATGAATTCACAATTTAATAGAAAATTTCTCAGAAATAAAATAATGAGTAGACCCTGAATCAAAAAACACATTAGCATAATCCGAATAAACAATCAGTGTACCTAATACTATATCATATTATGGGACAACATCTACTAAAGTAGTTGAAAATGATTTCAACACTCCATTATTCTTTTAGTCCAACTGCTTTCCCTCAGTTGAGTTATTCATTAGACACTCATTTGTATAATGACCCATTTCCTTGCAATTAAAACATTTTATTGAACGTAAATCATATTTTTTCATACTATTAACTTGATATTTTCAGTGCAATTATGAGTCTTATGCCCCATTTTACCACATTAGTTGCACATAACAAAATTTTGAAGGCATTCCCTAGTGTAATTTTTAAAAAAAATTCAAAAACTGTAGACTTAAGTTTCTTACCATCATTATTTTTTGATGAGTTCTTCCCATTCATCTGCCACCTCAACCTCTTATTCTGTTGTTTTTCAAAGAAAACTTGGTCATCAGCAAACTCCATTTGCAACTTCTACCCATGTTGAACAAGTTTCTCATAACTTTTTAACTCACGAGAAGCTAAATCCCTTTGAAACATTGGCATTAATCTAGAGTAAAAATGATTTATTTTAAAATAAATATCTTGTATGAAATTTGTAGTATACCTTTCTAGTGAAGTGAATTTTTACTCAAAAGCAGCCATCAAATCATCCTCATGCTTCAATTCCATGAATTGTTTTCCATTCTAAGACAAACCACCATAGGAAAATATTTTTTATGTAACATACCTTTGAATTTATCCCAATCAAGATCAACAATATCCTAACTATCCCTGATATTTTTCACCATTGACCACTACTGATCAGTTTCACCTTCAAATCAGTAAACAACATGACTAACCTTTTGATGTTCTGAACACACCAAGACATCAAAAATCCTCTATAATAATTTAATCAAACCTTGGCCAAATGATCCTCTAAATGAGGGGGATTTTTCCTCATGATATGATCCACTAATGACATGTTCCTATGTTGTCGATCTGGATGATATCATCCATGGATACCACCACCATTTATAGCCTAAGTGAATTGTTCCATCACTACACCAAACTATTAAGTTATGATTCTGACCATCTTAGGTGGTTGATTTGGAAGGTTTTCTTCCTCCTGATGTTGTCCCATCATAGATGAATTATTTCTTCTATGGAAAACCATTCTAAACATAGAAATAACTTAGGCGAAGCAACATGGTAAATTTTTAAATGCTATATTATTTCAATATTACTATAAATTAATTTATGGATATTAATTTAACAATATCCTAACTCATAATGTTGTATAAAACAACCTCTGATATCAACTGTAAGGCCCCACCCTTAAACATTACATAATATTGAATTAGGTCAAAAATTCACATTGGGGTTCTTTTCAAGTTTAATGTTTTATAGAATAAGGTGTCACGACCCGTCCTTGGGGCCTGTGCCGTGACTACCCCAAGCCCGCCTTCCATAGGCCAGGGGCTGGTGACTAGCACCAAAGGTGTAAATCCTGATAAAAGGGAAGGCATTGCCTTTATAAGAAAACAAACACCACAGAGTATCCAAGTTGAAGTAAACACTAAGTAAACCGAGAACAAAAGTAAGTGCTGGAAAGTAAATGGGCCAGTATACAAACTCAACTGAAAGTACAGTACACCAGTAAAGATACAACAACAACAGTAAAGTATTCCAGCAACCACTGAGTCATCCTCCGGATATCCCACCTGAAGGGTGGGTACAGATGGTCTCCTCAGCTCCTCGGGTCCGTCTGTCCGCTCTGTGTACATCCTGCCAAGTGGTCCACCTCCAGGTACTGTCCTGCTCCACTAGACTCCACCTCGATCAGCGTTGTCCGTCTTCTACAACCAACACAACGTAGTGCGAGCATAACCCATACAGGGGTGAGTATACGATACTCAGTAGGGACCCCGAGACCCCAAAAGGTCTCCCAGGTTCAAAAAAAGATAATCCACAAAAGAAAGATACAAAAACAAAGTATCAATCAACACTACTTAGGTATATGCCCATACATATACCTAATTCAACAATTTCAGTTTGGCTCCAACTTCCGAGCCTAAGTTCAACTGTAACGACCCAAAATTTAGAAAAAAATATTGTTTCCTAATTTTGTGTGTTATTTTATACTCAAAAAAACTATTTCATTTGATAACATGAGTATAACTAAAATGAGACCATTGGGTTTCGACTGTTATATGATCGTTGGTCAATATGACTACTGGAAACTAAACGTTTCGATTATTGTCTCGAAATACGAGTGATCTTGGTTAATTAATATAGAAAGAAGATTTGATGGCCTCATCCAGTAGTCTTGGGCCAATCGAAGCCCATCTAACAGAACTTGGGAAGGAGGTAGCACCACTGGGCTTTGCTCTGGACCAAACACAAGCCGTACTTCATCGTGTGATGCTAGAATAGAATCGCCTTCGCGAGAAGTTCAAACTGATAGAAATTATTACTCGTGCGATGTTGGCCGAGCCTCCCTCTGATTCTCTCACCTTAGCACACCTTATACTTAGGTCCTATGCTGATGTGATAAGGGGATATGTAACGAGACCATAGCTACTTTGTGTAATCATTTGTTATAAATAAAATTGTGTTTTCTTCTTATGGTGAAGTTCGTGAGTTTACAAATGTTCAAATGAATATAGGATGTATTTTGTTGATGAATTTTGAAAAAAGGATATTTTAAAATATTTATGTAAACCATAAATAATTAACGTTGTGTAATGATTTTCAAAAAATGGTCTTTTACAAATGTGTTCAGTAAAAAATTTAGAGTCTAATAAGATCAACTTAATTTTTGATGAATAGTAAATTATGAATAGTGATTTTATGCTTAGGAATAGTAATGTGACCAAATGGATTAGTAATCTCACTTAAAGAAATTATTAATATAATCTAGGCACCTTGATTAAGTAATGTGATTCAATAAAATAGTTAAATAACGGTTTCATAAATTATTAGTAAAGTATTAATTTTTTCGGGTGAATAGTATTTTTTTAATTAAAAATTAAATTAAAAATATTTAGAAAATTATTTTTATAAAATGGACTTTATTTTTGAATTCAGAACATCGATATTATGCTAAGGTAATTTTTGGGGATTTTTCTGAAAAAAATTAATTTTCGGTGAATACTGTATTTATTTAAATATTAAATTTAAAATATTTAGAAAATTATTTTTATAAAATGGAGTTCATTTATGAAATCAGAGCATCGATATTTGGTAAAGGTGAAATTTTGGGATTTTTCTGAGAAAGTTGAATTTTCGATGACTAGTGAAAATACAGTTTTTAAGTTACATGTGTTTAATGACATCATTAAATGATGTATTAAGTTTGTAATCAATATGTTCGACTTATGAATAGTAATATAATGTATGAGGTGTCCCAAGTGGCCAATACCATGGGCAAATACCAAGGGAAAGCCCATGGTTTTTCTAAAACCACCAATGAGGTGTCCGTAGGACATTAATGCCTTGTCCCCTCAATTTCCCTATAAATACCAAGCCATCCTCTCATCCATTCGACTCCAAAATCATCATCAACGACATTATGGTCTCCATACCTCCCAAGGAGTCCTCCCAAGGTGCTCCCAATCCCTCAAGGTCCCAACCTTTGAGTTTTAAGAGTTACGTTTAAGGTGTGGGATCCTACCTCTCTTTTTCTTTTCAAGTACTCTCTTTTATGTCATTTATTTGAAGCTCCTTGTTATTATGTTGGGGTATGTTATTTTATATTCATCTTAATGTCATTTTCATGTTCATATGATGAGATACCCCCTCTTTCTCTCATCAATTCGTTTTAATAATGTTTATGTGGCGCCGATAGGCTGCCGAATTTTTAAGGGATCCTACCTCTCTCTTTCTTTTCAAGTAATCTCTTTTATGTAATTTATTTTATTCTCCATGATCTTATGTTGAAGTATGTTCTTTTATATTACTCTTAATTCACTTTTCATTTTCATATGATGAGAGACCCCCTCTTTCTCTAATTAATTCGTTTTACGAATGTTTAAGTGGTGCCGTTAGGCTTCCGAATTTTTAAGGGATTCTTTCACCTTTCTCATTTTTCAAAGTTCTACTTTCATGTCAAGTCTTTAAAGGTCCTTTTTATTATGTTGGGGTATTATATCTATATATATTATATTGATCTTTTATGTTCAACTGATTAGAGACTCTATTTGATCTCATCAATTCATTTTTGTTGATGTTTAAGTGGCGCCGTTAGGCTGCCAAATTTTTAAGGGATTCTTTCACCTTTCTCATTTTTCAAAGTTCTACTTTCAAGTCAAGTATTTAAAGTTTCTTTTTATTATTTTGGGGTATGATATCTATATCTATCATACTTATCTTCTATTTTAATATGATTATAGGCCCTATTTGATCACTTCAATTCATTTTTTTGAAGTTTATGTGACGCCGTTAGGCTGCCGAATTTTCATAAGAGAAATCTTATTTTTGTCTTCCTTCCATGTTTTTCATTTCATATGGTATGTCTTTCAAATATCATTACCATGTTCTTATATCCATTATATTCTGTACCTCTAATGTTCTTTGGATCATTTATGAGTGGGTGACCTATTCCCCCTCTCTTTTCAATGTTTTCTAAATCCCCGAAACATAGCCGTTTTGCTGCAGAATTTTCGTCTCAAATGTCTCTCTCTTTTTCTCAAATTATTTTATTTTATTAAGTGAATACTCAAAGATCATCCTTCTAAAAGTGTTTCCACATATATATCAAAATTTTCTATTTTAAATTATTGGATATACATACATGAGACACACTTTCCTTTTCCGTGGGTTTAATGTGACGTAAAGATCATGTCTTTAAAGCAGTCTTTAAAACGTTATGATTATGAAATGAAACCCATTTATTTTATGCTATATGGGTTGTTTATGAAATGATAGATGATGATTTATGTGGCTCACATGATAATAAATACAAATTAAGGTTGCTCCCGGATAGCGCCCCAATGCATCGGGTAAAGACTTAATCTCTAGAGATGACCATTTTTAACAAAGCCATGGTGAATAACCTTGGTAATATTTAATGACACCTTGGGGATGGACCTTGGTGAAATAGAAATGATTGTCAATATTAATTGTTGTATCCACATATTCAACTTATGAAACACGTTATTTTTATTATGATATGCCTCATGATCTCTTTCTCATGCCTTAAAGTTATTTTTCATGACTTTTGATATATCCCAAGTTCTCATTTAAAATGTTTCCCTTATTTACCTTACTGGGAATTTTGCTCACCCTTTCCTTTGATGTATGCTCCCAGGTTATGAGATGCTGTAATGACCATAGGATGAACAGATGAATACTCCTTTCAAGTGTTTAAGAATAATTTTTTCCGTCTCATGTAATAAGTTCCTGGTTTCCAAGACACTAAACCTTAAAGATCTTCGGTTTTGTATATTGCAATGAAAGTTTATGCGATAAACATTCGGGATGCAATAGTTGGTATCAAAGGATGGTTTAGTTATTTGTGGAAATTAGTATATGAAAACTCTAGGAAGAAACCTATAGAAAACTTTAAATATAGTAAATGTTCCTGGTATTTTGGTGAGTATTGAGTAAGGGGTTGCCAAGAAAATACATCTCTGTCTGGATACGAGCAGGTATAGGTGGCTCTGACACAGATGTACATAGGGGTAAAACCCAAAAACACCACTTTGAGCGAGACTCAAATGGGAACTGGTACATAACAATGGGCCTTGCTGCACTCTTGGTTACGACACTCCCAGGGATATGCTCTGGTAAATTCATAAGCTTAGTATGAACCATTATTAAAGGAACAAAGATAAAATAAAATAAATATTCACATAAGAATATATGATCATGGATAACCTAGATTGGAACCTAGGGGATCAGAAGTTAGGATATACTTTTCTTCTACAAGTTTATCCTTATATTGTTAAAGTTTTCTTTTAATTATTGTTGACTAAGTATTTAAGCCCCTAATTATACTTTCTTTTCTTAGTTAATGGCGGGAAATGGAAGAGCATGTCCCAATAACCAATGTGATAGGAAATGTGACGATTTCCCTATTAATGAGACAGAGATGACGAGAGATCAAGTTTAACATATTGTGATTATGCCAAACCAGCTATCAAAAATCACAATTAATAATTGGTACCTAGTTGAATGCCCAAATTCATTAGGGAAGAAGAATACAAAGTCTCAAGGATGTTAATATTATAATGTTTAAAAGGGAATGGAGACCCAATTTATTTTTTGCAAAAAGTGTGGGAAGATGCACCAAGGAGAATGTCACAAAGGAACTGAGAGATTTTTTAAGTGTGGGAAGATAGGGCATAAAGTAGCCAATTTCTTTAAAAAAATGGATAATGTGATGAATGGAGATAAGGTTCGATCTAATGTACCTTTTAGTTTTCGATGTCGTAAATGTAAAGAAGTTAGACATTATCCAAGGAAATTCTCTCATGGAATGGATGAGAAGCATGATGAGCATAAAAAATCTTCTAGGTAAAGGAAACAATGCAAGTCCTATGCTGAGATGGATCATGATTACTGAAGTACACATAACATCTTCGCAATAATTGTCTATGTCATGTTGTATTTTAGTTAGTGCTCTATAAGCATATATTTTATGTTTTCTAAGATCATCGAGTCACTACCTAAGATGATTTTATATCATTAAGGAAAAAATATATTGTTATGTACAACATGTTGATGTAGTGAAGCTGTTCTTCTTTAAAAAAGGTCATTAGGGGATTAAAAGATGATTATTATTTTGGAAGACGTTCACTATTTTGGGAACCCTATATGATCGTGGTAAATAGATTATATCAATATTTTCATTGAGGAGTAAAGTTTGACTTATATTTTGAATAATCGATGAATTTAAGGTGAACTTATAGTAATTTAGGTTACATATGGAAATGATTAACCTATCTTGGGGAAAATGTTATTAGGTTAGTTACTTTTGTTATAAGATGATAAGAGTGGTAGATGTTGTTTGGAGATGAACGATAAAGTCGATCTTGTATGACTATGTTATTAGACCGTTCTTATAATTGGCTTTCAATCTTAGTTTGGTTTATTTTGAGGAATTTTAAGGACATTTATTTATGTAATGGTCTATGATGAAGTTTGGGTAGTAACATGGAACTTTGAAGATTTAAAAGTAGTTTCCCTTCCTGTGGGATTCTTTCTTTTTGAAGAGTTGTTTTATCTTACCCTTTCTATTTTTGGGATAATGTTTAAGGATATTAGAAATTGATAGTTAATCTTTTGCAGATTACGTGACTCTCAAGAAGATGATTCTTGTGTTTTGATGAAACCAAGTGTTTTTGAATGCTCATCGTTTGGAGAAAATATTAGTTTTGGTAGAAACTTATTAAAGGATGAAACTGTACATGAAGGTAAATATATTTCCTTGTATTTTTATTCTATATAGTAAATGAATTCCTCAAAACTACGAAAAGGAACGTAAAAAAATGTTGTCTGTTAACATTTCCTACTGGGAAATCAAATACCATTTTACCCATCATAATTTTTTGATTTTCTTATTGTTAACTTTCTCCTAATCACGTTTTCTATTATTCTCCCACAGAATGTGACCCTTTGTTTTCTCTTCCATGTCCATGTTTTCCTACATGGAATCTTAGTGTAGGTTAACTTGGGTGACCATTTTACTTCCCTTTCATTCTTTTAAAGTAATAGTGTTACTGACTCTTTTTCTGATGTGGGAATTTCAATGAAATTTCCAATCCCAATTTTAAAAATTGCGAGGACACAATTTCTTAAGGGGGGAGGATTGTAATGACCTGAAATTTTGAAAAAAATCTTGTTTCCTAATTTTGTGTGTTATTTTATACTCAACAAAACTGTTTCATTTGATAACATGGGTATAATTAAAATGATACCATGGGGTTTCGACTGTTATTTGATCGTGGGTCAATATTACCGCTAGAAACTAAACGTTTCGATTATTGTATCTAAATACAAGTGATATTGGTTAATTAATATAGAAAGAATATTTTATGGCCTCATCCAGTAGTCTCGGGCTAATCGAAGCCCATCTAACAGAACATGGGAAATAGGTAGCACCACTGGGCTTTGCTCTGGAGCAAACCCAAGCAAAACTTCATCGTGAGATGCTAGACTGGAATCGCCTTCGCGAGAAGTTCAAACAAATAGAAATTACTACTCGTGCGATGTTGGCCGAGCCTCCCTCAGATTCTCTCACCTTAGAACACCTTACACTTAGGTCCTATGCTGTTGTGATAAGGGGATATGAAACGAGACTATAGCTACTTTGTGTAATCCTTTATTATAAATAAAATTGTGTTTTCTTCATATGGTGAAGATTGTGAGTTTACAAATGTTCAAATGAATATATGATGTATTTTGTTGATGAATTATGAAAAAAGGATATTTTAAAATATTTATGTAAACCTTAAATAATTAATTATGTGTAATGATTTTCAAAAAATGGTCTTCTCCAATGTGTTCAGTAAAAAATTTAGAGTCTAATAAGATCAACATAATTTTTTATGAATAGTGAATTATGAATAGTGATTTTATGCTTAGGATTAGTAATGTGTCCAAATGAATTATTAATCTCACTTAAATAAATTATTAATATAATCTAGGCACCTTGATTAAGTAATGTGATTCAATAAAATAGTTAAATAATGGCTTCATAAATTATTAGTCAAGTATTAGTTTTTTCAGGTGAATAGGGTTTTTTAATTAAAAATTAAATTAAAAATATTTAGAAAATTATTTTTATAAAATGGACTTTATTTTTTAATTCAGAACATCGATATTATGCTAAGGTAATTTTTGGGGATTTTTCTGAAAAAAATGAATTTTCGGTGAATAGTGTATTTATTTAAAAATTAAATTAAAAATATTTAGAAAATTATTTTTATAAAATGGAGTTCATTTTTTTAAATCAAAGCATCAATATTTGGTTAAGGTGAAATTTTGGGATTTTTCAGAGAAAGTTGAATTTTCGATGAATAGTGAAAATACAGTTTTTAAGTTAAGGGTGTTTAATGACATCATTAAAAGATGTATTAAGTATGTAATCAATATGGTCGACTTATGAATAGTAAGATAAGGTATGAGGTTCCCCAATTGGCCAATACCAAGGGCAAATACCGTGGGAAAGCCCAGGGTTTTGCCAAAACCACCAATGAGGTGTCCCTTGGCCATTAATGCCTTGTCCCCTCACTTTCCCTATAAATATCAAGCCATCCTCTCATCCATTCGACTCAAAAATCATCCTCAACGATGTTCTAGTCTCATTACCTCCCAAGTAGTCCTCCCAAGGTTCCCCCATGCTTTCATGGTCCCAACCTTTGAGTTTTAAGAGTAACGTTTTAGGTAAGGGATCCTACCACTCTCTTTTTTTGTTCAAGTACTCTCTTTTATGTCATTTCTTTTAAGATACTTTTTATTATGTTGGGTATGTTCTTTTATATTCATTCTACTGTCCTTTTAATGTTCATATTATGAGAGACCCCCTCTTTCTCTCATCAATTCGTTTTAATAATGTTTAAGTGGCGCCGTTAGGCTGCTAAATTTTTAAGGGATCCTACCTCTCTCTATCTTTTAAAGTAATCTCTTTTATGTCATTTCTTTTATGCTCCATGCTGTTATGTTGGAGGATGTTCTTTTATATTCCTATTAATTCCCTTTTTATGTTCATATTATGATAGACCCCCTCTTTCTCTCATCAATTCGTTTTAAGAATGTTAAAGTGGCGCCGTTAGGCTGCCAAATTTTTAAGGGATTCTTTCACCTTTCTCATTTTTCGAAGTTCTACTTTCATGTCAAGTCTTTCAAGTTCCTTTTTATTATGTTGGATATGATCTCTATATCTATCATACTGATATTTTATGTTTGTATGATGAGTTACCCTATTTGATCTCGTCAATTCATTTTTGTTGAAGTTTAAGTGGCGCCGTTAGGCTGCCGAATTTTTAAGGGATTTTTTTCACCTTTCTCATCTTTCAAAGTTCTAGTTTCATGTAAAGTATTTCAAGTTCCTTTTTGTTATGTTGGGTTATGATATCTATATCTATCATACTGATCTTTAATTTTTATATGACGATAGGTCCTATTTGATCTCTTCAATTCATTTTGATGAAGTTTAAGTGACGCCGTTAGGCTGTCGAATTTTCATAAGAGAAATATTATTTTTGTCTTCCATCCATGTTTTTCATTTCATATGGTATGTATTTAAAATCGCATTACCATGTTCTTATATCCATTATATTCTATCCCTATACTTTTCTTTGGATCATTTATGAGTGGGTGACCTCTGTCCCCTCTTTTTTCAATGTTTTCTAAAACTCCGAAACATAGCCATTATGCTGCAGAATTTCTATCCCAAATGTCACTCTCTTTTTCTCAAATTATATTATTTTATTAAGTGAATACTAAATGATCTTCCTTCTAAAGGGGTATTCACATATATACCAAAATGTTCTATTTTAAATTTTTGGATTTACATACATGAGACCCTCTTTCCTTTAACATGGGTTTAAAGTGACATAAAGATCATGTGTTTAAAGCAGGTTTTAAAACGTTATGATTATGAAATAAAACCCATTTCTTTTATGCTATATGGGTTGTTTATGAAATGAATGATGATGATATATTTGTCTCACATGATAATAAAGTAAAATTAAGGGTGCACCCTGATAGCGCTCTAATGCATTTGGTAAAGACTTAATCTCTAAGGATGACTATTTTTAACGATGCCTTGGTGAATAACCTTGGTAATTTTTAATGACACCTTGGGGATGGACCTTGATGAAACAGAAATTATTGACAATGTTAAATGTTGTAGCCACATATTCAAGTCATGAAACACGCTATTTTTATTATGATATTCCTCATGATCTCTTTCTCATTCCTTAAAGTTATTTTTCCTGACTTTTGATGTATCTCAAGTTCTCATGTAAAATGTTTCCCTTATTTCCCTTACTGGGCCTTTTTCTCACCCTTTCCTTTGATGTATGCTCCCATGTTATGACATTCTGTAATGAAACTAGGATGAAAAAATGAATAATCATTTCAAGTGTTTAATAAGAGTGTTTTTTTTCTCATGTAATAATTTCCTGGTTTCCAAGATACTAAACCTTAAAGATCATCGGTTTTGTATAATGTAATGAATGTTTATGTGATAAAAATGTAGGATGAAATATAAACCCAGTCCACAAAGGAAAGTAAAACTCAATCCACATAGGAAATCACTACCCAATCCACACAGGATAGCAATTCAATCATATTGAAGATAATGATTGAAAGTCAAGACTCAGATCACATAGGTATGCTATTCACGAAGAGGGGTGGAGATGATAGATGTAGCCTCTGAATCATCTCCTCTACCGAACTGATGTAGGATACAAGTACAGATGTCGTCACTGCAGAACCCACATAGGATCCTAGTACAATAACCATCAATGCCGAAACCACTTAGGATCCAATTACAGTCTTCCTCGCTGCCGAACCCACAGAGGATCCAAGTACAGTCGTCATCATCATTGCAGTCGTAGCCAGCTCTAGGGTTCCCACACACAGCATGCTCAATTTCCATAGGGTCCACTCCTCGAGTCAAATATCGATACATCAATTGTCACGAAGACCAGTATTGATGTATCATGTAGTTCTGTCCCATGTCAAAGTGGAAAAACTATGAAAAACATGCCCATTTCATGGAGAACAAGGCGACCAAGCCATTTTCCAAAAGTAAACAGCGTGAAGATAAGCGATACACACCGTGTCATCAGACACTGGGTAGTTCCCATGTGATACGACCCGTGTCGTCGGGATGGTCATGTAAATAAGTAAAATACACAGCGTGTAGTATGGTTACACGCCATGTCCAATCCTCTAGGGTCGGTTCCATGTGCGCTGGCCATGCCTGGCCATGTGGTGGAGTACATGCCCATGTACTCCACCCCGTGTCTGTGTATTTCCAGAATACATGGTGAGTCATCACGAAGCCGCTTCTTCCTAGGTGACGGCAGTACACGCTATGCCTCATAGACATGTGTTTCTTTCCGTGTACGAGTATCTCTCAGATTAAACGCCAAGCCATGCGAAGCCGCTTCTGCCTTTCTATGAAGAGAATACACGTTGTGCCTCATGGCCGTGTATTTCTGTCCGTGTCCATGTATTTTTCCTAAATACACGCCATGTTCTTCAAAGTGTCCTATGATAGAAAGTGTGGAGAGTACATGCCATGTTTCTATAGACACATGTCATTTACTACTTTTCTAACGTCCGAAACGGAATCCATAGTACGCTTGTACTATACGGCGTGTGCTCCTGGAGTACACGCCGTGTATTCTGGAATTTTCCAGAATCGATTCCTCTGGCCAGCATGCCCCTCGTGGTGTCCGTTCTTCATTCTGATGATCTGTTTTTTTACAAAACTTCTGCATCTAGGTCGCCCCAATGCTCTGAGGCCTTTTACGATGCTTTCGGGCCTCCGATCGGCTTTGAAAACATAACTTGCTTCACCGATCAAGAACACTTGAAGAAAACCACAAATTCACAAGAATGGCGGAGGAATTAGACTGTGTTAGTTTGGTCTGGTTCCTTACACATTAGTCAGATAACAAGCGGTTTAAGAGGATCATAAACATGGAAGGAAAACCAAAATACACAAACCAAACACACCCCTTCCTCGATAAACATTGACGTTTGTTGATGACACATATGATGGCATCGTGGGGTAAGGTTTCTAAGACGGCATTGGCACGCGTCCAAGGAGGGGATGGCGTATTTCCCTATCTACAAAGAAACAAAGGAATGACACGTCGTCTCTCCTTGTGGTGACAGCGTTCTTCGTCGAAGGGTGTCGTTCTTCGCGGGAGGATGAAGTTCTTCCAAAGAGAAAAGAGCTCTCTCCCCAAATTCCTCACACAGCAAAACTAACCAAAATAAAATAAGGCCTCCCCTTATTTTATTATTTTGTGAGGCATTTCAAATTTACAAAATTCAAACACATAATTCAATTAATTAACGAGGTTCAATTAATTAAATTAATGTGTGTTGTAATTATTAAAGTGGAAGAGGAGAAGTCACATAATTAAATACAAGGGGGTTTAATGGAGAGTTTAAGGAGTTATGGGGAATGTGAAGGGTTGGGGCTTGTGTGGGCCCCACCTCACATTTAACCACATAGGGGTAGTTAGGGTGCCAGTGGATCCCACCCTAACTTCCCCATGTAGGATAAAACCACTTAGGTTAGGAATAAAATTTGTACCACAAATTTTATTCAATTTTTTTATTAAACCCCAAATTCTAACAACTCCTCCCAAGGAAACAAACCTTTAGTAAAACTATTCTTAAGAAATTAATGCCACTTTGGTTTCATCGGTGCCCTCAGATTTCGATTTCAAGCACATGTTCAAAAGATAGAAAACTCTGCTCGTTTGTTCACTGAACGTACCCCAGCTAAAGTTCAGAAATTGATTCCAGGCACACCGGGCCTCAGAATTAAGTTCTGTCAGAAACTATGTACTCGTAAACTCTGAAATAATTTTTGAAAAAAAATTTCTTTGAAATTTATGGGTCTTTACATTACTCCCACCTTAGGGATTTACATCCCCGTAACGATATATCATAAACTAGGGAAACAAGTGAGGGTACTGTGCATGCATCTAAGACTCCCGCTCCCATGTGCTCTTTTGGAGGTTCCTGTACTACCACCTGATGCGCACTAGAGGAATCGACCATCCACATAGGACCCTCTCCTGTCGATCCTCAATCTCTACCAGGACCTCTGCAAAATTCTCCCCGTCATCGATGTCCAACATCCCATGATCAATGATATGTTTCAGGTTGTCCACGTATCTCTTCCGCTGAGATATGTAGAAGACGTTGTGCATCCGGTGCAACGGAGGTGGAAGAGATAGGAGATAAGCAACCTTTACTATCCTGCTAAGAACCTGAAATGGTCCGTTGAAGTGCGGAGATAACATGCCGCCCCAGCCAAATCTCCATAATCCATGTCGAGGTGAGACCTGTAAGAAAACGTGGTTGCCATCCCCGAACTCTAGTGGTCTCTGCCTCCTGTCAGCATAGGACTTCTGTCAGCTCTGAGCTGTCCTCATCCACTCTTGGATGATCTGTACCTTCTCCATCATGGATTGGACCATCTCTGGTCCTACAAGTGCTGACTCCCCAGGGTTTGTCCAACATAGAGGTGATCTACAAGGTCTTCCGTAAAATTCCTCGTATGGTGCCATCCAGATGGTGGAGTGGTAACTGTCGTTGTACGCAAAATCCACCAAGGGTAGGTGATCCTCCCAACTATGACCAAAGTCAAGGAAACATGCACGGAGCATGTCCTCAAGATTCTGAATGGTCCTCTCCGTCTGGCCATCCATTTGAGGGTGAAAGGCGGTGCTCAGACATGGATGCGTCCCAAATGCCTCCTGCAACCCCTTCCAAAGCTGGGACGTAAAGCGAGCATATCGATCGGAGACAATAGAAGATGGTACACCATGAATCCGTATGATCTCATGAAAATAGAGGCGTCCCAAGCTCTCCACTAAAACCTGCTTTTTGATAGGTAGGAAGTGGGACGACTTGGTGATTCGGTTGTCAATCACCCAAATGGAGTCGTGTACTCTTGAAGTACGTGGAAGTCCCATCACGAAATCTATAAATATCTTGTCACACATCCACTACGTGACCTCTAAGGGATGTACCAAGCCTACTGGTACATGGTGCTCTGCCTTCACCTGCTGGCAGGTGTGGCATCGTGAAACGAACTCTTCCACAAACTTCTTTATACTCGACCACCAGTGCTTTCGTCTCAGATCCTAGAATATTTTCTCTACTCCTAGATGTACCGCTAAAGGGGAAGTGGGATACTCTCTCAGAACCTCCTCCTGTAATGAAACTAGTACCATGGTACGTACCCTGAAAAGGATGACGTGCTCTCCTCCTACAGAAAATCCATCAGGTGCTTGTCCAGTGGATATCTGTGCACGTCACGTCTCACAGTCAACGTCCCCACGTTGTGCCTCTCTAACCCACTGAAGTAGTGGAGGAGTTACTATGCGGGACTGTAGGAAGGATTCCCCATCTCTATCCATGAAGGATATCTGCAAATAGGCTAACTGCTCTATCGCCTCTCCAAGTAGCTGAATGCCCGACCTCCTGCTGAGAGCATCAGCTACTACGTTCCCCTTCCCAAGAGTATAGACTATCTCAAATTCATAGTCCTGGATGAACTCGAGCCATCACCACTGTCTTAGGTTCAGGTCCTTCTGCGATAAGATATTCTTGAGACTCTAGTGGTCAGAGTAGACTATAAAGAGCTCTCCCATCAGATAACACCACCACATCTTCATGGAAAAGACCACTGTTTCTAACTCAAGGTCATGGGTAACGTAGTTATGCTCATGCTGCCTCAAACATCATGATCCATAGGCGATCACTTACCGCCCCTACATCAGAACACACCCGAGTCTGGTACCTGATGCATTGCAGTAAACTACATACCCCACTCCCTCCTCTGGTAGCCTCAGTATGGGTGCACTAGTCAAACTCTGTCTCAGCTCTTGGAAACTCTGTTGACATCTATCTGACCACATGAAGGGTTTCCCCTTTTCGTCAAAGCTGAAAGTGGTGTTGCAACTTTGGAGAAGTCTGGAACATATCTCTGATAGTACCCAGCCGGTCCTAGGAAACTCCCCACTTCCGTCATGCTCCTGGGTGGCTCCCAAGCAAGTGCTGCCTCGATCTTCACAGGATCCACCACAACTCTCACCTCAGAGATGACGTGACCCATGAAGTGGACCTCTCGAATCTAGAACTGGACCTTTGAGAGCTTACCATAGAGTTGGTGCTCTCGGAGTGTATCCCGTACAACCCACAAGTTGTAGGTCTGCTCCTCCTAAGTAGCTGAGTAAATCAATATGTCGTCGATGGAGACTACGAAAAATCGATCGAGGTAAGGCTGGAAGATCCTATTAATGAGACTCATGAACACTTCTTGAGCGTTGGTTATACCAAAAGGTATAACTAAGAACCCATAGTGGCCATACCGACACCTGAAGGCCATCTGCTGCACATCCTTGTTTCGAACTCTGAGCTGATGATAGCCTGACCTAAGGTCTATCTTCGAGAACCATCATGCTCCCTTGAGCTGATCGAACAGGTCGTCAATCCTCGGTAGTGGATACCTGTTCTTCCTGGTCACCTGGTTCAGGTGTCGATAATCAACACATAGTCGAAAACTCCCATCCTCCTTCATGGCTAACAAAATCACGGAAGCCCAGGGTGAAACACTGGGTCGAATGAATCCCTTTTCCCTCCAAGTCCTCTAGCTGTACCCGTAGCTCTCGAAGCTCAACGGGTGCCATCCGATATGCTGGAGTAGATATCAGGGCTGTCCCAGGGTATAAGACAATATATAAGTCTACCTATTTGTGAGGAGGTAGTCCTGGAACATCGTCAGGAAAAACGTCCACATACAGATCCACCACAACATGAAAACGCGGACTCCGCACATCAACTGCTCCTAGGATGAGACTAGCGAACTGGTGGGTGATCGGCTGTCCTCTCTTCTATGTGAGTCCATCCTGTACTGTAAAGGCTCCATTCTTGCTAGTAAAGGTGAACCTGCTCCCATTGGTGTAGACACACAGCACCTTGCGCCTAATACAGTCGATCTGAGCATGGAACGTAGATAACCAATCCATGCCCAAGATGACGTCGTAAGGCCCCGACCTCGCTACAAAAAGATCCCAGCCGAAGATCTCGCCTCCTAGAGTAAGCTCACACTACCGGCACCAGTGCGTAATCATCGAGTCTGCTCTCGTAGAAGTCTCTAGATGTAAGGATCGATCCAACGTCTCTGTCGGAATCTCCGAGCTCCGAACAAGGGCAGTGGCAATAAAATAATGACTCGCTTCTGTGTCTATAAGAACTAAAGCAAGGGTGGAGTAGAAACAGATAGTACCTCGAATCATCTTAGGTGCACCATGATCATAGGCCTACACTACCTGAAGATGAGCCTTCTTCTACCCGCCAGCTCCCTCTGGTTAGGGTGGACCTCCTGGTGGAGGTGGTGGTAGAGCCCCAAAGTGTCGTCCACTACCTGCTGCTCTGCCAGCTCCACTACCTCGACCACCTACTCCCTGCAGACCACCATTGGCGAACCTATGCCTCTACCTAGGTGGTCCCTCAACCATCTGCTACTCCTTTGAATGTCGGGTCAGGCAGTCACGAGCCATGTGACCCTACCAGCCACATGCATAGCACTGTATGCCTCTCGTATGACTGGATCTGCTGCGTGTGCCCTGCACCTTCGAACCAGTATCCTGAGGTAGCCCACCTGATGGTCTGGTCCTCTTGGACCCCTGTGACATCTGTCGACTGCTAGCTGTAGAAGACTCCGCTATGTGCCGCCGTACGGTAGGTATCGCTGCTGGTGTAGGCTCAGCAAGAAAGCTCTCTACAAGAAGGGCTCGCTCCAGTACTCCTTCCAGGGTCTGATTGCTGAGGGAGACCATCGAAGCCCTGATCTCATGTCTCAGTCCCTGCTCGAAGGTCCGAGCCTAGATGAATGGGTCTCATACCATGTCCTTGGAATAACGTGAGTGGTCGATAAATCTCGCCGAGTACTGGGCTACTGACATGTTTCCCTGCCGCAGCTGTAGTAACTCCTGGATGTGCACCGCACGGAGGGTGGCTGGAAAAAACTCCGAGTGGAAGAGGATCTCGAAGTTCGTCCAAAGTAAAGATGCCTCGTCGTTCACCTAGAGCATCAGGCTCCACCATCTACCAGCGGTCGCGTGCAGGATACTCGCAGTAAGGATCACCATAAGATCTGCTCGTGTCCCTACTAACCTGAAGACTCGGACAATAGCCTCCAGCCAATCCTTGGCTTCCTGAGGGTCCATCTCCCTACTAAACCTGGCCGATCTCTGATGCTGAAACTCGTGTAGTTCACTCAAGCGACGTGAACTCTCATCTACTGGGGCAGGTGGCATCGGTGGCTCTATGGGTAGATGTACCGCTGATGCCTCTGCTATAATGGGGCCCTACACTGAGGCCTTGTCGCTCGGTGTGCTACCATCTCTCACAAAGCACAGAACCCTAGCTGGATGCCGTCATGGTGCCATCATGAAAAGAAACAGGTCCACCATGATTAATACAGTATACCTGGTGAGCTGACACAAAGTAACCACAAATAAAACTGGAAACACACATGAAATAAATGTTTTCATGCACTGAGTCGGAAATCAGAAGTCAGGGTCCTAGTGTATGGATACGTCGGCCGCCGCACCAACAATGGACTCCCTGGACTGATAACTACACTCAATACCCTTAACACTATTTCTTCACTGGAAGAAATTATCTGAGTCCTAAGTTCTGCATCAAAACAGAATCCTTTGATACCAATTTTTCACGACCTGTCCTCGGGGGCCATGCCGTGACTACCCAAAACCCGTCTCCCATAGGCCAGGGGCTGGTGACTAGCACCAAAAGCGTAAATACCGATAAAAGGGAAGGCATTTACTTTATAAGAAAACAAACACACAGAGTACGCAAGATGAAGTAAACACTAAGTAAACCGAGTACAAAAGTAAGTGCTGGAAAGTAAATGGGCCAGTATACAAACCCAACTGAAAGTACAGTACAATAGTAAAGATAGAAGAGCTGCAGTAATGTAATCCAGCAACCACTGATTCGTCCTCCGGATATCCCACCAGAAGGGTGGGTACATATGGTCTCCTCAACACCTCGGGTCCTTCCGTCTGCTCCGTGTACATCCCGCCAAGTGGTGCCCCTCCAGGTACCGTCCCGCTTCACTAGACTCCACCTCGATCAGCGCTGTCTGTCATCTGCAACCAACACAACGTAGTGCGGGCATAGCCCGTGCAAGGTTGAGTATAAGATAATCCTTAGGGACCCTAAGGCCCCCGAAGGTCTCCTAGAATCCACAAAGGATAAACCAAAAAGGAAAGATACAAAAACGAAGTATCAACTAACACTACTTAGGTATATGCCCATACATATACCTAAGTCAACAATTCCAGTTCGACTCTGTAAAGACTCGTAAAATTCAAGGGAAATGTTTTCTTAATTTTCTTTAGAATTTTACAAGAGCGCAGGTTCTTACGGAACCAGATTCCGAGGCCCGGTGTTCCCGAAATCAATTTTCGAAGTTTGGCTCGGGTACGTTCAGTGAACGAACGAGCGGGAATTTCTAACTTTTGAACCGGTGCCCGGAATCGAATTCTGAGGGCACCAATAGAACCGCAACGTCGGTAATTGCTTAGGAACTCTTGTTCCGAAGTTGCGTTTACACGAGTGTTGATAATAAAAATTGTGGAAGTTTATTATATAATGACACTACAATTTTTATTATTTTACTCTAAGTGTAAGATCTTGATGGAAGTTGGGTAACCACCCAACCTCCCTTGGGAGGTTATGAGGGTGGTGGGGCCCACACGAACCCCACCTCTTCATATCCTCTAAAACCCCCCTCAACTCCCACTTTAAATAAGTTAAATTAAGTTATAACTGATGACTTAATTGTTATGAGTTTAATGAGGTGAGTTGTGTATGGTTTTTGAATTTCAAACTCTTGATATTCAATTGTGTTGTTGTGTTAATAAAATAAGAAAGAGTCTTATTTTATTTTTGTTAGAGTTTTGTCTCCTTGAGAGAGTTGGGAAAGCATCTTCTTCTTCTTCATCTTCTTCAACCTCGACGAAGAACGCGAAGAACACCGTTCTTCAACGAAGAAATTCTCCACCGAAGAACACGGTTCTTACGCGACGCCGTATCCGCGACGCGACATACTTCTTCCGCGTCGTCTCTTCCGCGATCGTTTTCCACGACGGTTTTCCACGACGAAATCGCCATCAAAGAACTTTGAATCCTCGCTTCGCGATGTCGATGTTCTTTCCCCGCGATGCCCGACCTCCGCGACGCTCGTCTTCCGCGGGTCGTTGATGAACACCGTTCCTGAACTGAGGTAGGGGATTATTTTATTTACTTATTTTCGTTCATAATTGTAGTTTATCGATGATCGTGGATTAAAACCCTTATGTTATCGAATAATGCGAGGGGGTCGGACCGCACAAACATGGATGACCCTCCTCCTTACTTTTCGTGATGGTTTCTTGTGGTTGGTACGAGAAAGCGTGGTGCCGTCGCACCACACGGTTTCATGCGGAAGAAATGCGTGGCGCCGTCGCGCCGCGCCGTGGAATGAAATTAAAGAACGCGACGCCGTCGCGCCGCGTCAAAGGAAAACGAAGGCGCCGCGGCCGAAGCGGGGCCGCGGCGGAGGGGCGCGGTGCCGTCGCACCGCGCCGGACGACAAGGGCCGCAGACGGTTCCGGGCCGCGGTAGAGCAGGGTGACCGGCGACCGGCATCGGGCCGCCGGCGTCAGTGCAGGAAGGGGGACCGGCCGTCACCGGTCCCATGGTGCAGGAACCGGCCGACCGGATGTAGAGAACCTGGGGAATTAAATTCCCCCGGCTGGCAGCAGTAAGCGGCCCCATGAAGGGGCTGCGGTTTTGAACGAACCAAGGGGGCAGCGCCCCCCCAGCGTGCGGGTCGCCGGGTCGCCGGACAGCCGGGCCGGGCCGCGCCGGGGCCGGCCGACCCTGTCTGGGGTGGGTCAACCCAGTTCGGGCCAACCGGGTGGTCTCGGGCCGGGTCGGTCCGGGCCCGAAACCCCCATTTTCGTACTGTTTAGGTTCAAATGCCCATAACTCGGGCTACTGACCTCCAAACAACGCGCTGTCAGTGGTGATGCGATCTTTGGATCGAGATAGTCATTTCGGTATATCGCACTCAAGGTTTCGGAATACTTTGATTTCGGCCGGGTTGGTTCGTACACGAAACCAACCGGGCCCTCGGAGCGGAAACGCTCATATCTTGAGCTACGGACGTCCGATTGACGTGCCGTCAGCTTTTTTGAGTTCCTCTTAGTGAGACGGATCTTTTGGCACACTCCGCCCGAGGTTTAGATGCAGGTGGAGTACGGTCGGGTTGGTTTTTCCTTAAAAACCAATTGGGCCCCTGGAACGAAAAAGCCAATAACTCTCAGACCGGGTGTCCGATTGATGCGCCCTCTGTTGCTTTGAGTTCCTGTTGACGATACAAAACTTTTGGATACATCAACTTTGGACTATTTTTCAGTTGATGTATCAGCCTCTCGGCTCGTGGAGCGGACCCTCCCGAACGAGCTTGCTGTGTGCGAGAACCCTAGTGCTGGCTGTGACTGCTACTGTGACTGCGACGACGACTGTACAGAGATCCTCAGTGGATTCGACTGCGACAATGATGAAAACGGTATGGGAATCCTCCGGGTTTTCGGTAGTGATCACTACGGTACATCTTGGGATACATCAACTTCGGACTACATGTCAGTTGATGCATCGACCTTTTAGCTCGTAGAGTGGACCCTCCCAGAATGAGCATGCTTTGTACGGAAACCCTAGAGCCGGTTGAGACTTGACGGCTACAGACCCACGACAGAGGTGCGCTTGGTTGTAGCAGCACAGGGGAGCGCTTGGTTGTAGCGGCAGACCCACGACAGAGGTGCATTTGGTTGTAGCGGCACAGGGAAGCGCTTGGTTGTAGCGACAGACCCACGACAGAGGTGCGCTTGGTTGTAGCGGCACAGGGGAGTGCTTGGTTGTAGCGGCAAACCAATGACAGAGGTGCGCTTGGTTGTAGCGGCACAGAGGAGCGCTTGGTTGTAGCGGCAGACCCACGACAGAGGAGCGCTTGGTTGTAGCAGCAGGCCCACAGTACCCGATAGGTGTAGCGCTTGGCTGTAGGGGCATAACCACTGTACTTGATGGAAAAGGAGTTTCCCAATAGCTTTGGGTTCAACTACCTGAACGAACCTGTGTAGGTCATTGCGGGGGTTAGTACCTACCGATCCTTTGTGGGTCTGACGGTTTAGATGAATCAGTGGCTACATCTGATCATCTCTATCGTCTTTTGAAGAAGTATACCAGTGTGAGCTGAATCTTGTTTACCCTCTTGTGTGGATTGTGTTGTGCTATCCTGTGTGGATTACATTTTGCATTCCTGTGTGGAATACGTATACTTTCCTGTGTGGACTGAGTTGTACTTGGGCTCGGAGGTTGGAGCGTATTGAAATGATGACTTAGGTATATGTATGGGCATATACCTAAGTAGTGTCGGTTGTTACTTTCTGTTTGTATCTTTCCTTTGTGGTTTATCCTTTTTGGATTTTGGGAGACCTTCGGGGGTCTTGGGGTCCCTACTCAGTAGCTTATACTCACCCCTACACGGGCTATGCCCGCACTACGTTGTGTTGGTTGAAGACGACGGACAACGTTGATCGTGGTTGAGGCTTGCAGAGCAAAACCATACCTGGAGGTGGACCACTGGGCGAGACGTACTCAGAGCGGACGACGGGACCCGAGGAGCAGTGGAGCTATCTGTACCCACCCTTCAGGTGTGATTTCCAGTGGACAGCTCGACATAGCGGCTTTACTTTACAGTTGTTGTTTTCCCTTTCGAGTTATACTTTACAGTTGGGCTTGTATTTCCGGCCCCTTTTACTTTCCGCACTTACAGTTGTACTCTGTTTTTACTTAGTGTTTACTTTTCCTCTTGCTTACTCTGTGGTGCTTGTTTACTTTAAAAAGGCAATGCCTTCCCTTTTACCAGGACTTTTGCCTTGGTGTTAGTCTCTAGGCCCTGGCCTATGGAAGGTGGGCTTGGGGTAGTCACGGCACGGGTCCCGAGGAAGGGTCGTGACAAATTGGTATCAGAGGAGTTTGGTTCTACCACAAACTCTGATCTTTTTTATGTGAAGCAATAGTGTTTAGCGTATTGAGTGTGGTTATCAGTCCAGGGAGTCCAATGTTGGTGCGGCAGCCGACGTATCCGTACACCAGGACCCTGACTTCTGATTTCTGACTTAACACACGAAAACATTGATTGCGTGTGTGTTTCAAGTTTTCTTTGTGATTACTTTATATCAGCTCACCAGGTATACTGTTCTGACCGTGGTGCACCTGCTTCTTTTTCAGGATGGCCCCACGACGACAGCTAGCTAGGGTTCCGAGAGTCGAGCGTGACGACAGCCCACCGAGCGACGAGGCCTCGGTGCATGACCCTTTGTCAGCTGAGGCACCGGCGGTACCTCTACCCGTCGAGCCACCGATGCTTCCAGCCCCAGCCGCTGACGATGTGCGTCGCCTTAGTGCACTGCATGAGTTCCAGTGCCAGTGAATGCCCAGGTTCCGCGGGGAGACGGACCCCCAGGCAGCCGAGGACTGGCTGGAGGCAGTTGTTCGAGTTTTCAGGCTAGTGAGGCCACCAGCAGACCTCATGGTGATCCTCATTGCGAGCCTACTGCACGCAGCAGCGGGCCGATGGTGGAGTTTGATGCTCCAGGTGCACGATGAGGCATCTCTTCTCTGGACGGACTTCAAGAGCCTCTTCCGCTCAAAGTTCATCCCGGACACCCTCCGTGCGGTGTGCATTCAGGAGCTACTACAGCTGCGGCAGGGAAGCATGACAGTAGCCCAGTATGCGGCGAGGTTTACCGATCTCTCACGCTATTCCACGGACATGGTACGGGACCCATTATTCATGGACCGAACCTTCGAACAGGGGATCAGGATAGAGATTAGAGCTTCAGTTGTTTCTCACAGCATTCCAACATAGACAGGGGTGTTGGAGCGAGCCCTCTTAGTGGAGATTTTCCTTACTGAGCAGTCTCCAGAAGCATGACCCACCACTTGCCGGCATGCGGCAGAGTCTTCTGCAGCAGACAGTAGACAGATGACGCAGGGGTCCAAGAAGACTGGACCTACAGGTGGTCGACAACATGACTCTGGATCGTTTGTGTGAGGAACTCGGGGTGGACAGCAACTTTCCATGAGAGGGAAGTGTTACTCCTGCGGTGGGATTGGTCACATGGCTCGTGACTGTCCGACCCGCCATACGGATGACCAACAGATGAACGAAGGACCCCCCAGGCAGAGGCAAACGTTCGATCAGGGTGGTCCGCAGGGTGCAGGCGGACGAGGCAGAGGAGCTGGCCGAGTAGCAGATGGTGGGCGGCACTTCTAGGTGTTGCCACCACCACCACCGGGAGGTCCGCCCCGACCGCAGGGAGTTGGTGGACATGGGAGAGCTCATCTTCAGGCAGCTGAGGCCTTTGATCATGGAGCTCTGGGAGAAAATGGATAGGAGCGGAACTAGTGGATACGTCTTTTGTACTTCTAGTTCCTTGTTTCTATTGTGTGGCATCTTTGTATTATGAGATGCAATAATAAAAGACGCATACCTTTGTGATATTTTCATTCCTGTCTTCTTTTGTGTTGTTACTAAGAGGTTCCAGTTTTGACTGTTGACTTGACCCTCACTTGTGAGACATCTACTGGAGGAGACCCAGTTACCACACACTGATGCCGACAGTGTGACTCAACCCTTGGAGGCGAGAGTAACGGTTGGATCCCTTGGTAGTAGCGTCGAGGCCTTACGACGTCATCCTTGGTTTGTATTAGTATCATCCATTTCGGGATTGACTGTATTAGGAAAAGAACGTGGTTCATCCAAGGGATGAGACCAGATTTCTCTTATCGGAAAAGAAGAAATCATAGCAGCTCTTGTGGGACCAGAGGTGGTCCAGGCCACGATAGAGAAGGTTCAGGTCATCCAAGAGCGGATGAAGATTGCTCAGAGCCGACATAAGTCTTTCGCTGACAGGAGGCGGAGGCCACTAGGGTTCGAGGATGGCGACCAAGTCTTCTTGCATGTCTCACCTCGACGTGGATTACAGAGATTTGGTCGAGGTGGCAAGTTATCTCCATGCTTCATCGGACCATTCCAGGTCCTCAGCAGGATTGGCGAGGTGGATTACCGCTTAGCTCTACTACCTTTGTATCCCTTGTTTGTGTTGAAGTTTTACGGGGACGTAAAGCCCTGTGGTGGGTGTATTTTAAAGACCCGTAAAGATAAAGGGAAATTTTTTCTTAATTTTCTTTAGAATTTTACAAGAGCGCGGTTTCTGACGGCACCTGATTCCGAGGCCCGGTGTGCCCGGAATCAATTTCCGAAGTTTGGCTCGGGTACGTTCAGTGAACGAACGAGTGGGAATTTCTAACTTTTGAACTGGTGCCCGTAATTGAATTCCGAGGGCACTGATGGAACCGCAGCGCTGGTAATTTCTTAGGAACTCTTGTTCCGGAGTTGCATTTACATGAGTGTTGATAATAAAAATTGTGGAAGTTTATTATATAATGACACTACAATTTTTATTATTTTACACTAAGTGTAAGCTCTTGATGGAAGTTGGGTAACCACCCAACCTCCCTTGGGAGGTTATGAGGGTGGTGGGGCCCACACGAACCCCACCTCTTCATATCCTTTAAAACCCCCCTCAACTCCCACTTTAAATAAGTTAACTTAAGTTATAACCTATGACTTAATTGTTATGAGTCTAATGAGGTGAGTTGTGTATGGTTTTTGAATTTCAAACTCTTGAAAATCAATTGTGATGTTGTGTTAATAAAATAAGAAAGAGTCTTATTTTATTTTTGTTAGAGTTTTGTCTCCTTGAGAGAGTTGGGAAAGCATCTTCTTCTTCTTCATCTTCTTCAACCTCGATGAAGAACGCGAAGAACTACATTCTTCAACGAAGAACTTCTCCGCCGAAGAACACGGTTCTTCCGCGACGCCGTATCCGCGACGCGACGTACTTCTTCCGCATCATCTCTTCCGCGACGGTTTTCCACGACGAAATCGCCGTCAAAGAACTTTGAATCCCCACTTCGCGACGTCGACGTTCTTTCCCCGCGACGCCCGACCTCTGCGACGCTCGTCTTCCGCAGGTCGTTGACGAACACCGTTCCTGAACCGAGGTAGGGGATTATTTTATTTACTTATTTTCATTCATAATTGTAGTTTATCGATGATCCTGGATTAAAACCCTTATGTTATCGAATAACGCGATGGGGTCGGACTGCACAAACACGGCCGACCCTCCTCCTTACTTTTCATGAGGGTTTCTTGTGGTTGGTACGAGAAAGCGTGGTGCGGTCGCACCACGCAGTTTCATGCGGAAGAAATGCGCGGCGCCGTCGCGCCGCGCCGTGGAAAGAAATTCAAGAACGAGACGCCATCGCACCACGTCAAAGGAATACGAAGGCGCCGCGGTCGGAGCGGGGCCACGACGGAGGGTCCCAGTGCCGTCGTACCGCCCCAGACGACAAGGGCCGCGGCCGGTTCCGGGCCGCGGCAGAGCAGGGTGACCGGCGGCCGGCATCGGGCCGCCGGCGTCAGTGCAAGAAGGGGGACTGGCCATCACCGGTCCCATGGTGCAGGAACCGGCCGACCATGGCAGGCCGACCAGACGTGGAGAACTGGGGGAATTAAATTCCCCTGACTGGCAGCAGCAAGCGGCCCCATGAAGGGGCCACGGTTTCGAACGAACCGAGGGGGCAGCGCCCCCCCAGCGCGTGGGTCGTGGGGTCGCCGGACCGTCGGGCTGGGCCTGGCCCAGCCGGGCCGGGCCGTTCCGGGCCGCGCCGACCCTGTCTGGGGCGGGTCGACCCGGTTCGGGCCAACCGGGGGGTCTTGGGCCGGGTCGGTCCGGGCCCGAAACCCCCGTTTTCATACTGTTTAGGTTCAAATGCCCATAACTCGGGATACATACCTCCAAACGACGCGCCGTCAGTGGAGATGAGATCCTTGGATCAAGACGGTCGTTTTGGTATATCGCACTCAGGGTTTCGGAATACTTTGAGTTTGGCCGGGTTGGTTCGTACACAAAACCAACCGGGCCCTCGGAGCGGAAACGCTCATATCTTGAGTTACAGACGTCCGATTGACGTGCCGTCAGCTTTGTTGAGTTCCTCTTAGTGAGACGGATCTTTTGGAATACTTCGCCCGAGGTTTGGACGCAGGTGGAGTACGGTTGGGTTGGTTTTGCCTTAAAACCAATCGGGCCCCTGGAACGAAAAAGCCAATAACTCTCAGACCGGACATCTGATTGACGCGCCGTCTGTTGCGTTGAGTTCCTGTTGGCAATACGAAACTTTTGGATACATCAACTTCGGACTATTCGTCAGTTGATGTATCAGCCTCTCGGCTCGTGGAGCGGACCCTCCCGAACGAGCTTGCTGTGTGCGGGAACCCTAGTGATGGCTGCGACTGCTACTGCGACTGCGACGACGACTGTACAGAGATCCTCAGTGGATTCGACTGTGACGATGATGAAAACGGCACAGGAATCCTCCGTATTTTCGGCAGTGATCACTATGGTACATCTTGGGATACATCAACTCCGGACTACATGTCAGTTGATGCATCGACCTCTTAGCTCGTGGAGTGGACCCTCCCGGAACGAGCATGCTGTGTACGGAAAACCTAGAGCCGGTTGAGACTTGACAGCTGCAAACCCATGACAGAGGTGCGCTTGGTTTTAGCGGCACAGGGGAGCGCTTGGTTGTAGCGGCAGACCCACGACAGAGGTGCGCTTGGTTGTAGCGGCATAGGGAAGCGCTTTGTTATAGCGACAGACCCACGACAGAGGTGCGCTTGGTTGTAGCGGCACAGGGGAGCGCTTGGTTGTAGCGGAAAACCCACGACAGAGGTGTGCTTGGTTTTAGCGGCACAGAGGAGCGCTTGGTTGTAGCGGCGGACCCATGACAGAGGAGCGCTTGGTTGTAGCAGTAGACCCATAGTACCCGATAGGTGTAGCTCTTGGTTGTAGCGGCATAACCACTGTACTTGATGGAAAACGAGTTTCCCAATAGCTTTGGGTTAAACTACCTGAACGAACCTGTGTAGGTCATTGCGGAGGTTAGTACCAACCGATCCTTTGTGGGTCTGATGGCTTAGATGAATCAGTGGCTACATCTAATCATCTCTATCGTCTTTTGAAGAAGTATACCTGTGTGAGCTGAATCTTGTTTACCCTCCTGTGTGGATTGTGTTATGCTATCCTGTGTGGATTACGTTTTTCTTTCCTGTGTGGAATACGTATACTTTCCTGTGTGGACTGAGTTGTACTTGGGCTCGGAGGTTGGAACGTATTGAAATGATGACTTAGGTATATGTATGGGCATATACCTAAGCAGTGTCGGTTGTAACTTCGTGTTTGTATCTTTCCTTTGTGGTTTATCCTTTGTGGATTTTGGGAGACCTTAGGGGGTCTCGGTGTCCCTACTGAGTAGCTTATACTCACCCCTGCATGGGCTATGCCCGCACTACATTGTGTTGGTTGAAGACGACGGACATCGTTGATCGTGGTTGAGGCTTGCAGAGCAGAACGGTACCTGGAGGTGGACCACTGGGCGGGACGTACTCGGAGCGGACGGAGGGACCCGAGGAGCAGTGGAGCTATCTGTACCCACCCTTCAGGTGGGATTTCAGTGGAAAACTCGGCTTATCAGCTTTACTTTACAGTTGCTGTTTTCCATTTCGAGTTGTACTTTACAGTTTGGCTTGTATTTCCAGCCCCTTTTACATTCCGCACTTACAGTTGTACTCTGTTTTTACTTAGTCTTTACTTTTCCGCTTGCTTACTCTATGGTGCTTGTTTACTATACAAAGGAAATTCCTTCCCTTTTACCGGGATTTTCGCCTTGGTGCTAGTCGCTAGCCCCTGGCCTATGGAAGGCGGGCTTGGGGTAGTCACGGCACGGGTCCTGAGGATGGGTCGTGACAGACTCCAACTTCCGAGCCCAAGTTCAACCCAGTCCACACAGGAAGGTACAAATCAATCCACATAGGAAAGCACTACCCAATCCACACATGATAGAAATTCAATCATATCGAAGATAATGATTCAAAGTCAAGACGCAGCTCACACATTTATACTATTCACGAAGATGGGTAGAGATGATAGATGTACCCTCTAAATCATCTCCTCTACCGAACCCACGTAGGATCTAAGTATAGATGTCTTTGCTGTAGAACCCACGTAGGATCCTAGTATAGTAACCATCACTGCTGAACCCACGTAGGATCCAAGTACAATCTTTCTCACTACCTAACTTACAGAGGATCCAAGTACAGTCATCATCGTCATTGCAGTCGCAGCCAACTCTTGGGTTCCCGCACACAACACACTCGATTTCCGTAGGGTCCACTTCTCGAGTCAAAGATCGATACATCAATTGTCACGAAGATCAGTATTGATGTATCTTGTAGTTCTGTCCCACGTAAAAGGGAAAAAAATAAGCAAAACGTGCCCATGTCACGAAGACCAAGATGACCAAGCCATTTTCAAAAAGTACACAGCGTGTAGATAAGCGATACACGTCGTGTCATCAGACACTGGGTACTGCCCATGTGATACGGCTCGTGTCGCAGGGCTGGTCATGTAAATAAGAAAAATAAATGGCGTGTAGTATGGTTAGACGCCGTTTCCAAACCTCTAGGGTCAGTTCCATGTGCCATGGCCATGCCTGGCCATGTGGTGGAGTACATGCCCGTGTACTCCACCCCGTGTCCATGTATTTTTGAAATACACGGAGAGTCATCACGAAGCCACTTCTGATAAAGTGATTGTAGTACATGCCATGCCTCATGGCCGTGTGGTTCTTCCCATGTCCGTGCATATCTCGGATTACACGCCGAGCCTCGCGAAGACGCTTTGGCCTTTCTATGAAGGGAATACATGACGTGCCTCGTGGCCGTGTATTTCTGTCCGTGTCCGTGTATTTTTACTAAATACACGCCATGTCTATCAAAGTGTCCTCTGACTGACAGTGTGGAGAGTACACGTCGTGTCTCTATAGACACATGCCGTGTACTACTTTTCTAATGTCCAAAACGGAATCCACAGGAGCACACGTCGTGTATTCTAGTATTTTCCAGAATCGATGCCTCTAGCCAGAACGCCCCTCATGGTGTCCGTTCTTTGTTCTGATGATCCGTTTGCTACGAAACGTCTGCCTCTAGGTAGACTCAATGCTCTAAGGAAGTTTGCGATGTTTTCGGGCCTCCGATCGGCTCTGAAAACATAACATGATTCACTGCTCAAGAATGCTAGAAGAACTCCACAAATTCACAAGAACGGCGGAGGAATTAGACTGTGTTAGTTTGGTTTGGTCCCTTACGCATTAGTTCGAAAACATGCGGTTTAAGAGGATAATCAACATGGAAGGAAAACCAACACACACAAACCAAACAAACCCCTACCTCGATAAACATTGACGTTTGTCGGTGACGCGGAAGATGACGTCGTGGGGTAAGGTTTCGAAGACGGCGTTGGCGTGCGTCCAAGGAGAGGATGGCGTCTCACCCTAGCTACAAAGAGATGAAGGAATGGCATGTCGTCTCTCCTTGTGGTGATGGCGTTCTTCATCAAAGGGTGTTGTTCTTCGTAGGAGGATGGAGTTCTTCCAAATAGAAAAGAGATCTCTCCCCAAATTCCCCACACAACAAAACTAACCCAAATAAAATAAGGCCTCCCCTTATATTATTATTTTGCCAAGCATTTCAAATTTCAAAAAATTCAAACACATAATTCAATAAATAAAAGAGGTTAAATTAATTAAATTAATGTGTGTTGGAATTATCAAAAGTGGAAGAGGAGAAGTCGCATAATTAAATACAAGGGGGGGGGGGAGTTTAATGGATAGTTTAAGAAGTTATGGGGAATGTGAAGGGTTGGGGCTCGTGCGAGCCCCACCTCACATTTATCCTCACATGGGTTGTTAGGGTGCCAGTGGGTCCCAACCTAACTTCCCCATGTAGGATAAAACCACTTAGGTTAGAAATAAAATTTGTACCACAAATTTTATTCAATTCTTTATTAAACCCCAAATTTTAACAACTCTTCCTAAGAAAACGCACCTTTAGTAAAGGTCCTCTTAAGCAATTACCACTGCTATGGTTTCATCGGTGCCCTCAGATTTCAATTCTGAGCACCATTTAAAAATATAGAAAAACCCGCTTGTTCGTTCACTTAACTTACTCGAGCTAAACTTTGGAAATTGATTCCGGGCACCCCGGAACTTAGAATCAAGTTCCGTCAGAAACTGCGTACTCGTAAAATCCCAAAAAATTTAAGAAAAAAATTTTCCTTGAAATTTACTGGTCATTACATTAGGCCATAACTATTACATTAAATCATGAATATTACATGTAGACACTAACAATCAATATCCATTTTTTTCATAAAATAAAAACTCTTAAATGAAAACAAGTGTTGTTTGCTTGATATAAATCTCTTTAAATTTTTTCTTAATCTTACCCTTCATTACACCATGTGAAAAACATTTCAAATACTTAGGATGAGATTAAAAAGATCAGTAAGGGTTATAAAAAAAATTGATCAATCAATACATACAAAACATATCCTCTTTAACTTATCTCATGAAATAATAAGATTTGTGAATAGAAATTAGAAATCATAAATCATAAATCATAAAGGTAATTTGTGGAATTCTTAACATACACACATTGTATCATTCAAAGCTACATAGAGAGTTATGTTGGGAATACCCATCATTGTATATTGCCTAAATCTATTAGGAGAAACCTTAATTTTTACCTTTTTCACATTACCCAATGCATTAGGGAGCTATCTCAGGATCACCCACCCAAGGTTTATCACGGAACCAACCGTATGAGTAAACAATTCCCAAGAACCATAACATAATCATAACACATAAACAAGCATAAAATAAAGATAACATTTCCACTTTGCAAACAAATATATAAAATTTCAATATATTGACCAAATCAATCCATTCTCAATACCATTTTCAATACCAAAATATGTAAAATGATTATATGGTATTATTTTCATTAAAAAAAATTATGTCATGTTATGGAAGAAAAATATCAAATAATACTCGTGGAAGAGGAAAGTTTCTTCTCACTACATACATTAAAATGAACTATTCCATTTGTCGTTTAGTAATACACTTCCTCTAAAAATGATTAATTTTGAATGAAATTAATAGTTAATGTGGTTTATACACCGTATAAAATAAATTCATGTATAAATCAAAATATTCCTCAATGAAAGGAGATTAAGACAAAGTACATCACCCCGTGTCTGACTTGACTCGTTTGTTATTTAATGTTATGAATTAAAAAATAAAGTTCATTTTTCTTTTTTTAGAACCCATTTCATTCTTATTATTCCTTTTATATCCATTATTACCACGTTATAGATATTTAATAATCACTTAAGTTAATAAACGTCGTTTTTTCGATATTTGGTACTTGAGTCCAAAATAAACATCTTATAATTACATGTTGTCCATGTGGTCAAAAGTTAATTATCTCTATACTGATATTCATGATTATATACATAATTTATATCTAGTATATATATATATATATGTATTTATAATTGCACATAACATTTGGAGATAAGAACAAAATGAACCGTTCCTGGAGATGGAAAGTCGTACGTACCCATGAATGCTACATTCATTTCTATTTAATATTTAATGGAATGAAAACTGCATGATACATAGGTATATTATATTTATAGTATAAAATAATATATAATTTCATTATCACCAGTCTTTAAACATTCCACATATGGCATGGATTTTTCATATCACTTTGCAGGGGCGGTAGTCTGCACTTCCTCAAATGATATTATCGTATTAACCATTATAGAAACCATAAAGATATGTATTAAATTAAAAATATAGAAGCATAATGACTATATGAATATAATATATATCACATATAAATAATTTTCCATCAGAATTTCCACAATTTAAGTCTTTAGGAAATAATTGAACAATCATCGTTTAGTGAGGTTGTAGTTCGCCGTCCACAGAAACAGTATGTTCATATCAAATAGATGGAGGTGTTTGGAAGTGAAGTTCAAATACTTCTCATATAAAAATTCTAGTATATTAATTTTACTTTTGTTTTTATAAAATAATTGAATAAATTTATTTTAGGGGGTTGAAGATGGAAAATAAATGAAAAGAACTTGAAAGAAGATGTTAACATTAAATCGGGTAACTCCATTTGGTTTGAACCAAAAGGCTTTATTGAAATGCATTCATCTCAATGTAAGGATTCTAGGAGGATTAGGGAAATTTTGGAAGCTTATTGGAGCATATTTTGGACGAGAAAAAGATCTTGAGAGGTGTGAGTAATGGGTTAGAGGTGGTGGCCTTTTATAAGATGGAGGAGGGGCTCGTTAGGAAAGTTTGAAATTATTATTTTATTATAAAAAGATTTTCAGTTTCAAAAGGTCCAAAACTCATTATGTTCGATAATAAGATGAATATAAGTTGAAATAAAATAATCCAATATGAATATTATAGGTTTTGATATTTTCAAATCCTTATCTTTTTTATTTAACCCTTTGTTAACTTATTTAACTTTTACCATGTCTTATTATATATTCATACTATATAGTTAATATATTTACTATAAAATTACATGAAACCAAAAATGGATCATTAATGAAATTTGTAACATCTTATATTTCATTTGTCCATATCATAGATGTGTATGAATATTTTACCATTTAATAAAATATTAATTTATTTAAAACAATTTTATGTTAATTTATAGACTATTCATATCCTGACATATTTAAAAATACAAAACAACATGATTGTAGAGACCCAAGCTTGATGCAATTGGTCATTACATTACTTTTACAGAATAATTAATACATAACAAAAAATGACACCCATGGACCTTAATAGTTTAGAGTCTTTGGAAACTCAAAACATAATCTTCTAATCATAGTGAAAGATCTTCAACATCTCCCATAAAGATATTCCACATTTGTTTTATTACCCACAACCGATCTTTATATCCTAGGGAAAAGAAAAAATATAATGGGTGAGATCAAATGCTCAGTAAGGATATGCATGGAGGAAATAAAACAATCCATATATATTTGAACATAAAAACATGAACATAATGTTTAAACATCAAGATCCTGAGTTGTGAAATAAATCTTGGAGTACGTAAGGCATAGATCATAAAAGAACATTAATAATGATAAAATAGCATGGGAATAAAATATGTTATTGTTGAAACAATTAAGCAATGATTATATTTCCATTGTAGCCAAGACATTACTTCCAAGACCATCACAGCGAACAAAGTCCCTTACTGAATCGAGTTCACTCCTCATTCCAGTCCTGTATCACTGAACCAGATTGACTTGTCGTTCCAGCCATGTCTATTTAATGAGATATAAATCTTTACCAAATGAATTTGAGTGAGATATAGGTCCCACCCATCTCAAAATTAAACCACTCTTATGTGTTCCACAAAACAATCATAAATCATTCATCATAACCCAATGAATAAAATGGGTTTCATAAACATCATCCCATCATTACATAATCCATATAAAACAAATGGATATCATTTCATAATAACAAGAATCAAACTATGTAAATAATAGAGACATTATACTTGTAACATAATCATACTAAATAATGTCATCTTAGATGGAAAATAGTTTTGACAAAACACAAGAAATGAATTCTTGAGGAAAATATCCTTTCATCTTCAAAATCATTTTCTTTTCTCAAAATGCCATGAAAATTTAAAAGAAAAATATTTTTTTGAAAATAATCATGAAATATTGTATAAGAATATTCATTGAAATAAGTCTTTATGAAACTATAAAAATCCATTCATGCCGTATAAGTTAAAAAAAATTTCTTCTCATACTTTTGCTGGAAAAGTCAAAAAGTACCTTATATGGTAGCCAAAGGAAAGATTCCATCCATAAAATGTGGTAAAAAGTCAAAAAAGGGTAAAAATGATTTTAAAATTACATGTAATAATAGTAAACATTTTATGAAAACATTTTTAGAAAACATGGACATTGATGATAAGCATAACCCCAGTAAATACTTACATATATGCAATCTCGGATAAAAATGAGATTTGCAAAATTATCCCCTACCTTACGTCCGATATGCTTCATATGTATCCGAACCTCCTGTATAAAAATTTAAATAATGTCATTTACTTATTAAATAATCAAATTCATTGTAATTATATCATATATTGTTCACTTATGACTTTATATTAACCGTTTTTTTAAATTCCATGTTAAAGCAATGTTTTGGGTAAAATCGTTTTATTTATCGTACGTGTTTGGACTTATTGTTCTTGATATTGATACTTATATCCTGATTTACTTATTTCCATAATTTAAAATAGTATTTATATATAATATATATTCATCATATAAATATATGTGATATATCGATAAATGGAATGAAATACACCGTTAATGGAGACGGTAGACCGTATGTACGCTTGAATGTGGTTTTAGTTTACTTATTAAATTGAATTGAAGTAAATGAGATATATATATAAATAAATCCAGTAGCATTATTATGTCATATGTTTCATCATTATTTGTTATATATACTTTATAATCATTTTCAATGGCTAACATGGAGAATGAATCTCATCGCTTCGTGGAGACGGTAGTCCGTACGTACGCACGAGTGATAGTATCATTATTTTGATATTAATATCATATATAATTGGATGGTATATCATATATACAGAATCATTATAATGTTATATTTATTATTTATATCATTTATACTCATTATTATACCCATGAAAATGATGAAATGTTTTAATAACAAGCTACACCACGACGTGGAGAGGGTAAGCCGTATATACCCACGTGTGGTGAATTTTTCATTCATAGGTTGGATAAAATAACTAATATGGTTATAACATTTTTATAATAAATTCATAGTATATATTATATACTATATATAGTATTTTAGAATGGAAATAACAAAGAAGGAGAAAGTGGAATAAGAAAGGAACTTGAAATAGGTGGTGAGATATTTACCTTTTCTTCGGGTTCTTCCTTTTGATTTGATCAAATAGGCTCCGTAAGTTGGCTTTTTGACCAAAGGAATGCCTCTAGAATTAAGGGAGGACAGTTGATAGGGTATTTGGTCAGGGGTTGGCTGATCCAAATGGATTGGGAGAAGTGAATTTGAGAGAAGAGGGAGTTTCCTTTTATAAATGTGGTGAGGGGCACTTTAGAAAAAACATAAAATATTATTTTATAATAAATTCATATTTGGTTAATAATGGCACCAAAGTGAATTATTTAAAGTCTAGGGTGGGGATGGGTATAAATCCTCTCAACCAATAGGTTTTAGACTAGTTTAGGTTACCATTTTAATCTTATCATTTAGATTAAACTCTAAGTTAAATAAAATAACTTTTACCGTGTCTTTTTGTATTCTTACAATATATGGTTAATTAACATAGAATAAACTACCAATAGAACCCCAATTGGTTCATTAATGTAATATATATTATTATATAAGACTTTTGGATGAAACTTAGATTTTTAGTAATTGAATATCAATTAATAATTTAATATTTGTTTTAAAAACACTTTTCTGTCAATCTTGACACTATTTGGTATTTTGTTTTTGATAATTTTATAACAGAATTATTACCTCGAAAAAATTAATATAACCAACCCTAATATGTTATATTAACCTAGAAAATTATTTTAACTCATAAAAAGTCTCAAATTACATTTATTTGGGTATTTATAATATCAATTATGTTAATCTTTAATAAATAAGGTAATTACTGCATCATCATTGTGACATAAATAAATAAAATTATATAATGTCTAAAAATTATAAATAAAATAAAATTATTTAGTAAATAATATTAGATTTCTAATTAATATTTATAGTTTAATTTATGTAATTTATAACCCTATATTGAAAAATATTTTACTTATTAAACTTTGATTTTAACTCTTTTAACTCTTCTAGGAAATAAATAATAATAAATGTCCTAATCTAATCAAAGTGGACCTAAATGGTAATATTTTATTCCTAATGTTTTTTCTGGATGAATTAAACTTATCAAATATAATTATGACATGTGTTAGGGTAATAATAATATCATTTTACCCTTAATTACCATATTTACTTTTAACCATGGTAAATAAAAGTAAAAAGTAACTATACACCAAAAATTATTTTTATCTTATTGAACAACATTTCACTCCTTGATATTAACCGTGTCTCTCACATTTTCAAAATTCAACTCATAGAATAGGTAAAATTATGCTTTATGTACAATTGCAAATTCTCTTACGAGGTGGGTAAAAGATAGTAAAAAGTTCATTAAAAATTTTATATATCTAAAATTATTAAAAAATGACTCCAATTAATTACATTTATCATATATAAGTGTTATGTATATATTTTTACCTAAAATAATAATAAATTTAATAAATGATTATTTAAATAAAATGTCAGTTTTATCAAATAACTCAGTGTTTTCACTATTCATCAAAAAATGAAAGTTTTCAGAAAAAATACAAAAAACTCTCCCTAAGCTAATTTCAATATTCAGAATCAAAAAATGAAGTCCATTTGGAATGATAAAATTTATAAAATTTCCAAAAGTGGGTATTACTATTCATAATGGCTAGTTTATATAATATTTTATTAACATATCGTTGTTTAGTGAAACCCGGTATTGTGTACTACACATGCTATCGAGGAAGGCCGTGATTGCGTGTAATGCAAGCAAAGTCAGAGCTACGTGTAGGGAAATCTCCCTTTGGTGTTTCATATATTATAATCAAAACTTATTTCATTTATACATTAAACAAAATCTATACTTAATGTTGTGTAGAATAATTTCCTCAAAACGAACTTGAAATTGTGTGTAACACAAGGCAAGAATAGTGTTGCGTATACTGAAAGCTAATACGGTGTTGCGTATAGTACACTATGACCATGGTGAAGTGTACAACAAAAGATGTCAAAGAAATTAAAAAGAATAATTCTCATAAAATCTTGAGGTGTTACATTCTACCCCCCTTAAAATTAATTTCGCCCTCAAAATTAGTCGGGGTTATAAATGGTTTTCTACTTGAAAGTTTCTTTCAGAGAAACCCACTTCGTAAAAAGGAATACTAAATCATAATTTTAAAAAATAACATTATAAACATAAAGAATACCCAAAGAAACTCATCCCTAGGTTTCCACATAAGAGAATATAGGAGAAAATATGGATATAGAAGTGAAATCTAACCATTATGTTCTGATAGAAAGTGGTAGAGAACAAGGCTATAAAAAAGCAAACAATCATAAATCCATAAATTTGTGATGATCTATGGTACCATATAATTCATCAGATATGAGGGACCAGGACAATGTTTTTTCTTTTCAATATCATTTCCCTAAAGTTGAAAATTTTTAATTAGAAGAAATACTTACTTGATTTTGGTACAATCTCACTGTTGGTCATTACATGAACAATTTCTACTTCATATCATAAAGAAATGAAGTTAAATTTTTAATTCATGAAGTGTTAGCAGATCATGTGATAGAATGATGGGTCATTCCATCTATCTCAAGAAAAAGGTTAATAAAAGTTATCAAATATACATAAGTCCATCTATGGTGAGGTTAATCATATATGATTCAAAAAATGTGCTTATACTTCATCTATCTTACCGCTTAATAAAATAAAACTAGTTTTTACTAACCATGGACTTCATGTTGGCCAGAGGTAGGCGATAAAGGCCTATCACACTTTGGTTGTGGGTTTGATTCCCACAACCTTTTCGATGCGACGAGTTGTCGCCCATCCTGCAGGTTGTCCTTTTTCTAAAACTATACTTTTATAAAATTCTAGAAAAAAACGTTATCCTTATAAAATACTATATAATTTTCAACTTAATCCATTCCAAACATTAGGCTTATCAAAAATACTTCTGTCCGATCTCATAGTATAATGATAACAATTACTAGAAAAGTCATCTACCAAGCATGTGAACACCATCATCTATCTCCCATATATCATAAGATATATCTTGTTGGTCACATTACAAATATTTGAATACCATAATCATGTATTCTCATTGAAAATGAAAACTCATTCAACATTAGTGAAAACATGAATGCTGTCAAAAGTTAACTCTTTCCACATACCAAAATCCCAAAATTTCTATATAATCAAACTATGATATCACTTTGCCCTTATATTAGTCATGAGCTCATAATTACTATAAAAAATTTCATTTTCTCCTTATCCCTTAATTATGCGCATATCATCTGGTTTCAAAAAATATTTCAATCACTTTTCATGGTTACCGGTACCATATAATTATTAAAAACCTCAATAAACCAATACATAGATATTCCAATATTCCACAGTACTATAAATGAGATTCCACAACAATATTTCAGAATCCCATTACATAAACACATAATCATTCCACTACATCATTGTCATACTCATCATCTCCAATAGTGATCGCATGTGACTTCCCTTTATCCTTTTCCTTAAGATGTTGTTGAGGTCTATCATCATTAAACCTTGGAATTGGGCATTGGTTATCATAATGCCCCATTTCCTTGCACTTGAAGCATTGGACTGTTGGTGGTGCATTCTCTGTAGTCTTTTCTCTATTCTCATCATTAGATACCTTTTTCCCATTACTTCGACACTCAGTTGCTCGATGACCTTATTTTCCACACCTAAAAAATTTTCTAGTCCCTTTAAGAAAATCTCCACCATACTTCTTTCCACACATTTAGCATAACAAAACATTCATCTTCTTTTCACCATTGTTTAGAGATTTTTCCTTGAACTCTGTCTTTCATTTCTTGTCAAAACCATTGGATGGATATGTTACACCAACTTCTAGTTCTACCTTTATAGCACAACACACAATTTCTTCATTTCTACTGAAGTATCTTATAGCTAATTCCCCTAGAAGACTTGGTTTTAATCCACTAAAGAATCTATCAACATTACTTTCATGTTGGATGATAAATCCAGATGCATACCATGAAAGCCTTGTAAAATTAGCCTCGTATATACCAACATATTCATCATACTTTTTCTTAAGCTTAAGGAACTCCTTTTCCATCTTTGTTCGAATAATACGAGGGATGTACTTATTGAAAAACAATTTCTTGAACTCGCCCCATTCCATGGATTCAATTTCATCTGGAGGCCTTGTATTTTTAACTAGAGTCCACCACTAGTATTCTACACCTTCTAACTGTTAAATAGCCAAAATGAATTTTTCATGCTGTGAACAGAAAAGTATCGAAAATATCTTTTCAATGGTACAAATCCATTGTTTAGCAACAAGTGGATCAGAATACCCACAAAAAGAAGGTGAACATTGCCTCATGAAAGACTCAATAGAATATTGTTCCTTTCTCTGCTCATTTGGAAGTCCAAAATGATTCATAGCTTGTGTAAGTATAGCAATAAGATTTTTCACTCCATCTCCCATAACATTGGTTTTTTATAGAGGACATTCATTACATTTTCCATTACATTGATCAACACGGTTCCTTCGGGATCTATCCATCGTCTAAAACTCAAAAAGAAAAGTGTGAGGGAAAAAATTATGCTAGGAAATAAACATAATAAAGGGGGAGTACCTTCAACATATAATATTTTAAGTTTAATTGTAATATCATTACCGTAATTCTAGGACTATTACGTATACGTATAATTAACCTTAGGGACATCCCTAGACATACCTTAGAAATATCTCTAGGGATCTCACTAATGTTTTTTCATCCTAGTTTCCAAAGGTTAACTAAACCTTTCCTCTGATACCAACTATAGAGACCAAAGATTGATGTACATGGATATTACATTACTTTTCCGGAATACTTAATACATAACAAAAAATGACACCCAAGGATGGTAATAGTTTAGTGTCTTTGAAAACTCGGAACATAATCATCTAATCATAGTGAATGATCTTCAATATCTCCCATAATGATCTTCCACTTTTGTTTTCTTACCTATAACCTTTCTTCATATCCTGGGGAAAAGAAAACATATAAAGGGTGAGATCAAATTCTCAGTAAGGGTAAGCATAGAGAAAATAAAACAAACCATATACATTTGAACATAAAAACATGAACATAAAGTTTAAACATCAAGATCTTGATTTGTGAAATAAATCTTAGAGTACATAAGGCATATATCATAAAGGAACATTAATCATGATAAAATATCATGGGAATAAAAAATTTAATTGTGGAAACCATTAATCTCATGATATTATTTCCATAGTAGCCAAGGCATTACTGCCAAGGCCATCATAGTGGACAAAGTCCCTTACAGAATCGAGTTCACTCCTCGTTCCATTCTTATATCACTGAACCAGATTAACTTGCCATTATATCCATGTATATCTCCTAATATATAAATCATTACCCAATGAATTGGAGGGAAATATAGTTCTCACCCATCTCATAATGAAACCATTCTTATGTGAGGCACAAAACAATCATAAATCATTCGTCATAACCCAAAGAATAAAATGGGTTTTATAAACATCATCCCATCATTACATAATCCATATAAAACAAATGGATATCATTTCATCATAATAATAATCAAACTAATTAACTAATAGAGATATTATAATTGAAACATAATCATACTAAATAATGTCATCTTAGATGGAAAACAGTTTTAAAAAAACACTTGAAATTAATTCTTGAGAAAAATATCATTTCTTCTTCAAAATCATTTTATTTTCTCAAAATGCCATGAAATTTTAAAAGAAAATGATTTTATTGAAAATAAAAATGAAATTTTGTAGAGTAATATTCATTTAAATAAGTCATTATAAAACCATAAAAATCTATTCACACCATATAAGTTAAAAACACATTCTTCTCATACTTTTTCCGAAAAAGTCAAAAAGTACCTTATATGGTAACCAAAGGAAGGATTCCATCCATTCAATGTGGTAAAAAGTCAAAAAAAGGTAAAAATGACTTTAACATTAAATGTAATAATAGTAAACATTTTATGAAAACATTTTTAGAAAACAAGGACATGGATGATAAACATAACCCCAGTAAATACTTACGTATAAGAAATCTCGGATAAAAATGAGATTTGAAAAATTATCCCTAACCTTAGCTACGATATGATTTGTACGTATTTTAACCTCCTATATAATGATTTACATAATGTAATTTACTTATTAAATAATCATATTCATTGTTATGATATCATATATGGTTCACTTATGACTTTATATTACCCGTTCTTTTGTAAATTCCATGTTAAAGCAGCATTTTGTGTAAAATCATTTTATTTATCGTACGTGTTTGGAATTTTTGTTCTTTATATTATTACTTATATCCTGATTTACTTAATTCCAGAAGGTAAAAAATTGTTTAGATATAATATATATTCATCATATAAATATATATGATAGATCGATAAATGGAATGAAATACACCGTTCATGGAGACAGTAGACCGTACGTACGCATTAACGTTGTTTTAATTTTCTTATTAAATTGAATGGAAGTAAATGAAATATATATATAAATAAATACAATATAATTATTATTTCATATTTTTTATGATTAATTATTATATATACTTTATAAACATTTTTGAATGGTTAACATGGAGAATGAATGTCATCGCATTGTGGAGACGGTATTTCGTACGTACGCACAAGTGACAATATCATTCTTATGATATTAAAATAATATATAATTGGTTGGTATATCATATATATATAATACCCATAATTTTATATTTATTATTTATATCATTTATACTCATTATTATACCAATCCAAATGATGAAATGTTTAAATAACAAACTACCCCACGACGTGGAGATGGTAAGTCGTACGTACGTACATGTGGTGACTTTTTCATTCATAGGTTGGATAAAATAAATAATATTGTTGTACCATTTTTATAATAACATCAAAATATATAGAATATACTAGAGTTATTATTTTATAATGGAAACAACAAAGAAGGAGGAAGTGGAAGAAGAAAATAACTTGAAATAGGTGGTGAGATATTTACCTCATTTTCGGGTTCTTCCTTTTGATTTGATTAAAAGGGCTCCATAGGTTGGATTTTTGACTAAATTAAGGCCTCTAGTATGAAGGGACTACATTTTATAGGGTATTTGGGTAGGGGTTGGCTGAGCCAAATGGCTTGGGAGAAGTGAATTTTAGAAAAGAGGGAGTTCCCTTTTATAAGAGGGGTGAGGGGCACCTTAGGAAAAAACATAAAATATTATTTTAAAATAAATTCATATTCAGTTTATAATGGATCCAAAGTGACTTATTTCATGGATACGGTGAGGATGGGTCGAAATCCTTTCAACCAATAGGTTTTATAAAAGTTTAGGTTACCATTGTAACCATATCATTTAGATTTAACTCTAAGTTAAATAATATAACTTTTACCATGTCTTCTTATATTCTTACAATATATGGTTAATAAAGTTATTAAAAACTGCCAATAGAACCCAAATTGGTTCATTAATGTCATATATATTATTATATAAGTCTTTTTTCTGAAACGTAGATTTTTTGTAATAGAGTATCAATTAATAATTCAATATTTGTTTTAAAAACTCTTTTTGGTCAATTATGAGAGTATTTGGTATGTTTTTTTTTCTAAATTCATAAAAGCATTATTACATCAAAAATAATTAATCTAACAAACATTAATATGTTATATTAACCTTTAAAATTAGTTTAATTCATAAAAAGTCTCTAATTATATTTATTTGGGTATTTATAATATCAATTATGTTAATATTTCATTAATAAGGTAATTACTGAATCATCATTGTGTCATAAATAAATTAAATTACTTAATTTCTACAAAATATAAATAATATTCCATTATGTATGAAATATTTTTATCTTTATAATAATTATTTATAGTTCAATTTATCTTATGTAAACCCTATATTAAAATTTTTTTACTTATTAAACATTGATTTTAACTCTTTTAACTCTTCTTTTAATTAAAAATAATAATTGTGGTAATCTAATACATGTAGAACTAAATGGTCATATTTTATTCCTAAGTATGTTTTTGGTGTAATTACACTTATACTATATAATTTGGACATTTTTTAGGGTAATAATAATATCATTTTTACCCTTAATTACCCTATTTACATTTAACCGTGGTAAATAAAAGTAAAAAAGTTACTATTCATGAAAAAGTATTTTTATCTTATTGAACAACATTTTACTCCATGATATTAACCGTGTCTCTCGGATTTTTGAAATTCAACTCATAGAAGCGGTAAAATTAAGTTTTATGTACAATTGAAAATTCTCCTAGGAGGTGGGTAAAAGATGGTAAAAAGTCCAATAAAATTTTGATATATCTAAAATTATTATGAAATGACTCCAATGAATTAAATTGAACTTATATAGGTATTATATATCAATTTTGACCTTAAATAAATTTAAATAAAATAAATTATTATTTGAATAAAAAGTCGATTTTAACCAATAAGTTAGAGTTTCCACTATTCATAAAAAATTGAAACTTTTCAGTAAAATACCAAAAATTCACCCTAGGATAATTATGATATTCCGAATCCAAAAATGAAGTCCATTTTGAATGGTAAAATTTATAATATTTCAAAAATTGGGTATTACTATTCATAACTGCTAGTTTATATAATATTTTAATAATATATCGTTGTTTAGTGAAACACGGTATTGCATACTACACACGCTATAGAGGAAGGTCGCAATTGTGTGTAATAAAAGCCAAGTCAGGGCTGCGTATAGTGAAATCTTCCTTTGGTGTTTCGTTTAACATAATCAACACTTATTTCATTTATTCATTAAACAAAATCTATAATTAATATTGCATTGAATAATTTCCACAAAACGAACTTGAAATTGTGTGTAACACGAGCCAAGAATAGTGTTGCATATACTGCAATAAAATACGGTGTTGCGTATAGTACAAGCAAATCTTGGTGAAGCGTACAACAAAAGAAATCAACGAAATTAAAAAGAATCATTATCATAAAATCTCGGGGTGTTACAAGGATTCTTTCATAAAACCATATTTAATTCAAATATAAAAAGGGATAATTATCTCTAAAATTCATGGATGTCATAAAATGTTTCAAAATAAATTTATTTTTATAATTATAATCTCATTTATTTAATACGTTCATTAAAAAGGTAATCATTACATCATCATTGTGTCATAACTAAATTTGTTAATATGATATCTAAATATTATAAATATAATTTAAATATGTAGGAAATATTTTTATCTTTCTAATGACTATTTATAGTTAAAATAATAACTTATATAATCCCATATAAAAACAGTTTTTCTAAAAGTTATATGTTTATGTTACATTTTCTAAAACAGTAAATTAATTTTTATAAATTGTCATGTTCACATACATGTGGCTCCATGGGGTCCCAAATTCTACCCAAGGATGCACATGGTCGGACATGTATCAAAAAATAGGGTTATGATATGTGTTGAGGTAATTTAATATAAAAATAATAATACTTGTTTAACCTTATTTACCAGATTTACCCCTTAACCATGGTAAATATAATATTTACTGAAGTTACTATTCATAGTGTCTAAGAATAGAATTTACTTATTTACACACATTGAACTTTCTGATTCTAAATATAGAATCTATTTCTCAAAATTCAAAACACAGATACTGGATAAATAAATTTAAAATTAATTCCTGTTGTCAAAACCAAAAAGTATGTTTTTAAGAAATAATAACTATCAAAATATTGGAAGATGTTTATATCCAATTTCAATGTGAAATTTCATAGAATGACCAATATTGGATCAAATTATAAAGATATAATCCAATTAAACTTTAGAAACAATTAAAATTATAGTCTAAATATATTAATTAATCATATGAAAAGACTGTTTTGACTTAAAATGCAGTATTTTCACTATTCGTTAAAAATAAAATTTATCAGAAAAATACCCAAAATATATAGAAGGTAAATTATCATGTCTTTCTTCTAAATAAAAAAGTTAATTTTTTCAAATGGTACATATAAAAGTAAAATAATTTAGATTTAAAATGGGTTCACCATCAAATGGAGGTAAAATGATCTTCTAAATATATTAAAGTATTTATGCTTAAAATTGGATTCATTCTCATTTTAACCCACATAATTTTATTTGATAAATGTATAAGAATTTTAAAAACATGTATAATCATTTTGTAGTTAGTTATGTTCAATCCCTCCAATACAATGACAAGACGTCGACAACCATTTAAAATAATATTATTATATTATTTTTCAGTATAACTCAACCTTGTTGGCAACATGGGATTTAGTAGAACTCCATTGTTGCGTGTCCAGTATGCCATCGAACATAGAATCCCATTTAAATTAAAATTAATATTTATTTCAAAAATATTAATAAATATGAAAATGCCATATCCTTTACTTGCCTAGGACGTTAGATCCTTCCACTGTTTTAGAAATTTTGCATTCAAAATTTTTATTCACTTGTCAAATTAGTGGGGGTATTTATCCCTCATAGCATTCTCATATCCCCACGTTGCCTCTTCAACCATATGATTTTCCAACAAAACATTACCTGATGAATTAACATATTCCACAACCCATTCTCTCTTTGATAAAAAATCTATATTGGTTGTTCCTCATAAAAAAGATTCTCTTTCAACCGAACTACCTCTGGACTCAAAACATGAGATAGATCCGACATATACTTTCACAACATTCAAACATGAAAAAAATTTTATACCTAGGATAAACAAAGACGTAAATCCACTCTGTAGCCAACTGATCCAACTTTATCCAGGATTTCATAGGGTCAAATGAACTTCAGACTCAACTTTCCCTTCTTACCAAAACACATCACAGTTTTCCTAGGAGAAGCATTTGGAAAGACATGATCTCCTACCTCATAAGAAAGACCCTTCCCCCGGTTATTAGCATAATGTTTCTGCCTCCTATGAGCTGTTCTCATGTTCTTCTGAATCAACTGAACTATTTCTTCTAACTCATCTACCAATTCTGGTCCCACAAACATCTTTTCACCTACATCATCCCAAAAATCTGGAGTTTGACACTGCTTTCTATATAATGCCTCAAATAGATCCATCTGTATACTAGAATGAAAATTGTTATTATAAACAAAATTCAACCAAAAAATTATGTTTCTCCCAACATACCTAGTAATCCATTGTGTAAGCACGTTGCATATCTTCCATTGTATGAATTGTTCATTATGACTTCCTATCTAATTGAGGATGGAATGCTGTACTAAAATTTAATTTAGTACCCAACGACTTCTGAAGGCCTTTCCAAAAGTTAGAAGTAAACATGGGATCACGATCAGATAAAATATGGAAGAAAACATTACTCTACCTGAAAATCTATTTAACATTAAACTGAGAATGTTGATCTAGAGAAAAAGTATCTCGAATAGGTTGGTAATGAGAAGATTTAATCAATCGATCCATAATAACCCAGATTGAATTTTTACCTAGATATTTCTTTAGTAATTCCAAAACAAAGTCCATGGATATATTTTCTAATTTCCACTATGGCATTGGTAAAGACTGAACCACCCCTTTCGGTAACTAATTCTCTACTTTTTCATGTAGATAATTCAAAAACTTCACAGTAAAGTCAACAATATCTCTTTTCATTCCATCCCACCAATAATACTCTTGACGATCTCTATACATCTTAGTACTGCCATCATGAACTGAAAAAGGAGAACTATGAGCATCACATAACACTTCTTTCTTTAACTATTAATCACAAGGCACACATAATCTATTCCCAAATCTCAAAATATAATCATTATCAATGTTAAATTCATACAACATAACCTTCAGAACCAAATCTACCATTTTATGCAACTGAAATTATTCCTTTTGCGCTTTCTTAATTCTGCCTGATAGAGATGATTTTAGTGACCGATGAAACAAAGATGAGGAATTTCCTACACCAACAAATTATATACCAAATTTCATCAAATAGTTAATCGAATGGTCTTTTTCCAAACATAACATGGTTACTATAGAATTTTTTTTAGACTCAAAGCGTCAGCCACTTTATTTTCCATCACAACATAGTAATGAATTTTGCAATCATAATCCTTTATTAATTTGATCCATCTCTTCTATATCATGTTCAATAATTTCTGAGTGAAAATATACTTCAATATTTTGTGGTCAATATATATTTCACATTTTACTCCATAAAAATGATGCCTCCATATTTTTAAAGAAAAAACAATAGCGACTAATTTCAAATCATGTGTAGGTTAATTTAAATTATATGGTTTAAACTGACCTGAAGCATTAGAAAATTCATAATTGTTCTATATAAGGACAGAACCATGTCCTTTCAAAGAAGTATCACTGTAGATAAAAAATTCACTATCCATGGAAGGTAATGCCAAAACTGGAGTATTCACCAATCTTCTTTTCAAATCCAGAACACAACCATCACATTCTTTTTTCCAAATGAACTTAATACCTTTTCAAGTTAACATAGTTAGTGGGCTAGATAATTGTTCAGACTTTTCATCAAATTTTTAGCAATAACCCGCTAAACCATGAAAGCTATAGATCTCAGTTATATTTTCAGTTATTGGCCATTAATCAACAACTTTTTTTAGCAGGATCAAAAATTATGGAATTTTTTGAAACAATGTGAACAAGGAATGAAATTTTTTGTAACCAAAACTCAAACTTGATAAATTTCCCATACCATTCCTTGTCTTTTAAATTTTTCAAGACAACTCTCAAATTAATTTCATGTTCCTCTTTAATATTGAAATAATCCAAAATATCATAAACAAACACAACCACAATCCTATACATGAACTCATAGAAATATCTATTCATAATATCGATGAATATAGTAGGTTCATAGGTTAACCCCAAAGGCATAACTAAAAATTCATAATGACCATATCTAGTACAAAGTGATGTCTTCAAAATATCTTCTTCATTTAATTTCTGCTGATGTTGCCCCATCCTCAAGTCAATCTTTGAAAAATAATGAGCTCCTTGGAGCTGATGAAACAAATCATCGATACGGGGCCAAGGATACCTATTCTCAACAATGACGTTATTCAATGCTCTATAATCAAAGAAAAGCCCCACTGAACCATATTTCTTTTTAACAGAAAAGATAGGAGAACCCCATGGTGATGTGATAGGTCAAATGAATCCTTTATCTAGTAACTCTTTCTATTGTTTCATGAACTCTAAAAGTTCAATTTGAGCCATTTGATAAGGGGGTTTTGAAATTGGATTAGATTCAAGAACTAAAAAATAGTAAATTCAACATCCCGACTAAGTACAATAACATGAAACTCATAAGAAATAACCTCAAGATACTCCTTTACCACTAACTCATTATTAATCTGAATAGCTCATTTTATTTCAACAATATGTGCAAAGTAAAATTAATTTCCATCTTTTAATAGTATCTCATCTTCCTGATATATTATCGAAAGTATGGGTTCATTCTTGTACAAAAACTGAAACTATTTCTAAAAAGAAACCTCATTAGCTCTATAGTGAATTTTATAATGATAAACAGAAATCCAATCAATACCCAAAATAACATCAAACTCTACTAGAGGCAAAAAAATAATGTTTGGAGGTAGATTCTTTCCGCACACAAGGACATGAAGATTTTTATAATATTTTTTTGTCTCAACATTTTGACCTGGTGTTTTCACCAAAAGTTTGGGATTCATATCTTGATATGGAATTCAAAATGTACTAGAAAATTCCTCAAAATGAATGAATTATTATACCCTAAATCAAACTAAACATTGGCATAATATGAATAAACAAACTATGTACCTGATACTACTTCATTTGATGGGCCAACATCTACTAAAGTAATAGAAAAACATTTCACCAAACCTTTATTATTGTAGTCTGACTGCTTTCCCTCAGTTGAGTTCTTAGTTGGACACTCATTTGCATAAGGACCCATTCCATGGCACATAAAACAATTTACTGAATGAAAATCATATTTTGTCTTACCATTACCCTGATCATTTTCTGTTCTGTTACGAGCCTTATGCCACAGTTTACCACATCAGCAACACTTACCAAAATTCAAAAGGCATTCCCTAGTGTGATTTTTAGACAATTTTGAAAAACAGAGGACATAAATTTCATACCATAAGAATTTTTTTAAGAGTTCTTCCCTTTCGTCTCCCACATTGACCTCTTATTCTATGGTTTTCCAAAGAACACCTGGTCATCGAAAAACCCCATTTCCACATTCTCCGCACATCGAATAGGTTTATCATAAATTTTGAACCCATGAGAAGCTAAAGCCCTAAGATACCTTGGCTTCAATCCTGAGAAAAAATGATTGATTTTACAGTCAATAACTTGTTTGAAATTTGGATCATACCATCAAAGTCGAGTGAATTTTACTTCCAATGCATCCACTGAGTCATCATCCTGCCTCAATTCCAGGATTTTTTTCCATCATAAGGTGAACCACCATAGGAAATAATTTCTCAGGAAATATATCTTTGAATTCATCCTAATAAATATCATCAATCTCCTCATTATCCCTGATATTTTTCACCGTCGACACCACTAATGGGTTTCTCCTTCAAAACGGTAAACATCAAGGTAACCCTTTTGATGTTCTGGACACCCCACGACTTCAAAAATCTTCTCTAGTGCTTTAATCCACCCTTCTACTAGAACATGGTTAGATGATCCTCTAAATTATGGGAGATATTGCCTCATGAATTGATCCAATACTGACATGTTCTTCTGTGGTTGATCTGGATGATAACGTGCATGGATACCACCACCATTTATAGCCCGTGTTAACTGTGCTATCACTACAAAAAAAAATTAGTTCAGATTCTGACCAACTCAAGTTGCTGATTTGGAAGGTTTTCTTCATCCTACTGTAATTCCATCCTAGATTCCTTGTTTCCTTTGTGAAAAACCATTCTGAACAAAAACATATTTTAGAAGAAGCAACATTGTAAATCTATAAATGCTATATTATTTCAATATTACCACAAATTAATTTAAGGATATTAATTTAAAAATATTCTAACTCCTAATGTTGTCTAAACTGACCTTTGATACCAACTGTAAGGCCCCAATCTTAAACATTATATAATCGTGAATTAAGTCAATATATAACAATTAGGATATTGTCAATATGAGAGTTTAAAAGAATTAGCCCATAACTATTATATTACATCATAAATATTATATGTAGACACTAATACTCAATATCTATATTTTCCTAAAATAAAAACTATGAAAAGAAAAAAGAGTTATTTTCCTGATATAAATCTTCTTGTATTCTTTTTTTCTCCTACCCTTATTAATGCCCTATGAAAAACATTTCTAAGACATGAGATGATCATAAAAATCTCACTAAGGTTTGTAAAATATCGAAATAAAACATTCGTCTATCAATACATACAAAACATAATCTCTTTAACATACCTCATTAACTCATATGATTTTTGAATAACACATAGAAATCATAAATCATATAGGTATATTGTGGAATTCATTACATACTTACAATGTAGCTTTCACAGCTACGTTGGGAGTTATGTTTGGAATACCCATCATAGTATATTCCCTAAATCACTTAGGATAAACATTAACTTTTACTTCTATCACATTACCCAATGCATGAGAGAGCTATTTTGGGCTCACCTTCCCTATGTTTATCATGGATTCAACCGTATGCGTAAATAGTCCCTAAGAACCATAACATAATCATAACAGATGGACAAACATAAAGAAAAGATATCATTTCCAAATTGCAGACAGAATACAAAATTTCAATATATTGACAGAATATATCCATTCTCAATATGATTTTCAATAACAAAATACATAAAAATAATATATGGTATTTATTTTCCTTTTAAAAAAATTACTGCTTGTTAAGGAAGACAAATATCAAATAATTCTCGTGGTGGCAGAAAGGTCATTGTAAATGCATACGTTATAAAGAAACAATCCATTTTTCATTCAGTAAAACAATTCATAGAAAAAATATTCCTTTTGAAAGAAATTAAAAGTTAATGTGGTTTATACACTATATTAATGAAATTATTTTATAAATCCAAATATGCCACAATGAAAGGAAATTGAGACGAAGTCCCTTACCTCATGTACGATATGGCTCATTTGTTCTTTAATGTCCTGAATAATAAAATAATGTTCATTTTACATGATTCAGATAATTTTTTACATTTATTATTCCTTTTTTATCCCTTATTAACATTTTATAAACATTACGTAATAAGTTAAGTTAATAATAGTCATTTTTTTGATATTTGGTACCTTTGTCAAAAATAAAATTCATATAATTACAGGTTCTCCATGTGGTCAAAAGGCCATTATATATAGAATGATATTCATGATCATATATATCATATATATCTAGTATATATGTATATATGTATGTATGTATTTATAATAGTAAATAACATTTGGAGTTAAGAAATGAAATGAACTGTTCATGGAGACGGTAAGCCGTACGTATGCATGAATGCTGCTTTCTTTTCTCTTTTGTATTTAATGGAATGAAAACAACATGATACATAGGTATATTAAAATCCTAGTATAAAATAATATATAATTTTATTAACACAAACATTTATAAATTTTATATATGGAATGAATGAGTCATATCACTTTGAAGGGGTGGTAGTCCACACTTCCACAAATAAAATTAACATATTTACCCATTATGGAAATAATAAAGGTATGAAATAAATGAAAAATATAGAAGAATAATGATATTATAAATATAATATATATCACATATAATTATAGTTCTATCATAATGGCCACCATGATAGGAAATATTAAATAATTGAACAATCATCGTTTCGTGAGGCAGTAGTTTGCCGTCCACAGAAACTGTATGTTCGTATCCATTTGATAGAGGTGTGTGGAAGTGAAGTTTTAATATTTCCAATAATTTAATCTTAATATATTTAAGATACTGGTTTTTTTTATAAAAGTATGGAATAAAATAATTTTAGAGGGTTGGAGGTGGAAACTTAAAGAAAATTTCTTGAGAGAAGACGTTACCTTTAAATCAGGCAACTCCTTTTAGTTTGACAAAAGACATTATTTTATTGCCTTCTACTCAATGTAAAGGTTCTAGGTGGAAGAATGGTCTTGATAGATTTGAGTAATGGGTTATAGGTGGAGGCCTTTTATAAGAGGGAGGAGGGGCTCTTTTAGAAATTTAGAAATTATTATTTTATTATAAAATGGATTTAGGTTTCAAAAGGTCCAAAACTCATTAAATTCATTGATAAGATGAATATAAGTAGATATAAAATCATCTTATAATAATTTGACAGGTTTTGGATATTTTTTAATCCTTATCTTTTTTATTTAACCATTTGTTAACTTATTTAACTTTTACCATGTCTTCATGTATATTCATACAATATGGTTAATATATGTACTATAAAATTAAAGTGACCCAAAATGGATCATTAATGAAAATTTTAAAATCATATATGTCATTTGGTTAAATTTTATATTTTTTGGATTTTTTTATCATTTAATAAAATGTCAATTCATTTAAAAACTCATTTATGTCAATTTATATACTATTAATATCATGTATTTTTTAAAAATCTAAATAAACTTGATTATATCAAAAAAGAATCATTAATTAAATGATACCAAGTAATAATTATCTCTAAAATTTGTGGATTTTATAAAATGTTTAAAAATAAATTTATTCTTATATTTATAATCTCATTTATTTAATAGATTCATTAATGAGGTAATCATTACATCATCATTGTGTCATACATAAATTTATTTATATGATGTCTAAAAATTATAAATAAAATTCCAAGATGTAGGAAATATTTTTATCTTTCTAATTAATATTTACAATTAAAATGAAAACTTATATAATCCCATATAAAAATTGTCTTACTAAAATATATATGTTTATGTTACATTTTCCTTAACTTGAAATTAATTTTTATAAAATGTCATTTTAAATTACATGTTGCTCCATGGGGTCCCAAAATTTACCCATGGATTATCATGGTCAGACATGGTTCAAAACATAGGGCTATGAAACGTGTTATGGTAATTTAATATTGTTATAATATTATTTATTACCCCTGTTTACCAAATTTACCCCTTAACCATGCTAATTAAAATATTTACTAAAGTTTCTATTCACAATTCATAAAAATAAAAGATACCTATTTACCCAATTTGGCCCTCATGATTCCAAATAAGGAATCCATTTTATCAAATTCAAAATGCATAAGTTATTGAAATCAATTTAAAATCAATTCCCATTGTCAAAACCAAAAAGCTTGTTTTTAATAAATAATAACTATCAAAATATGGGCACTTGTTTATGTCCAATTTTAATGTAAAATTGATTCCAAAGACCAAAATTGGATTAAATGATACAAATATAATCCAATTAAACATTAAAACCAATTAAAAGGATAATCTATCTAAATAAATAAATCAGATGAAAATATAATTTTGACTTAAAATGTAGTATTTTTCATTATTCATTAAAAATGAACTTTATCCAAAAAATACCAAAAACCTACCGAAATTAAATTTTGATTTCCCAATTCTAAAAAAGTTATTTTTTTCAAATAGAACATATTAATGTAACAATGTCTAGATTTAAAAGGGTTTCTCTTTCAAAAGTGTGTAAAATGACCTTTTAAAAATATTAGTTTTAATGCTTAAAATTTGATTCATTCTCCTTTGAAGCATCTAAATTTTATTAGATAAATGTAATGAAATTTAAAAATCATGTATAGACATATTTTATTCAGTTCTATTGATTCCCTTGAATAAAATGGCTAGGTGTTAACTAACATTTAATATAATATTATGTTATTATTTTTCAGTATGCCTCAGCCTTGTGTGAAACATGAGATTTAGGAGAAACCCATTGTTGCGTGTCTGGCACGCCATCGAAGATAGCATCCCGTTAAAAGTACAATTAATATTTAATTCAAAAATATTAGTAAATATGAAAATGTCATATCATTTTTGTACATGGGATGTTACATCCTATCCACCTTTTGGAAATTGCGCTCTCGCATTTTTTATTCACTTATCTAATATGTGGGGTATTTATCTTTCATTGCATTCTCATATTCCCATGTTTCCTCTTCAACCATATTGTTTTTTGAAAAAACACATTACCTGATGAATTACCTTATTCCAACGAAAATTCTATCTTCGGTCAAGAATCAGGATTGGTTGTTCCTCATAAGAAATATTTTATTCCAACTTAACTAACTCCAGACTCAAAAAACGAGATGAATCCGGCATATAATTTCTTTACATTGAAACATGAAAAACATTGTGTGCCTGGGATAAACATGGAGGGAAAGCCACTATGTTGGAAACTAATCCAACATTCTCCCAGATTTCATAGGGTCCAATGAACTTCAAACTCAACTTTTCCTTCTTACCAAAACGCATCACACTTTTCCATGGAGAAACAATGAGAAAGACATGATCACCTACATCAAAAGAAATATCCTTCCTCTGGTTATTCACATAACCTTTCTTCTTACTATGATCTATTCTAATGTGCTTTTTAATCAACTGATCTTTTTCTCCCAACACATCTACCAATTCTGGTCCCATCAAATTCATTTATCATACTAAATCCCAAAAAGCTGGAGATCGACAACGCTTTACAAATAATGCCTCCAATGCAGCTGTAACATCCCAAGTAAATAATTAATAATACATTTGAAAGTTTATTAAATTTTGTAAATAAATATTAATTTTAATTTAAAGGGTATTCTATGTTCGATATCATACCAAATACGCAACAATGAGTTTCTTTGAAATCTTACGTTGCACACTAATAATGAAATTTTATTATTTTAAATGGTTGTTAACAACTAGACATTGTATCAGCGGGAATTAACAGAACTAAATAAAATATGATTATACATGTTTGTAAAATGTTTTTACATTTATAAAATTAAAGCTAGAGGCTTAAAATGTGAATGAATCTAAGTATAAATACTCTAAAATTCTTTAAAAGGTTGATTTACCACATTTTGATGACGAACCATCTTTAAATATATTTTTTTTCATTTATAAATGTTCAATTTGACATGAAAAAATTCTTCTTTAAATTTGGGACAAAAAAATTTACATTGGGTAAGGTTTTGGTATTTTTATGATAATGTTAAATTTTAATGAATAATGAAAATACTGTATTTTAATTCAAAAGTGCCTTTTAATATAATTTATTTATATGGATATATTATCTTTTTAATTTGTTATAAAGTGTAATTATATTATATTTTTACTAGTAAATCCAATGTTGGACATTTGAATTAATTTCAATTTGAAATTGTACATAAACAAGTGTCAATCTTTTGATTGTTATTATTTCATAAAAACATGCTTTTTGTTTTGACAGCGGGAATTAATTTTGAATTAATTTATTCCTTTTCAATGCTTTGAATTTAGAAAAATGGATTCCATATTTGGAATTATTAGGTCCAAATTGTGTAAATAGGTAACTTTTAGTTTTAGAAATTTTAAATATTTAGGCCAGTAAATATTTTATTTACCATGATTAAAAGTTAAATATAGTAAATAAGGGAAAGATATAATATTATAATAATAATAAATTACCATAACATGTATACTAATCATATTTTCTAATAAATATCCGTCCATGGGCATCCTTGGGTCGAATTTGGGACCCCATGGAGCCACCTGGGAGTAATAAGGACAATTTATATTAATTAATTTAAATTAAAGACAAAGATGACATAAACAAATATCTTTTAGTAAATCAATTTTTACAGGTGGTTATATAAAATATCGTTTCAAATATAAATACTCATAGGAATTATAAAAATATTTCCTACATCATGGTATTTTTGTTATAATTTTTTTCCATCATATAAATTATATTATCTGTGACACAATAATGATGCAGTATTTACCTAATTTTAAACGAATTAAATAAATAAGATTATAAATATTAAAATAATAACAAAAAATTGACCAATTATTATTGTATTATTTTCTTTATACCATGAGTCATCTTAAATTTTACTTTAATGATTATTTCCCCTTTTTAAACTAAACATGGGTTTATTATAAAATAATTGTTTCAATCTTTCCTAAAGAGCCCCTCCTCTCCCTTATAAAATGCCCTCACCTCTAATTCATTCCTCGCACTTATAAAGATTTTGGATTGTAAAACATCTGCTTCAATAAGATCCCAAGACCGCTCTCTTAATCCTAGAATCATTTAATTATGTAGAAAACACTTCAAGAAACCCTTTTGGTTCAAACCAAAAGGAGTTACCCGATTTAAAGGTAATGTCTTCTCTTAAGTTTTTTTGTTTTATTTTACTTCTCCAACCTCATAAAATCTTTTTATTCATTTATTTTATATCAAAACCAATATCATAAATATACTAGGATGTTTTTATGAGATGTATTTGAACTAAACAGACACACACCTCCATCTAATGGATGAAGAACATACTGTTTTTGTGAATGACAAACTAACGCCTCACGAAGTGATGATTGTTCAATTATCTCCTACCACCTCTCATGGTGGCCATTAATATAGTAATGTATTCATATATGATATATATTTTGTTTATATTTTCTTTATGGAACTGTATTTTTCATTTATAGAATACCTTTATTGTTTTCATAATGGGTAAACATGACATTTTCATTTGAGGAAGTGTGGACTACCAACCCCTCAACGTTATATGACTCATTAATGCCAAATGTGGGATGTATAAAGGATAGAGTTAATGGTTTTATATATGATATTATAATTGAATTATAATATACCTAGGTATCATTATGTATTTTTTATAATAAATTACGAAATAGAAATGAAAGTAGAGTTCATGCATACATACGGCTTACCGTCTCCATGAACGGTGCATTTCATTTCTTATCTCCAAATGTTATGTACTATTACAAATATAAATATATACTGTATATATATGATGTATATGATTTCTAAAACATTAATATCATTCTAGAGATAATGGATTATTGCCGACCTAGGAAACTTGTAATTATAAGGTGTTCATTTTTACACAAGTACCAAATATCGATGAAAGAACCGTTAATAACATATATGATTACATAATATTTATAACATGCTAATATTTTATATAAAAGGAATAATTAACATGAAAAATGTTCTTAAGTAATTATAAATTAACTTTAGTTTATTATTCATGAGATTAAAGAATGATCTGGTCAAGTCGGACACGAGGTAAGGGACTTCATCTCAATCTTTTTTTATTGAGGCATATATTGTTTTATTCTCAACTTTTTTTATACAGTGTATAAATACCTTTGACTTTTCATTCAAAAGGAATCATTTCATACAGTTCATTTAACTAAATGACAAAAAATAATGTTTTTTTAATGTAAGTGGTGACAACGAAACTTTCCGCCGCCGCGAGTATTATTTGTTCTTTGGTTTCCTTAACATGAAAAATTGTTTTTAAAAGGAAAATAAATACCATATAACCTTTTATGTATTATTTTATTGAATATGGTTTTGATAATGATTTTTTATGTCAATATATTTAAATGATATATTGTGATTAGAATGTGGAAGTGTTATCTTTCCGTTATTTTATTTGTTTTGAATATGTTATGGTTCTTGGGATTTGTTTACATATACGGGTTGTTCTGTGATAATCCTAGGGCAGGTGAGCCTGAGATAGATCTCTAATGCTTTGTGTAACATGATGGAGGTAAAGATGAATGTTTCTCCTAAGATATTTAGGGAATATACTATGATGTAAATTCCAAATGTGACTCCCTACGTAGCTGTGATAACTACAATGTAAGTATGATATGGATGCCACAAGATAACTTTATGATTTATGTTTTCTATATGTTATTAATAAATCATATGATTTAATGAGGTATGTTAAAGAGCGTATGATATGTATTTAATGATGAGCTAATGTTTTGATTCTTTGTTTTATAACCCTTACTAATCTTTTTATACTCATCCCATGTTTTGAAATGTTTTTCACAGGATTTAAAGATGAATAGGGTAAATGATGGGATCAAGGAAAATCCATTCTGTTAAAAACTTTGAACTAGACATGACACTTTTTTTCCAGAGTTTTTATTTTGTGAAAAAATTGGAAAATGAGTAAAAGTGTCAACTTTTTAATCTTTTGAGATGTAATAGTTAGGTACTAATTCTCTAAAAATCTAAACCTGAAAAGATATTCAATGTGAATTATTCATTTAATTCAATATTATGTAATTTTTTAATGCCGAGTCCTTATAGATGGTATCAAAGGTCAGTTTTGTTAAATTTATGAGTTCAGGTATTGTTAAATTAATATCCAGAAATTAGTTTATGTTAATATTGAAATGATATAGCATTTATAGATTACCATGATTCTTTTCCTAATATATTTCTTTTGTTTAGAATGGTTTTTCTAAGGGGAAATAGGGCAGATATGTTGGGATGACATCAGGAGGAAGACAACCATCCAAATCAACAACTTGAGATGGTCGGAATTCGAACTGAATAGTTTGTTGCAGTGATGGAACAGTTGACTCGGGCTATAAATGGTGGTGATATCCATGCACGAGATCAGCTAGATCAACCACAGAGGAACATGTCATTAGTAGAACATTTCATAAGGAAACACCCCCATCATTCAAGGGACAATCTGACCCTATTCTAGCATAAGGTTCGATTAAAGCACTGGAGATAATTTTTGATTTCATGGGGTGTTTAGAACACCCAAAGTTTAGTCTGGTTGTTTACCATTTTGATGGTGAATCTGATCAGTGGTGGCCGATGGTGAAAAATATCAGCAATAGTGAATAGATTGATGCTCTTGATTGGGAAGAATTCAGTGGTATGTTCCATGAGAAATATTTTCCTAAGGTGGTTCGACATAGGATTGAAAAAAATTCCTAAAATTGAGGTAGGAGGATGACTCAATGGCTGTTTATGAACCAAAATTCACTCAACATGAAAGGTATGCTCCGAATTTCATACGAGATCCTGGTAGTAAAATCAACCATTTCCACTAAAGATTAAATCCAATGTATCGAAGGGATTTAGCTTATCGTGAGTTCAAAAGTTATGATAAACTTTTTCATTATGCGGAGAAGTTGTAAATGGAGTTTGTCAGCGATCACATGTTCTTTGAAAAACAATAGAATAAGAGGTCGAGGTGGAAGATGAAAGAGATGAACTCTTCAAAAAAGTATGGTGGTAAGAAAATTAATTTTAAATTTTTTGAAAATTGTGGTAAAAATAATGATGGGGAATGTATTGAGTTCTGGTAAGTGACACCGATGTGGTAAAATGGGACATAAGGCTCATAATTTCACATAAAAATATCAAGGTAATGGTAAGACCAAATATGATTTACAGTCAGTAAAATGTTTCAAGTGCAATGAAATGGGTCATTATGCAAATGAGTGTCCAACGAAGAACTCAACTGAGGGAAAGCATCAAGACAAAAAGAAAAAAGGGGTAGTGAAATCCTTTGCAACTACTTCAGCAGATGTTGGTCCATCAAATGAAGTAGTATCAGGTACACTATTTTTTTGTTCAGATTATGACAATATATTGTTTGATTCAGGGTCTACACATTCATTTATTTTTTATAAATTTTATAGTAAATTGGGAATTCCATCTCATGATATGAATATATAACTTATGGTAAAAAAACCTGGAGGAAATGATGGGACAAAAATAAATTATAACAACCATCCTGTCCTTGTGTGTGGGAAGAATCTAACTGAAAATCTTATTGTTTTTCCTCTAGTAGAGTTTGATGTTATTTTGGGTATGGATTAGATTTATATATATCATGATAAAATTGACTGCAGAGCTAAAGATTTTTCTTTTCAAAAATATTTTCAGTTTGTGTACAAATATGAACCCTTGCTTTTGATAACATATTGGGAAGCAGAGAAACTAGTAAAAGATGGAAATGAATGTTACGTTGCACATATCATTTAAAATAAAGTAAGTGTTGAGATTAATGATGTTCCAGTGGTAAATGAGTACCTTGATGTTTTTGCTGATGATTTTCCTTGTATTATACCTTATCGAAATGTTTAATTTAATGTTGAATTAGTGTCTGATGCTAAACCAATTTCAAAACCCCCTTATAGAATGGCTCATATTGAACTTTTAGAGTTAAAGAATCAATTGGAGGATTTATTAGATAAAGGTTTCATTCGACCTATAACATCACCATGGGGTGCCCCTGTCTTATTTGTTTAAAAAAAGATGGTTCAATGAGACTTTTAATTGATTATAGAGCAATGAATAACATCACTGTTAAGAACAAGTATCCTTTTCCTCATATCCATGATTTTTTTATCAGATCCAGGGAGCTCAGTATTTTTCGAAGATTGATCTGAGGTCGGGGTTCCATTAGTTAAATGTAATGGAATCAGAGATTATGTAGACTGAATTTCATACTAGATATAGACATTATGAATTTTTAGTTATGACTTTTGTATTAAACAATGCATTTGCTGTATTCATGGATCTTATGAACAGAATTTCCCAGGAGTTCTTGGATAAGTTTTTTGTTCTGTTCATTAATGATATTTTGTTTTTTCTAAATGTAAAGAGGAGCATGAAAGTCATTTAAGGGTTGTCTTGAAAACCTTAAAAGAAATTAAACTGTATGGGAAATTCAGAAAGTGTGAGTTTTGGTTATAACAATTTTCATTCTTGGGTCACATTATTTCAAAAAATTTCATAACTGATGATCCTGCTAAAACAAAATTTGTTAAAGTGTGGCCAAGAACAACAAATATTACTGAGATTCGTATTTTTCTTGGTTTGGTAGCTTATTACCGACAGGTTGTTAAAACGTTTTCAAGGTTATCTATTCCAATAACTAAGTTAACTCAAAATGGTGTTAAGTTCATCTGGACAAAAGAATCTGATGATTGTTTTCAAGAATTGAAAATAAGTTTGGCGAATGCTTTTGTTTTGGAACTGCCTTCAAAAAATGTTGAGTATGTTATCTACAGTGATTCTTAGTTGAAAGAACTTGGATGTGTCCATATGAAAAATGATCAGGTAATTTATTATGCTTCACGTCAGTTGAAACCTCATGAGTTAAATTACCCTACACATGATTTGGAATTAGCTTCTATTGTTTAGGATTTAAAAATTTGGAGGCATCATTTTTATGGATTGAAATGCGAAATATATACTGACCACAAAATTTTGAAGTATATATTTACTGAAAAATAATTGAACATGAGACAGAGGAGATGGTTGGAATTAATCAAAGATTATGATTACACGATCCATTACCATTTAGGAAAGGAAAATAAAGTGGCTGATTCTTTGAGTCTAAAAAGTAATGCTTTACTAACCATGCTACATTTGGAACGAGATCCTTTGGTTTTTGATTTGATGAACTTTGGAATAGAAGTTGTTGGTTCAGACCATTCTTATATTTTGTTTCTGGTGTCTATGGAATCATCTCTATCAAACAGAATTAAGCGAGCACAAAATAAAGATTTTGGGTTACAGAAAAAGGTAGATTTGGTTAAGAAGGTAAGTTTCCTGAATTTAACAGTGATAATGATTGTGTTTTGAGTTTTGGAAAAAGATTATTCATGCCTTTTGATTCAAAGTTGAAAAATTAGTTGCTATGTGAAGCTCATAGTTCCCCGTTTTTAGTTAATCCTGGAAGTACTAATATGTACAAAGATCATCAGGTGTATTACTGGTGGGATGGACTGAAAAAATATAATTCTGATTTTACTCTAAAGTGTTTGACTTATTAGTAGGTTAAAGCAGAGCTGCAGTTACCGAAAGGGACACTTCAGTCATTACTGGTTCCAGAGTGGAAATGGGAAAATATATCCATGGACATCATTGTGGGATTAACAAATACATCTATAGGTAACAATACAATCTAGGTTACTATTGATCAATTGACTAAATATGCTCATTTACATCCTATTGGAGATACTTTGTCTCTAGATCAACTTTCTCAGTTGTATGTTTATGATATAGTCAAATTGAATGGTGTTCCCATATACATTGTATTTTATCGTGATCCTAGGTTTACTTGTAAATTTTGAAATGGCCTTCATATGTCGTTGGGTACTGAATTAAATTTTAGTACAACTTTTCATATTCAATCAGATGGTAAGTCAGAATAAAAACTTCAGTCCTTATAGGATATTCTATGAGCTTGTTCACTAGATTACCAGGGAAGTTGGGGCCAACATATTTCTTTGGTTGAATTTTCATATAATAACAGTTTTCATTCCACTATTCAGATGGATCCATTGGAGGTATTATGTAGAAATCATTGTCGAAATCCAGCCTTTTGGGATGAAGTAGTTGAAAGAAAGCTGATAGGACCAGAATTGGTAAAAAAGATGTTAGACAAAGTTTAGTTGATTCAGAAGAGCATGAGAAAATCTCAGAGCATGCAGAAACGCAATGCGGATAACTGAAGGAATGATCTATCTTTCCAGGTTGGTTATCATGTCTTTCTCAAAGATTCTCAATGGAAAAGTGTGATGCGTTTTGGTAAGAATGGAGTGAAGAATCTGTGGTACATTGCACCTTATGAAATCCAGTAGAAATTAGGAGCAGTTGTGTACATAATGGATTTACCCCCAAGATTATCTCAGGAACACAACGTTTTTTCTGTTTCAATGTTGAGAATGTATATGCCAGATCCATTTCATGTTTTGAGCCCAGAGGTAGTTCAGTTGGAAGATAATTTCTCCTATGAGAAACAACCAGTCTAGATTCTTGAGCATAGAGTGAAGGTGTTGCAGAATAAGGTAATATTTTAGGTAATGGTTTTGTGGAAAAACCATATGGTTGAAGAGGCAATGAGAGAATCTGAAAATTTAATGAGGGATAAATACACCCACCTATTGGATAAGTGAATAAAAACTACGTGCATTCAATTCCTAAAAGGGGGGAAGGATGTAACATCCCATGTAAATAAATTATAATACATTTTAATGTTTATTAATATTTTTGAATTAAATATTAATTTTACTATAAATGGGATACTATGTTTGATAGCGTACCCAATACGCAACAACGAGTTTCTTTGAAATCTTACATTGCACACATATAATATAATATTATTATTTTAAATGGTAGTTAATGCCAAGCCATTGTATCTATGGGAATGAATAGAACTATCTAAAATATTGTTATACATATTTTTAAAATGTTTTTACATTTATCTAATAAATGTTATAGGTTAAAATGTAAATGAATCTAAGCATAAATACTCTAATATTCTTTAAAAGGTCGATTTACCACCTTTTGATGAAGAACCCTCTTTAAATCTAGTTTGGTCATTTATATATGTTATATTTGATAAGAAAAGATTCTTATTTAGATTCAAGACATCAAAATTTACTTTGGGAAATTTTTTTATATTTTTATGATAAAGTTCATATTTTAATGAATAGTCAAAAATACGGTATTTTTATTCAAATGTGCCTTTTAATATAATTTATTTATATGGTTAGCTTATCTTTTTAATTGGTTATAATGTGTAATTAGAATATATTTTTACTAGTTAATCCAATGTTGGACATTAGAATTAATTTTACTTTGAAATAGAACATAAACAATTGTCAATCTTGTAATATTTATTATTTTTTAACAACATGCTTTTTGTTTTGAAAGCGGGAATTAATTTTAAAATAATTTCTGGCACTTCTATGTTTCGAATTTAGAAAAATGGATTCAATATTTGGAATTATAAGGTACAAATTATGTATGTAGGTTACTTTTATTTTTAGACATTTTAAATATTTAATTCTGTAAATATTTTATTTACCATGATTAAAAGGTAAATATTGTAAATAACGGTAAGATATAATATTATAATAATATTAAAATACCTCTAACATGTGTCCTGATCCTATTTTATGATAAATATATGACCATGTCCATCCCTGGGTAGAATTTGGGACCCCATGGAGCCACATGGGATAAATAATGACACATTATATTAATTAATTTAAAGTGAATACAAAAATGACATAAACAAATAATTTTTGGTAAATCAATTTTAATAGGAGATTATTTCATTTATCGTTTTGAATATAAATATTCATTAGAAAGATAATAATATTTTCTACATCATGGAAACTGTTTTATAATTTTTGGACATCAAATATATTAAATTATTTATGACAAAATAATGATGCAGTATTTACCTCACTAATAAATGATTTAAATAAATATTATTATGAATATTAAAACAATATCCAAAACAAGTAAAATTCTTATTGGATGATTTTATTTTGACCATGAGTTATATTATCTTCCAATTTAATGATTACTTGACATTATCAAACTGAAGAGAATTTTATAATAAAATAATTGTTTCAAACTTTCATAAAGAGCCCCTCCTCTCCCTTATGAAAAGCCTTCACTTATAACTCATTACTCACACATATCAATCCTTTGTATCATACACCCTCTACTCTAATAATCTCTTAGGATCCCTCTCTTCATCCTATAAGACTTTCCTTAGGCAGAAATCACTTCAAAAAAACCTTTTGGTTCAAATCAACGGGAGTTACCCGATTTAATGGTAAAGTCTTATCTTAAGTTCTTTGGTTTTATTTTACTTCTCCAACCCCATAAACTCTCTTTATTACATTATTTTATAAAAAAAACATTATCATAAACATACTAGGATGTTTTTATGTGATGTATTTGAACTACAAGTACACACACCTCCATCTAATGGGTGAAGAACATATTGTTTCTCTAAATGAAAACCTAACGTCTCACGAAGCGATGATTGTTCAATTATCTCCTACAACTTCTCATGGTGACCAATAAGATGGAGCTGTATTTATATATGATATAAATTATTTTTATATTTTATTTATGCTTCTGTATTTTTCATTTAGAGCATAACTTTATGGTTTCTATAGTGGGTAAACGCGATAATTTCATTTGAGGAAGCACAGACTACCGCCCCCTCAATCTGATATGACTCGTTAATTCCATATGTGGGATGTATAAAGGATATAGTTAATGGTATTATATATGATATTATACTGGAATTATAATATACCTATGTATCATTATGTTTTAATTCCATTAAAGTACGAAATAGAAATGAAAGTAGCGTTCATGCGTACGTACGACTTACTATCTCCATGAACGGTGCATTTGATTTTTTATCTTCAAATGTTATGTATTATTATAAATAAATATATATATACAAGTTATATATGATGTATATGATATATAAATTATTAATATCATCTTGGATATAATGGATTTTTGATGACATGGACAACTTGTAATTATAAGGTATTCATTTTTACTCAAGTACCAAACACCGAGGAAACAATGGTTAATAAGTTAAATGATTAAATAATGTTTATAACATGGTAATAAGTGATATAAAATGAATAATAAACGTAAAAAAGGTTCTTAAGAAAGTATAAATTAACTTTATTCTATTATTAAAGAGATTAAATAATGATTAGGTCAAGTTGGACACGAGCCAAGGGACTTCGTCTCAATCTCCTTTCATGAAGGAATATTTTTTTTATTCAAAACTTTCTCTTATATGGTTTATAAATAACATTGACTATACATTCAAAGGGAATCTTTTTTATGAGTAATTTTACTAAATGATAATAAATGAATGTTTCTTTTTAACGTAAGCGGTGAAAACGACTTTTTCTGCTGCCACAAGTATTATTTGATCTTTGGCTTCCTTAACAAGCCACAATGTTTTTAAAATAAAAAAATACCATATACTCTTTTATGTATTTTGGTATTGAATATGGTTTTGGTAATGGGAAATTTATATAATTAGTTTTAAATGATATATTGTGATTATAATGTGGAAATTTTATATTTCATTTATGTTTATTTATGTGTTCTTAATATGATATGGTTATTGGGAATTGTTTACGTATATGGGTGGTTCCGTGATAAACATAGGGAGGGTGAGCCTGAGATAGCTCTCTAATGAATTGGGTAACTTGAAGGAGGTAAACATGAAAGTTTCTCCTAATATATTTAGGGAATATACTATGATGGGTATTCTAAATGTAACTCCCTACGTAGCTGTGATAGCTAGAGAGTGTGTATGATATTGATGCCACAAGTTACCTTTATGATTTATATTTTCCTTGTGTTATTCATAAATCATATGATTTCATGAGGTATGTTAACAAGCTTATGTTATGTATGTAATGATGAACTAATGTTTTCATTCATTGTTTTATATCCCTTTCTGATCTTATTATTCTCATCGCATGTTTTGAAATATTTTTCATAGGACTTAAAGATGAATAGGGTCAAGGATGGGATCAAGGAAAAGTCATGCTGTCTAAAATAGGGAAGTAGACATGACTCTTTTTTTCAAGATTTTTTATTTTGAGAAAAAATTGAAACTAAGTAGAAGTGTCTACTTTATAATCTTTTGAGATGTAATAGTTGTGTCCTAATTCTCTAAAACTCTAAACCTGAAAAGATCATCAATGCTAATTATTCATTTAATTCAATATTATGTAATGTTTTAAGGTTGAGGCCTTATAGGATCCTTCTGTATACTGGAATGAAAAAATTTATTTTACTAAAATTCATCCATAAATTGATGTTGGTCGCAAATTCCCTGGTAACCCATTGAGAAAGAACATAGCATATCATCCAATGCTTTAATTTTTCATTCTAACTACCCATCGTGTTGAGGATGAAGAGATGTACAAAAAATTAATTCAGTACCCAATGACTTCTGGAGGCCCTACAAATGTTATAAGTAAACATGGAATTGTGATCAGATATAATGGAGAGGGTAACTCTATGCTTCTTGAATATATATTTAATATACAATTGAGAAAGTTGATCTAGTGAGAAAATATCTCGATTAGGTAAGAAATGAGTAGATTTCTTCAACCGATCTATAATAACATATATTTCATTATTACCTCAAGATTTCATTGGTAATCCATCAATAATGTCCATGGATATATTTTCCCATTTCTACTCAGGCATTGGTAAAGGTTTAACAATAACTTTTGATAACTTATGATCTACTTTTACCTATTGATAAGTAAAACACATCATAGTAAAGTCAACAATATCAATTTTCATTCCATCCCACTAAAAATACTCATGAGGATCTCTGTACATTTATTACTCTTAGGATGAACTGAAAATGAGGAACTATGAGCTTCACATAACAACTCTTTCTTTAACTTTGAATCACAAGGCACACAAAATTTCTTCCCAAATATCAAAATACCATCATTATGAATGTAAAATTCATGAAAAATACCCTTATAGAAAACCCCTACCTTTTTCTGCAACTCATTTTCTTCCTTCTGTGTTTGTTTAATTCTGTCTGATAAAGATGATATTTCTGACCCCAGACACAAAAAAACAGAATTTCCTGCACCAAAAAATTATGTGCCAAATTTAATCATATCGTTAATCAAAGGATCTTGTTCCAAACATAACATGGTTAATGTATCACTAGTTTTTCGACTCAAAGTGTCAACAACATTATTTTACTTTCCTAGATGGCGATGAATCCTTCAATCATAATCCTTGATTAATCCATCCATCTCCTCTTTCTCACGTTCAATTCATTCTGAGTGAATATATACTTAAATCATTGGTAGTAAGAATATATTTCACATTTTACTATATACAATATATGCATCCAAATATGTAGAGCAAAAACATCATCAGCTCCCAATCATGTGTTGGGTAATATAACTCATATGGTTTCAACCAACGTGAAGCATAACCAATTAAATGATCATTCTGTATAAGGAAACAACCTAATCCTTCAACGAGGCATCACTATAGCTAACAAATTTACCATATCTGGATGGTAATTTCAAAACAAGAACATTCACCAATCTTATTTTCAATTCTTGAAAACAATCAACACATTCTTTAATCCAAATGAACTTAACACCTTTTTGAGTTAACATAGACTGTGGGCTAGATAACCTTGAATAATTTTCAACAATCCTTCCATAATAACCAGCTAAACCAAGAGAACTACAGATCTCAGTTATATTTGTGGGTCTTGGACATTAATTAACAACTTTTGTTTTAGCAGGATCAATATTTATGTAATTGTTTGAAATAATGTGACCAAGGAATGAAATTTGTTGTAATCAAATCTCATATTTTCTGAATTTCCCATAAAACTTCTTTTCTTTTAATGTCTTCAAGACAACCCTAAAATTACTTTTATGTTCCTCTTTAATTTTGGAATAAACCAAAATATCATCAATAAACACAACCACTATCTTCTCCAAGAAATCATGTAAAATTCTATTTATAATATCCATGAATACAGTAGGTTAATTAGTTAACCGCAAAGGCATAAGTAATAATTCATAATGGCCATATCTATTAAAACATTCGGTCTTCGTAATGTCTCCTTACTTTACATTCAACTAATGATACCCCAACCTTAAGTCAACCTTCGAAAAATATTGAGCTCCTTGGAGGAAATCAAACAAATCATTGATATGAGGAAAATGATACTTTTTATTAACAGTGATGTTATTCAATGCTCTATAATAAATGTATTGTCTCATTGATCTATCTTTATTTTTAACAAACAAGACAAGAGAACCCCATGATAATGTGCTAAGTCGAATGAAGCCTTTATCTAATAACTCATGCAATTGCTTCTTTAAATCTAAAAGTTCAATTTGATCCATTCAATAAGGGGGTTTTGAAATTATATTAGCTTAAGGAAATAAGTAAACAGTAAATTCAACATATCGACCATGTATTATACTAGTAAAAATATCATGATACAAAATTACCACTGGAAAATCTTTAATTTGAACAGTTCATTTGTTTTCAACAATATGTTCATGGTAACATTCATTTCCAAATTTTACTAGTTTATCATCATCTTGATATATTATCAAATGTAAGGGTTAAATATTTTACATAAACTAAAATTAATTCTAGAAAGAAACATATTTATCTCAGTTGTACATCATAGCATGAGAAACAGAAATTCAATCCTTACCCAAAATAACAGCAAACACAACTAGAATAAAAACAATAAGGTTTGTAGCTAGATTATTTCTTCAAACAAGGAAATGAAGGTTCTTATAATTTCTTTTTATCTTAAAGTTTCCTACAAGTGTTTTTACCCCATGTTTTGGATTCATATCTTTAGTTGGAATTCCCAATTTATTATATAATTACTCAGAAATGAATGAATGAGTAGACCCTGAATCAAACAACACATTGGCATAATTTGAATAAACAAACAGTGTACCCGATACTACTTCATTTGTTGGGCCAAAATCTAATAATGTATTTGAAAAAGATTTCACCACACCTTTCTACTTGTAGTCTGACTTCTTTCCCTCTGTTGATTTCTTCATTGGACACTCATTTGAAAAATGACCCATTTCATTGTAGTTAAAACATTTTTCTGAATGTAAATAATATTTTTTTATTACCATTACCTTGATCTTTTTTAGTGAAAATATGAGTCTTATACCCCATTTTACCACATTAGTAGCACTTATCAAAATTATAAAGGCATTCCCAAGTGTTATTTTTACCACATTTTCAAAAACTGTTGACTTTAGTTTCTTACAATCAGTCTTTTATTAGAAGTTCACCACTTTCGTCTACCACATTTACCACATAATCTGTTGTATGCCAAAGAATATCTGGTCATCGCAATACTCCATTTATGCCATCTCCGTACATCGAACAAATTTCTCATTAATTTTCAACTCATGAGAAGCTATATACATTTGATACTTACAATTTAATCCTTAGTACAAATGATTGATTTTAATGTCAAGATCTTGTATGAAATTTGGAGCATACATTTCCAGTCAAGTGAATTTTGATTCAAAAGCAACCACTGAGTCATTATCCTCCCTCAATTCCATGAATTTTTTTCCTTCCTAAGACGAAAACCATTAGGAAAATATTTCTCAAGAAACATACCTTTTAATTCCTCCCAATCAAGATCATCAATCACCTCACAATCCCTAATATTTTTCACCATCGACCAACACAGATCAACTTCACCTACCAAACAGTAAACAAGAATACTATCCTTTTGATGTTATGAACACCCCATGGCATAAAAAAATCTTCTCTAGTGATTTAATCCACCATCCAGCTAGTACAGGGTCAAATGATCCTCTGAATGATAGGGGATGTTCCCTCATGAAATGATCCAATACTAACATGTTCCTTTATGGCTGATCTGGACGATATTGTGCATGGATACAACCAATAATTATAGCCTAAGAAAATTATGTCATCACTACAAAAAATTGTTCAGTTTCAATTCCAACCATCTCAGGTTGCTGATTTGGAAGGTTGTCTTCCTTCTGAGGTGTCCCATCATAGCTTCATTATTTCCTCTGTGGAAAACCATTCTGAACAAAAAAATTTCTTAGGCATAGAGATATGGTAAATCTGTAAATGATATATTATTTCAATATTACCATAAATTATTTCATGTATATTAATATTAAAATATACAAACTCCTAAATTATTCTAAACCGACCTCTGATACCAACTATAAGTCCCCAGCCTTAAACATTACATAATCCTGATGTAAGTCAAGAATTCACATTATGGATATTTTCAGGATTAGTGTTTTAAATAATTAGGCCATAACTATAACATTACATCACACATATTACATGTAGACACTAATACTCAATTTATATTTTTTCATAAAATCAAAACTCTTAAAATAAAACAACAGATCTTCTCTTTATATAAATCTTTTTGAATTCTTTCTTTATCTTACCTTTCTTTATACCCTGTGAAATTTTTTTCAAAGGCTTGGGATGAGCATAAAAAGCTCAGTTGGGGATATAATATAAATAAATATAACATTAGTCTATCAATACTTAAAAAACAAAATCTCTTTAACATACCTCATGAAATCATAATATTTGTGAATAATGCATAGAAATCATAAATTATTAAGGTAACTTGTGGAATTCCTAACATAATTACGTTGTATCATTCATAGCTATGTATGGAGTTATGTTTGGAATACCCATCATAATATATTTCCTAAATATCTTAGGAGAAATATTAGTGTTTACCTTTGTCATGTTATCCAATTCATTGGAGAGCTATCTCAGGCTCACTCTCACTAGGTTTGTTTCAGAACCAACCCTATGCATAAATAATGCCTAAGAACCAGAACATAATCATAACACACGAACAAGAAAAATGGAATTAAATAATTTCCACATCGAGAAGACAATAAAAATTTCAATATATTGATAGAATAAATCTATTATCAAAATCATTTTAAATACCAAAATACGAAAAAAGAGTATATAGTATTAGTTTTCCTTTTAAAAACATTTTGGCTTGTTATTGAATCAAAATATCAAATAATGCTTGTGGCGACGAAAAGGTCATTGTCACTACATAAGTTAAAAAGAAACATTTCATTTGTCATTTAGTAAAACACTTCATAGAAAAAAGATTCATTTTGAATGAAATTAAAATTTAAAGGGGTTTACACAATATATAAAATAAAGTCGTGCATAAATAAAAATTTGCCTCCATGAAAGGAGATTGAGACGAAGTCCCTTACCTCATGTCCGACAAGACTCGTTCGTTTTTTAATGTTTTGAATAATAAAATTAATTTTATTTTACTTGATTTATAAGATTTTTCTTGTTTATTATTCCTTTTATATCCCTTATTACCACATTATAAACATTATATAATCATTTATGTTAATAACGGTCATTTTGTCGATATTTAGTACTTGAGTAAAAAATGAACTTCTTATAATTATTAGTTGTCCATGTGGTCAAAAGTCCATTATCTCTAGAATGATATTCAGGATCATATATATCAAATATATATATTTATTTTATATATACATATATGTGTGTATTTATAATAGTGCATAACATTTGGAGATAAGAAATGAAATTAACAGTTCATGGAGATGGTAAGCTGCACGTACGCATGAAAGCTACATTCATTTCTATATCGTATTTAATGGAATGAAAACTGCATGATACATATTTATATTATAATTGCAGTATATAATCATATATAATTTTATTAACACCATCCTTTATACGTTCCACATATGGCATGAACGAGTCATATCACTTTGAGGGGGTGGTAGTCCGCACTTCCTCAAATGAAATTATCGTATTTAACCATTATAGAAACCATAAAGGTATGCTATAAATGAAACATATAAGAGCATAGAGATGATATTAATATAATATATATCACAAATAAATATATTTCCATCATAATGGACACCATGAGAGGTGGTAGGAAATAATTTACCAATCATTATTTCGTGAGCCAGTAGTTCGCCGTCCATAGAAACAATATGTTCGCATCCATTAGATGGAGGTGTGCAGAAGTGCAGTTTGAATATTTTTCATTAAATAATCCTAGTATTTTTAAGATACTGGTGCAGTTATAAAATAATCTAATAATGATATTTTAGGGGGTTAGAGAAGCAAAATAAAAGAAAAGTATTTGACAAAAGGAGTTACATTAAAATCGTGTAACTCTCTTTTGTTTGAACCAAAATGATATATTGAATTTCCTTCTACCCAATGTAAGGATTCTGGGAGGAATAGAATGATTTTGGGAGATTATTGGAGAATATTATTAATGTGAAAAAGGTATTGAGGGGTGTGATTAATGGGTTAGAGGTGGTGGCCTTTTTTAAGAGGTTGGATGGTCTCTTTAGAATGTTTGAAATTATTATTTTCTTATAAAATTCCTTTCACATTCAAAAAATCCAAAAATCATTAAATATGATGATCAAATTAATAAAAGTCGAAATAAAATTTTCCAATATTAATTTTCTAGGTTTTTTATACTTTTTAGTCCTTATGTTTTTTATTTAACACTTTGTTAACATATTTAACTTTTACAAGGGCTTCTTGTATATTCATACTACATGGTTAATATATTTAATATAAAATACCAAGCAACCGAAAATAGATAATTAATGATATTTTTAACATTATATATGCCACTTGGTTGAATCTTATAATTTTTGAAATATTTTAGCATTTAGTAAAATATTAATTTATTAACAAACACATCTATGTCAATTTATTTACTATTCATGTCATAACATTTTTAAAAATCCAAAACAACTTCATTATGTTGAAAAATATTTATTAATTAAATGATTACAAGTCTCAATTATCTCTAAATTTTGAGGATTTCAAAAAAATATTAAAAATAAATTTAATTTTACATTTATAATCTCATTTATTTAATACATTCATTAATTAAGTAATCATTGCATCATCATTTTGTAATAAATAAATTTATTTATATGATGTCGAAAAAATATAAATAAAATACCAGGGAGTAGAAAATGTTTTATATTTTTAATGATTATATATAGTTAAATTGATAACTTATATAATCCCATATAAATAATGTTTTACTAAAAGATATATGTTTATGTTACATTTTCCATAAATTTATATTTATTTTAATAAAATGTCATTTTCAAATACATGTGGCCCCATGGGGTTCATAAATCGACCCAAGGATTCCCATGGTCAGAAATGTATCAAAAAATAGGGTTAGGACATGGGTTACAATAATTTAATATTATTATAATATTATTTTTTTACCCTTATTTACCAGATTTACCCTTTAACCATGGTAAATAAAATATTTACTGATGTTACTATTCATAATGTCTAAAAATAAAATATACCTATTTAAAAAATATGGACCTCATAATTCCTAATACGGAATAAATTTTTCCAAATTCAAAACAAATGAGATTCATATATTAATTTAAAATTAATTATCATTGTAAAAAAGCATTTTTATACGAAACAATAACTATCAAATGATTGATACTTGTTTATGTCCAATTTCAAAGTGAAATTTCATTCAATGAAAAAAATTGGATTAAATGATAAAAATATAATCCAGTTAAACTTTAAAACAATTTATAATGGTAATCTATATGAATAAATGAATACGATGAAAAGACAGTTTTGACTTAAAATGTAGTATTTTTCTCTATTCATTAAAAATCAAACTTTATCAAAAAAATATCAAACATTTACCCAAAGAATTTTTTTGATGTAGTTATTCTAAATAAGAAGATTATTTTTTCAAATGAAACATATAAAAGTAAAAAAAAAATTGTATTTAAAAGGGGTACTCCCTCAAAATGTTGTAAAACGACATTTTAAAACTTTTAGAGTATTTCTGCTTAAAATTGGATTCGTTCTCATTTTAAGCCCCTGAATTGTATTGGTTAAATGTTAAAAAATATAACAAACATGAATAATAATATTTTATTTATTTTTGTTCATTAAATCTAATACAACAACACGACGTTATCTACCATTTAAAATAATATTATATAATTATATTTTAGTATGAATCAGCCTTGTGTACATCATTAGATTTAAGAGAAACCTATTGTTGAATGTTGGGTATTCCATCGAACATAGAATCCCCTTTAAATTAAAATTAATATTTAATTCATAAACATTAATAAATATGAAAATGTCACATCCTTTACTTACCTTGGATGTTACAGAAACACAAAAAACATTATGGTTTCAGCTATTAATACCATTTAGAGTTCATGAATTACTTATCTGGGTGTATAGTCACATTACATAGTTGAAATTATAGATGTCGTAGTATCTATTTTAATTGACAGTCCTTATAATCATGAAAATCATCTAATTTATTCATCATTTTTGAAGAGTATTCTACTAAAACTTTCTCGACTTCATATTTAACTAACACCCTCACTTCATAACAAAATTCTCATGAAACAAAATTATCCTAATGAGTCAAAATTTCATTACATGATTCCACTAACAATGATGTCAGGTATTCCACATTGAGTAAACACTTAGAATAAAACTCATTATCTCTCTCATTAGTATCTCTTCCATCATTTGGTACTTCCAAAATTCTACAGTAATAATTTATAAGATATAATCTATATTTTCTAACATTAATAACTTCATTATGATATGGTTGACTTTCTCAAATATGAGGTACTTCTTCAACATGATGAGATTCTTTATATTTAGTGTTCATTATTCTTTTATATAATTTACCCAAATCCTCATAATTAGAGTTAATAATAATAGGTTAATTTCTTGGTTATATTTGAATGTTTCATTCTTGAAAAACAGAAAAAAGTCATATGATAAAAAAGCTAGCCTTTCTACATTGTTTGGAACTGGAATAGAAAGAGGAATAACATGTGAACTCTCTTTAAGAGTTATATATTCTTTAGATTCATCATGAACTATGACTCTACAACTCATTTTGATAATAGTATCATATTTACAACTAATTTATCCAAAATCAACACTAATAACTATTGTTTCTACTAAAATAGGTCATTATTACTTGTGGGATGACTCCCCCTGAGTTCAAGTGGTATCGACTTCATCTTTTGTTCTCACGATAACCAACTATTTAAAAGTGAAATTCCACAAAAAAAAATCTTAATAAAGTAATTTCACATATCACTATTAATCCATTATAATAGTAGTTTTATTATTGTCCCAAATAATAACAAATTTTAAAAATATCAAAGTTAGAATTCATACAAAAGTAAAGAATTTAGAAGATTCTTTTTCATATATACCACATGTAAATCATTAGCTATCATACTTGATTAGTAGGATTTTTAATTATAAAAAATATAAAAAATAAATATTCTATAATAAACAATTTTCAAACATTGATTTTTACTAGGTATTGGATGATATGATGAATTTGATAAGAACTTTCTCTTTGGTTTTATGTATATCACTATATTATTCTCCTCATTGATAGAGTCATAAAAATAATTCCTAATATGTAGTGGAAAAAATTACTCTATGAAATGAAATGAAGTTATGAAATCTATGTAGCCTCTATTCAGGCACATGAATGCTTCAGCAATTACTAACGACACCAATGATTTTTTTGGGTTCATGGTTGTAGTGACAATATTTTCATTATCACTAAAATGAAACTCTCTAATGTTGTAGAACTCTCACACTTACCTTTAAAACAAAAAAATATCTCTTCTTCAACAAAACAAATATTCACTTCCCTGATGATTGATGAATTTCTTGAGTAGCATATTAGTTTCATTGTTCCAGGAAAAATTGATTGCTCATCCACTGAGAACATGTCATTATGTTTTTTGCTACTCAACCCTTCTTGAAGAAGGTATATAAGTTCATTTTCTATAATCTATTTTTTAATATAGTTTTATAGAATTTATTTTTCCTATGATTAAGTAATGAAGGATTTAAATAATAGAGATTATAAAGAATTAAATGTTTTTCATGAAGCATTACATGAATTATGGACACACATTGTTTCATATAATTGTAATTGATGGTTTGTGTAGTAATGTTCAGGGTGACTATCACAAAATATAGGCCACTTTACCAATATTTTGATACATAATAATTAAAATAGATACTCTAATTTTTTATATCTAATAATATAAATTAATTACTCACTTAAATTAAGCTTTTCTAAACTATAGAAAAACTAAAAAAATAAAATCAAGAATAAGTAATCAAACCAAATAATGATTTTATAAAATCAAATGTCTTATTAGGAATGGGGTTTTTGTAAAAAATTATGAAAATTTATTTCTAGTAAAAATTAATTATAAATTGATATAAGTTTTTGCATGATATATTAAGAAATGATTTCTAAAAAAAATATTCTTTGTTCTGGAATGGTTTAATATATTCATTGAAGTGATTATAGAATTAGTGTTATCAGATTTGATTAGAACACCTTTAAATTAAATAAAAATTACATTAAGGTGTCTTTCGTCCTCAACACATATTCACAAAAACAACATGCTATAATATATTCACCCTTATCATTTGAAAATGTTACATAGTGTTTTCTCTCACTCTACCATGATACTATGGATTTTACAAGGAAAATACATGTTACAAAGGTGATTTTAATATTGTTTTTAAATCAAAAAAATATATCTATAAATGATGTAAAATTGATTTCATATGTTTTTGGAAAATTTAAAAGAAGGATATATAGTTCCATTAAAATATCTTTGAATACATGGCTGCATTTAAATGAAATTATTTGTTATTTGAGTGAAATATTTCACAAATACATAATGAATAAATAATTATTTTCATTATTAAATTAAGATATAATAATAATCTAATGATTTTTCTATTCAACTTGTTTTAAAATGGTTTCTTACTTTTGACCATATCAAATTTAATGTTGGAGATCATTGGAGTTGTGTAACTCTTACTATCTTCATGTATAAAATCAATAAGTAAATAAAAAAAGTATTATATTTGTTTCATAATATTCGAAACACAATTTATATTTAAAATATTAGAAAATACATTAATTCACCCATCATACTCAAATGAATTACATTGAATAAGTTTTTAAAAATAATTACCTAAATTTTTTATTTGATTTTATGAAAATAAAATCATCAAAATATATTGGAAATAAAAATATATATTAGGAAAATGATTTATTAAGTAATATATAGTATTATATTACTAATACATAATATTATGATAAAATAAACGATCATAATCATTCAGAGAATTGTATTGGTTTTTGAATATCTACATATTAATCTTTGATAAGATTAAAAACTGAATTTTGAAATTCGGAGTATTGAAATCCAATATGTTTTACTACGAAAACATCAACTAATAAAAATACATTGAAAACTTTATATATAAAATTCATATGTTAAAATTGATAATTAATAAAATATTCATATACGAGAAGAATATGTAAATGCTTCTAACCAAGATACATTAGAAATTGAATAATAAAAAACTATTACCTGTTTTATATTATAACCTTTTGAAATTAATATATATTTGTTAATAGTTATCACAAAATTATAATATTTTTTTTATAGAAAATCATTATCTTCTAAATAGAATATAATCATAGGATATTCACACAAAATCTAAAATTATTATTCTTTTAAATTGATTTTACTCTTCTTTTATGGAAAAGGACCATTGTTCATATGATATGCCTTCTTCGATAGATTTATGTTCATGTTGTTATATAATGGTTGTGAAATATACTAGATATCCAATATTTATTATCATTTATACACCATAATATCATATTTCTATAAGTATTTCTAGGGTATGGTCTTTATGATTTATAGTTAACCATTGATATACAATTTCTGGTTTTCTAGTATCAACCATTAATATATTTGTTTTAATGTATGAATGTTCCAAATATTAATTTTTGTGGTTTTTATAGAATGTTTCAGGTCTCATATCCTTGATTTGATCAATTTACCCATCAGTTTGAGCTAATTTGCGATCAAAGGGATCACCTTCGTCAGACATCACATTAGTTTATTCTTCAGTGAAACTTGACCTTTAGTTGAAAGCTATATAGATTTTAGAAGTAGTTGAGTTACCCAACGTGATACCTTCATCATTATATGGGTCAAATATAACAAAAATATCCTTGTTTTTCATAATACAAACCATGCATTCAAATAATTTTAAGTATCCAACCTTTGGTTATCTATTATTTGATATCTACTATAGTGTTTTCATACAAATAGTTTTTAGAATAACTATTTTAATGAAATGATCCATTTTGATAAAATCTTCAGCCCGTAAATGTGTGGGACTGTTATATTCTCAAAATATAGTCATTAAAATTTAATTACAAAGTCATATTACTTCTATCGACAACACCATTCTGTTTAGTAGTCTTGGGGGAAGAGAACAAATTTTTAATTCATTTACTATAGAAATATGAATTATATACATGATTATAAAATTTATCTACATGATCACATATCAATGTCACAAATTTAGAATACTTTTTATTTTTAACTATATTAAATATATTAATAAAAACTAAATAATTATCAATATTTATTATTAAAAAGTATTCTATTTTAGATATTAAAAAATCAAAAATCAACACATAAATAAATAGATTTTCAATAATATGTGGTGTTCTATTAGGTCTAAAAATATTTATATAGATATTTTCATTATGTACCGATATAAAAACCGCTTTATTTAGTTTAAAATATGACTTCTGTTACTTTTCCATTCAACATGTATAAAAAAATTATGCTTATCCCATTTAAGGTCTCTCAATTCTGAAATCAAATGGATATTAGATATATTTTTTTAGTAATTTAACACTGTAATTCCCAATACAATATTTTCCAAATCAATGATTCGTCAAATTTTGAATTAAAAAAATTTACATTTTTTTACACAGGTTGTTAATATCTAAGGGAAAGGAATTATAAATTCTTGGTTCTTAAAACATGAGATATTTATATTTGAAAGAAATATTGATTATTAAAAAATTTATATTAATAAACATAATAAAAATAAAAGGTACTTATCAGGGTGTTCTTTAATCATTCCAAATAAATAGATTGTTTTTTGATAATTGATTAAAAAGTTCCAAATTATCCAATGAAAACTATTTTTCCTTTTTTATTTTCACCAAATGCGAAATATCCTCCATCAATCATATTTAATGATTAAAATTTGAGAAAACACCAATCATTTATCTCTAAAATCAACTATTAATAACTTATTTTTCATTATTGTTCCTGTGGTATATTTCCTATAATGAAAAATTTATAAACATTATTTTTTTCTACAAAAACTATTTTTGTTCAGAAATGATAGCTATAAGTGACATAGTGATGCCATTTTTTTTCTTTTCCAAAAATACTAATATCCTTTATTGAATTTTATTCTAGAAAATAATTTTTTATTTCATAGAATTGAGGTTTCTTTAAGTTAATTTTTTTAATAATGTTTACTTTTATAAAAAGATATTATGTTACATTAGAAAGTATATTTTAATTAGAATTAGTTTGAAAATAATGTTGGTAAAATTTAGTCTTTTCACCCTGACATCCTATTCTAATATATTCGTTCTTAAGTTTATTCCAACAATGAATTTTTTAAATACAATCTTTAACCTTAGTAAAGACACTTGTGAAATCTTAATAGTTTTGAAATTCCATCTGTAAATTTTAATTATTATTCACTACTTTAGTACATGATGTACTAGAATTTTATAATTTATTTTTCAACTCCATAGTTTTTTTATTTTTTTATCATCTATATGATGTATTTTATTTTCATAAATAAACACATCGTCATTCTTATTCTTTGTGTTTTCATAAAATGTTTCGCACATGGTAAAATATTAGTTTAAATATTCATATATGAAGTTTTCATTTTTTTTATTCATGATGAATCTGAGAATAGAAATAAGATCCTAACTCATCTAAATGTTCCATAAAGATTATTTGGCCCTTTTTATTAAGATATCTGATGCACCTGATTTGTGTATACATTTTCACAAAATCCATTGACAAAATAAGAAAAAGGTATTAGAAAATACCTTCTGCTTAGTGAAAAAATTCTTTGATTTTTGTGATCTTGTAAATTTTCAGGGAATTTATGGCCAAATACACAAAACTGGTGGGATCTGAGCAAAAATTTACAACGAAATGGCGTGTACTGATATACACGTCGTGTACATTAAATCTCATACATAGGTTGACCAAGACAAGTACATAGAAACTGTTATACATTGTGTTCCCAACATACACACCATGTGTTCTATTCTAGAAGCAATTGGTGGATGAGAAGAGTCGACACACACATGTGGCCGAATGAAAGAGACACACCGTGTTCCAATGTCAGACATCGTGTATACATTTCTAGAAGCGGTTGGTGGTTGAAACATGAGACTACACGCCATATATGAGGGCACTACACGCTGTTTATATTTACCTACCAGGCGACGCCATGTTCCAATTCAAAGACAGCGTGTTAGGCCGCCTACTAGCAGAGAAAACGAAGGCAAAAACGTGTTGACAAAAGTACATGGCATGTACATTTTCCACACACAGTGTAGTTAAGTTTTCTATAAAAGGAGGGCTTGGACTCCGGTTAATAGTGGTGTTGTGTGGAGAAAAGGGTTTACATTCCAAAGGAGAGAAGTTTTACAACCATACTACCACCATTCTACCATTTATCGAAAAATCACTTACACCTCAAAGTTCCAAGAATGATCACAACAAGTATCAAGTGTTTTGTTTTTATCGTTTTCAATAAGTATAACTAAACACCCAGTGTGTAGGGGTTATGGGAGATGATGAGTTGTAATTTAAATTAACTTGTTATGAATGTGTTTGTTCTATTATACTCCACTTATTCTTCTTAAATCACTTCATCTTATCACTAGAAATTCTATACCAGACCAAGGGAATAATTTTTACAAATTAAAAAGAAGAATACCGATGAATAGTTTCATGACCATTGGAAGTATTCATCTACTCAAAATTGACTAAGACAAATAAAGATCTGTTAAATACTTACTAACACATAAGGATTTAGTTTTTCAGCTCTAAAAATAATGTCTACGGAATCAAGGAAACTTCATTACAAATTGAAACCCATAGTGTTTGGTTATTGTGAACAACACAACCTCAGAAGCAATTTGATTTACGTAACAACATCTCATTAATCCATAACCCCAATGCATGTCTCTCTTTATATAAATTAAAATCAATTTTATCATATTAAATTTTAGCATGTTAAGTAATTTTTTAAAAGAAACATAAACCAATTGTTATTTTTATCAATTCAACAACAATCGACTCTAATTTCATCAAACTTCTTTTAAAAAATAAAAACTATGTTAAAAAAGAGAAGGATAACTTCTTGTTTCCTTTGGATCGAACCCTTACTGGTGTTATACTTGTTAGGGTAAAAATAATTTGGGACACTGATAATATACCTTCAGAGAAATGACTAACCAAATTTTTTCACCATTGTCCGAGAACGTAAAGAAAAGTTAATTTTATTCTTGTTTTATTTAAGTTTGTATAAAAATTTAATGAAAATAAAAATCATAAATTTAAAAAATCACTTTTCTAATCTAATTTCTGTTTATCTTTCTCTTTCCTCATTTATTCTAGGTGTTTTTTTTGTTTTGTTCAGGTTATTAGGTGTATGAGTTGTTACGTCACACATTCCAAAATCACTGAGTCATCAGGGTTTTTCCCAACAGACCCAGAGATCGAATAGACACTTTTGAGGTGCCAACGTGCACTCATGGCTCATCACAATCACAGAAAACCTATGGCACAAAATGAGGAAAGAGATCCAGCTGTTGTCCAAGGATCTGGACAACCACTAGGATGAGATTACAACCCGAACAAACAAGCTGCACATGCTCCAAAATACCATCAGAATCAGCTTAAACAATTCCAACCAGAGCTTGTGTCATTTCTACATCTAGGTTAGGGGCCATTCTACGCCCCTCAGGACCAACAATACATGCATGTTCCCCATACTCAGCAGCCACCTCAACGTCGTACTCTCATGGAGTATGGATTTCCATCCATTCACAGAATTGACACGGGCATCGTCCATCCGCCGGTGCATTCCCACCACTTCGAGATCAAGTCTGCTATCATGCCGCTGATCTAGAACACCATTCAAATTAGCGGCCTGCCAAGTTAGGATCCCAATGCCCATATTTCCAATTTTTTGGAGGTCTGTGACACGTTCCATTACAATGAAGTGTCTACAGACGCCATACATATTCACATCTTCCCCTTATCTCTAAGTGATAAGACGAAATAATGGATTAAAGGATTGTCAAAATGATCCATCCTCACCTTGGAGGAGCTACCCTAGGCATTCCTATCCAAATACTTCCCAACCTCTAATATAGTGACACATCGGAACAAAATAAACAAATTTCAGCAGAAAGACTAGGATTCATTGTATGTATCATTAGAGAACTTCAAGGAGATGTTTCGCAAATGCTCACAGTATGGACTTCCACATTGGATGCATGTCTAAACCTTATACAGAGGTCTGAAAACTAATACCAAGTCCATGGTGGATGTTGCTTCCTGAGGTATGGTAATGAGGAATTCCCTCGATGAACTCTTCAAACTACTGGAAGTCATGTGTGCAAAAAGATTCCAGTGGCATTCCGAGCGGGGCACACAAAAATGAGGTATGCATAACATTAATGCAACGACCATGCTAGCTTCCCAGTTGAAATTTGTGTCCAAAAATATTGGCACACTCAATCTGAAGTGCACATCCCAAGTACAAGAGACAAACCATTCGGTGTGTAGAGAATGTGGTGATAACCACATCATGGGAGATTGCCCGGGTTCTACTGGAGGCGCATAGACAAGTAAGGCAAGTTATGTTGCACAAAACCATGGCCCAAACCAGTACCAGTAGTACCAAAACCCGGCATGGCGTGATGAAAAAAACAAAGTTTGGGGCCATCAATAGCAGAATACGCCACCCCAACAACCATCTGGCTACAACCATCCTTCTTATCATAACCAATACTAGAGGAAGAAACAGCCCCAACAAGGCTCCTATCTACCCCAAGGGTATCAGAACCCTCACCCGTAGCTGCCGCGATAACCACCAACTCCACCAGCTCAACAACCACCTCAGTAGAAGAACACCTCAAGGTTAGTGGTACTTGTGAACAAATTTATATCTACTGCTGAGACCAGGTTCCAAAATAAGGAGGCTTCTATTTGAGGCTTGGAGAATCAGATTGTCCAGTTGGAAAACCAACTCTCAGGAAGGAAACCCGGTACATTACCGGGTAACCCAAAGAAAAACCCGAGGGAGGAGGCCCATGCTATCATTCTACGGAGTAGAAAAGAACTCGAACATAACCAACCAGCTAATCTAGGTGCATCCACACCCCCCGTTGATGAATAAGGTACCGATACAGACCCATATTCATCAAAAATCCATAGAAAGCGGATTTGTAGAATAAAGAGAAAAAGGTTGTCAAACCCTTTGAGTGTACCTTACCATCCATAGATATATTGAAGCAATGAATGTGATACCACCAGTTCAGAAAATTTAGGATGTGGTAAATAGGTTGTGCATAAATATTCCATTTGTAGAGGCAGTGATGCAGATGCCCACTTATTCCAAATTAATGATGGAAATACTCTACAACAGAAGAAATATGGAAGATATGGGAACCATTTTCCTAACCAAGGAATGTTTCGAATTCATCCAGCACTCAATTACTCCCAAACTCTTGGATCCTGGTAGTTTCACTATTCCCTCTACCATTGGACCATGCGAGTTTTGGATGGCCCTTTGTGACTTAGGTGCCAGCGTGAACCTCATGGCCAATGGAGTTTTCAAGAAGCTAGGGCTCAATGATTTGAATCATACAAGAGTATCCCGTCAACTTTCTTATCAATCAATCAATGATTCGAAGGGACTACTAGAATACGTATTGGTCAAAGTGGGTCGGCTGATCCTCCCCATTGATTTCATCATCCTCAACATAGAGGATGACTTGGAGGCACCACTTATACTTGGAAGACCTTTCTTGGAAACTAGGAATGTCCTGATTGATGTACACCTAGGGGAGTTGTTTTTTCTAGGTGGGAGAAGAAAGAGTCTCCTACAATGTCCTCATGGCTGTCAAACATGCATCATTATCTGAGCATGAGGACTGTTACACTATAACCACCGTGGATGATTGTTTGAGTAAAAAAGGGAATGATCTGGAATGTTCTTTTACTTAATATAGCTTTATTATTCCATATATTGTAGATGAAGAAGCTCTAGAGGACTTGCAATTCCTAGAAGGCCAGGGCGGACAATATTGGAAACATGAAGTTGTTACTAATAGTCTAGAATGGGACAAGGTGAAACCACGCGTGCCTTTGATTTAAAAGGCACATGAATTGGAACTAAAGCCTCTTATATCATCCCTAAAGTACGGGTATTTGGGACCGAATCAAAATTTTCTTGTCATAAATAACGTAGAACTATCACAAGAGTAGGAAGATGCACTCTTGTAGGTTTTGAAACAGTGGAAGCATGCTATTAGGTGGACAATCGCTGATTTGAAGGGCATCCGCACTACCATTTTCACCAACAAGGTGCTACTTGAAGAAGGTTCCAAGTAATGTTGGCAACCACAATGGCGCCTGAATCCCCCCATGAATGAAGTTGTAAAAAAAGAGGTGATTAAATTGTTGGATGCAGGATTCATCTCTCCCATCTTGGATAGTCTGTGGGTGAGTCCCCTACAAGTGGTAACCAAAAGGGGGTATCACTGTGATTTCAAATGAAAAGGATGAGATCATTCCTACACGCACCGTCACTGGCTGGGGAGTCTGTGTGTATTTCCAAAAGCTAAACGATGTGACAAGGAAGGGTAATTTACCCTACCATTCATGGATCAAATGCTAGAGAGTCTAGCGGGGCACAAATTCTATTGCTTCCTCGATTGTTATTCAGGATATTACTAGATTTCCATTTATCTAGAGTATCAAGAGAAGATCACATTCTCTTTCCCCTACAGTACGTTTTCTTACCGGAGGATGCCTTTTGGCATGTGAAATTCCCCCACCACCTTCCAGTGCAATATGTTGGCTATCTTCCAAGAAATGGTGTAACAGATACTAGAGGTATTCATGGATAATTTATCCTTTTATGGAAAATCATTCTCCACATGTTTACGACACCTGGATCTAGTCTTGGATTGATGTGAGAACACAAACCGAATTTTGTACTGGGAAAAGAGTCATTTCATGGTGTATAGTGGAATCGTCCTTGGCCACAGAATCATAGAAAAGGGGATAGAGGTGGAAATGGTGAAGATAGAAGTCATTTCACGAATACCTAATCCGACTTATTTTGAGCCATCCGCAGTATCCTAAGGCATGAATGTTTCTACAGGAGGTTTTTCCGTGACTTCTCAAAAATATCCTAGCCCCTGACCAATCTTCTAACAAAGGATACAACATTTGAGTTTGATAAGACATGCGCCATATCCTTTGAGCATCTGATGCAGCGCCTGGTGGAAGCTCCTGTGATGATTTCTCCCAACTAGGAGGAACAATTTGAGGAAATGTGTGATGCGAGTGACTATGCAGTGGGATCAGTGTTGGGCCAGCGGCTAGATCAGATTTTCCAACCTATATATTATGCCAGCAAGATGCTCAACTAAGCACCGATCAACTACAACACCACACAGAAAGGGATGACTGCAGTGGGTTTCTCATTTAACATGTTACATTTTTGACATTGTGTTGTCTAAATTTATAATTTATACTGACCATGCATCACTAAAGTACCTACTAAACAAGAATGATGTGAAGCCCCGATTGATCCGCTGGGTACTCCTCTTACAAGAATCTGATCAGGAGATCTGAGATAAGAATGGGAGTGAGAACGTTGTTTCTAACCATCTCTCCCTCCTCGAGCTGCCTAATTTGGAGAAGGAGGAATATTGGGAGATCAGGGAGGATTTACCTGATGAGAACCACTTTTCACTTAATGAAACATTTAGACCATCGTATGCTGATATTGCTAAATTTCTAGTTATAGGTGTCATTCACCCCGACCAATCCTTCCTGCAAAGGAAGAAATTTTTATATGATGTGATGAAGTACTTCTGGGAAGTTCCTCTACTATTTTGATCGTGTGGTGATGGGGTGATCCGCCGTTGCATCCTGAATAATGAAGTTCAGGGAATCATGGAGTTCTTCCATGCCTCACCAGTTTGAGGACATCATGGGACTGACCATACGATAGCAAAGATCATGCAGTCTAGTGTTTTCTAGCCCATTATGCATAAAAGATGCCCGAGCCTTTGTTTTCTATTGTGATCGGTGGTAGAGGACTGGTAATGTGGGACGTAGAGTTGAGATGTCCCAACTACCAATCCTGGAGGTCGAGATTTTTGACATCTAGCACATAGATTTCATGGGTCCCTTTCCCCCATCTTTTGGAAACACTTACATCCAGTTCTTCGTCGACTATGTCTCCAAGTGGGAGGAAGCCACTTCTACGACACACGACATAGACAATGTAGTCATGATATTGTTAAAGAAAAATATTTTTAGCAGGTTTGGAGTTCCCCAAGTACTAATCCATGATAGAGGGACCCACTTCAACAACACCCTGATGTGAGTAATACTATCGATGTATGGAGTAAACCATCAGACAAAGACACCATATCATCCCTAGTCCACTGGACAAGTGGAGATCTCCAACCGTGAGCTCATGCAGATCCTAGAGAAAATAGTGAACACATTGAGGAAAGACTGGTCAATGAAATTAAATGATTCTCAATGGGATTATCGGGCTGCTTTCAAAACACCACTAGGAATGTCCCCATTCCGCTTCATCTATGGAAATCCATGACATCTTACAGTAGAGTTGGAACACAAAGCCTACTAGACGTCAAGGCCATGAATTTTGATCTTAAGGAAGGTGAAGAGAATCGAAAGTTCCAACTGCCGAAAATTGATGAAATCAAATTAGAGTCATACGAGAACACCATGCTATAAAAGTAGAGGAAAATAGAAATTCACGATAGGATGATTTCACGTAAATATTTCCAACCTGATGATCAGGTAATTCTCTTTAACTCTCGTCATTGACTATTTACTTGGATGTTAAAGTCACGATGGTTAGGACCATTCCATGTTATAAGCGTATTCCATCATGGAGTGGTATAAATTTCGGGAGAGGATGGAAAACAATTCCAGGTGAACGGACAGCGGTTGAAGGCTTACCATCACATCGACAACACCATGGGGACACTGTCTACCATACATCTCAGGTAAGATCAAGTAAGTAGGTTGAGCCAATGAGCTAAAACAAAGGCGCTTCCTGGGAGGCAACCCAACTGACACACGTCGTGTCCCACCTAAATACACGACATGTACCTTTTTAATTTCATTTTTTAACTATGATAATTATATAGTTTAACTAATAAATAAACAGGGATGATGTCAGTGTCGATGGTATGGTCATTGGAGTTCATCCAATCCGTCACCGGTTCAAATATTCCCCGACCCACCTTCGGCACAAGGACTCTTCCTTTTTATCCAGGTGTTTTCTTACATGGTGTGTGTGGTAGTTTTTAATATATATATATATATATATTCTTAAAATAAAACCCATGATGGGGATGAATCAGTTGGTCAAGATCATAAATCGGATCCAAAAGACTCGGGTTTGAGTCTCGACAACCATCCCATTTCAATCAATTTTCCATTTAATAAAACCACATGGTGTGTCTTTCAATATACATTGTGTGTGCCCATTTTTATATATAAAACTGAAAAAACATTTCCATATAAAGTATTTCATGCGGGTGAAGTTGGCAGATTGGAAAAGTCTCGGCCCTGGATCCAAAAGTCCTGGGTTTGAACTCGACTAATTTTCATGCTTCATTACCTTCCTGTATAATTAAAAACCACACTCCATGAATTTCATTCATCCCATTCAGAATAATACATATGCATTAAATATATTGAAATAATAAGTTAGAGTAGCAATACAACCTTTTCTTCAGTGGTTGAGGGATTTCGTTCGGAACGGCCGATCGTCGGTGCAAATCTCGCCCCAAGCACTGGACTAAAGGTTGTACTTATCTTTTCCACTTTTAAAACACACGATGTGTATTTCACAATACATTACATCTATAGTATTATTTTTAAATTATGTATATACATATATATATATATATATATTTACTTATACTATTTTAATAATTAATATTAATTATTATATAGTTTATGAAAATAATTATATATATATAACTCTATATATATAAAAAAACAAGATACATGGGGTGTAGTCTATAGTACACGCCATGTACCTCAGCTATATAAGGCGCAGACCACCCGGATTCAGGCCATTTCACGTGGAACCTCCCCTCTTTCTGTTTCTTCCCCCGTAAGACACCCGAACGCCCCACTTCCAAATCTGTTGATTTCGGGCATTTTAACTTCTGATTTCTTCTACATTTGGATCCTCGGTCCATGTATGCTCTTCTAAACCCTCTATATCATGTTATTATAGGCGTTTAGGGTGAATTTGAAATCAACCGACCATTCTGCTTCCACGATACACGACCAGAAAATGAAGAACACATGTCTGGTACTATTGTACATGACCACCCACTAAATGCTTCACAATTTTATTATACACAGTGTGTATGTTCGGTGCACACTGTGTACCATCCCCGATCATGGCCAAGTATTTTTTTTACACCCGACCTCAAAAACCATTTTCATAAACATGGGGTTCTTGTTCAGTACACGCCTTGTATTCAATTTATTTTGGCCCATCTGTGTGTAGCACTTCACACGACCTCGCATACCATGTTCATATGCACGACGTGTGTGTTCGGTACACGCTGTGTATATCATTCTTTCGTCCAGCCAATGTAAATCCCTTCACATGACCATTTAACCTTTGTTCATGTACACGACATGTTTTCATCCCACATGGTGTGTCTTGAACCTTTCAAACTATGAAATAATGGTCGTGTCTTTACTAATACACAACCATTTCCACTTTTAATGAACATGATGTGTATGTTTGGTACAGACCATGTACCCTTTACTGGTATATCTCATGCTCCCTCGACGTCTTTATCCATAGAACAGGGGATGATACTCAGCATTCACTACATGCCTTATACTCTGGATGTACACGTCGTGTACTGTATTTTTCAGTTTTCTCACATTTTCATTGTTTCCTTTTATTTTAATTTTATTTTGTTTAGTTTTTCATTCTCTTTTAGGTAATGGAAGACCACGATCCTTCATGAGGGAAGTGTCCGCCCTCCGCCACTGAGGGCGAGAGGCCCATTTATCATCGGATCCGACTCCGACCTGCGACACATCAATACCCAAATGCTCTGGTATACGAGCTCCCTTCGTTGTCCATCCTTCCAACCCTCACCCCCTCAGTTGAGGCTGGACCGAGTATCACTTCACATCCACCATCTCATTCTGAGCCTCCGAGCACCATCATTCCTTCCCTCCCAACTAACACTCCACCTCAGATCTCCTTATCCGATGTTGTCCCCTCATCCACCACCCCTTCCAGCAACCCTCCACCTACTACAGCCGATCCACCCCGAAAGCCAATTCCTGCTGCAGAACCTCCACCTGGGCCGAGACCTGTAGGTGTTCCCTACCCTTTCATGGTGTTCTTAGTCACAGAATTGGCACATGACAGAGTTCAACGTTTCTCTCACCACCCGATTTCATTGAGCAACCGCTATTTGGAGAGCAGGATCCCTCAGCAGTTGGGAATCAGGGGAGAGTTAGAGGATCTCTTTGGGAACACTTTGTTTCTTGTGATTTTCCAGGTCATCACTCCTATTTTCTATGATTTATTTTTGGAGTTCGCTGCTTCATTTGAGTTTGATGGAGCTGAGTACCGGGAGACACCTGGTGATGCGGTACCCATGGTTTGGTTTCGTCTAGGCAGCCAAAGTTTTTCCCTTACCATGACCGAATTTGGCCAAGGGTGCGGTTTATATCCTCATCCCATAACCCCACCCCCTGTTTTTGTCCTGACTAGGACCGAGCGCTATGAGCTCATTGCTATGTGGTAGGAGATTGCTGGGCCTGACCACCCCTTCAACCCTACCTCGCAGAAGAGTACCCTTATTACTGACTACATCCTTCCTTTCAACCATCACTATTTTATCGCTATCCTCTTTCCCCAAAATGAGGATATCAGGGTCGTGACAGGTCGTGACATGGATCTACTTACCTGTGTCATCCTACAGGACTACCCACACCTCCCATACCTAGCCGCCTCCTATTTTATTTCCATGTTTACCGACCGTCAGTGAAACCTAAACGACGGGTTTTACGCCCCTCACCTTTCCCACCACCTCTGGGTTTATGAGCCTTCTCTTCCATATAACCTGTTAGGTTTTTCTAAGAGGATGGTCTATCTCATTCTTATTTCCTGAGATTTCTCCGGAAGCATTGGGGTGCCTATGTTATTGACCAGGCCCCACCCCACCCACCAGTTGACCCTCCTGCACCCACCAATGCACCTCCTCCACCTTCCCCACCCCTTACAGCTTCTGCACCCCACCCCCTTCATCTGACTCCCCCATTGGTCAAGCCTACCTTCTAATATTCCCCCTCCTACCCACCCTACCCCCACACCCTCGGCTGATCTCACCAGTTCCCTCTGCCTAGCCACGATGGAGCAGCACATGGTTCGTATCGATAGCCACTAGGACCGCCTGAAGCAGATGTTGGGGATTATTCTTCAGAATCTTGGTATTCCACTGCCCCCGCCAACCACCACTACCCCAGTTCCTAGACCTTCTTGCACAGCTCCACCACCCTTTTCTGCGCTGGCCACATATTTTTTTCTCCTATCCACTGTAAGCCCAGCTGCTACTACTACTACTACTGTTTCCACCACTGCTCGCAGTCCAGGGAGTGTTTCCGAGCATCCTATACAGAGTTCAGCCCACGTAGCTCCTACTTCTACAGCTTCCCTTCTGGGTGCATATATTGAGCCTCCAGTTTCCACCGCTCCTGAGCCTTATCTCTCGGCTGATTCTGTACCAGATGATGCCTCTTCTGAGGAGTCCTATGACTGGTTTTTGGAGACATGTTGTTCATTACATATATTTATGATATCTTGTGCCTATTTATGTTTTGTATGCGTGCAGTGTTCTCTTTTTCCCACCATCACAGGTACTCTGGCACATTTTTGGGTAGCACTATTACATCTTTTCTTCACCTAGAAATGAGGGGAGCATTCTTTTTTCCATTTTATTTTTTTCATTCATGGTTTACTTCTTTCCATACTTCCCCTTGTTCTGATCCACTATTGTGTCCCCACCATACCTTGTTCATATTTTTGGGCACATGGAGGACCCCGTGAGATATTATGTATGGGGGGGGGCATCTCTTTACCTCTTTAGTCATTTCCCTTTTTCAATTCTAGGAGACATCATTATTAGAAGATATATTTTAAAATATGAAGACGTTTTTTTTAATTATAATTTTAAATAATAATGTTAAAAGTAGGATTTTTTTTAAAAGTTTCATGTTCATTTTGGTTCTTATGTGTTTTAAAATGATTTTTGATATAATTTAAATTTTAACTTGTAATCCTCTGATTATTTCATCGATTAGACTAATCAATTACTTTCAAGTCATGACCTGATTGTCTCTTTATTTATTTTTCCCACTCTTGAGAGGTATTCTAAACCCTTTTTCATATTCTTTATAATACCCTCTTTCTTGAGAGAATCATAGAATATACATTACTACCATAATTTGGATGTTTTATTTTTGAAAAATGAGGAATTTTCAAATTACATTAAAATTATTGAGGAATTATATTGTTTTAAACTTTTTATCCTAAGACCTACCGTACATTTTATCTTTGTGAATCCCATAGAAACAATGAATAGCCTTTATAGAATTACATATTACAATCCTATTTCCCTTCCTACCCTAATTCGTTTATGATTTTGCATGATTATTCATTTAATCTCAGACAAAGGGATTGGAAACACATGGTATAATTCCGCGAATTTTCATGAATTTAAGTATGGGAGAGAGCCTCTTGTTTATTTAGGGAAACAAGGGTTCGAAAACTATATTCGCTGAAATTCTCAAACTTCCACTTTTGTATTAAAACAAATTGTACAAATAAAGGGACCTTCTACTCACTTGTTGGATTTTGGACACTATCTACCCATCTAAATGAGATTGTGAGATCATTTGTTTGAGATCTTTGTGGAAAATCTCAAAATGAGATTAATTTGGAATATCATGCATTGTTATTTAAGAATTTGGCCTCATTTTTCAAGCCTCAGAGTTATTTTCACATCTTTAACTTCCAACCATTAACCATAGAAACATATGATCCTATTGAAAATCCCTAATAATTTCTATAAATCAATTTTCTGAAGTGGAGAACTAGATTTCTTGCAAACCTATGGAAAGTGTGTATATATCTTTGATTGAGAAAAACTTTTATTTAATATTTCTTGAGTTATGAGTATATTATCGGTGAGGTAAATCATCAAGTGTCTTTCTTATTTTTGAACGACTGAAACATGTGTTAAAATAGGATGAAAGTAATTAATTGAATTATATATGAGGCATGATTAGAATATCTCCTGAATTCAAACTATTTTGTATTGTTTTTGGAATTATCTTCTGTAACTTATTATTTACATTTATGATTAAAAGAAGTCCTTCCTTTTAAAATATAGACTCATTTAATTAGATTTTGAGGTTTTTTTTAGGGCAAGAAAATGAATATGTATAGGGGAGTTTTATGTACCCAATTTGTGAATAAATTTTCACATACTCTATTGAAAAATAAGAATTTTTTTTAGAAAATAACTACTTCTTAGTGAAAAAATAAGTTGATTTTGGACATCACATTCATTTTCAGGGGATCTATGGCCAAATACACAAAACTGGGGAGATATAATAAAACATTTACAACTACACGGTGTGTACTAATATACACGTAGTGTACATTCAACCTCATACATGGGTGGACTAGGGAAATTACATTCTCAATTAACCAAAAACCGGTATACACTGTGTTCCCACCATACAATCCATGTGTTCTATTCTAGAAGAAATTGGTGGATGAGAAGAGTCGATATGCCCATGTGGTCGACTGAAGGAGACACACCGTGTTCCAATGATACACGATGTGTATACATTTCTAGAACTGGTTGGTGGACGAAAAATGAGACTACACACTGTGTATGGTGGCGCTACATGCCAGGTATATTTACCTATGAGGAGGAGCCAAGTTTCAAGTCAAATATGTCATGTTAGGCTGCCTACCAGCATATAAAACGAAGGCAAAAACATGTTGACCAAAGTGCACGCCGTGTACTTTTTCCACACTCTGTGTCGATAAGTTTTCCAGAAAAGGAGGCCTTGGCCTTTGGTTCAGGGTAGTGTTGTGTGGAGAAAAGGGTTAAAGTTACGAAGGAGAGAATTTATACCACTGTAAAACCATCATTCTACCATTTACCAAAGAATTACTTCCACCTCAAAGATCTAAGCATGATCATAATAGGTATTAAGAATTTTTTGTTTATCGTTTTCTCTATTTATAAATAAACATCCAGGGTGTTGGGGTTGTGGGAGATGATGACATGTAATTTAAATTAGGTTTCTATGAATGTGATTGTTCTATTAACCTCTTCTTATTCTATTTAAATCACTTCACCTTATCACTGTAAATTATATACCAGACCAAGGGTAGAATTTTTAGGGATTCAAAATATGAATACCGATTAATAGTTTCATGACCATTGGAAGTATTAGTCGACTCAATATGGACTAATCCAAATAAATATCTATTAAACACTAACTTCCATAACAAGAAGTTAGTTTTTTCATCTCTAAATATAAAGTCTACCAGAACAAGGAATATTAATTAAAAATTGAAACCCAGAGTGTTGGGTTATTGTGAACAACACAACCTCATAAGCAATTGGATTTACTAAACAACATTTAATTAATCCATAACCCCAATTGATGTCACTCTTTCTCTAAATCAAAATAAGTTTTCACTTTTACTATTATCCTATTTTGTAATTTGATAAAAGAAACTTAAAACAATTGTTCTTTTTATCCAATCAAAAACAATCGAATCTAAATTCAACAAAATTCATTAAAAAATAAAAAATAAGTTAAAAAAGATAAAAATAACGTCTTGTTCAAGGAGGATCGTCCCCTTACTGGGGCTATACTTGTTAGAGTAAAAATAATTTGGGACACCGATAATATACCTTCAGTGAAACGACTCACCAAATTTTGGCACTGTTGCCGGGGAATATAAATAAAAGTTATTTTGATTCTTGCTTTATTTACGTTTGTATCATATTTTAGTGAAAATAAAATAATAAATTTTCTAAAATATATTTTCTAATCTCATTTTTTATCTTTGACTTTCCTCATTTACGCTTGGTGTTTTGTTTTGTTTTGTACAGGTCATTAGGTGTGTGAGTGGTTACCTCACACGTTCCAAAAACACTGAGTCGTCAAGGTTTTTCCCAACTATCCCTAAGATCAAACATACACTTTTGAGGCGCCAACGAGTACTCATGGCCGATAAAAATCACAACAACCCCATGACATAAAACGAGGATGGAAATTCAGATGTTGCCCAAGGAGCTGGACAACCACTTGGACCAGATTACAACCGGAACCAACAAGCTCTACATGCTCTAGAATACCATCCGTAGAAGCTTCAATAATTCAACTAGAGAAGATTCCTTTTCTACATCCAAGAAATGGGCCATACTACACCCCTCATGACAAAAAATACATGGTAGTTCTCCTTCCTCAATAGCCACCTCCATGTCATACACACATGGAATACCGCTTGCCATATATTCACAGAGCTGACACGGGCATCATCCATTCACCTATGTAGGCCCAACACTACGAGATCAAGCCGTCTATCATGTAGCTGATCCAGAACACCATTTAATTTGGAGGCCTTCCCAGGGAGGATCCCAATTCCCATTTCTCCAATTTTTTGGAGGTCTACGACATGTTCCGTTACTATGGAGTGTCTACAGACGTCATCTATTTTCATCTCTTCCCATTCTATAAAAGGGATAAAGTGAAATACTAGATTAAAGGATTTCTACAATGATACATCCTCACATGGGAGGATCTAGCCTAGGTACTCTTGTCCAAATACTTCCCCCCTCGAAGACAGTGACACAGTGAAACGAAATCCACAACTTCCAGTAGCATTACTCAGAGTCATTGTATTAATCCTGGGAGCACTTCAATGAGATTGTGCCCAAATTCCCACACCAATGACTTCCACTTTGTATGCAGGTCCAAAACTTCTATGGAGGTCTGAAAACTAATACCAAGTATGTGGTGGATGTTGATGTTGGTGTTACAGTAATGAGGAAGTCCCCTAAAGAACTCTTTGAACTACTGGAAGACATTAATGCCAACAGATTCCAGTGGCATTCCGAGTGGGGAAAATAGAAATGAGGTATGAATAAGATTAATGTAATTACCATGCTAGCTTCCTAGTTGGACGCTGGGCCCACAAAAATCGACGCAGTCAATCTGAAGGGAACATCCCAAGTACATGCAGAAAACCATCCGGTGTGTTGCAAATCTGGGGATAACCACATCATGGGAGAATTCAAAGGTTCTTATGGAGGCGCTTTGACAAGCGAGGTATGTTATGTTGAACAAAACTGAGGGCCAAACCAGTACCGACAGTACCAGAACCCGGCATGGAGTGATAAAAAAACACAGGTTGGGGCAAACAACCACATAATTCGCCACCCCAGCGAATTTTTGGCTACAACCATCCTCTTTAACAGAACCAATACCAGAGGCAGCAACAGTCCCAACATGGATCTTATCAACTGCAAGGGTGTCACAACCCTTGACTACAACAGCCGTGATATCCACCACCTCCACCAGCTCAACAACCACCTCATCAGGAGAACACCTCGAGGTTAGAGGATCTCATGATCAAATTCATGTCTACTACTAAGACCAGGTTCTAAAATCCAGAGGCTTCTATTTGAGGCCTCAAGAATCAGATTGGCCGGTTGTCAAACCAACACTCAAGAAGCAAACCCGGAACATTACCGGGTAACACAGAGAAGAACCCGAGAGAGGAGGCCCATGTTTTCATGATCCAGAGTGGAAAAGAGGTCCAAAAAAACCAACCAACAGACCTAGGTGCATCCAAACCCCCTGTTGATGAAGAAGGTACTGATACAGACCCCTCTTCATACAACAGCCCACAGAAGGAGGCTTCACATAATAAAGGGAAGGAGGTTGTCAAACCCTTTGAGCCTGCCTTAACCTTCCCATAAATATTAAAACAAAGAATGTTGGACCACCAGTTCAGCAAAATCCTGGACGTGTTCATGAAGCTACGCATAAATATTCCATTTGAATACGCATTGACGTAGATGACCACTTATGCCATATTCATGAAGGAAATACTCTCCAATAGAAGAAAGATGAAGGATCTATGCACCATTTCCCTAACCAAGGAATGTTCTACAGTCGTCCAACACTCAATTCCTCCAAAAATCTTAGATCTAGGTAGTCTGAATATTCCCTGTACCATTGGACCATGCAAGTTTGAGAAGTCCTTCTGTGACTTAGGGGACATCGTTAACCCTATGCCCTTGGAGTTTTCATGAAGCTTGGGATAAATGATTTTAAGCCTACCTGAGTAGCCTTTCAACATGCTGATCGATCCATCAAACATCTGTTTGGACTACTGGAGGACGTACTGGTCAATGTTGGTCGACTGATACTCGTTGCTGATTTCAACATCCTCTACATGGAGGATGACTAGGAGGCACCTCTTATACATGGAACACCTTTCATGGAAACTAGGAATGTATTAATTGATAGGAACCAAGGGGAGTTGATTTTCCGGGTAGGAGATGAAGGAGACTCCTACAATGTTTTCGAGGCTGTCAAACATGCACCATTATCTGAGCATGAGGAATATTATGCAATAACCACCATGGATGATTGTTTGATCGAAAAGGGAATGATATGGTATGTTCTTTTACTTTAGATAACATTATTATTCTAAAAAATCAAAATGAAGAATTTCTAGAGGACTTGTAATTCCTAGAAGGCCAGGGAGGCCACTATTACCAACATGCAATTATTATGGATATTCTGGAATGGGACAAGGTGCATACACTTGTTCCTTAAATTATAAAGGCACCTGAACTAGAACTGAAACCTCCTCCATCATCCCTAAAGTATGAGTATTTAGGAACCAATCAATCTTTGTCTATCACACATAAAGAAGAACTATCACAAGAGAAAGAAGATTCACTTTTACAGGTTTTGAAACAATAGAGGCATGCTATTGGGTGGACATTCGCTGATTTTAAGGGCATCGACACTAAAATTTGCACCCACAAGGTGCTACTTGAAGATGGTTCCATGCAATCACGGCAACCACAATGGCGCCTGAATCTTCCCATGAAAGAAGTTGTAAAAAAAGGGGTGATTAAAGGTTTGGATACATGCATCATCTATCCCATATCGAATAGTCTATGGGTTATCTCCCAAAAAGTGGTGCCCAAAAAGCAAGGTATCACTGTGATTTCAAATGAAAATAATAAGCTTATCCCGACACGCACTGCCACAGGCTGGTGAGTCTATGTGGATTACTTAAAGAAAAATGATGAAATAAGGAAGGATCAATTCCCCCTACCATTAATGGATCAAAATCTAGAGAGAATAGCATGACACAACTTCTATTTCTTCTTCAATGGTTATTCAAGCTATTACCAAATTTATATTGCTCCATAGGATTAGGTGAAGAGCGCATTCACTTGTCTCTACAGTACGATTGCTTACCGGAGGATATATTTTGGAATTTGAAACACCCCCACCACCTTTCAGCATTGTATTTTGGCTATCTTCTACGACATGGTGGAATAGATCATGGATGATTTATCCATTTAAAGAAAATCATTTTCCACATTTGTACGACACTTGGAGCTATTCTTGGAATGATGTGAGAACACTAACCTAGTTTTGAAATGGGAAAAGTGTCATTTCATGGTACACAGTGGCTTCATCCTTGGCCACAAAATATCAGCAAATGGGATAGAGGTGGACCTGACGAAGATAGAAGTCCTTTCACAACTACAAATTCTGACTTCTATCTAAGCCATCTGCAGCATCCTAGGGAATGTCGGTTTCTACATGCGGTTTGTGTGTGACTTCTCAAAAATAGACCATCCCTCACCAATATTCTAACCAAGGATGCCGTATTTGAGTTTGATTAAACTTCTTCTATATCCTTTGATCATCAAAATCAGCACCTCGTGGAAAATACGGAGATTATTTCTCCCAACTGGGTGAAACAATTTGAGGTACTATGTAATTACAGTGACTATGAAGTGGGAGTAGTCTTGGGACAGCTGCTAGATCGGATTTTCTGACAAATATATTATTCCATCAGTCCTCTCAACGAAGCACATATTGACTACACCACCACATAGAATGAGATGGTTGTTGTGGTTTTCTCATTTGAAAGGATACATTCTTACATAGTGTTGTCTAAAGTTATTTCTTATAATGACAATGCATAACTAAGGTACCTACTAAACAAGAAAGATGTGAAGCACCAATTTATCCGTTGGGTAATCCTCTTACATGAATTTGATCTGGAGATCAGAGATAAGAAGGAGAGTGAGAAATTTGTTGATGACCATCTCTCCTGCCTCGAGCTGCCTTATTTAGAGATGGATGATGATAGGGAGATCATGGAGGATTTACCTGATGAGCACCTCTTTTCAATTAACGAAACACCTAGACCACGGTATACTGATATTGTTATTTTTCTAGTTATAGGTTTCATTCACCCCGACATCTCCTTCCAGAAAAAGAAGAAATGTTTCTCTGATGTGAAGAAGTACTTCTGGGAAGATCCTCTGCTGTTCAGATCTTGTGGTGATGGGGTGATCTGTCGTTGCATCCTAATGAAAGAAGTTCATGGCATCCTAGAGTTCTATCATGCCTCACTAGTTGGAGGACATCATTAGCCTAACCGTACGATAGCAATGATCATGTAGTCTGGTTTTTTCTATCCCACAATGCATAAAGATGCTCAGGCCTTTGTTTCCGGTTGCGATAGGTGCCAGAGGACCAGTAATGTGGGACATAGAGTTGATATCCCCTATCACCCAATCAAGGAGGTTGAGATTTTCGATGTCTGGGGAATATATTTCATGGGTCACTTTCCCCCATCTTTTGGCAACACTTACATCCTGGTCTACATCGACTATGTCTCCATGTGGGTGGAAGCCACTGCTAAAACACATGACACAACCAAGGAAGTCATGAGATTTTAACGAAACATATTTTTAGTAGGGTTGGAGTTCCCTGAGTATTGATCAGTGATTGAGGGACCCACTTTGACAAAACACTGATCAGAGGAATACTGTCGAAGTATGAAGTAAAGCATCATATGGGGACACCATATCATCCCCAGTCTAGTGGACAAGTGGAGCTCTCCAACTGTGAGCACATGCATATCCTGGAGAAAATAGTGAACACTTCGATGAATGACTGGTCCAAGAAATTAGATAATGCTCCATGGGCATATCAAACTGCTTTCAAAACACCACTGAGAATGTCCCCATTCCACCTCATCTATGGAAATCCATGCCATCTACTAGTGGAGTTGAAACACAAAGCCTAATGGGATGTCAAGGCCCAGAATATTGATCTGAAGGAAGCTGAAGTGATTCCAAAGTTCCAACTATAGGAACTTGATGAAATCAAATTAGAGGCGTATGATAATGCCAATCTATACAAGGATAGGACAAGATAAATTCACAACCAGATGATTTCACATAAATCATTCCAACCCAGTGATCAAGAAATTCTCTTTACTTATCGTCTTCAATTATTCCCTAAGGAAGTTAAAGTCACTAATTTCAGGACCATTCCATGTAATATGAGTATTACATCATGGGGAAGTGGAAATTTATGGAGAGGATAGTCAAAAATTCAATGTGAATAGACAATGGTTTAAGGCTTTCCATCACATAGACGACACGGTGGGAACACTGTCCACCATACAACTCAGGTAAGATGAGATAAGTAGGTTGATCCAACTACCTAAAACAAAGGTACTTCCTAGGAGGCAACCAAGCTGATACACGTCGTTTCCCACTTATATATAAGGTGGGTAACTTTTTTCTGTTCATTTATTTTCTAACAATTATAAATATATAGTTTAATTAATAAATAAACAAGGATGATGCCGGTGCCGATGGTAAGGTCATTGTAGTTCATCCAAGCCGTCACCGGTTCGAATCTTACCCGACCCACCTTCGACACGAGGATTTTCATTTATATCCATGTGGTTTCTTACACAACTTGTGTGGTAGTTTTTCATATATATATATATATATATATAAATATTTTCTTATAAGAAAACCCATGATGTGGACGGATTGGTTGGTCCTGATCAAAAACTGGATCCAAAAGACCCGAGTTCGAATCCCGACAACCGTCCCATTTCCATCATTTTCCCTTTTAATAAAACCACACGGTGTGTATTTCTATATATGTCTTGTGCACCCTATTTTCTTTCTAAAACTGAAAAACCTTTTCCATATAAAGCAATTCATGTGGGTGAAGGTGGCATATTGCCATTGTCTCATCCCTAGATCCAAAACACCTGGGTTCGAATTCAGCTAATCTCCCTGCTTCATCCCCTTACTGTATAATTAAAAACAACACACCATGAATTTCTTTATTACCATGTAGTATAGGCCATATACATTAAAGATATATAAATAATAAATTATAGCTGCAGTACAGCCTTTACTCCAGTGGTTGAGGGATTCCGTTCAGAATAGCCGATCTCCGGTTCGATCCTCACCCCAAGCACCAGACCAAAGGTTGTATTCTCTTTTTCCTTATTTAAAACACATGACTTGTATTTTCCGATACATTATGTGTATAGTTTTATTTTTATATTATTTATATAGATGTATATTTACAATTACTATTTTTGTTTTTAATATTAATTATTATAGTTTACTATAATAATTATATATCTATATATATCTCTATATATATAGAAAAAAAAGATACACAGTGTGTAGTCTATAGTAAAAGATGTGTACCTCAGCTATATAGGCCGCAAACCACCCAGATTCAAGCCATCTTATGTGGTGCCTCTCCTCTTCCGATTTCCTCCCCCGTACGACACCTGAACTCCCCACTTACAAATCCATTGATTTTGGGTATTTTACCTTCTGATTTCTACTACATTTTGATCCTTGTTCTAGGTATGGTCTTCTACACCATCTATTTCATGTTATTATAGGAGTTTATAGGGAATTTCTGGATCATCCGACCATTCAACTTCCGCGATATATGACTACGAAATGAAGAACACCCACCATGTACTGTTGTACTCGACCACCCACTAAATGCTTCACAATTTGACTATAAATATTGTGTATGTTTGGTGAATACCATGTACTATCCCCGATCGTGCCCGAGTATTTTTTTTACTCATGGCCTCACACACCATTTTCATAAACATGACGTGCTTTTTCGGTACACACATTGTATGCCTTTTCTTTTGGCCCATCCGTGTGTATCACTTCACACAGCCTCGCATACCATGATCATATACACACCGTGTGTGTTCGGTACACACTGTGTATATCATTCTTTCGTCCCGCCCATGTCTAGACCTTTACAAGGCCATTTAACCTCTATTTTTGTACACGCAGTGTTGTCATCCAACAGGCGTGTCCTGAACCATTCAAACATTGAAATAGTGGTCATGTCTTTACTGATACATGACCATGTCCAATTTTCATGAACATGGTGTGTATGTTATGTACACTCATTTTACCCTTTCCTGGTCTATTTCTTGCTCCCTCGGTGTTTTTATCCAGAGAACACGGGATGATAATCAACTTTCACTACACGACGTGTACTCTGGATGTACACGCTGTGTACTGTTATTTTTTAATTTTCACACATTTTCATTATTTCATTTTATATTAGTTTTCTTTTGTTTGGTTTTTATTTTTTGTTCAGGTTATGGAAGACCGATAACCTTCATGAGGAAAGCAGCTGGCCTCCGCCACTGTGGGCGAGAGGCTAATTTATCATCGGATCCGACTCCGACCTACGACACAACCAGACCTAGATTCTCTTGTATACAAGATCCCTCCATTGGACATCCTTCCAACCCTCACTCCCTCATCCATGGCTAGTCCGAGTAGCACCACACCTCCACCATCTCATACCGAGCCTTCGAGCACCATCATTCCTTCCCACCCAACTGCAACTCCAACTAAGATCTCATCCTCCACAGCTGGTCCCTCATCGACCACCCCATCCAACGATCATCCACCTACTGCAGCCGATCCACCCACAAAGCTAGTTCCTGCTGCAACACCTCCACCTGGGTCAAGAACTGTATGTGTTCCCTACCCTTGCATGGTGTTCCCTGTCACCGAATTGGCACATGACAGAGTTTGGCATTTCTCTCACCGTCCGATTCTATTGAGTAGCCTTAATTTGGATAGTAGCATCCCTAAGTAGCTGGGAATCTTGGGAGAGTTAGAGGATCTCCTTGGAAACACTCCACCGCTCACGAATTACTAGGTCAACACACCAATTTTCTGCGATTTATTTTTGGGCTTCACTACTTCAATCGAGTTTTATGGAGTTAAGTATCGGGAGACAGCTGGTGATGCAGTACTCATGGTTTGGTTCCATCTAGGAGACCAACATTTTCCCTTACCATGGCTGAGTTTGGACGAGGGTGCGGTTTCAATCCTCATCCCATCACCCCACCCCTGTTTCTACTCTTACCAGGCCTGAGCGCTCTGAGATCGTTGCTATATGGTGGGATATTGCTGGGCCTGACCACCGCTACACCCCTACCTAGCATAAGAGTAACCTTATTACTGACCCCATCCTTAGTTTCACCCATCAGTGTTTCAATTCCTTCCTCTTTCCCCGCCATGAGGATATGGGGGTCGTGACCAGTCATGACATGGATCTCCTTACCTATGTCATACGGCAGGACTACCCGGACCTCCCATACCTATTTTCCTCTTATTTTCATGATATGTTTACCAGCTGTCAGGGAATCCTAAACGGCATGTTTTACGCCACTCGGCTTTCCCACAACCTCATGGTTTTTGAGGCTTATCTTCGACATGACTTGTTAGGTTCCCATCATTAGATGGACTATCTCATTCTTACTCACATGGGATTGGTCCAAAAGCATGGAGGTGACTACGTCCTTGCCCAGCCCCCACCCCGCCCACATACTGACCCTCCTACACCTAATGATACACCTCATAATCCTTCCCCACCCTTATAACATCTTCACCCCACCCCCTTTTTTGACCCCCTTCGTCTATCCTACCTTCTTCTATTACCCATCCTACCCACTCTACCCCCACACCCTCGTTCGATTTCACATATTCTCTCCTCCTATCCGTGATGGAGCAACACTTGGTTTTTATCGATAACCACCAGGATAGCCTGGATCAGATGTTGGGGATTATTCTTCAGCATCTTCATATTCCACGTCCCCCACCACCTTCCTCTGCTTTGGTTCCTGGCCCTTCCTCCACAGCTCCACCACCCTTTATTTCGTTGGCCACAAATTCCTTTCTCCTATCCACTGTGAGCCCAACCGATGCTTCTAATGCTGCCACTAATGCTGCTAGTCCAGGAAGTGTTTCCAAACACCATATACCGAGTTCATACCCTGCGGCTCATACTTCTATAGCTTCCGTTCTGGGTGTAGATTCTGAGCCTCCAGTTTCTAGGGCTCATGAGCCTTCTCTCTCAGCTGGTTCTGTACCAGATGATGCCTCTTCTGAGAAGACCCCCATGACTGGTTTTTGTACTTATGTTTTTCAATAAATATATTTGTGATATATTGTGCCTGTGCATGTTTTTATGCTTGCAGTGTTCTATTTTTCTAACCATCACATTTACTCTTGCACATTTTGGGCTGCACTATTACATCTTTTCTTTTCCTAAACATGAAGGGATTATTCTTTTTCCATTGTATTATTATCTTTCTTAGTTTACTTATTTCCTTACTTCTCCTCGTTCTGGTCCACTATTGTATCCCCACCTTACCGTGTTCATCTTTTTGGGAACATGGAGGACCACGTGCGATATTAAGTATGGGGGGGGGTGTCTCTCAACAACTTTAGTCTTTGACCTTTTCAGATTCTTGGAGACATCATTATTAGAAGATATATTTAAAAATGTGAAGACATTTTTTGTCAATAATACTTTTAAATAATAAAGCTGAAAGTGGATTTTTTTAAAAAGTAGCATGTTAATTTTGGTTATTAAGTTTTTTTAAATTATTGTTGATATAATTTAAATTGAAACTTATAATCCTTGGATAATTACATCAATTTTACTAGTCAATTATTTGCAAGTCATGACCTGATTGTCTTTTTATTTATTTTTACCACTCCTAAGAGGTATTCTAAACCCTTTATCATAATCTTTCTAATTACCTCTTTCTTGATAGATTCTTAGAATATACATAACTACCAGAATTTGCATGTTTTCTTTTCAAAACATGGGGAATTTTTGAATTACATTAAAATGATTGAGCCTTTAGATTTTTTTAACCCCTTCATCTCGAGACCTACCCTGCATTTTTTCTTCATGAATCCCCTAGAAACTATGAATAGCCTTTATTGGATGCCATATTACAAGCCTATTTCCCTCCCTACCATAATTATTTTATGATTTTTCATGATTACTCATTTGAGCAAAAAAGAAGGGATTGGAAACACATGATTTACTTCTGTGAATTTTCATGAATTTAAGTATGAGGGAGAGCCTCTTGATTATTCGGGGAAACAAGGGTTCTAATCCACAATTTTCGGAAATTCTGAATGGTCCCCATTGTATTAAAAAAACCGTACAAATAAAGTGACCTTATACTCACTTGTTGTTTTTTTAACACTACCTAACCATTTAATAGAGATAGTGAGATCATTTGTTTGAGCTTGTTAAGGACACTTTTAAAATGAGCTTAATTTTGAATATCATGAATTTTTATTTGAGAATTTATCCTCCTTTTTCAAGATTCAGAGTTATTTTCACATCTTTACCTTCCAACATTTATCCATAGAAACAACTGATCCTTATCGAAAAGACCTCATGATTTCTATAAATCAATTTTTTAAAGTGGAGAACTAGATTTCTTGAAAACCTATGGATAGATTGTATATATCTTTGATTGAGAAAAACTATTATTTAATATTTCTTGAGTGTTGAGTATATTATCAGTGAGGTAAACCATCAAGTGTCTTGCTTATTTTTGAAAGGTTGAAACATGTGTTAAAAGAGGATGAAAGTAGTTAAATGATATATATAGAGGCATGATTAGAATATATCTTCAATTGACACTGTTTTGTATTCTTTTTAGAATTTTCTCCTATACCTTATTATTTACATTTATGATTAACTAAAGTCCTTAATTTTAAAATATAGACTCCTTTGATTAGATGTTGATATTTTCTTGAGGGAAAAAAATGACTATGTATGGGGGATTTTTATGCACCAGATTTTTTTATACATTTTCATATACTCTATTCAAAAATAAGAACATGTTTTCAGAAAATACCTACTTCTTAGTGAACAAATATTTGATTTTGGTGATCTTGTTAATTTTCAAGGGATTTATGGCCAAATACACAAAACTGGGGAGAACTGAGCAAAAATATACAACTACATGGAATGTACTGATATACACCCCATGTACATTCATGCTCAAACACAGGTCAACCGGGAAAATTACATGCCCATGTAAAACGAAACTCGTACACGTCATGTTCCCATTATACACGCTATGTATTATATTCTAGAAGCAGTTGGTGGACGAGAAGAGTTGACACGCCCATGTGGCCGGCTAAAGGAGACAGATCATGTTCCAATGATACACGTCCTGTATATATTTCTAGAAGTGGATGGTGGAAAACAATTGAGACTACACGGCGTGTATGGAGGCGCTACACGCCGTGTATATTTACCTACTAGGCAGCGCCATTTTCCAAGTCAAAGACAGCTTGTTAGGCCGCCTACCAGTGGAGAAAATGAAGGAAAAATGTGTTGACAAAATTACACTATGTGTACTTATTCCACATGCCATGTAGTTAAGGTTTCTATAAAATGAGGCCTTGGACTCTAGTTTAGGGTGTTGTTGTGTGGAGAAAAGGGTTGATTTTATGAAGGAGAGATGTTTTACCACCGTACTACTATCATTCTACCATTTATCGAAGAATCACTTACACCTCGAAGTTCCAAGAATTATCACAAAATGTATCAAGAGTTTTGTGTTTTTCGTTACCTATATGCATAACTAAACACCCAGTGTGTTGGGGTTGTGGGAGATGATGAGTTGTATTTTAAATTATGATTCTATGAATGTGTTTTTTCAATTAACCTCTTCTTATTCTTCTTAAATCACTTCATCTTATCACTGGAAATTTTGTACCAAACCTAGGGAAAAATTTTCAGGGATACAAAAGAAGAGTACCGAAGAATAGTTTCATGACCATTGGAAGTATTTTTCAGCTAAAAATGGACTAATCCAAATAAAGATATGTTAAATACTAACTACCGGACCAAGGAGTTAGTTTTTTCAGCTCTATATATAAAGTCTATCAGACCAAGGAAACATTATTAAAAATTGAAACCTAGAGTGTTGGGTTGTTGTGAACAACAAAACCTCATAAGCAATTTGAATTACTAAACAACTTCTCATTAATCCATAACCCCGATTCATGTCTCTCTTTATCTAAATCAAAATCAATTTTCCCGTACTTACATATATTTTTAAGTAATTTTTTAAAAGAAACTTAATCCATTTTTTATTTTTATCCAATAAACAACAATAAACCCTAAATTTATCAATCTTCATTAAAAAAATTCAAAAAAATTTAAACTAGATAAAAATAATTTGTTTTTCCCTGTGGATCGACCCCTTACAGGTGTTATACTTGTAATAGTAAAAATAATTTGGGACACCAATAATATACCTTCGGTGAAACGACTCGGAAATATCCATGTTCTATTTATAATGATGTGCACTCATTAGAATCTTCATTAGAAATCATGATAGACATTGTATTTGTATTATCTCTCTTATACCAAGATAATTTGAATTATTTCATTTCAATATTTTTATCACACAAAAATTTTGTAAAATTAGGCCGTAAATGTACAATCTTCTTGCACTTAAATTTATTTAAATCTACATATTGATACAAATGTTTCCGGTTCATGTTGAAAGGTATTCTAATACCAAATCTCTAATTATATAATTGATTGAACATTCATGAAAATTATTCAAGCTTAGAATTGGATATAAAATTTCATAAGAATTATTCTTTTTAAAAATTTTGATACATTTTTAGAATTTTTATATCTTCCAATAATGTATAAGTGGAATCCCCTATGGAAATAATGTCTTTCAGGATCATTTTTTGCCTCTAAATTTATCATCCATTTCAAATTCATTCATCATTATAGACCTGATGAGATCCTTTATCACGAAATTATTATATTATTTTTACTATCTGATATAAATCTGTATTTAACTCCCTCGGGGTGGGAAAACTCAAAGATAATTCAATTATGGTTTAGGTTTAGTGATAGGTTCTCATATAAAAAAATTGTAACTAACATCTAGACGAGACTGTTGAGTCAATAAGGTTTTCCTTATGACTTTTCCATTCCTTCTTGTTTTGAAAATCACAAACACCTTATCTTTAAGAAAAATTGATTTCTTAAGGAAAATTGCTTTCTTAAGGAAAATTGCTTTCTTAAGCAAAATCACTTTTATAAGAAAAATTGCTTTCTTAAGGAAAATCTCTTTTATAAGAAAAATTATCCTTATCATATTTTCATTCATATTTTTCTTAAGTATGAGATTCAGATTCATTTTCTCGGAATCATTAAAACTTTGATATAAAGCATTCTGTTTTAAGGTTTGGATTCTGGATAAGAACTATAAGGAAGTTTCATTCCGAATTCCGGATATGAACTCTGATTAAGTTCTATTCCAGATTCAGAATACGAATTCCGAAGAAGAATTATCATTACAAATTCTAATGAATAATTCTCATTACGAATCCTCATTACGAATTCTGATGAAGAATTCTCATTACGAACTCTAATGAAGAATTCTCATTACGAATTCTCATTACGAATTCTGATGAATAATTCTCATTACGAATTCTGATGAAGAATTATCATTACGAATCCTGATGATGAATTCTCATTACAATTTCTGATGACGAATTCCTATTCCGAATTCGCATTCCGAATTCACCTATTAAACAGAATTTGAGTATCTTTGTTTTATACACTCTGAATTAATTCTGACTCCGAAATATATCTTTGTTAGACTCCGAACTTTTATATTGCTTACATTTCTATAATGTGTCTACTCTTTATTATTTTCATTACACTCCGAACCTTCACTCTGAAGTTTTCATTCCGAACTTTTATGTTAGTGTTTAAAACGATGTCGTACATTCTGTTACACTTGTTTTGTTATAAAACGATGTCGTATGTTTTGTTATAAACTAACCGTTGTCTAAGTAACACGTGTACAGGTCCCTCCGATCTTTAAGGAAAATATGACCGTTGGAGAAGGAGCCGACCTTACATATAAATAGGATCTCATTTGAAAGAGATTTGTACTGATGACAGTTGAACAACTTGGTTTTGTGCATACATGTTGTTGAAGTGATTTCTAGAGAGAGAGACTCTTATTAACTCTCAAAGCTTCGTGCGACTCCGAATGTTGGTGATTACATTCGAGGGCTTCCGGGGATAGGAAGACAGAGGTTCCGACTACCTTAAAGTTCGAGGGCTTCCTTGCTGAGGAAGACAGAGGTTGCCAACTACCTTGAAGTTGAGGGCTTGCGGGGATAGCAAGACAGAGACTCCGATCTTCGTATCGAGGGCTTACCCTGGTGTGGGTAAGACAGACTTGCTTAAAAGTATAAATCAAGGGACCTTTATCCAAGGTTGTTGGATACCCTTCTCTTTGGGTTAAAATACTTATATCTTGTTACTTGTAGTTTAACTACTCGTTTTATTTCCGCTGCATTTTGTATCATAAGGAAAGTATAACTTTCTTATACTTCCTTACTTGTACTCTGATTAAGTTAGATTCTATACGCTTTAAGGTAGAATCTTATATTGTAATCTTTTGTTAAGTTTCAATTTTCCGGAACCATATTTCCGGAACCTTCTTTCAGAATCTCTTTCCTAGTTTGCATTCGGTGTTAAGAGGTGTTGTGAATTTGCTTATTTTAACCTTGTTAAACTTAGCCTTTTCCTTTACTTAAGGAAAACATAGTTATTCTTAACTAACTTTAAAGGTTCCAAAGGAATTTTTAAAGTATACAATTCACCCCCCCTCTTGTATATTGAGCATCTACATTACTATTTCGATCCTACAATTGGTATCAGAGGTTGGAAACCTCTTACTCTATACCAATCTTACATTTGGTATCAGAGCAGGTCTCTGAAATACTTGTACTCACATAAAAGTTTCTCATGCTCACTTTTTGATACCGAATTTCTATTCCGAACTTTTCTCATTCCGAACTTTGTTATTACGATTCTGTGCTACTAACAAGTTTGTGTGCAAAGTTTTGATAAGTATGGCAGGAATTAATGTTGGATCAATTGACAATCTGAATCCTACAAGACCACCTATCTTTGATGGTAATGACTATGAATACTGGAGAGATCGTATGAAGACTTTTTTTATCAATACTGGAGTAGACAACTTTGTTATGCTTACTGGTGATTATAAAATTCTTGACAAGGAAGTCAGAACTTTTACTAATCAGGAAAAGCAAGAATATCAACTCAACTATAAGGTACTCAATACTTTACTATGTTCAATGACCAGAAATATATATAGCCAAATTTATTCTTGTGAAGCAGCTAACTGTATATGGAAGAAGTTAGAGGTTACACACTTTGGGACTTCTAGGGTGATTGAAACTAGAAGAGCTATGCTTAGAGATGAATATCATGGCTTCAATTTTCCTTATGGAGAACCTATATGTAAAGTTCAACAAAGATTTATGACTATTGTCAACAGTCTACAATCTATGGGAGAGAAAGGATTAGATGATGAAGCTCTTGTGGACAAGATAATTGACATTATGCCCAATGAGTGGGAATCCAAGAGAACAGCTATAGATGAGAATAGAAAGGTAACTCAAATTACTCTTGATGAGCTTTTTGGAACTCTTCTACAACATGAAACCAGAATGAAGAGAGATGCTGGAAACATCAAGAAGAAGAATGGAAATGGTACTGTTGCTTTTACTACAACTTCAAATCAGATGAAAGCTAAGACTACTGAGAGAATAACCAAATCCAAGTCTAAGAAAGTCATTTTCCAATCCGAATCTAGTGAGAGTGAAGTCTCAGAAAATGAATTAGCCAATCTTGCTCGAATGATGAAAAATATAGCTGGACAGAGGAATTTTCTATCTAAGTATAAGAAGAAGGACATGAAAGATAAGAAAGATGGAGAAGTTACTTGTTATGAATGTAAAAGAGCTGGACATATTAGACCAGATTTCCCTATGCTCAAAAAGAAAGAAAGGATGGAAAGACATTCAGACAGGAACATGAATAAGTATTATAAAGACAAAGCTAAGAAGGTCTTGAAAGCTAATGACACCTGGAGTGCCAGTGGTGGTGACTCTTCATATGAATCTTCTGATTATGAATCTTCAGGACAGAAGAATCTTGGTCTTATATCCAAATTACCTATTGATAATCATTGTTTTATGGCTAAGGTACGAAATGCTGAATCTTTGACCAATGTTTCTTCAAATTCTAAGCATAGTAAGTATTATAACTCTTCTGATGAAGAATCATCTTCTGATGAAGAAAATACTTTACCTACTTATGAAGAAGTCTCTAGGTTTGCTGAACTTCTTGAGATTGAGAATTCCAAACTCAACAAGAAACTTGATAAAGAAAACTCTAGGAATTATATTCTTACAAAAGAGATATCAGATATTTCTAAAGATCTTGATAAGAAAAATGCTGATTTTGAAAATATTTCAAAAAATCTTGAGGAAGTAAGTTCTGAGAAGAATAAACTTTCTAAAGAATTAGAAAAATTAATTTCTAATAAAAATGTTTTCGAGCCTAACTCTAGTTCAAAAACTAATGATTTCAAGGATAAAAACTTGGTTGTAAAACTCAAGTCCGAAATTTTTTCCTTAAAGAAGTGTTTATCAACCTTTACCCATGGTAAGGAAAATTTTGATAAGATGTATTCCGTAATACGACCTTTAAGAAATAAATCCGGATTTGGTTATACCCATGCAAAACCTATTTTCAGTAACAATTATTTTGTTCCTCAAAGTGCCCCATTTTGTACCAAGTGTCAATGCGGTGGTCACTGGGCAAAGAATTGTTCCTTAAACAAAACTCAATCTATAGGATTTCACAAATCTTACTTTTCAAAGAAAATGTGGATACCTAAAATTTTATTGTCTGGAAATCTCGGATCCAAACAAGTTTGGATTCCGAAAATCTAATTTTCTTCTTGATTTCAGGATAATAAAGAAAGTACCAGCAACAATACATGGTACATGGATAGTGGATGTTCCCAGCACATGACTGGTAACAAAATCTATTTTGAAAAAATTATCCAAACGAAAGGAGGAAAGGTAACTTTCAGAGACAATGCTAAGGGAGAGATTGTTGGTATTGGTAATATTGTTATTTTAGGTAAAACCTTGATTTCAAATGTTCTTTTTGTTAAAGGTCTTAAGCACAAACTCATTAGCATAAGTCAGTTATGTGATGAAGGTTACCTTGTGAATTTTAGGAATGATAAATGCTTAGTTCACAATTCCAAGGAAGAATTTATTCTCTCAGCCAATAGGCAAGAGAATGTCTACACTTTGAACCTAGAAGACCTCAGGAGCCAAGATTTACCTTGCTTAAGTGCAATGGAAGATCATTCTTGGTTATGGCATAGAAGACTAGGTCACTGTAATCTTAGGAACCTATGTAAACTCTCTAAGAAGAAACTAGTTAAGGATCTACCGGAGCTTAGATTTGATTCTTCTAAAGTTTGTGATCCTTGTCAATATGGAAAGCAACATAAATCTAGTTTTAATTCAATCAGTGAAGTCTCAACAACTGATACATTACAGTTAGTACATATGGATCTTTTTGGTCCAACACAAACTGGAAGTATTGGAGGCAAATACTATGTGTTTGTTCTAGTTGATGATTACACTAGATTTACTTGGGTCTATTTTCTAGCAAAGAAATCTAAAGCTTTTTCTTATTTCAAAAGTTTTAGAGCCCAAGTTAAAAATGAGAAAAACATTCCATTGAATACTATTCATAGTGATCATGGAGGAGAATTTCAAAATTCTGATTTTGAAACATTTTGTAGTAAGAAAGGTATTAATCACAATTTTTCAGCACCTAGAACTCCTCAACAGAATGGTGTAGTTGAAAGAAGAAATAGAATTCTTCAAGAAATAACTAGAACCATGTTGAGTGAATATTCCATTGCTAGACATTTCTGGGCTGAAGCTGTAAGTACTGCTTGTTATACTATAAATCGAGTTTTGATTAGACCTTTTCTTAATAAAACGCCTTATGAGTTATGGAATGGTAGAAAACCAAGACTTTCCTACTTCATGGTTTTTGGTGGCAAAGTATTCATTTTGAATACTAAAGATAACTTACATAAATTCGCACCAAAGTCTGATGAAGGAATTTTCTTAGGATATTCCACAACTTCTAAGGCTTATAGAGTTTTTAATAAAAATACTTGCACTGTTGAGGAAACAGTACATGTAAAATTTGATGAGTCAGATCCTTTTGTTTTTAAACCATCTCAACTTACATGTTCGGATGTGTTTTCAAAAAATGATTATCAAACTTTGATAGAAGAACCTTCTGATAAGGAAATTGTTCAAGAAGATACTTCTGAAACATTTACCCCAGAAGATTTTCTACCCTATGATGATGAACAGGTTTTAAAAAACCCAAATCAGGTGTTTCTTAAGAATCATCCCAGTGATAGTATCATTGGTGATGTAAATCAACCTGTAAGGATTAGAAGTTCCTTACGAAATGAAGTAGAACATCTAGCATTTCTTTCCCAATTAGAACCTAAAAGCACTGATGAAGCTTTAGGTGATGATGATTGGATCAAAGCAATGCAAGATGAGCTAAATGAATTCGAAAGGAATAAAGTATGGACCTTGGTTGAAAGACCTAAGGAAACTTCTATTATTGGAGTAAAATGGGTTTTCAGAAATAAATGTGATGAAAATGGAGTCATTGTTAGAAATAAATCTAGACTTGTTGCTAAAGGCTATAATCATCAAGAAGGAATAGACTATAAAGAAACCTATGCTCCAGTAGCTAGACTTGAATCTATCCGTATTCTACTTGCCTTTGCATCATTCATTAATTTCAAACTTTTCCAAATGGATGTGAAATGTGCTTTTCTTAATGGTTATGTTCAGTAGGAAGTTTTTGTTGAACAACCTCTTGTCTTTGAAGATACAAAACATCCTGATCATTTTTTAGACATACCAAAGCTTTGTATGGCCTTAAACAAGCCCCACGAGCATGGTATGATAGACTCACTGGATTTTTGCTTCAAAATAACTATGTTAAGGGAAATGCAGATCCAACCCTTTTTATAAAGAAAGATAAGAAAAATGTTTTTATTGTTCAGATTTATGTTGATGACATTATATTTGGTTCAACTCAGCAATCTTTGACTGACTCTTTTGCAAGTCTAATGAAATCTGAGTTTGAAATGAGTATGATGGGTGAGTTAACATTTTTCCTTGGATTTCAAATTTCTCAAAAACCAGAAGGAACCTACATATCTCAACATAAGTATATTAAATATCTTCTTAAAAAGTATGGTTATGACAACACTAAGAGTATAAGTACTCCCATTGGTACCTCAAACTCTTTAGATCTTGATGAAGCTGGGAAACCAGTAGATCAAACATCTTTTAGAGGTATGATAGGAAGTCTACATTAATTAACAACTAGTCGACCAGACTTAATGTTTTCAGTATGCTTATGTGCAAGATATCAATCCAATCCTAAGGAATCTCACTTAAAGGCAGTAAAAAGAATTTTTCGCTACCTTAAGGGAACCATGGATCTAGGATTATTCTATACTTCTGGAAATGATTTTGTTCTAAAAATCTTTTCTGATGCTCACTTTGGTGTATGTAGAATGGATAGAAAAAGTACATCCGGAACTTGTCATTTCTTAGGAGATTCTCTAGTTTCTTGGTCCTGCAAGAAGCAACATTCTGTAGCACTTTCCACTGCTGAAGCTGAATATGTAGCAGCTGGAAGTTGTTGTGCTCAAGTGTTGTGGATGCAACACACACTCACAGACTATGGCTTGAGTTTTACTAAAACTCAAATTTTGTGTGATAACACAAGTGCCATTTCCCTAAGTAAGAACCCTGCACATCACTCCCGTGCAAAACACATAGATATTAGGCATCACTTTCTTAGGGATCACACACTCAAAGGGGGTATTATTCTTCAGTTTATCGGAACACAAGATCAACTTGCTGATATTTTCACAAAATCTTTGCCTTCTGATAGATTTGAATATATTAAACAAAAGTTAGGTATGATAAACGTAAGGTAATCCTCCTTAAAGTAACTTTCTGTTGAAAAACCCTCCTTACAGCAATAAACTCCTTTTCATAGGGGGAGTACATTTGATTGTTAGTTTAACAAAGTTTTTTTTAAAAAAATAAATTTTTTAAACTTTTCGGAAAGAAAATTTTCGGAATGGAATTTCCGGAACTACAATTTTCTAGATTGGACATTTTCGAACAAAACACTTCTGGAATGGGAGTATTCATGTTGAAAATTTCTGGAATGAAAATTTCGTACTGGAAGTTTCATAAAGAAATTTTCATACCAAATTTTTCCATAATGTATTTTTCGTACTAAGTTCTTCGTACTGTTTTTCTTCTTAAGTTTGTTTTTCGTACTAAGTATTTCATAGTGAGTTTTTCGTAGTAAGTTTGTTTTTCGTAGTAAATTTTTGCGAACTTTGTCTTTTCGTAATAAAGTTTTTTTTTCATAGTCATCTTTATATTACCCGTTACGAATAATCCTCCTCAGCTAATCCGAAAGGTATGATTTCCTTACTCATGTTTTCATAGTCATATTTTACTTGCTGGAATTCTCTTGTATTATGATTTCGGATTATAGTTTTCTTAATTCTTTACTTTAATAAAAACCTCAAAAAGATCGGATTCAAGTTATCAACCGTCAGATTTGATCTCAGTTCATTCTAAACCGTTAGATCAACTGTGGAAGGTGAAACGTCATCTCGTTGCCTATATAAAGGGGACCCAAATACTCATCCCACATCGGTTTCAAGCTCTTGCGTCCTGAAGCTCTGCCCCTCTGTTTTAAGGCCGTTCCGAACTACAGTTGTCTCCGTTCCGAACTTCTCTGAGGATTACAGATCCGAATGTCAGCAGAGTTAGCCTCTCAAGAAATGTCTTCTACTAAGCCTATTTCACAATGGTTAGTTTACAGAGAAAGGTTACTCCATCCGGATTTCTTCAACAACTATGATTCCCTTATCTCAAAGAACATCAAGTTGAATGGCTGGGAAGATGTTGCGGTATCAAAAACAGGGAATCAAGATGAAGTGTACTCAGACTTACTTGTTGAGTTCTATGAATCAGTTTCCTTCTTTAAGGAAGATGATAGGAAGAAGTTTTCTTTCAAGTTGTATGGAAATACCTACAAACTTTCTTACACCAAGGCAGCAAGCTTGGTAGGATTGTCTTATTAAGGAGAAGCCGAATTTATTTTGCACGTTTTACTAGACTCTAAAGGTAGCTTCGACAAGGAAAAATCATTAGAAACTCTCGGACTGGCTGATGACAAGGCTCCGAAGATTACAATTCTATCCACAAACTTCCAGATTCTAGAGTTGTGGGTGCAAGGACTTATCGTACCGAGGAAAGGCGATAAAGACAGCTTGAAGAAGAGTGAGATCTATATCTTAGATTTTATGATAAATCTAAGGAAGTTTAACTTCATGAGGCACATTCTTATAACCATTGAGAATCTTAAGAAAGGAAATCTTAGAGCTCAGATCGTAATGTACCCAGCAATATTATCAAAGTTGATAGCTCGGTGCCTAGAATCTTTCAAGGAATCTTGCAGATCTAAGCCAAGGGTTTGTAAAATCTTGTTGGTTAGTGATGAAACCCTTAAGAGGATGGATGTGGCTTTCAACAAGGAGATTGGTGAGTTCGTTGATTTGCCTAATCAAGAAGAAACGGTTCCGAAGGCTGCTGAACCGGAATCATCCAAACCAGTGAAGAAAATAAAGTTAAAGGAATTTTCTGCTGAAGTCGAAGATCCTAAGTCTAAGGAAGTTCAAACCGCTCCTCCCAAACCAAATAATAAGAAGACCTATCCTGATGAGGTAGTTACAAAGTGGAGAGCTGATAAAGAAAAAAGGAAAGAAGGGGATCCGCAGTTCGGATTGGACCCTGCAGAAGCTAAGGCTTTAAAGGAGAGAACTGCTGATGAGCTTGAAAAACAAGCAAAGGAAAAAAAGCTTAAGAAGAAGATGTCAGAAGCCGAGGCAGTCCAAGCGTTGTTAAAGTTTAATGAGTTGGTATCTGGTAGCATCCCAGTTCCGAGATCTTTCTCCCTGGATTCTCTACCCGAGACTCCAGGAAGAAACCTTGATTTTCCGGAAGAGACTACAGCTGAGCATGTTGAGCAAATTGAGCAGATTCAGCAAGTGGGAGAGGAAGAAGAGGTTGCTGAAGGAAGTGGTGAAACAAGAGATCTTTTAAAACAAGTGGATGATTATAAAGGATCACCTTCGGAACATCTATCGCTCCGAACTTCAGAGGCTGAATCCTCTAAGTTAGTAACTCCAGAGAAGCATAATAATGAGGAAGATGTTGTTCAGAAAGTTGTTGATGAGATTGTTCAAGTGTCTACTGGGGAGCAGAAAACTCCTGATCAAGAATCAATTCCGAAAAAAGACAAGGGAAAACAACTCCTTGTTGAAACTCCGAAATCAGTGGCTAGCAAGAAAAGGGAACATGGTGATTCTTCTAAAAGGAAGTTGGAGCTTATTGAAGAAGAAAACTCTCCAAGCAAGATTTCAGATTCGGAGTCATCTTCGTTGGGGAATGACTTTGTTGTTCAGTCTTTGAAGAAGTTGGTGGGAACCATTCCGACCTTCTTAAGTATTGATTCAAGATGCCAAATGATCCAACATGCTTTAAATCAGAAAACTGACTCCGTATCTATGGTTATGGACAAGTGTGTTGAAATAGAGGCTCAGTTCAAAACCTTCTTTGTTGGTTACGAAGCTCATAGAAAATCTTTCAAGAGGATGACAAATTGGTCGAAGAAGACTGTGGAAGAGATGAGGTTGCTCGATGAGTTTCAAGACAATTTTAAAGATGCATTTGAAACCGAGTACAAGAAGATAAATGAGTTAACTACATCATTTGAATAAAAGCTTACAGAATAAAAGAACTTCCGGATCCAAGAAGTCAGGGATCTGAATGGGAAACTGAATTTTGTTTCTCAAAACATGAAATTTGAAAGGGATCATCGAATTGATTTTGAAGAAAGGATGAAGGCTCAGGAAGAGAAGATCAAAGCTCAGGAAGAAAAGCTGAAAGCCCAGGAAGAAAAAATTGAAGCTCAATCCGAAAGAATAGTTACCTTAGAGAAGCAAGATGAAGAAGATCATAAAGACCTGAAGAAGATCAAGACTATTCTAAAGGGGCTCGTGTCAAAGGAAAAAGATCCGAAATAACCTAAATCCGATCTTTTTGTTGTATTTTTTTTGTTGCTGAGATTTCAGATTTTTAATGAAAGTTGTGCTTGTCGTTTCTATTGTTATCATTACTAATTTTTCAGGCACTTTGCTATTTTTTTTCCATTCCCTCCAATTCTTTTTGAAAATCACAAAGGGGGAGAAGGAAAAGATCCTTTAGAAAAAGAAGAACGCTAATAAGAGTTTATCAAAGGGGGAGAAGGAAAAGATCCTTAAGAAAAAGAAAAACTCTAATAAGAGTTTGTTTAAGGGGGAGATTTTTCATTAAATAAGACGTTCTTATTTATCACTCCGGAAATCTGAATACGATCCTTAGAGTTTCAAAGCCTAAGGGGGAGTTAGTCGTATTCATCAATATCCTTAAAGCAAAGGGAGATAAGCCTTAATGTTTTTTCTTTCTTCTTAGAATAGATTTTTCGTAAGGATGTTTGTGCTTTCCAAAAAGGGGGAGATTGTTGAGTCAATAAGGTTTTCCTTATGACTTTTCCATTCCTTCTTGTTTTGAAAATCACAAACACCTTATCTTTAATAAAAATTGCTTTCTTAAGGAAAATTGCTTTCTTAAGGAAAATTGATTTCTTAAGAAAAATCACTTTTATAAGAAAAATTGCTTTCTTAAGGAAAATCGCTTTTATAAGAAAAATTATCCTTATCATATTTTCATTCTTATTTTTATTAAGTATGAGATTCAGATTCATTTTCTCAGAATGATTGAAACTTTGATATAAATCATTCTGTTTTAAGGTTTGGATTCTGGATAAGAACTATAAGGAAGTTTCATTCCGAATTCCGGATATGAACTCTGACTAAGTTCTATTCCAGATTCAGAATACGAATTCTGAAGAAGAATTCTCATTACAAATTCTAATGAATAATTCTCATTACGAATTCTCATTACGAATTCTGATGAAGAATTCTCATTAAGAACTCTAATGAAGAATTCTCATTACGAATTCTCATTACGAATTCTGATGAAGAATTCTCATTACGAATCCTGATGATGAATTCTCATTACAATTTCTGATGACGAATTCCTATTCCGAATTCGCATTCCGTATTTACCTATTAAAAAGAATTTGAGTATCTTTGTTTTATACACTCTGAATTAATTCAGACTCCGAAATATATCTTTGTTAGACTCCAAACTTTTATATTGCTTACATTTCTATAATGTGTCTACTCTTTATTATTTTCATTACACTCCGAACCTTCACTCCGAAGTTTTCATTCCAAAATTTTATATAAGAGTTTAAAACGATGTCGTACATTCTGTTACACTTGTTTTGTTATAAAATGATGTCTTATGTTTTTTTATAAACTAACCGTTGACTAAGTGACACGTGTACAGGTCCCTTCGATCTTTAAGGAAAATATGACCATTGGATAAGGAGCCGACCTTACCTATAAATAGGAGCTCATTTGAAAGAGCTCTATACTGATGACAGATGAACAACTTGGTTTTGTGCATACATGCTATTGAAGTGATTTCTAGAGAGAGAGACTCTTATTAACTCTCAAAGCTTCGTGCGACTCCGAATGTTGGTGATTACATTTGAGGGATTCCGGGGATAGGAAGACAAAGGTGCCGACTACCTTAAAGTTCGAGGGCTTCCTTGCTGAGGAAGACAGAGGTTGCCAACTACCTTGAAGTTGAGGGCTTGCGGGGATAGCAAGACAGAGACTCCGATCTTCATATCGAGGGCTTACCCTGGTGTGGGTAAGACAGACTTGCTTAAAAGTATAAATCAAGGGACCTTTATCCAAGGTTGTTGGATACCCTTCTCTTTGGGTTAAATGACTTATATCTTGTTACTTGTAGTTTAACTACTCGTTTTATTTTCGCTGCATTTTGTATCATAAGGAAAGTATAACTTTCTTATACTTCCTTAATTGTACTCTGATTAAGTTAGATTCTATAAGCTTTAAGGTAGAATCTTATATTGTTATCTTTTGTTAAGTTTCAATTTTCCGGAACCATATTTCCGGAACCTTCTTTCGGAATCTCTTTCCTAGTTTGCATTCGGTGTTAAGAGGTGTTGTAAATTTGCTTGGTTTAACCTTGTTAAACTTAGCCTTTTCCTTTACTTATGGAAAACATAGTTATTCTTAACTAACATTAAAGGTTCCAAAGGAATTTTTAAAGTATACAATTCACCCCCCTCTTGTATATTGAGCATCTATATTACTATTTCGATCCTACAATTGGTATCAGAGGTTGCAAACCTCTTACTCTATACCAATCTTACAAAGACATCCATTTAATTGAGTAATTGTTTCCACTTCATCCATTTTGAATGGGTCGAACATTATCTTTAGTGTATCATATATAAGAGCCTTTAAATATTCATTACCTTCATAGGAAACTTCAATAATGTTTTGTATTTCATCAGTTGTTTAGAATTTAAAAACTATATTTAATTAATATAATCCTAATTCACATGTTATATTATTCAATACATAGAAATTAATATAATATAATACTTTGGTAGTAGTATCCAACATTTGATATTTTATTTTTTGGATTTCATAGGTATTTACTACATTGAGAAAAAAATTGAAGCTATGATTTTTAAAATAATTTGTCATATGAGCCATCCTATTACCATAGATTTCACTATTAAATATAGAATTATAATCATTGAAATATCATAATTAAAATTATCCATAGTATCATTTTGGAAATGGAGCATTCGGCTTCATCCATTGACATCAATGAGCTCATGAGTCACATACTCTAACAACAATTTCTTTCCCCGAGAATGGAAAATTAAAAACGAATGTGGTGGTGAATTTAGTTCATAAAATTGTTTTTATAGAAAATATCGCATTAAAAGTTTGATAAATTAAATATTTTCAATAATATTTATTGACATAGGAAATAAAAATAATTAAAAATGATTGAAAACTAGATATTTATAGTGTTTTAGGAGATATAATTCTCATAGTTAACTTTACCAAGACTCTACTCTATGAGTTTCGTTGTTTTAACTATAATAAACCTTTTATAATGGGATCCCAGCTGAGTACAATACATTTCACATAACAGAATGATCTGTGATATTTCAACTCAGATCTCCCTTTGAAAGAACTATCAATGTTCTCAACACACACTAATTCAATGAGTGTAAAAAATTAATATATGAATTTTTTTTAAAGAAAAATTGCAGTGCATATTTTCAAGCAGTAACTAAAAGTCAGGGGAGATGATTTTTGAGAAGATGATATTATTCAAGTTATATCTTTGAATGATCATTACAGAAACTAATAAAATTTTAAGATTAGTAGATTCTTCTATGTATTATTTTACTATGTATGTGCAATCATGGTATTTATATGCATGTTATAATCATTATTTGTGTTCATTTTTCTCCACCTCTATTTTTCATGGAGTTACTAACTATTGATATAATATATCATTTTTATATTAATCATGAGAAAATAAAAATGGCCGACTGATCCATCCATTGATAATTTTAATAGGTGGGTTATTAACGACATGGGTCAAATGATTCCTAATATAGAAATTACTTCTTCTACAATGATTTTATAACATCATGTTATTCAGATCATTCAATTCAAGGAAAATTGTTATATTTTACTGTTAAACAAATACATATAAGTATAATGCCTTTTTTAATTTTCATTAAAATCATGAAACAACTTATAAAGCGGTTATTAAACTAATCATGACATTTATCATAACTGGATTTCTAAAGGATATTTTACTAATAGTACTATCAACGTAATATAACATCACAAGAAACATCATACTATAAATAAGATATCTGAAATAAACTAATCATATGATATAATGGATTTAAAATTTAATTAGATAAGTATTTTGTATATGATAAAATTAATAACCTTGATGTGACATTTAATTATTAAAATTTTTCAAAGATTCATTTGTTAATATTTTAATAATATTATATTTATAAGATAAATACTTTCTATAAGCATAATTTTGTGTGAAATATAGGACTTCAGTATGTGAAAATCTATTCAACGTTTTCATATGATAATTTAATATGTTGTAAGATAATATTTCGATATGTAGAATTATGATTCTGAGTAGGAAGAAGAAAAATACTTCATTCATAGTAGGATAATCAATTTCAAAATCAGTATATGAAATATTGATTTGATAAATATAATTTGAAACAATTATGAAAAACATTATAGAATAAAAATATGGATATTTTGAATCATGAAAGCATATAAAAAAATTATAAATTTCAATATCATATTTTTATAAATCACATATCTATTCAAGGGAAGATCAACATTCAAATAGTTAAAATAATTCCCCCATATCAACTAGAAGATATCAGGATTCATGTATATCTTCTACATAAAATAATTCTTAAAAATATAAAGAATAATAATATAGATATTTATCTAAAAATTTATATTTAATATATGAAAAAACACCTCCATTACTACTGATGTGTGGGAGGGATACATTTACTTTCAAAAACACCATCTATATTCTAGTATGAGGAACTACATGAAAATTACAAGACTATATATAAATGTCTCAACCCATCATTTGGGTTTTCCAAATGAATAAAATGTCTATAAATATTTACTAAGGAGAAACCAAATAACATATTCAACCACGGTGGAATCTAATACTGATAAAATTAATAAAGAATACATAATTTGATATATTAAAACATTGAAGAGACCTAAAAAATCATCACCTTCATGAAATGAATTTGAAAATTAGTATATGTATTAACTGAATGGATCCTAAACTGTACAGTCATATATGTGATTTCCTTATCCTAACATGGAACAATTGACTGGGGGAAGTTATGATTCTATGATCTATATTTTATTGAATCACAATTTGGTTACATCAAAAAAATATTTCACCTAAATTGATTAAGATATTACCTCCAATGGACTCTATGTGGTATATTTATTTTATGTAATTCTCAATGTATTAGATAATGTGATATATGTATATTAAATTTCATGCACCACATCCTCATGAAATTTATATGTAAATCATTTAATGATGAGTTGAAAATCTATTGGTCTTGTAAAAAAAATAATGTAACCATTATTTAAATCTAGAATTTTTTGGAGAAAATTTATATTGTACATCATGAAAATAAACTCCATGAACATGTAATTTTATATAAAATAAGGAAAATGTAATTTTTATTGGTTCACTACAATGAAAACGATGATAATCCTAAAAAGATAATATTTTTACTTAATATTAAACCTTCAAAAACTATAAAATTTTGAGATAACACCAAGGATGAATTTCTCACATTAATGCCTTTTTTTCCTATCGGACCAATTTATTATTATTTTTCTTGAAGGTGAAGAATAAAATGGATAATATTTTGTGGGAAAATGATTATTATAAATCCATTTATAATCTCATTAATTATCTGTCACATTCAATGGTTCTAATAATTTCTCTGAGAGTGTAATTGTTAACCCAATATGTATAAATAATTTATTGATCACATGGAAACTTCCATGAACTAGAAAATTTATTTATTTTATCATTATAATAATGTTGAATGAGGAGACACAATAATCAGACATCCTGAATAGATTCGTAAAAATATTATTCATTGTGGAAAAGCAACAATATTTATTGTAATATAATGAGGTATACCAAATCTATCTTATTTATAATCCTTAATACATCCTCACTCATTCAGTGATAACATGAAATATTTAACAGGGGAAGTCATTCATTAACTATTTTACATCTTGTTCATTTCTGAAAATGATATCAATGATAAATAAAAATATGATTTCCCCCTGGAACACCATACCACATAAAAATTTTCACATAAAATATAGCACTACAACATATGGGAATACTATATCCATAAAATTTTCCATTTTTGGGATATGTAATTTTTAAATCCAATAAAAAAACATTAGGGAGAAAGATGAAAAACCAAATCATCATGTGGGTCTGCATGGGGATTTTCTTGTCCCCTCAAGTAAAGGATGTCAAAAAAATTCATTTATATATTAAGAATGATAAAATAAAAATAAGTCAAAGTAAAAATCCCGCATTGGAGGCAAGAAGTTTTCCTTATAAACTTCATTGACTAAAATTATTTTCATGAGTGATTTAGAGATCTGAATTAATAAATTTGAATGAATGTATGCTATAAATGTCGATAAAAATATTAGGTTCCGTGATAAAGTGAAGGGGATGATGGATGAATTCCCCTTAGAGATACTATTTCATATCATTCTTTACTTGATCACCTAATAAAATTCAATTGAAAAAGAATATATAGATTTGAGAAACACTGGTCAAGATAAGACTATTATTCACATAATAAATCATTTAGTGGTATACCAATTCATATGAAAAGAAACAAAGTAGATCAATGATTACACCAATATAATAAATCAAAAAATGACTATAATTTCTCTCGATGATGAAAAAATATGAAGGATCACTCTAGTTAAAAAATTATCCAATATATGATTCTACTATTGGAATGAGATTAGAAAAAATATATTAATTGGGGAGTATAAATATTTTTTCCATTACTATATTTTGAGATCCTATAATATTCCATATAATAATGGATTCATAGGATTCTTCATTTTTCACATAAATGGAGGAGGGACCCTAATTGTTATATGGGAATTCTATTATATTTCATATGAGACCCATTAATAAAGAACAATTCTCTTTCATAAATTTCATTATATTGGGAATCTAATTTCATCAATGGTGAAAGAATATATGGATTAGACAAATAAATGTCAAAATTATAAGATACACAAAAAAACAATCAATTAACCACTAAAATTAGTTCCATCCACTATATTTTCATGGTATATCAAACAATTGGAAATAGATTTCATGGAGCCATACCCCATAACAGAAACTACACAGTTGATGTACATCCTATATACTATATATTTCTCACCAAGTATGTTGAGGTTATATTACTGAAGGATATCTGAATAAAGTTTATCATAACCATAATGAATAAATACTTTATTGAAAGATTTATTCTCACCACATAATATTAATATGTATAAGTGAAAACTTATACACATCTTTATAGAAGATGTTATGTCCTAAATATATATTGATTTTTACCTTTAACCACCCTATCATGAAATAATCAAATGATTTATAGATTATTAAAAAAAAAATATGATTACATTAAAATACTGGTGAAACAAGATAAGAATTATTGGATATGATAACATTATTATGATCTACTATCATATCATAAAAAACAATATTTCCACACATTTGGCCCCAAATTCCCTTATGTATAGGGAATATTCATTTCTTCACATTTTTGTTGAATTAACATCCCTTCACATTTCAGTCTACGATTAACTATATAAAGATAATAGATATCATATATGGCTGAAAAATATTGAATTAGTTTTTTCAAAGTGTTTCATTATAAAAAATAATCTTTAGAACCCTCATGATATTGATTCATATACATGAAAAATGAATTTTTAGATACAATCCTTTATATAATGACAATTTTTACAATCCCGTTGAATTCCCATGATATTTGGGAAGAATCCTTCAGTTTTGATACAAAATGTAATGGGGAGTAATTGATAAATATGTTCTACTATTACTAACCCAATATCATCATTATAATAGATGTAAAATGTATCCAACTTTCCACCACTGAATGGTTCCCAAATATGTACTTTTCAATACAATATACTGGATTAAATTCTCCAACCATCATAGTGCCACATTTGATAGCATAAAAGAATTTTGTATAACTCTAAACATATTGGATTATATTCATCTTGAAGGATGATAAACTATAAATCATATGATTCATCCTGTATAACATGAAACCCTTCAAAATATTATATCATCTATTCTCTAAATTATTTTGGAATATACAATTCCATGTGACATTATCATTATGAAACTTATTACCTATTAAGTATCTGAATTAAGTAAAATTCTCTTTATATAAATGTCAGTAGGAATCACACCAATTGTTTTTGAATATATATTGACACCCAAATATCTCAAATCAGCCACATTCAAGAAAACACACAACATTTATCCATGATTAAGGGTTCTCCAAATCCATGAAGGGTTTTCTACAACGATCATTCAGTAAGATTAAACCCTTCTATTAAATTTGGATAGAAATCTAGATATGAATAGGAAAACAATATTTGTATTATTTATTGATTGATTCCTATTATATTTCAATATATAGTTATTGAAGAAGTTACTAACACAATCTAGTCCGTAGTTCCCATAACTAGACCTCATCCATCACTAATTTTGAGGAATTTCCAATCATGTTGGTTTTCCATTATACTGAAACATGTATATCCATCCACATAATTTATATAGCTCCTAAAATGAGTGAAATTTTATATGAAACCATATAGAAACTACTTATAGTCTAATTCAAATTATATCCATATAAAAAATGAAACCATGCAGAATTTATCATAGGCCAACACACACATTCCATTAACATTAATTATTTTCCATGGTATAGATACTAATAACTGATAATGGTTTGACTTCAATTTCCTCATTAAACATAATGACTTTTAGATTAGTCATTCTATAACATGGTACAAATATTATTTTAGATTGAATTCCCCATGTTAATGGTTTCCATATTCATGATATATTATGATTAATCAGAAAAAAAAAATTAAATATACAGGTACCTATATTTCATGTCATTGGTATAGTCCAAGACTATTCCCTAATTATAATCTCATAAAAAAGTAAAAATCCAATAATTAGATATATATTTGTGGAATAATTATTATTTTCATTATATACATAGTGAAATAGAAATGATAACTCTTGGGTACATCCACAAGTTTCATCATATTGAACCCCTCTACTCATATAATTTCTTTCTCTCATTCATGACTAGTATACTTTATTTTATTCATCAATATTAAAATAAAATTTCTTCTTTAAATTATTATAATAAATAGAAATCCATATAAAAAGGTCAACACTAATGTGAACATGAAACACAACCCGATTGGTGAGGAATCTTCATGTGCATCCAAGAGACTCGTGATCAAATACAGGCAGAGGTACATTTCGAGGATAAAATAGAAGCACTATAGTATGAATTGTTTTGTACTGTAGTAGATGGATCTAATCATATGTTCCACCGGTTTGGTCCTCAACTCCATCAAGGCCTTCAAGCCCCCTCGACCATTGGGCCAGTAAGGCTTTAGAACCACCTCAAGGCCTTTTGGCCACTTTAAATGCAGATGCAACTAGGAAAATATCAAAGTGACAAGGCTCCAAATAAGGATTCAGAGTAGGAGCATTAACCATAAAATAGATAACTAGAATTGGAGTGAGGATAGGTTATGTCATTTCTATCAGTACCGGGCATGTGCACCTCTACCCAGGACAACTAACCGGCCATCATTGCGAAGGTGGATAGATGGAATCAAGATATATGCTTGGGAGAGGCAGCTCTTTGTAGTCTATTTGGGGTAAATTTCTCTAAGGCCTTAGGGACATGTAATGTGTCACTAAGCCTACAAGCCATGTAGGGTTCACTTTCGACCCTTATAAGGGGGATTATCAAAAATAAATAAAAAATTAAGACCATCGGGCCCTTCTTGAAAAGGTCAACACTAATATACCATGATTCATGTTAGATGATTCAATTATCATTTTAAATAAAAATGTGAATGAATCATTACATGTTATATGACACATGTAGCACACTAAGAATTTAAAACACTAACATGATTGACAACATATTCAAATAGTAGCACTGTGTCGAAATGAAGTACAAAATATTATTGTTTTATTATTACCATTAAAACCCATCCGTTACATTTTCATGTTGGAATAGGGTTAAATAATATTTTGAAATATATATAAAGTTAATAACACCAATTAATAGTTTGATTTAACAATAGGGAAAAAACAAACAATTTTTATTAAATCAATATAATTAAACAAAAAATAGTTTTATTAAAAAATTTATATTATTGGTTTATTTGAGAAACTAGTTATAATTAATTTGATTGAAAATTAAAAATTTGATTGGAAAAAATGGAAATAATTTTTAAAATTATCCAATAATTTTTTTATTTTTCTGATTATTATTTTTTTGGAAGAGATTTGTTTTGGTGAATAGGGAATTGTATATATTCTTATAAAACATTCATATTATTTTGTTTATAAAAAAATTATTATTTAAATTTTATCTAAATGAAATAAAAGTATATTTATATTACACATATAATAAGTACATTCCATTTAATCATGACTATAAATGATTTTTTAATAAGTTCTTTTGTTTTCTTAAGAACACATTAGTTTAAAATAGTTTTTCATTATCTTTTATGTATTTTATATTAAATATATTATTTATATTTTGTAGATTGAATAATGAAAAATATGGTAGATATTTATTAGTAATAGGTCTAAAACTTCAACATATTTCCCTTTTATTTATGGAGATTAGTAATTGTAAGTTCCATTATATTTTTATCATAGTAAAGGGTTAAATATTTCCAATATGGTTAAAATAAATTTATAAGTACTAAATAATAAACCTAATAATTTCCTTATTTTATTATTCTACTATTTCATCTATAATTAAATATAAGTATTATATATGGCCTTTTACCATTTTCCATGAGTTTTAACTATTATAATATTTTATATAAATATTAGTGAACATTTCTATACAATTTGTTTTATTATAATTAAATTATTGAAATGTAGATAAAGATTTGATATATTTAGTTATAAAAATTAATTTCATATTTAAATATTTTTTATCATGTTATTTTTTAATTAAAATTTTAATAAATAAATTATTTAAAAAAATGATTGTGTGCCATTGAGGATGTTATTGTACCATATGTAAAAAACTAAACAATACATTTATGAAAACACAAAAAACATAATTATCTAGTTGAGGTTTTTGTAAAAAATTATTTATAAAAAATATCATTTTATAGATGCGTTTATTCATTACATTTGAATAAATTTTTTCATTTTATTATTAAAATTACAATTAAATTAATAGTTCCAGAATTGAAATTATTGATATTTAATAAAAAATATTTTTATCAAAAGAAATATAATTAATAAAAAAATTAGGCCACATTAGAGGGATGTGGTTGTACACCAAATGATTGGTCCCATTATGGGTCATATATCATTTTATATTAAATTTACTAACCATTGAACTATAGATAATAATAATATTATGTCAAAAGGACCCATGAAGGGTTACAATTATAAAGGTTGAAATTTGATCTAATAGTTTCCAAATATTATTAAATAAGTGAAATTTGATTCAATTTAAAGTCTCATGTTTTTTATCCAGGATAAAATACGAATGTTTTGGAATTTTTTTGGATTATAGATGTGTTAGTTTTTAAACAGAGCTCCAGAATTTTATTTCGATTGTTGGAACACCTAATGGTGTCATTTTTTGGACTTATGAAATTAACTGATAATTTTAGCATGTGTGATGATGATTCTCAGGAGCACCAGATAAATAAAGGTACACGTTAATGGAAATGCACGGGCAACACATGGTTGCGATCCAACCTGTGCAGTTTACCATGTTTAATAAATTATTTAATTTAATTAAATATGATTATATGAGTGCTTGTGATTAATTAAAAGAATGTTTTACTAATAACAATAATGAAGTTATTATTATTATTATTATTGTGGTTGTTTACTAAAATTAATGATAAAGAAATAACTAAATGATAGTTGCAGAAATTAGTGTGTTTTTGGTTTTACCGAAGAACCGTTTTAATTAAATGAATTGTTTTAGAATTATTAAAGGATCACTTATTATTAAATGGAGGTTATGGGTTGGATTTTTTTATCATTAATATCATATTAACGATTTTGTAATAAATTGGGGAGTTATGGTTTTAATTAAATGGAATTTGGAATAATAATAATAATAATAATGTCATTATTATTTTTGTTTTTTCATATTAAATAAATGTTAAGGGAATTTATTTAAGAGATTAATAAAGAGTTTCCTAATTAATTGTGTTTCATTTATTGAAAAAAATAATAAATGAAGAAGCATTTTATTAAATGTGAATAGAAATAATAATAAATGTTTTATATCTATTATTATTATTATTATAATCCATATTATTTTTAGGTTTTATTATTTTAAATTGGAAAAAAGAAAGGGGGGGCATAGGACAAGGGAGGAAAGACCCCCCTCCTACTTCATTCTTCCATTGGTGACACACTAGCCCCCACTCATGCTCCAATTTCTTCCTCTCCCACAAGGATGAACATGATCCTTACGTTCTCCCATGTTTCGCATAATGTGAGCCCCACATTGGATGACCACTCTGCAGACCATCTTGGTGTGACCTACTCCAGGATAGCAGCATCACAGGAGGGCTTATTCCCCCCCTTAGTGCGCGACCCAGCCTCCCCTTTTCTCCATGGCCAGACCACACTCCTAGGAACTTCCTCCACCTTGTTGTGCGGCTAGAACTAGGTGTGTAGGACCCCTGGATGACCTGCATCAGTAAGTGTGACCTCCTTCAGGCAGACCTGTAGCGCACACATCCCCTAGGGAACACGACCCCCCTTCGGTCCTATGTTCGTGATTTATTCCTCGTTTTTTCTTCATGGTTAGGGTTTGATTACTTCAGTTGGGGACATCTACCAGGTTTTCCATCAATATTTTTGTGATATGAAGGTATTTCAGCCCTGATTTTTGTTTTGGCCGATTTTAGGGATTTGGAATAATACTTGTTTATTGTGTTCATCCTCCAATAGAATATTATATTGATGTTTAGGGACACATGGTTCCATGTTACGGCATCCTCTGCCAAAGGTGAGGTGGATGAGCTCGATTCTATGTGAATATGTTGGCTCGAGTAAGATTTTAAAACCCACAGTTTGGTTTTTTCACTGGTTGAATTTGGGTATGATGAATTATCTGAGTCCATAGTTTATAAATGTACGAGTATTGATCCTTGTTACACTGTTTATGGTCTCCTGTTACGAATTTAGTAAAATTTCAACTAATATTGTATGGTGCATTTGCACACACACACACACATATATGTATATATATATAATGGTTTTTTCATGCAACTACGGGCTAATTGATATTGTTTTCCGCCTTGTACATCAAAGTGTTGAATTTTGTAAATCGGTTCCACCCCAAGGTAGGGTCCGAAATCTCTATCACATTATTTAATAATTATATCTTCTTTAAATAAATTGATCATTTGATTTTCCTTGATTATGGAACTGCTTAGTTTTCTTAAAATGTCGATTAATGATAAATGACTGCTTAATGGGAATTTTATATCAGGCTTGTTGTGGTTTGGTTTTTCATATGTCTTCTTTCTGGTGATGATATATGATATGTCATTTCATGACAGTTTTGATATTATTAAATGATGACACCTATGTGAGATAAATCAGGACGTGGACATGTGTTGATTTTAATCATGTATTTCTATTCTAGATAAAGTGATATGATTAAATAGTTAAATGACTTGAATGTGGCGGATTAAGTAATGGGTTAATTATTTGAATAAATAATTATCAATTCATGTGTGGGAAAATTTTTGTCATTTACTGAATATTGAGAATATTGAAAATGTTAACATGTTCGTAATATAAATTGGAAACTGGTAATAATTAATTGATGGATTATTTATTACAAGATAAATGGAAAATGGTTAATTATTTGATGAACTAGATTAATATATATGATTTAATTAATTAATTATTGAATTAAATAATTTTCATTCATTAATTAAAGATTTTGAATTGATTGATTATTATGATAGTTGGCCAATAATACATTTGGATGCATGTGTATCTTCCATTCCTTAAGTTTTTTATGACGAATTTATTTTAAAATATAAAACGCATTGTGATATGGTTTCCAAATATATATGTCTTTTACATCATGTTTGATTTGAGATGTTTACGATGTGTAGGTTAATTGGTAATGTATTAGACGAAAAACTATTTCAGTGTATTTTTCTAGACTTGTTAAATATATTGGATAATTAATTGAGAATAATTAATTGTTAAATAGTTGTAAACTATTGATATGTTGAATGGTTAGTGGATTCTAGAATTCTTTGATAAGATATTTATTTTGTTAGTTAGTTGTCGAATTAATTAACGTATTTGATTAATTAATTTATGAATTAATTAATGGATTGTTTTGGGGTGTTAGACATTGCCTTATGTAACCATGATAAATATATATGTATGATTGATAAAAGGGTTGTGAGACAAGGACTAATGATTAAAATACTCACAGGGGGGGATAGACACGGTGTTCTATACCCAATATATAGGAAAATAATCATTTATGGGATAGGAACTGATGGTACAAATACCCATGGATTGTGATACAAGGACTGATGCTCCAAATAATAATTAGGGTTCTAGATATGATGTTCTACCACCATTAATTGATATAGGAATATTAGTCCAAATAGTCGTATGTGAAATGAATTAATGATTAAAAAACTATTGTGACATAATGATTTTTGACTTGAATATGAGAATGGGTTCAGACTTATTAATGAATTGGGTGAATCACTATTAGTGTATGAACCCTTTAGAGGATATGTATTTTAGTGGATAGGCTCAGACATAGTATATGAAAGTCCAAATTGAATATCTTATGAAGCATTATCCAAGTCATATCACTATATTGGATTCAGTCTTTACTTATATTACATAGATTGTATTTAGAGACATCTGTGGCATGTTACTTATATAGGGGATGTCGGCCTCATGTCCAATCTCGAGACATTTATAATCTAATGTAGTTTGAATAATTGATAAATTAGATTTTTTATCTAATGATTCATGAATATGCATTGAAAGTGTATAATTCTTGTTCAGACACCAAGTGAGGGCTAAATTGGGTACGTGGATATATAGTACCATTGTACTACATTTTATATTTATACATTCTATCACACTGTTTAAATTATTTATTAAATGTCTAGATTTTGGGAAGACACGAATGGTCCCAGCCAACTGTGATTTATATCTCACACCCTAATCAGACCTCCATTCCACTGGGTACTCAAGTAGATTATATTTTGTTGTAGTATTTTGATGTTCGCATTTACATGGTAGATAGGAGCAGAAGACTAAGAGGAAGCTCGGGATGCTCTAAGAGACAGCCCTCGAGGCTTTGAGTCATTGTTTATTTATTTCTATATTGGAATGTGAAGCATGTTTTTTTAACTTCTTTCTATTTTCGTATAATTATCATGTCATGCATGCATATATTGTATAATTGGAATTGGACACTTTTATAAAATGAGTACTATTTTTCATCCGTTGTTTTGTCAATTACGTATTACTGCTTCCACTATTGATTTTTATTTACTATGATTTACCGCCGTGAAATTTTGATAATAGGGTATGGTCTCCCCACTAACTATCCTTAGACCCTCACTACTAGTCAGCAACCTCTGGAATATGGGGAGATACGCATGAGGTCATGTCATGATCGGTATGACCATCGGTTCAGGGGTGAGTCTGGTCGGGACATTACCATGTTCTATCAGAAGAGGTTCTTTTCCTTTTTCATACTGTTTTGTGGTTGGTAGACAAGAGAATAGGAATGTTTCAACAATTGGGTTAATATCCAAGATTTGGACTGATCACCCCATTTATAGAAAGTGAAAAAGTTCCCAGGGGTGGGAATTGATGTTTGTAGTATTTGAGGTTACGGTTGATATGATATAACCTAGAGTGATTGGTGTATTTTCCACTACTTAATGATTTTGATAATTTTGAAAAAAAATTCTTGGCTTGGATAGGCTAAAGAATTTTCATACATTCATCTTTTTGTCTTTTATAAATTCACATACCATGCATGTAACATGAAATGTATTTTCATTAGTAGGATGATTGCTAATTTGGATTGTGTTCCTTGTGTGAAATTCCATTTTTTTACATGATTTAGCATGCATATATAGATTTCATGTCTCAGTGATCGTTTAAACAAGATTGGGTGATTATACGACATACTTCCTTTGTTATTAGCATGTTTTGATGTTGTTCCATACATCTGTGTAATAGCATGATATTATGTTACAAATAATGATAACATTCTTGATATCTTTTTATGTGTTATTAGGATGATTAATTTAACATGTTAAATTAATTTTGAATGTTATAAGTGGGATCCAAATGGCCACGATAAGGTGTATGTTATCCTTATTGATTGGTAGATTTCCACCCAAGTGTTTGAACCTTATATAACCATAGTATGATTGAAAATGGTTATAAATGTAAAAACTAATATATTTTATTGAGAATAACCATTGTTAGGTTATTTTTTTGAATAACTCAGATTGAATAAATCGGACCCCCAGAGGTCGATTTTTTTTTTCCAAAACGATATTTAGATGATAAATTGCCTATTTTTTTTGAATAAATCGGAATGTTAAATGATTAGAAAGGATGATTGTCATAGCATTCTTATTTTTACATATGGAATTGTTTTGAAAACCAATTGACTTGTTGTGAAAAGTTATTTTGTGTTAAAATATTGAAATGAATTAATTAAAATTCTTAAAAAGATAAAGGGGGGTTTTTAACCTCATGAATTCAGTTTTATGTGACCAAGAGAGCGGGTTTAAAATTTAGTTTCATAAGGGATTATCCCATGGTATGTTGTACACTTAAAATTTTATAGGCTGTTAAAGTTAGTCCCTTCCTCTGATCGGGAGGACTTCATGGTACATGGGTGTTATGGTGCGCCGACCGGTTTATGATACATATTTTATGATCAATGTTTGACGTGGTTATCATGGTTCGAGGAACATCACACGCATGCATTACCTGTTCTGAAATAACATTCCTATGAGTGGAAAATCTTTTATTCCTACGTCATGGAAAATCATAAGGGTGATTTTTCACAACGTTTTTAGTTAATGTTTCGGTAGAAGATGCCGAGCTTTCAGAACAGAGTTTTCCAGTAGTAGTTAGTATGATCTTATTAATGACCTTTATTTTTTCTTAGTGTGCTCTTCTATATAAAATGAGCATGTCCCCTAACATGACCTTGTCATGGAGACACTATGATAGAGTTGGAATTACACCGCACAATAGTTTAAATGTTGTTGGGCTTGATGAGTGGTTGTCATATGGGTTGTACGCGGAATGCATGGTTTCTTTGGACTACTCATTTATTTGTTTTGGGGCATAGTTGTTTTTTTTAAAATATCCATGTGATGGATTGACTTGGAAATTTCACCAGAGGCCGGGTAAGGACAACATTATACATGCATATGGTTTTCAAATAGTTTTAAAGGAACATCGTCAGATATAGGGAGAATGTGGGTTTTTGGTCCACAATGTCTTACAATGGAAGCATGTGTAATCTCTTCTGTCAGTTGATTGAGATTCAATAGTTTTCATTGATGAGGTCCTTGTAAAGGCGTTAAAAATAAGCTCTATTTCGATGTTTATGCTATAAAGTGATCATTGTATCTGGTTTAATGTCTTATTCATTAGGCTTGTGAAGGGTTAAAGGTGCATTTGGCATTGGGAATGAAACACGTCAGTTCTAGCAAGATTAAATGACCTTAGTAGGTCGGTTGTTTTAGTAGTGGTTCTTAATGGCTTCTCAAGGATGAAATGTTTTCAAGGTGGTTAGATTATAAAGTTCTTTTTTTTGAACTGGTTTAAAATACGAATGTTTTTAAAAAAATTGGTTTATCGATGAATCTGTATTTAAATGGAGCTCCGTAATTTTATTTCAAGTGTCGGAACATCTAATGGTGTCAATTTTTTGGACTTGTGTAATTACCCAATAATATTAGTGGGTATCCCAATGAATCTAGAGAGCAGCAGATCTGAAAATGTCCACATTAATAGATCTTCATGGGTAGGGCATAGTTGCCGTCCAACCCATGTTTTTACCATGTTTAATAAATTATTTAATTTAATTAAATATGATTATATGAGATTTTGTGATTAATTATATAAATGTTATAATAATAATAATAATGTTATTTTTATTATAATAGAGTTTTTTATGTAAATGAATTAATTAAAAGACGGTTGAAGAACATGATTTGGGTTTTGGGTTTATCGAAGAACATTTTTAATTAAATAAAGAGTTTTAGAATTATTAAAGGACCATTTATTATTAAATGGAGGTTATGGGTTGGAGTTTTTCTCATTGATATCATTGTAATTATTTCGTAATCAATTTGGGGGTTTTGGTTATAATAAAATGAAAGTTGGAAAAGTAATAATAATGAAGTTATAAATATTTTTGTGCTATTTATTAAATAATTTTTAAAATATTTTTATTGAGAGAGTAATAGGGAGTCTCTTAATTAATTGTGTATCATTTATTAGAAGAATAATAAATGAAGAAACATTTTATTAAATGTGAATATTGTTAATAATAAATTATATATCTCTATTATTAAATTTTATAAAAACCCATATTAGTTATTGGGATTTATTTTTCTAAAAGGTGGAAAAGAAAAGGGGGGCACTGGATAAGGGAGGCGTTACCCCTTCCTTCCATCCTCCTTAGGTGACACACTAGTCCCCTCGCGCTCCAATTTTCTTCTTCTCCCACAAGGCTGCACATGATCCTTGAGTTATTCCATCTACCGCACAACGTGTACCCTCCCTCGGATGACCTCTATGCAGACCTTCTTGGCACGACCTACTCCCAGCCAGCATCAGTGCATGAGGTATTCGTCCCCCTCTTGGTGTGCTACCCAGCCTCCCCTCGGCTACATGGTTGGACCACACTCCACTGGACCTCCTCCACCTTGTGGCGCAACCAGCATCATGAGTTTAGGAACTTGGGAGGACATGCGGTAGTAGGCGCGACAACCTCTAGGTAGACCCACAACACACACATCCCCTAGGGCACATTTCCCTCTTCAGGTCCTCCGTCCGTGATTTATTCTTCTGTTTTTCTTCATGTTTAGTGTCTGATTACTCGAGGTGAGGTCTTCTTCGATGTTCTCCATCATCAGTTTTGCGATTTGACGCTGTTTGGTCACCGATTTTGGTTTTGGCCAATTTTTGGGTATTGGAATAGTACCTATTTATTATGTTTTACCTCTGATAGGATATAGAATTTTTGTTTAAGGACCTATTGGTCCATGTTCCATCATCCTCTACCAAAGGTGACCATGATGAGATCGATTCACTTTTAATATGTTGGATCGGGTGGGCGTCTAAAACCCTCCATTTGATTTTTGCACTGGATGAATTAGAGTCTGACGAATTATATGAGTCCTTAGACTATAATTGTAGGTGTATTGACCCTTGGTACACTATTTACGGTCTCCCGTTACTTATTTAGTAATATTTTGAATAATATTTAAGGGAACACAGACACAAATTTATATTTATAATAATAAGGCTGCGTGCTTGAAAATGTTGGATGATTGCAATTTTTTTCCACCGAGTACATCAATGTGTTGAATTATTTAAATCTTCTCCACCCCGAGGTAGGGTTCAAAATATCTATCAATTTATTTATGAATTATACCTTCTTTAAATAAATAGAGAATGTGTGTTTCCTTGATTATGGAAACGTGAATTTCTAATTAAAGATAAAGAGGTGGTTAGTGGTAATGTCATATAATGCGTTTTGTGGTTTGGATTTTCATATGTATTCCTGACGGTGCATATATATGATATAACGATGGATGAAATTCTTGATGTTATTAAATGATGCCACCCACGTGAGATAAATGAGGACTTGAACACGTGTTGATTTTAAGAATGTATTGTTAATTTGGATAAAGTGATATAATTAAATAGTTAAATGATTTGAATGGGGACGAATGGGGAAGAATGGGTAATAGAGTCATTATTTTAAGAATTAATTATCAAGTCACGTTTTGAAAAGATTATGGAATTTAATGAATATTGAGAATATTGAATATTTTGACATGTTCAGAAAATAAATTTGAAACGGGTAATATGTAATGGATGGATTAATTATTACATGATAAATGATAAATGGTTAATGGTTAATTATTTAATGAATTGGTTTAAGAGATATTAATTAGTCAATTAATTTTTGAATTAATTAATTTTCATGCATTAATTTATGATTTTGAATTGATTGATTATTATGACAGTTGGCCAATAATACATTTGGATGAATGTTTATTTTCCATACCTTAATTTATTTAGGATGGATTTGTTTAAAAACATAAAATTCTATGTGAGATGGTTGCCAAATATGTGTGTCTTGTTTAGAATGTTTGACATGAAATGTTTACGACCTGCATATTAATTTTTAATGTCGAAGACGAACATTTGTTTTAGTGGATGAGTCCAGACTTGTTTATTATTTAGGATAATTAATTGTGACTAATTAATTAATAATTTATTGATAAGTACTGACATGTTGAATGATTACTTTATTTTAGAATTATTTGATGGGATATTTATGTTGTTAGTTTGTTGTTGAATTAATTAACAGATTAGATTAATTAATTAATCAATCAATTAATGGATGGTTTTGGGGTGTTAGACATGGAGTTTGACACCAATGATATATATAGATATATATATGATTGATAAAAGGGTAGTGATATAAGTACTAATGCAACAAATATTCACAGGGGGCTAGATATGGTGTTATACACCCAACATGATTGAAAATAATATTTATGGGACAACGAATGATGTTCAAAAAACCCATGTGTTGTGAGACAAGGATTGATGCTCCAAATAATCACGAGGGTTCTAGACATGATTTTATACACCCATTAATTGAAATTGGACTGTGAGACCAAATGGATGTCCATGAAATGAATTAATTGTTAATGAAAACTATTGGGACATAATTATTTGTGAATTGAATATGAGTAATGGTTTAGAATTATTAATTAATTGGTTGAATCGCTATTAGTGGACATACCCAGAGGAGAATAACTATTTTAGTTGATGGGCTCGGACATAGTATGTGAATGACTAAATTTAATATCATATGATGCGTTATCCAAGCCAATGCCTAAGCTTGGTTTCGGTCTTTACATTGATTACATAGAAGGTATTTAGAGACATCTATGGTGAGTGACTTATAATGGGGATGTTGGGCTCCTGTAGAATCCATAGACATTCACAATTTAATGAATTTTGTATAATTGATAAATAAGAATTTATATTTAATGATTGTTGAGTATGCATGAAAAATGTATAATGCCGGTTCATACACCACCTGAGGGCAGAAGTAGGTACTTTGATATATAGTTACATTGTACTTCTTACTTTATTTATGGATGAATTCACAATATTTAAATTAATTATTAAATATATGGATTGTGGGTTGACACCGGTGGTCCTGGCCTTCTGAGACTTTTTTCTAACACCCTACTCGGGCCTCCATTGCACTGGGTACCGAAGTAGATTCTATTTGGTTGTAGGGTTGTTTTCTTTTCATTTACATGGGAGATAAGAGCAAAATACTAAGCAGAAGCTCGGGATGATCGAGTAGACCGCCCTCAAGGATTTGAGTAATTGTTTTTTATTTCTATATTTTAATGTGATGCATATTGTTTTGTTCACTAATTTCTATGATTTATATCATTACTATGTCATAAATGAATTTTCTATATAAATGGCATTGGCCACTTCTATAAAATGAGTTCTATTTGTCTTCCGATATTTTGTAAATTATTTATTACTTCTTCCACAATATATTATTATTTACTCTGATTTACCACTATTCAATTATGATAAGATGGTATGGTCTCCCCACAACTATCCTTAGACCATAGCTGCTAGTCAGTAGCCTCTAGCGTATAAGGAGATGCCCTTGACGTCATGAGCCGACCAGTCCGGCCCCCAGTTCAGGGGTGAGCTGGGTTGGGATGTTACACTCATCATCCATAAAAAATCATAAATCTGAATTTGGAGGAAAAGTTTTTATGAATTAATTTATATTAATTTAGTACCGAATGAAATTCTAAGGATGACCCTACCCACTCTTATAAAAGGACACCACATCCCTAAAATAATCACAAAAAATTAATCCATTAATCTAAATCAAACCTGTTAAACACACACATATATATATATATATGTTCTTTAGGATCTGATAATTTCATATGACCTTCTCCATCCCCCATGAAAATATTTTCAAAGGAAGTCTATCAAAGAAGAGGTAATCATATTTTCAATGTCTATAAAGTCTATTTCTTCTTATACATCATCTAAATTGGTGTAACCAAAATACGATTATCAATAAATTATCATTAATATATTGATTTTATATTATGACTATTATACAACCATATTCTATATAATTCCTATTATTGTAATATCGAAAACATCACTTTAGCATACGAACACCTTAAAGTCTCCATGTAGCAATTTCATTATTTTTTCATTATTATTTCCATTGGATTGATATATTTTATATAAATACTGATTATATATTATATTTATTAAATAAATATTCTTTTATATTTATAATATCTAATATATTATCATACCCTCCAATCCATTGGAAAATGATAATGTCGCTCCTATCTACGTGTGGACTACCACCTGCATAAAATGATGTGATCAGGTTTTCCATTATTAATTATTTGGATCGTAATAATAATATATGTAATGAATATATAAGATATATATCATATAATAATCATTCCAAAAATTTTAATTAACAGTCACCTTTCTTTTCTTCCACTATTCGAAAAATAAGTGAAATGTTTATATGTACATAATACCTACCGAATCCATGAACAATGTAATATATTTTTAAATATCAATTTATTTGTGTTTATAAATATAAAAATATATCATTGTATATTTTATTTATACAATTAATAATATTATAGAGATTCTTGAACCATAATACAAGTTTAAAAATTGAATTTACCAAATCACAATATACATGAATAACATATGTTAGAACCCAAAAAATGATCATAATAAAAGACTATAATTAAAACGGTGATAAAATAATATAAATGGATATATATATGATATCATATAAATGAATATGGTTTTGGAAATTAATTATAATAAATATAAATTTGTTATACAAGAGGTTAGGTCACCATGTTGACAAGTAGGAATTAAGGTAAGCGGTTTCATAACTCAACATCCATTCATTGAGTGATACTAGTACTTCATTGATTATATCATTTGAATATTTTGAGTACAAATAAATTTTATTGTTTTATGTTTTTTTAATTCATTTTTATTTAAATATTTTTATTATAATATCTTAAATTACTATTTTACTTCCAATGATATGAAATTTTTAAGAGATTGTATCTCAATTTAAACTGTATTGAGAAAAATTTAATATTATACACAAATTTAGTTTATTGTTGTATATAATTCCCCTTTAGTGTATTTTACATAATTTTTTTTTATTTTTCATGATTATTGTTCATTGTAAAATTAATCATTAAAATAGCTTCCATATTATGATTAATCATATCCACTCTTTTAGAGTTGAATAAATAAATAAAATTTATAAATGAAAAACATATATTATTTTTCTTTTGATAAAATATATTTTTCTTACATAACCATATATTTTTTAAAATGTTTTCAAATATTTTTTATTTATAAAATGATTCATAAAAATAATTTTTTCACATTGTTTGAATTTTAAAAAATGGGTAAGAATCAATATTCTAGTCATTTTATGAAGGATGTACACTTCATATAAATCATTGAAAAGAATTTTATTATCATATATGGAATATATATAATTTCCTATCATTATGACCATTAAATGATTTGGATTTTAAATTATATGATTACATGGTTCTTTTCCGAGAAATTTTGTTGTCAATATTTGTTAAATTTTTAGTTCTTAATATATAATTTTTAAAAGAAATATTTATTTTCCTAAAATTATTTGTGAAGTTTCTTTTATGGAACATTAATTTAATAGTGACTACATCCCATTATTTTACTTATTCATTACCAAAGATAAGTTTTTGTGACACTATATTTGAAACATTCACTTACCTGTGATCATTGGATTTTAAATCTCACATAAATATCCATATTAAGTGTATCATGGATATTATTATTGAATAATATATATACAAACACTACATAAGTTGTTACACTTTCAAAGAATTAGATTTATTGGTGAATTGTTAAAAAATACATTTTATTTACTCTATATTGATATTTTTTGGTAAGAAATATTTTTCATGAATTAAATCTATCATTTAATTTATAATAAATTCATTCGACAATAATTGATGGGTGGGGTTTGGAATTATATACCCATTCAATTAATTGATAATAATAACAAGAATAATAAATAAGATTATATGAAATGTTTTTTGGTATTTCACTAGTCCTATTTTTAAATTACCTTGACACATGGTCTTGATGGTATCGATACAACAATGCCTGAGATCATGGTGTCCAATATTAAGTATTTCCTTCTTGAGAATTCATTTATTATTATCTATGAAATTAATGGAATGAAATTATCCATGGATTCAATTTTTTCAATTTTTATTTATTAAATGAAATGTGTTTGTAGTTATATACCCTGAACTCTTAATTATTCCTTATATATATGTGATTGATTCCACTATAAAAACCCTCACTGAGAATCGTTGCTCACCATTTATTTTTTTTTCATTCCAAAAGGTTTTGAAGATGGATATTATGAATAATATCTTGGATGTATGATTTTTTTTATGATTTATATTTTATATTAATAATATAATATGGGGATCAATTCTTAATCCAGTTCTTCCAGACTACGAAATTAACCAGTTTATTGGGGTGTTCTTAATTGTATATAAAGACAATGTTTTGAAGAAAAAACTATATATGAATTATTGGAGTCGATCTTTATAATGTTAGTGATATAACAGGGTCAGTAGAAATCATGGGAACATGGTATTAAATAATCATAGAGAACATCATAATTATGATAATCCCTTATAGTATTTTTGAACAATTACAATTATATTTATGTTATTTTATGGATTAAAATTTATTATTATTATGAGATAACTCAATGTGTTATAATATTTATTATTGGTGTGTAATTGAATAATGTGAATTAATACCACTTAACAATAAAGGTATTTCACTATTGAATAAAATAAAAATAGTTTTGGAACTTATTAGATCATGCAAATATTTGGGTAGTTGATAGAGGTAATGAAGACTATCATTTACCGTATTGGATATCTGGTTGTTCTACTATGTGATTCACCAATATTGGATCAAATAATGTTAAAAAATCCTATATATATTTTTCGGAACTATTAATCCATTCATCACATATAAATGGATTAAATATACCAAAATAATATTCATAAAGTATGATATAATGAATGTTAAATGCTTTTTTGGGTACTTCAATAAAATTTTGGTGCCAAAGCCTCATTTTTATGATTAATGAAAAGACCTCTTTTTTACTGGGTAGTGGGAGACCCATCATAAAGCCTAATTTCCCAAGGCCAAGTGGCCAGAATATAGGGCATGAAAGACCATTTTTGGCTTAATGGGACCTTCAGTAATTTTTTTTCTATAGTACCTAGATTTCTATAGTACCACCATCGCCATAGTTCATGCTACAGTACTACCACCTCTACAATTCATGCTATAGTACCACAGCCTCTGTAGTCTTCCACTGATATAGAATTTCTTCTGCTATAGTACTGAAATAATACATTCTATAGTGGTTTGATATTACTCAGGAATTCCTCCACTGCCTGAATTTGATCCTGGGTCTTTTGGATGACTAGAAGAAGCCTCTACCACATGGATACATGCTCATTGAAATATTGGTATTTTATTGAATAAAAAAAATATTATTATCAATAGTGTTCATTGATCCAGAAATATATAGATTCTAGGTAAATATAATGAATATAATAGTGAAATATTAAGTTGACTTTCTTTGTGAAATACATCAATAGGGAACAGTGTTTTGAAATAGAGAAGATGTTCATCTCATTAAATCAGAATAAATTAGACATTGATATAGATTATTAGGATGAAATTAAATTATTTTAAAAGAATTACTTGAAATAAATATTTTATCTAGAAGGAAATATTGATTGTTTCTTTTATGTCCTTATGAAGTGTCTCCAAAGGGAACTAGTTTCCCAAAAAATATCATCTTTTGATGATATAGTATAAAGATACTATATTATCAGTAAGTAATTGAAAAAAATCAATGTCATAATGGGAAATCATAAAATGAATATATCTCATAGATCACCATGCAAAAAGATAAAATGATAATGAAGAAAAATAAAACCCTTAAATTTTCATCAGGTGAATGCCTAATTATACGAATGTTAATAGGATTGATTCCTAATGTATTGGAACATATAGTGATGACCAAATTTCTCAAATCAACCTCACCCAAGAAAACATCACCCTTGTCTCAATGTGTATCGGTTCTCTATATTCATGATGGGTTGTCTACAATGATCTTTGACAATGACTAAACCCTTCTGTTAAATTTGGTAAAAAATACAGATAAGTATAGGAAAACTATATTAGTGGTATTTATTTATTTATTTTGATTATATTCTAATATACAGTGATACTAGAATCTACAAACATAATCCCTTCTGAATATTAAAAGACTACACTTTATTTTTCACTAATAATGAGTAATTTCAAATAATGTTGGTTTTCCATTATTCTAAAACATGTATATCCATCCCCATCATTTTCATATCCCCTTAAATGATTTATTTTCTTTATGAAACCATATCAAAACTACGTCTCAGTAGATTTAAATTATCTGAGTATAAAAAATAATACCATGAAACATTTATCATATGTAAAGAAACAAATTCCCTTTACGTTATTTATTTTGTATGGTTTATATTATTAGAACATAGAATGGATTGACATAAATTTACAGCATGAACCTAATGACCTATCGATTACTCATTATAGACATTGGAACAACTAATATTTTCAATTTAATTTCCCTGGTGAATGGTGTCCATATTTATCATATATTCTAATTAATCATCCCTAAATAATAATGAAAAATAAATGCATCAATATTTCATATCATTGGTATAATCCTCAAGTATTATCTAATTTTAATCTCATAAAAAACTATGAATTCAGTAATTGGAGATAAATTTTTGAAATAATTATTATTTTCATAAGATAAATAGTGAAATATAGAGTATCACTCTTGGGAACATATATAAGTGTCACCCTATTCAATCCTCATACTAATATTTATTTGTGATTTCTCTAATTCATGTCGAGTTTTTCTCCTTTGATTCTTCACTATTAAAATGGAATTTTTTTTACAAGATATGAATAAAAAGAAATACCTTTGTACAATGGTCAACATTAATGTACCAAGATCTAAATTATAGGTAACAATACGTATCTTTAATGAAATCATTAATGAAGAATTAAGCGTCGTATAAATTTCTTAGAAACATGAGATTTTAAAACACTAATATGAGTGATAACATATTTAACATGAAAAACTGAGTAGAAATGAAGCACAAAATATTATTGTTTAAATAGGACATCTATATCCCATATGTTAAATTGGCAGGAAGAAATATGGTTAAATAATTTATGAAATATTTATAAATATCATAACACCAGCAAATATTATGATTTACAAATATTGAATACACACTTTCTTTCTATTATATCCACTTATTTCATCAAAATCATGTTTCCTTAAATAAATTATTTTATTGGTTTTTTTTTAAAAATAATTATAATTAATATGTAGGATAATAAGAACAATTATTATAGATAATGGAAATAATTTTCCAAATTATCTTTTAAAATTTATATTTAGGTGATTCTTATGTTTTTTTTTGAGAATATTGTTTTTTAGTGAATTGAGAAAAGTATCAATATTTTTAAAACATTCATTTTATTTTCCTTAAAAAATATAATTTTTATTTTAATATGATCTAAATGTATAATAATAATAATTAATTTATTTTATTTACTAATTACATTCCTTTGAATAATAAATATTTCCAAATTTTTAATTACTCCATTTTTTTCTTAAAAAAGTAGTTTAAAATAGTTTTTTATTTCATTTTACAAATTTATATTAACATTTTTATTTTAGCACGTATATATTGAATCTTGAAAAATAATATCTATAAATTAATTAGTAGATGAAATGTTTTAATAGAGTACACATATATTTTTTAAGATTATTAATAGTAACATTCAAAAAAAATTCCATGGTTAAGGGATAAATATTTCTGTTAAGGTTAAAAATAAAACGATACGGACTGAATAGTGAATGTAATAATTTTATTATATTTATTGTATGACTATATATAATATATAATCATATAAAGGTATTATTTGTGGTATTTGTTTCCATTTTACATGATTTTTTCCCTTTATATTATTTTATACATAATATAGTAAACATTTCCATACTATTTGGTTTAATATCATTAACTAATTGACATATAGATAAATATAAGATATATTATGTTATAAAAATTCATTTTAGTTAAAAATGATTAATTTTTATCATGGATTTCTTTTTATAAAAAATAATTGAATGATGAAATAATTTTTTTAAAAAATATGTGACATTGAATATGTTCTTTTACAGGATGTAAAAAAACTAAATAAAATGACTCAGAAACCCAAACAATAAAAGTAACTAATTGATTTTTTATTTAAAAAATATTTAAAAAAATGATGCTATATATGGGATTTTTAATTATGTTCGAATTCAATTTTTTTCTTGTATTATTAAATGTCTGATTTAATTAATAGTTCTAGAATTTACATTATTTATATCTAATAATATATAATATATTATTATATGATATAGAATTAAAAAAACATTTATTAGGCAATGTAAAAGAGATATGATTTAAACAAAACTAATGTTCTCATTATGGGTCTTATATCATTTTATAGTAAATTTATTAACCCAAGAATTGAGAAAAAATAGTATTATTGTAATTGTCATAAGGGCCCACAATGGGTTAGAAATGATAATTGTAGAAATTTGATCTAAAACTTTCAAAATTTTATTAGATGGGAGGATTTAGACTCATGATCATATGATCATTTTTTAATTTTAATTTAGAGAAAATTTATAATGATATATAATATATATTAATTTAATACATAATGAAATTCTAAGGATGGCCCTCCCCTCTTATAAAAGGACAGCCCTTCCTAAAATTATTCGCTCTGCATTAATCCATTTATCTAATACAAAACCATTAAAAATCTCTTATGAAAATGATTAAATATTTTCTATGGGTTATGATCATTCCACATATCCTTCGCTAGGACCCATAAAAATAATTTTGAATGGAAATCTAATGAAGAATATGTAATCATCTTTTCTGTGTCTTTTAAGACCATTTTTTCTTATACATCCTAAAATGTTGGTGTAACCATAATATTATTATAAATATGATATCATTAATATAATTATATTTTATTATAATTATTATACAACTATTCTCAATATAATTTCCTTGATAGGAAAGGTGAAAACATCAATTGTGTGTGTAAACACCCTAACGTCTCCATTTAGTAGTTCCATTGATTTTTCATTATCAGTTCGCATGGATTGTTATATTGATGAAAATAATGGTTATATAATATATTTATTAAACAAATATGATTATATAATTATAATATTTAAAGTTACCTCCTACCCTCCAATCTACTGGAAAATGATAATGTCCCGCATGTGTATGTGTGGACTACCACGCCCATGAAGTGATGCAATCAAATTTTCATTTATTATTTAAGTGTATTTTTATAATAATATATTTAATTAATTTATATGATATATATGATATAATAATTATTCTAGAAATATTAATAAATATTCTCCTTTCTTTTTTCCATTACAAGAAAAATGAATAAAATTTTTATGGATACATATAATCTACCGTATCTGTGAACAATGTAATTTATTTTTTATCCCTATATTTTTTTGGATGAATATAAATATAAATATATTTAATATATATGTATAATATTTATACCATTAATATTATTCTAGTTATGTTTAAACTATTATAATTGTATAATTATTTGAATTAATGAATGAAAACATACTTGAAAAAGAAAGTTGCTTGCACTATAAAAATGGAGATAATTACCGAATAATAAAAAATGGTGATAATATGATATAAATTAATATATATGATATCATAAAAATGAATATATGTTTTTAAATTAATATTAATAAATTTAAATTTATTTTATAGGAGGCTAGGTCACCTTCATGACATGTCAGACCTACGGTAAGGGGTTTCTTAACTCACCATCTTTTCATTTGTTTATACTAAATGACCATTAATTATATCGTTCCGTTACTGTATCTTAAAATTAAAATTTATTTCATTATCTTTTATTTATTCTTTTATTATTTAAATTTTCTTCACATAATATCTTCATTTATAATTATAATTTCAATTATATAATATTTATTATGGATTTTATCACAATTTCCACTCTATTGAGTAAATTTTAGTATTATACCCCAATTTATTTTATTGGTGTATATACTTCCACTTCAATGTTTTTACATGAATATTTATTTATTTTCCATGAGTACTATTCATTTCAAAGTAACTCATTCAAGTGTTTTCCATATTTTCATTAAAAATTTTCATTCTTTTAGAGTTTAATAATGAAAATAAATGTTTAATAGACAAAACTATATTATTTCACTTTTGATTAGATATTTGTTTTTTCTATAACCAAATATTATTAATTTTCGAAATATTTTTTTAAAATTCTTAAATGATTCATAAAAAGAATTTACACTTGTTTGACTTTTTTTAAAAAATATTGATGAATATTCTAGTATTTTTATGAATGATGTAAATTTATATTATAAATGTTAAAATGGAATGGTTTTATCATATATTGAATAGATATAATTCCCGGTCATCTTGACCGTTCAATGATATGAATATTCAATTATGTGTTTAAAATGTTATTTTCAATGATATTTTGTATTTAATATTTGGGAAATTTTTGGTTTATAATATATAATTTTATATTGATGCAGTTATTTTCATAAAATAACTTTATTTAAGATCCTATTATGGTACATTAATTCAAAAATTACTATATAGAATTATATTACTTATTCACTACCAAAGATTATTTTTTGTGATAACACTTTTTAAAAATTAACTTACTTGTTATCATTGGATATTAAAACCACACATAATTATTTATATGAATTTTATCATGGATATTTTTATTTAATAAACTATATTCCAACCCTATACAAGGTTTTATACTTTAAAAGCATTAGATTTAATTCTTAATTTCTAAAAAATACATAGTATTTTCTCTATATTAATTTTTTTGATATGGAATATTTTTCATGAATTAAATTGATCATTTTATATATAAGGAATTCAATAGAGATATAGTGATGGGTATGGTATATATTTATATATACCTTAAGTTAATTGAAAAAACCAAGGAGACTAATCATTTAGCTTATATGAAATGTTTTTTGTTATTTCCCTACACGATGTTTTAAATTTTCTTAATAGATGGGCTTGTTGGTATAGATAAAACAACGCCTAAGACCATGGTGTCCAATATTAATAATTTCATTCTTTAGAATATATTTATTTTTATCCATGAAATTACTGGAATGAAATTATCCATTTATTCATTTTTTCTCTTGTTATTGATTAAATGGCATGTGTTTCTAGTTATTTCAATTTACCTCTTAATTATTCCTTATATATATGTGACTGATTCCACTATAAAAAACCCTCACTGAGAATCTTAGATCACCATTTTATTTTTATTCATTATCATAGATTATTTAGAATGATATTATGTATAATATCAAGGATGGAAGAATGTTTTTATGATTTATATTTTATGTTTATAATGGGTTATGTGAATCAAGTTTATATCAGGTTCTTCAAGACTAATAAATTAAAAAGCTTATTGGGATGTTTTAAATTATATATATTGATAATTTTTTGAGTAACACACTATCTATTAGTAAGTGGATTCCTTTCTTATAATATTTTTGATAGAGAATCTTCAATAGAAATCATGGGAACATGAAATTAAATAAACATAAAAATCATCAGAATTACTATAACCCATTATAGTATTTGTGAACATTTACCATTATATTAAGGTTATTTTATGGATTGATGTTGATTATTATTTTGAGATAACTCATTATGGTGCCAATTTTTTGGCATAATGGTAGAAATGGAATTAATACTACTATACAATATAGGTATTTAATTATTGAAAAAATATAAAAAGGGTTTTGGAAGTGATTATATATTGTCTATATTAGGGTAGTTGACAGAGGTAGTGAAAAATAGCTTTTACCATATGGAATAACATGTTGTTCCATATTTTGATTCAACTATATATGATCACTGAAAGTGAAAAAATTCTCTATATTTTTGTGTAACTATTAATCAATTTGTACCTTAGAAATGATTAACGTCCCGGTCCTGGGTGCCACTCAACGGGTGCCCCAAAGCCTGTTGGCCACAAGACCACAAGCTCATTTTCCAAAACGCTAGAGGCTGGCGACTAGCAGCGAGGGCCCAAGTCTGATAGGGGGAAACTATTCCCTCATTTGTTAAAGTTTAGCACAACAGAATTTAAATAAAACATACAACAAACAGTGGAAGCAGTAAACCATACACATATCAAATAACTATAGCAGTTGATATAACCAATAGTATATAAATGATGATGCTACATGTTACAAGCTCTCAGAAAACTGCCAGAACATGTTATACATCAATACAGTACAACAAAATACATAGTACAACAAAACAAGAAAAACAGCTGCCAGTGGCATCATGAGCCTAGGCTTGGTCCCATGCCCTCCGACTCCTCAAAAACAGTCAAGTACCTATATAGGGACTCTTGCCCCTATCTACACCTGCAGCAGCGTAATCTGTTTGGGCCGAAAAGCGTGACCCAAACAGGGTGTGAGAAATATATCTCAGTAGGAACCCACCAAAGGCCCATTCCCAACTGTATGTAAGCATGCAACAATAGTGTATAGTAGTAAAATGAAATAATGTAATCAGAACTGAAAAGTAACAACTACCGGTTATGTTTCCATTTTAAATATTCATTTAATCCATTTAACATAAGAAATCACCACAGTGAATTTCTAAGTAAACAACTAGTGTCCTCAGACACCTAAACTCCTACCCTCAGGTAATGAGTATCCAACACAAGAATATGCCCTTAGGCATAACAGAGTTTTCCCTGAGGCATAGGTAGTGTCGCCCACAGGCACAGAATCAGCTTCCCACAAGCACGGAAGAAGTTTCCCTCTGGCCGAGATAACTACTGCCCACAGGCTAAATAGTGCAGTGCCCACAGGCTAATCACAACAATGCCCCCGAGCTAAACAGGTAACTGGGCCATGCCCAACATATCAAAATTCAATAAACAAGAAATTTCTCTCAATTAAATTATACACTTACTACATTAAAGTCATACCCTCAGGTATCCAGGCCAAACAGCTAAACAGTGGAACGCACCCTCGGTGTGGTTCCAGATCCAAGAAAAGATCCCAACCAGCATTTTATTATCACAATTTAATCACCTATGCAATTTTAGGCATTTAAATATAGCAACGACCTCAGCCACACGACACCCCAACACGGGTTTGTGGGACAAAAACACACAAAAACGAACGACAATTGGAAATTTACACCAATACACGTACCTTATATGCCAACGACCGTTATATCCGAATGCCAACTCCAGAAATGCCCAATAATGACGTAGATATGATGAAGAACAAAACCCATTCAAATGTAAATAACATCCGTTAGGGAAAGAATTGGTAAGAACCATTCCAGGAGAGGAGAGGTCTTACCCGTGCGGTTCCAATGAGATCGTCCGAAGCCGAATCGGATTCCAGACGAACACCCGACGGATCTTCAAAGGTTCGACCATCCTCCTTGGCTCCAAAACGGCTCAAACCCCTCTTCTGCCAAATGAGGAGGCTACTGCCTATTTTAAGACAAAAAAAAACAATGTACATGGCGTGTAATAAAGATTACACGGCGTGTACTTCTTTCATTTAACTATTCCTCTGGCGGCACTGCCAAACTGTTCATCCGTCGACATGAGTACACGACATGTACTCCCGATTACACGGCGTGTACCATCACCCAGCTGGCGACGACTCCACCACCTTACTGTTTACGCCTGCTGACTGACTACAAGACGTGTAAGGTACCACTACACTGCGTGTAGTCGGTTCCTACACCCCTCGTCGCAAACATGGCTACACGCCCTGTGTACCCATCCCACACAGCCAAAAGTACACGGCGTGTATTTTCAAAATTTAGGATTTTCCCCCATATTCCATATTTTCTCCAAAACACTTAAGGAAATGGAGAAAGAAGAAATCCGTACCTCAAAAATAAGAACCAGGTTCTTACAAACATCCCCCCTTATAGTAATTCATCCCCGAATTTCCCTTCCAACGGTGGGAAAGATATATCCATGAACAAATATGGCCACTAAGCACATACGTCAGCCTCCTGCTCCCAGGTCTTGTCCAACACTCGACCATGCTGCCATAACACCCGTACGAGAGGAACTGACCAGCCTTGAAGAACCTTCATGCTCCTGTCAACGATACGGATCAGATGCTCTTCAAAAGACGCATCATGCTGAAGCTCAACCCCCTCTGGATAAAAGGTGTGAGATGGGTCTGAATGGTAGCGACACAACTGAGACACGTGGAAGACGTCCTACATGGCTCGATACCGCTTCGGTAACTGCAACCGATAGGCAACTAGCTCGACTCTCTCCAGAATCTCAAATGGCCCGACATACCTCGGTGAAAGCTTACCCTGTCTCATGATCCGCTTGTGTCCCAGCCTCGGCCAAACACACAAGAAAACCTGATCCCCGACCATGAACTCTAAGGGTCGTCTGCGGCGATCAGCATATGCCATCTGATGAGACTGCGTGGTAGCCATCCACTTCTGAATCAACTGGACCTGCTCAGATGTTTCCTGCACGATCTGTGGTCCCAGTAAAGCTGCCTCACCTTCCTCTAACCGGAATAAAGGTGATCGGCATGGCCTACCATATAAATCCCCGTATGGTGCCACCTCGATAGTTTCCTGAAAAATATTGATATAAGCAAACTCGAATAAGGGTATATGCTTCTCCGAAGAGCCCCCAAAGTCTAGGACGCATGTACAAAATATGTCCTCTAGCACATGTATCGTCCGCTCTGACTAGCCATCTGTCTGAGGGTGGTATACTATGCTCAGAAGAACCTGAGTACCTAGTTCCCTTTGAAAACTCTTCCAGAAATGAGACATAGAGTGGGTGCCCCTATCAGAAATGATAGAATGATGGACCCCATGAAGGCGTATGATCTCTCGGATATATAGCCTTCTGAGCTCGTCAACACAGAAGGTCTCCTTGATCAGCAAGAAGTTAGCTACCTTTGTGAGTCTGTCCACAACAACCCACACAGAGTCATTGCCACGAGGTGTCCTCGGAAATCCAGTCACGAAATCCATCGCGACATCATCCCATTTCCACTCTGGAATGGGTAACTGCTGTAATAGCCCAGCTGGCCTCTGGTGCTCCACCTTCACCTGCTGAAAGGAGGAACACCTCGTAACAAAAACAGCTATCTCTCTCTTCATACCCGGCCACCAGTACTGACGCCTCAAGTCACGGTACATCTTGGTAACCCCTGGATGAACTGCCCAAGCCGAAGCATGAAACTCCCACATCAGCTATTCACGTATGTCCCCTGGAACCCATACTCATGAATGAAAATGAAAAACCTCATCATCACCTATCGTCCACCCAGGAGGAGGGTCCTCACTTGCCACCGAATCCCGTAGAACTAGGCCTTCTGAATCCGACAGTTATCTCATCCTCACTCTATCCAGGAGGGTAGAAGTCACAGATAAAGATAAAAGATAAATCTTCCCCTGACTGTCATGCACATCCAAATGTATCTCAGAGAACAAGGCCATGAGCTGCCACTCACCACTGGCCTCCTGCACTGCCTGTATTTGGGTTTTCCTGGTCAGTGCATTGGCTATTACATTACCGTTACCAGGTGTATAGGCATGTTCAAAATCTAAAGTCTGAAGGTACTCGACCCACCTTCTTTGCCTTAGATTCAGGTCATGCTAAATAAATATATACTTGAGGCTTTTGTGGTCGGTGAAAACCACAAAATGCTCTCCCAACAGATAATGTCTCCAACAGCGCAACGCATGCACAACTACAGCCAACTCGAGATCATGCGTCGGGTAATTTCGTTCATGTAGCCTCAACTGCCAAGACCCGTACGCAAAAACTCAATCACCCTGCATCAAAACTGCTCCCAGCCCAATCCCGAATGCATCCCAGTACACTGTAGTACTCTTCCCCTACTCTAGGAGTATCAGGATCAGTGCTGATATCATCCTTCCCTTCAGGTCCTCAAAAGGTGACTCACAAGCTTCTGACCAAATGAACTTCACACCCTTCTTAGTCAGTCCCGTCAACGGTGCTGCTAAGCGGGAGAAGTCTTGTATTAAGTGTCTATAGTAACCAGCCATCCCTAAGAAACTCTGTATCTCAAACACGTTATTAGGATGATCCTAGGAAACTACATCTCTCTCCTTCTCTGGGTCTACTGAAACTCCTGCTTATGAGATGATATGACCCAGGAAGTGAATATGGTCCATCCAAAAGTGGCACTTTGAGACCTTATCATATAGCCCATGCTCTCTCAGTGTACTTAATACGATCTCAAGATGGGTGGCATGGTCGTGTCAAGTGTGAGAGTACACCAAGATGTCATCCATGAATACTACCACAAAATAATCAAGATACGGATGGAACACACGATTCATCAGAGCCAAGAAAACTGCTGGCGCGTTCGTCAGTCCAAACGTTATAACCAAATACATGTACAAACCATATCTACTCATGAAAGCTGTGAGTGGTATATCAGATTGTCTAACGCACAGTTAATGATATCCAGACCTCAAGTCAGTCTTCGAGAACACTCGTTCTCCACGAAGCTGATCAAACAGATAATCAATCCTTGGAAAAGGATATCGGTTTTTTACCATCAACTGGTTCGGCTCCTGATAATCCACGCAAAGTCTGAGGGAACCATTGGCCTTCATTGAAAAACGGACAGGAGAACCCCAATGAGAAGTACAGGGTCGGATAAAGCTCTTCTCCGGTAACTCCTCTAACTGCCACTTGAGCTCCTACAACTCTGGTGTAGCCATCCTATAAGGAGGAATGGACACCGGTGTTGCTCCTGGCACAAGCTCGATAGAGAAAGCCACCTCTCACTCAAGAGGTAGACCTGAAATGTTGTCCGAGAAGACATACCTGAAATGATCAAAAACTGGAGTGAAATTCGTCTAACAAGTCCCCTGGTCATCTACATATAAGCTCGCAATTTGGGATGTAACTCCACCTCGCCCATGATGCTCTAGTCCAGCTCGACTCGCCTGAACATCCCACTCACCCTTGTATAGAAACTCTCCGCCCTCTGGTGATGTGAAACTCACCCTGCGACGATAGCAGTCTACAAAGGCTCGATAGGGAACCAACCAGTCCATCCCGAGAATGATGTCATAGCTCGTCATCTCTAATACATAGAGGTCCCATAGGAAGTGAGACCCTCCAAACTCAAGGGGGCACTCCTTACACTAACTCACACCAGCCGTCCTAGTCCCCAACTGAGTGTCCAGCATCATGATATCCGAAGAAGAAGAAACAACGAGCCCAAGGATCTCCACAACGAGTACAAATATGAAACTATGTGTAGTACCCATATCAAAATGTACTAAAGATAAAACAGAAGTAACTAGAATAGTACATTTGAATGTAGAAGGTCTGGGATCCTGCTCCTGTTGGGTCTGTTGCACTATATATGCATGTCCAGTGCCGCAGCCTTGTGACAAAACCTGGCTACCCTGCGCTGTCCCGCCCTGCTACCTCTGAGATCCTGGTGTCTGGCTACCACAACCATGACCACCATCTCAACTTGTACGCCCTGACATATTCCAGTTCCCTGACCGGTAAGAATCTACTGGTCCTGCTCCTGCATGGGGAGTCTACACAGAACCACTCTCACTAGCCACTGGTGGAAACACCCTGTAAACGCACTGCAGATGACCCATCTTGCTACAATCTCGACACTCCACTAGATCACGTGGACATTGTGGCCTCTTGTGCCCTCTCTAACACACTAGTAGAACATAACCTGGCCACATGAAGCATTCTTCTGACCGGTACTGCCTCCCTGAGAGAAGTCAATCTGGCTCTTCCTCTTGCCAACAGAAATAGTACCAGTAACTGGTGCTGAACCACCCTGGCCCACACCACTAGATTCCCGCAGGTTCCTCTCACTAATCAGCACCTGGTTCATAATAGTGTGTACTGAAGGCAACCTGAAAACATTTACCAGTGCTCGGATGTCCTAACGAAGAATATCCTCAAAACATCGGGCTCTCAACATCTCATCACCCACTAGCATGGGTGCAAAACACTGAAGCACGGTGAAGCAAGTAGAATAGTCCATCACCGACATAGTGCCCTACTGCAGATTCATGAACTCTCGAGCTCTATCTGTCCTCAGAATCTTGGGAAAGAAGAAGTCATAGAGGACTGCCTTAAAATCTTCCCACGCCATGTCTCTGTGATGCTCTGACTGGGTGTAACATCCCACCACCTCTTGGAGAAATCACGCATCATGTAAGTCACGAGCTTGACCATCCACCCTGGAGGCGTCTCAAGATGCTTGAAAATAGTTTGCATCGATCCTAGCCATGACTCCGCAGCCTATGGTCTACCATCCCCTGAAAACGTAGGCAGATGCTACTGCTAAGAGATACGTGTCAACTCGACCATAGATGTGGCAGCCTGCAGTGCTCCCTGAATGGTCTGCATGAACCGCATAAACCTTTACGGAACTACGCCTCCATGCCTGTGTTCGGTATAACAGCTGGCGCCGCATCTGGCTCTGCTGGAGGATCAAGTGGTAGCCAATGGCCCACCATCTCTAGAGTATAATCGTCGCCGCTCTCCTGGAAAACAAATCACGGCCGTCTAAGCGGCATGACACAATAGGGTCAAAAGCATGCCTTAGATTCAAGATTATTAAGACTGAAAGCGAAGGAACCACAATGGAACAAGAGGAAGAAGGCCTTTGAAAATTTGAAAAACAAGACTACATGGAGTGTACACTGACAACACGACATGTACTTGACTTCTCTTCCCCTGCCCGGGTCCTTCTACATGGATAAGACACACGACTCCTATTGAACGAAAACTACACGATGTGTATAAATTCTACACGGCATGTATGGTGTAATTTTCCAACTTCCCATGTCATCTCTGACATAGCCGACTACTCGGCTTGACACTCCATGGCGTGTTACACCCATACACGGCGTGTACAGCACCCCGTTTCCTTGCCACACGACTTCACTACACGGTCTGTCTTCAGACAAGACTACACGGCGTGTCCCAATGGTACACAACGTGTTCAGGGAGAGGTGACACTGTCCGTGTTGTTTGTTACATGACCGAGTCCCCAGGTCTCACTACATGGCGTGTCCATCATTGATAGGGTGTGTTCTGTTAAGGAGTTCACTGACTCATGTTGTTAGTTACACGGCTGGACTCCGGGACACACTACACGGTGTGTTCACTAGTTACACGATGTGTGTTACCCAAGCCATTCCCTACCCCGTTCCGTCACCCACACGGTTTGTGAAACAGGAAGAGACTACACGGCGTGTACTTCAGGTACACGGAGTGTACTCAAAAAGTTTATTTCTCTTCCTGAACAGAAGAACATACACGACGTGTATGAAAATATTACACGGCAAGTATACTGGTTATCTAGAGAGTATGCCTTAGAAACTTCCCCGGAACCCATAAAATACTGAAAACAACACCTAAGTGTCAAATTACGACCCGTGAGGGCCCATACTCCCCACAAATCGAATTTTGACATCTTATATGTGTTATAACCAATAATAGCTAATGATCCACCAAATTCTGACCAATGGGGGCCCATACTCCTCCAAAACCAAAGATTGGCATCCATTCCATAAACAAGCTCACACAATAAAATACCCTATCAAATATCATGTATTTTGTTAGATCAGCTATCACAACAACATGATTTTCTAGCACAACAACTATGACAACAACATGAAAATTCTAATGCACCTACATGGCATGGAAACTATGCTTGGCATGTGATATCGAGCATGTGCCTATATGATGCATGAGAAGATATACCCTCATCTCGTCGGGTTGCAACTAAATAGAACCCATAGATAAAATATAAACTACAAAATTCAACTGCGTCACCCAACGGTGAAAACATATCAACCGTAAAATTGAAAAATCAAATGAATTGCAAAATACGTGGTAGACTGGCTTTTCTCTATACACGGTTTAGCTATGCCCGAGCACAACTTATTACCAACTATCGTTTGCCCTATGCCTGATCACGGCTCCAAATAGTAAGTCTAAGAAAAGAACCCCCTATGATACCACTTTGTAACATCCCGGTCCCAGGTGCCACTCAACGGGTGCCCCAAAGCTGGTTCGCCACAAGACCTCAAGCGTATTTTCCCAAACGCCAGAGGCTGCCGACTAGTAGCGAGGGCCCAGGTCTGATAAGGGGGAAACTATGCCCTCATTTTTCAAAGTGTAGCGCAACGGAATTTAAATAAAACATACAAAAAACATCGGAAGCAGTAAGCCATACAAATATGAAATAACTACAGCAGTGGATATAACCAACAATATATAAATGATGATGCTAAATGTTTCAAGTTCATAGAAAACAGCCAGAACATTTTATACATCAATACAGTACAACAAAATACATAGTATAGAAAAAAAGGTAAACAGCTACCAGTGGTATCATGATCCTAGGCTCGGTCCCATGCCCTCCTACTCCTCTGCAACATTCAAGTACCTGTATAGGGACTCTTTCCCCTATCTACACCTTTAGCAACGTAATATGTTTGGGCTGAAAAGCGTGACCCATATAGGGTGTGAGAAATATATCTCAGTAGGCACCCACCAAAGGCCTGTGCCCAACTGCGTGTAATCATGCAATAATAGTGTGCAGTAGTAAAATGAAATAAAGCAAGTAGTACTCAAAAGTAACAACTACCGGTTATATTGCCATTTTAAATATTCATTTAATCCATTAAACATAAGAAATCTCCACAGTGAATTTCTAAGTAAACAATTAGTGTCCTCAGACATGTAAAATCCTACCCTTGGGTAATGAGTATCCAACACAAGAATCTTTCCTCAGGCATAACAGAGTTTTCCCTCAGGTGTAGGTAGTGTCACCCACAGACACAGAATCAGCTGCCCACAGGCACATATGAAGTTTCTGTCAGGCCGAGATAAATACTACGCATAGGCTAAATAGTGCAGCACCCATTGGCTAATCACAATAATGCCCTCAGGCTAAATAGGTAACTGGGCTATGCCCAACATATCAAAATGAAGTTAACAAGAAATTCTTCTCATGTAAATTCTACACATACTACATTAAAGGCATACCCTTAGGTATCCGTGCCAAACAGCTAAACAGTGGAACGCACCCCCGGGGTGGTTCCGTATCAAAAAAATGATCCCAACCAGCATTTTATTTTCACAATTTAATCACCTATGCAATTCTATGCATTTAAATATAGCAATAGCCTCATCCACATGATACCCCAAGATGGGTTCGTGGCACAAAAATGCACAAAAACGCATGACAGATGGAAATTTACACCAAGAAACCTACCTTATATGCCAACGAATGTTATATCTGAACACCGACTCTAGAAACGCCCAAGAACGATGTAGATCTGACAAAGAAAAAAACCCATTCAAATGTAAATAACTTCCGTTAGGGGAATAATTGGTAAGAACCATACCAGGAGAGGATAGGGCTTACCCGTGCGGTTCCAACGAGGTCACTCGAAGCCGAATCAGATTCCAGCCGAACACCCGACAGATCTTCAAAGGTTCAGCCATCCTCCATGGCTCCAAAACGGCTCAAACGCCTCCTCTTCCAAATGAGGAGGCTACTGCCTATTTTAATCCGAAAAAACTAAGTACACGACATGTACTTTTGAGTACACGACGTGTACTTATTTCATTTAACTGTTCTTCTGGAGGCACCACAACACTGTTCATCCATCGACATGATTACACAACATGTACTCCTGAGTACACGGCGCGTACCGTCGCCCAGCTGGTGGCGACTCCACCGCCTTACTGTTTTAGCCTTCCGACTGACTACACGGCATGTAAGGTACCACTACACGGCGTGTATTCAGTTCCTACACCCCTCGTCGTCAACATGGATACATGCCCTGTGTACCCATCCACCACGCCAAATGTACACGGTGTGTGGAAAAAGTACACGGTGTGTAGTTTCAAAATTTAGTATTTTTCCACATTTTCCATATTTTATCAAAAACATTTAAGGAAATGGAAAAAGAAGAAGCCTGTACCTCAAAAATAAGAACTGAGTTCTTATAAAATGGACTAATTATATCATAATTATATTCCTAAAATAAGGATGTAATGATTGTGAAATGATTATTTTGGTATTTTATTGATTAAAATGGTATTGTTATCAATAGTGTTAAATAATGAATAAATCTATAGAGGCTGATGAAATATAATTAAGAGAATAGTTAACCATTAATGTGATTTTTTTGAGAAATAAATCCCTTTATAATAGTGTTCTCAAATTGATAGAATGTTTATTGGTTTATATCAGAATGAAGAATAATGCGTGGTAGAGTATGAGGCTAAAATTACATGATTTTAACATATTTCCACAAACTACCGGGGTTATCTTGAATGAATGAATGATCATTTCATAAATTTTCATATGAAGTGTCTCCAAAGGGTACTATTTTCTCAAAAAAAATCATCACATAATGATATTGTACGACGATTCAATAAGAATGATAATTAATTTTATGAATTCAATATCATTATTGGAAATAAATATATGAATATGTAAGAATAATAACCATGAAAAAGGTAAAATGCCAATGATGAAAATGAGAACCATTAAATTTCCATTAGGTGATGTTTTTTGAAGGAATTATCTTGGAAATTAATTGAAGAGACTGTGAGATTTTTATAGTTGTGATGATATGGATGACCTTGCTAATGAATGTAATTAAAATAAACGAGGCACATTAATGTAGTACTAAAACTACAAATATATATGATATTATTTAGACCCGTTCAAATGATCTAAGGGAAAAAATCATATAAGAATCCATGGATATAATTCAAGCTTTAGATATTATTACAACAAAAGAGGAAAGATTAATGTGTTTGTTTATTTTTATTTAAAAATTATATCAAAGTTGTTTTGATTATAATAATCATAAAATATATGTGTGTAGTGCTACATTATTATTCTTTATGTATTTTATTTCTTATTCTGACAGGTACATATAATGAAACAAATGATTTTATGGTAATATGAAATTTTAGGGAACAAATGAATAAGAAATATATATCCTATATATTGTCTATAATTTTGAGATAGTAATGTTTTTTGGGAAATATAGAATAATAAAACTGATAATGTAAATGAGATATTTCATATTTCTTTTATAATGGTTCGTAATTTGATGAGGATGTCATCTATTATAAAGTTTATTAAATTTATTAATGCACGAGATACATTTAATTAAGATAAATTTAATGGATATTAAAGTTATCACTATATGTTATTAAACAATACATGTTATTTTAATGAAACATTTTGATTCACTCTATGTTAACTTGGGATAAATGCTTGATCAAATTTTTTGTATTTGAAATTGGTCGGTAATGTTTTGGAGGAGTGTTAAAGTTAATAATTTATTAATTTGAATATGGTGAACATTAAATATTTTTTTTGTAGTTAATATTGGATTTATCATATTCAATACTATATGATAATGAATTTATTTTTTAAAAATATTTATATGCTGATAATGAATCATTTATCTTAAAATATTCCAAAAGTTCATTAGGAATATCATTTGTTTTCAATATCCATTTGCTGCCATAAGAGATGATATGGAAATGTATCTAAAAAAAGATGATATTGTGACTAAAATATGGATTAAAATCATATAATATAATTTTCTAGAGGGAATTATCATGAATATAAATTTATCCCATGACATTAGGAAAATGACATTGAAATAATAATGTTACATTTTTACTTATCATAATGAGAAATCAGTGAACTTTTTACCCATACCAGATTTACTGTTTTGTGATAGATGTCATTACCAAGAATATTTACTCAATCAACCTGTGTTAATCATTAGGATGTATTTATATCTTCCTTGTCCATATTTTCACTACCCACTAATATTCCCATATTTTGAACGATAGTTTTGTGCAGACCTTTATACACCATTTTCCCTATTTTTTAGATTAAGTTTTACAAACACTTTTCATATTACATGTTTAAAAAAAATTTATTATATAGGATAAGATTTATTATTCAGGAAAAGTTAAATTTAAATGATTCAATTTATTAATTTTTTATAATGTAACGACATGAAATTTAAAAAAAAATGTTTGATATTTTATACAACATGAAACTCTGAGCCTAATCAAACAAGAAAATAATATTATTTAAATATGTATTTATAACATAAGTACAAAAATAGTGAGTATGAATTAGATTAACTAAATTATGATATATATAGATATATCACGTCTCTTATCAAAATAATCATATTTATTAATCCTTAAGAAATAATAAATGAAACTTTTATTCCATTTTAATCATAAAAAACTTATTTTTATCATGAATCTGTTATATTAATTTTTGTGAGAAATTAATTATAATTAGTTTCTAGATCATATATAAATTTTATTTCAATAAATTATATCATTTTCGTAATAATCATATATAAAATTTCATTGGGATAATTTAATGTATTTTTTCAAAAAAAGTACATTTTTTTCGTATATATTGATAAATAGTTTTTTTATAAAAAGATTATTTATATTAATTAAATATTAATATTGTATGTTGAATTTTATGTAAATTTAACATAATTATCTATTTGATATGATATAATTAATATAATTTTATTAATCACTATACTTGATTTTGAGATAATTATGTTTATGGGGTTAAAATTCATTTTCCTTATAATAGTTTCTCATTGTTGTTGATGATTTTATATTAAAATTCATTTCTACCAATAATGTGAAAGGAATAATAAAAAATCAAAAATATATTTTGAATAATTTTGATTAATTTTGGCAATTATGTCTCTTTTTAAGTATCTTTTGTAATTTTGTTACCATAATAAAAGGGTAAATTGAGTAATTAAGGATACAAATAAATTTATAAGGCCTTAATAATTGTTCATACATTTGAATTGATTTTATTTTTGGACTATATAATATCCCTAAAAATTATGAAGACCAATAAGTGTCATTTTTCCATTTTTCAACAAATGAACTATAATATTTCTTTATATGAAAATAAAAAAAATCATTTCCTTGTTATAATATCTAATTTATTTTGAAAAAATTGATAAATAGAGGTTATATATGTTTCCAAATATTAAATTTATATGTAAAATTATATTTATCATGTAGATTTATTTAAAAAATTTAGTAGATAAATAATTTCATTAAGAGATTATTCATTGCATACACTATTCATCTAAATTGATTAAAACACGTCAATAAAGTTATTTTAAAACCTATAGAAGTTAAATTAATAATGTTTTATTATTATGGTAATACATTTTATTATATAAAAAATAAATATTAAATTTTAATAGAGGTATATTAATTGAATTATATTATTGTATTCTAGTATTAAAAGTCAACTTAAATTAATAGTTACCAAGTAATTATTAATGATATTTTACAATATATAATATTTTATTATTTGTTTAAAATAAATAAACATAATATATTAGTACAAATTTAATAGATATGGTTTTAAACATCAATCATTTTCAATTTATAGTTTTTCAAATTTTTTCAAACAGTGAGAAAAAATAATAGTTAAAAGTAATTAATATTACGATAATTATATACAATGTTAATGATGGGATAAAAATAGATAATGGTATGAATGCTATCCATACTTGTCTGTGGTTTATTAGTCGATATTATTTAGACTCATAATAATTCTATAATAAAATTATATGAATTTTTTCCCATTTAGACATAAAATGTATTATTTATTTATTTAATACATGAATAAATTATAAGAAATCACCTCACCTATCTATTAAAAAGACACATCTTATCTTAATTATTAACACCAAAATGACCCATCTAGATCGACCATATCCTAAAAAAATCCCTTCAAAAAATAAATATATAAGTTATTGTTGTTTTTATAATTTATTAATAAATATTGTATGTACCTTAAGAGGAGATCCAAATAATGACTAACGAAGATGATATAACTCTCTGTATTGAGTCCTTAAACATTATTTATTCTTATTACAAACACTAAATGAATTGTACCCACCATTAGAAAATAATTAAAATAATATAAACATAATTATATTTTATTTTGTTCATATTAAAATAATATTACAATAGTTTTCTGTCCTACAAAAATAAATAATATCACTTATGAATATGTATAACTTTCCTGATCCACATAGTGTTGTAATTTGTTTTTCATTACTATTTCACATGGATGGTTATAAATAATTATTTAATGAATTTTTATGATGTGAATGAAATAATTATTTTTTTATAATTATATTTTCATATATACAATATTACATTCCAATCTGTTGGAAAAAGAAAATGTCATTCAATCTTATGTATATACTACCACCTCAATAAAGTTATGTAATTCATTTTTCATGTATATTTTAAATGGGTGATAATAAGGTTATATTTTAGAAATTTATTTTATATAAATATTATGGTAATTATTATTTAAAAATCAATTATTTCTCACCATTATTTATTTTCATCTGTCAAAATGTGAAAAAAGAGTTCATATGTACTTACTACTTAACGACCACAAGAACTATATAATTAATTTTTCATTCTCAATATTTTATTTTTGATAATAAATATATAAAATTTTAATATATATTATATTTATACCATTATTACCATTTTCATGGTGATGTAACCATAATAAAATTACATGTACTAGAACAAATGAATCAATACATTCTTGGAACAAATACATTTAAAACAGGAAATATTGATGATAATAAATTATTATAAACAAAAGGTTCATAAAATATTATAAATTGATCATATAAGATATCAATGATATTAATATGGTTCCATTATTAAATTATAATAGAATAAAAATTTCTTTACTAGAGGTTAGTTTTCCTTAAAAAAATTTAGACCTAGGGTATAAGGTTTATTTACTCAACCTTAACTCTTTATGTTATACTTATATATAATTTATTATGTTATGAAATGATAATATAAAAGATTAAATATTAGTTCATTACTTCTTATTTTAATTTTATTGGGTATTTACATTTTTAAAAAAAATCCCATGATTGATTTTTTAATGATATGATATATGTTAAAGATTTGGCCTCATTTTTGAGTCCATTAAGTAAAATTTTGTATTGTGATCCTATGTATTTTTATCAGTATTTTATAATACCCATTTTAGGTATTTAAAATTTATAACTATTTATTCATAATTATTAATTATATATTCAAGTGTACCATTCTATGTAGTTTCTATAATTTATTCCAACATTTCATATATTTTCAACAAAAAATAATCAATCAAATGATTAAATGAAGAAACTATCTTATTATTTTTTACTTTATTTTTATTAATATTCTATAAAAAACATTCTAATAAATGATTTTACAATTAAAAAATTATTCTTGGAAATAAATTTTTAAGAATGTTTAAATTTTTAATTTTTTTAATAGAATATATTTTTATTTTCTAAAACAACTACTTTGGATATGAAAGTTTTAATGTAATGATTTTAACATATATAGAATTATCAAAATTTCCCAAAATCATGGTTGTTAATTATTTTGATGCTTCCTTTGCATTTTGGTAAAGTTATTTTCAATGAAAAAGATATTAGTCAACATTTGTGATATTTATAGTATTTAAAAAGAAAATTACAATGTGGACAAAATATATTTGCCTATTTTTTTTAATTTACATTTTATAGTTACATTAAAAAAAATGAAAGAACTGTTTATTTTTAAATACTATCCTTTGGGGATATGTTGTAATTATACCCTCATATGAAACATTCATATTCATGTTATTATTTGACATTACATCACGCATTAATATAAATTTTCATGGTATGATTGATTTGATTACATCATAAACATTATATAATTTCTACATACTATATTACCAATAAAATGTATTTAATTGAATGGGGTAATATTTTTCAATATTGATTATTTAGTCAATATGGATATTAGTTGTTAAATAATATTGTTTTTTATTTCAATTTATTATTCAATATACGACGAATGAATTATACACTCACTTATAGTTGGTTTCTGGAAATACATAGCCCCATTATGCATCAAATGGTATCATGAGAGAAATAATTAAACTTGAATTAAATGTGTTTTATTGTATTACTAACCATAATTTTGAAATTTCTTGGTGATAATAAATGATTATGTATATTCCATGATTTTTAGGGTCAGAACAAATAATTTTAAGTATTTCCTTCATTAAGAATTCAGTTATTGTTATCCATGAGACTACAACATTGATATTATCCAATGATTCATTTTTTATCATGTTATTGATCAAAATAAATTTTATTTTTATTATCTACCTTGATATATTGAGTATACCTTACTTACTCATTATATCTTCCACTTTAATAAACCCATAATGAGCATCTATGCCCCCCATTTTAATTGATTTTTTCCTTGGTTTATAGAGGCATATTACATATAATATCAGGGTTGAAATAATGATTTTATTCTATGAATTTTAAATTTCCATTTTAATTCTACATTCATTTATGTATTTATTTCTTAAAAACTATAAAAATATTCGGTCTTTTGGGATATTAGTACTTTTATCTAATGGAAATATAATGAAAAATACACCATGACTCAGTTACTGTACTTGGTTATTCTAAAATTTTAATTTAATTATATTAGAGTTAATTTTTAATGATATTAATCTACAAAGAATATGGAAAACCCTACAAGAAATTTAATGTCTTAGATTGGTGAATGTAATGTGTCCTAATGTTCATCTCTGTTATTTTGATCATTACTATAGTGCTTATTGAATAGTCTATCAAAAATAAAAATATTAAAGGATAAAAAAGCATCACTCTTATAATAACTTGATATTTTTAAACTATGTATATGAAATAAACTTTCAAGTAGTCCTAATCTTATACCACAAATAAAAATTCAACATTCTTTCATATGATAATAATCAATTTATATATTATTTGAAAATAAATATGTGCATATTTTATCATATTATCACTTGATATAAAGTGATATATGTTCTATATATTTTGGACCCAAACACATATCACCATAAATTTCTACGCCACTATATAATTTTTCAGCATCATAACAATGCTAATTTCTTGGATCGATAATCTTGGTCACTTTTTGAAAGTACACTTTTCAAAAGGAAAACATAAATCACCATGATTTTTGATTCACTATAAATAATCCATGGATACTATTAAGTATTTAATATTAATCTAAATGACACCTCATCATGGTAATTATATTCATGAAACCATATATATCAGTAGACACTATAGGAATCATCATCTTGAGCTGAAGGTCATTAAACCCAATATTACCCTACCAATATTTTTTTGGAAACCATTATTTAAATAACTCTTATTGGATATCCTCATATTTTATACTTCATTCCATCACCTCCTAAATAATTTTATAATTTATATAATTTCATTCATGGTATTGTGGGGTTTATGAAATATAGACTCATAAGTCCAATCTAGATATTCATTTGAGAAAAATCAATATTTCTTAAGAAAACTACAAACATTATGTATGTAATATTTCTTATTTGTGTCCTATAATGGAATTTGTCTCTCAGTACTATATGTATTCCTATCCAATTCAACTATATAAAATTTTTCAAATTTTGGTAGAAACTATGTGACATTAAACAGTGTTATAAATTTGGTCTAAGAACTTCAACATTAAAAGACACACACCACACCTTGATACGATTGATATTAGAGTTGTTCTTGTTGTAAAAATGATATAAAATTTTAAAAAAAAATATATAAACGATCTCATAACATGGATGATGGTTTAATACTATAAAATTCATCCAATGAACGATGAATCTGTGTGATCCAAAAATCATTCCATAATTATTTAAATCTATATGATCAAAAATTTCAACCAATTATATAATAAATATAAATACCATTGAAATAAAAATTATGGTGGCATAAATGATTTTTTATGTTAAAAACCCCATATGAAAACCTAAGAAAATATTGATTTTATAGTATCTATGACATTTCCATCAATGGTTTTTATAAAAATTACACCATAAAATATAAAATTCATTCAGAATGTGGAATTTGATATAGACCCTAATAAACATAAACATATTCATAGTGTACCCATTTTTTAAGGATAAAATGGATATATTTTATAAGACATAGGATGGTTGTAATTATATTCTTTTTTTGTGAAAATCAATGTTTACGACATGGATATATATTTAAATAAGGTGGATTCACCCATCAAGAGGATATAATAATGAAGATATCATTAGTCATATCCATATACCCTGAGAATGTTTTCATTACATAGTCTCGAAACCAAAAGTTCTCATAAACCCTTCATGAATATTGATTTTCTAGTAACCCAAATTATTCATCAATTTTTTGAATCCAAAACATCTTTTAATTGAAATATGTATTGTGTGCATGTGAATTAATTAAAAAAATTTCATTGAAAAGATATCCATGTTTGGAAATTCCATCCATTGGAATATTTTATCATGATGATAATTTCATTTACCAATATATTCCCTTTTAACAATGTGTGGAACCCCGTTATTTGAATATTGTTTGTGATTGTCCTAAACATACTTTTTTCATCCAATAATTTTTTTATTTAATGGTATTTTGTTATAGATAAAATATTCCATAGTCAATAAAAATATGTGGATTCAAATAACTTTGATATTATACATTTATCTATCATAAAGACTATAATGAATAAATTTTATATTATACTAATTTATTATTTTCATTGAAATGTACCGAATTATGATCCACTAAATTGTTCCCTAACCTGGTGGGTCATGTTTCCTCAAGAATTTATCCCCACATGAAGAGGATTATCAATAGTAGGGATTTTCTAGGGTGTATTTTGAAGGATTCCATTCCTTTATATTGGAGTGTATCCCAACAATTTATTATCAACATTCAGTAAAGTAAGAAGGTAAATAACCAAATAGATAAAATATATATAACCCAAGTGGTAATAAATAATGAATTCTAAAGGTAATCTCATAGATAAGATGATATATCATGTATATCTGATGCATTGTATACAACACAGTACGGTAATTAAGGAAATATATTTAAAAAGTCAATATATTTTTACAATAAATTGAAATATCATATGGTGGAACATAAATTTTTCATCATTACTATTTTGATTAATCACTATGATAATTTTATAGGAACATTTTATGATATTAAAGTCACAACTAAGGAAGATTAAAACAGAATATTGGAATAAATATAATTAGGAATAAGTTATATTTATATCCCACTCATAATGGAATGAAAAAAATACTTGCTTAAGGCTTATAATATATTATAAAATTTGGATGAAATTACATTTTATCAATGACTTCTTAGTATCAATGATTCATATTGTTCTTCTTCAAATGTAAAAATAATAAATTTTACCAAATTATTTGAAGTTAACAAGCCTGAAATCTACTCATTTTAATATAAAAATAAATATCTTTTACTCATTTTATTTTTTAGAGCACTTATCATCAATTTAAAAGTACCAATCTTGATGGTTTTTTATATTTTTCAATTCTGTTGGTAATAATGAGATTTATATGAAGTCATTGATAAATCTACAAAAAAAATATTGTTGATACTTTTTTTTAAGTAGAAATATACTATACACCATATATATTAATATTTTAGGTCATATTTAACTTCTAATTTACTATGAGAAATAATATTTTTTAATATTATATATCAATATAGGATGTGTACTATAGTTTTTGTATGTTGATATCAGAGGTATATATTAAGAATCCATATCGACTGGAAGACTTCTTTATTGAGAGGAATGTTTTTTAAAAAGATTCAATGTTTTTAGAGGTTTTCTTAATGTATTGGATCATAGCTATAATCATATAACTCTCTATAAACAATACAGTTTTTAGGTAATGGGTATTCAAGGTAAGAATGTAATATCATTTACTATTGAAAAATAATGTAGGTAAAGTTATACATTTGATATAACAATGATTATTTTCAAAGATATAAAACATTTATAATTAATTTTTCAAAAAAACATTATATAATGACGAATTAGTTGTATCCTAACTGTATGGAGACTCTTAATACATGTCACCATTGAAAACTATCAGTAATTATGATTTTTTTTAAAATTACATCCCTTGGAATTAAGCGTAGATCCACTCTCACCAAGGGATCACTAGTTCATACAAATTATTCCAATAGTTCTGGTTCAAATTCATAATCCACATTATGTGTTCATATTACTAATATTCATGATTTTAATATGGAGGAGAGTGAAACTGAGTAATAGGAAGAAGGGCCAATAACTATTATGGGTATAATGTTTATATCCACATATATGGTGATAGGTTTGTTTGATATTTTTGGTACTCATTAATTTATTACACAGATGATATTTGATGTGTTTTTATTACATTCAAAACATATTCCATGTTTGTTTTATATTCCCATTATATTTTTATAGATGTCCGAACAATGATTCTTGTTTTCAGCAAGTCGCGTGATGATAGCTAACCTCGAGTTGGTGTTATAATTTTTAGTTTTTTATATTGATATAATCATCATGATAAATAGAATGTATGGGATTTTTATAATTATGGACCAAACAGAATATTATTCTCATAAGTATTATTTTATGTCTTCTAATAGAGTTATTCATGTATTTCATGGTAAGTGGGACTCTATATCGAGAAAATTGGGGAATGTTGTTTTTTATGATGGGGTAATATCATGCCAATTAGGTGATATGTTTCTTCATGTCATCAAACCTTTCATGGGATTTCAACTCTTTATAGTGGTCTATACATACCCAAGTATTGTTGAAGACGATTTTTCTTATTTACCGCTCTATAAATTGGAAAATATTATTATTAACGAGCTCCCTGGTAATATGCCAATTTTTATACCATATCTTTAAAGGGTACCTATTGAGTTAGTGGAGCTTAATGTCTTGATTGTGGACCTATAATATTAGGTTTTTATTCTTTCTATAATATCCTAATGGTATTTACCAATCCTATTCTCTAAGGAGGACTACAAGTGTATTTTACATTGCGTGGATTATCAAAAGATGAATTGGGAGACCATTTAAAAAAAATTCCTTTATTAAGGATAAATTATCTCTTTAACTAGATTTTTTGGGGAGGTTGGTTGTCATGTATTGATCATTGGTTAGGGTACCACCGGTTTTAGAGTTCAGTAATATGATATACCTACGACAGTTTTTATGTTATTTTGACTGAAATTTGAGTTTCTATTTAATCCATTACGTCTCACTAATTCTACCATTATAGTTATGGATTTGATTAAGTGAATGATTACACCATTTAGGGAATCATTTGTAGTTGTTTTCAGAAAAATACATTAGTGTAATCGAGGTGTAACACCCCAATATTTTATAGAATTTCATTTTCATTAAAGAAATTCAATAGCTTGCGCTTCATGAAAAACCGAGTTCGAGCACACCATGAATTACCAAAATAGCCATTAAAAAAGAATTTATGAAAATTGTTAACTGAATTTTGAATTTTGTATACTCTATATAATTTTAGAATCCATATTATGTGTTTCTTATAAATAATATAATAACAAATTCATTTTTTCAGTTAAAAGAATTATTTTTCAAAAACATCATCTTTACCACCTTTTAATGGAAATTATTTTTAAAGCCTATATTTGACACTTTTATATACTCAAATTCATGACATTAAATTTTTATTCAGTATAATTTCATAAAAATTTATTTTGTGTAAATTTTTGGTACTTTTCTGTTAACTTTCATATATTGAGGAATACTGTAAAATAGTAAAATTTAATTGAAAACAATATTTTAATAAAAATAAATTATAGTGTTAAATTATTAATTTGAATTGTTTGGAAGTATAATTGTATTATATTTTTATCATTTAATATAATTTATTTCATTATAAGTAATTTCACATTAAAAGTTTACATAAACACATGTCAATCTTATGATAGTTTTTACTTTTTAAAAACCTGCTTTTCGGTTTTGACAATGGGAATTGATTTTAAATTAATTAATGAAATTTATATGTTTTGAATTTGGTAAAATAGAATTCATTTTTCAATTTGTAATATTAAAATTAACTTAGGGTTATTTTTTGAAATATTTCTGAAAACATCCATTTTTGAGGAAAAGTAAAAAACACTATGCTATTGTTTAGAACCAACTATTTATTTAAATAATTATTTATTTTATTTAAATATATTTTCAGTCAAAATAGACATATAATACCTATATAATTTCAATGTAATTAATTGGATTCATTTTATAATAACATTAGATGTATTAAATTTTATTGAACTTTTTACCGTCTTTTTCCCACCATCTAGGAGCATTTGCAAATTTGCATTAAACTTAATATTAACACTTTGGGGAATTGAATTTCAAAAATCCAAGAGACGCGGTAAATACCTGTAAGTAAAATGTGATTCAATAAAATGAAAATAATTTTTGGTGAATAATAACTTTTGACTTTTATTTACCACGGTTAAAAGTAAATTGGGTAATTAAAGGTAAATATGATATTATAATTACCCTATCACATGTATTAATTCGATTGGATAAGTGTAATTTGACAAAAAATATAATTAGGAATAAAATATTTTCCTTTAGGTCCACTTATATTAGATTAAGACATTTATTATTATTTTATTTAAAGAAGAGTTTAAAGTATTATATTCAATTTTTTAAATTAAACCATTTTTAATATAAGGTTATACAAAAGATAAATTAGACTATAAATATTTATTAGAAATATAAATTTATTTCCTATATAATTGTATTTAATTTATTATTTTTATAGATTATATAATTAAATTTATTTATGACACAATGATGATGTATTAATTACCTTCTTAATGAAATATTAAAATAGTTTATATTAAAAATTTTAAAATAAATATAATTTAAATGTTTTGATTCCATCCACGATATTTATAAGTTAATTTTAAATTTTATGGTTTATGAGATAAATTTTTTTCTAAGTGATAGGGTTTTTATGAATTTCACAATAACAAAATACCAACTATAGTCAAAATTGACATAAATTTGTTTTTAAAAAAATATTATATTATTGGTTGATATAATATTTTAAAAAATCTATGGTTCGGAAAATTGGATTAAATAATATTATATATGTCATTAATGAACCACTTGAGGTTCTCTTGGAAGTTTATAATATGTTTATTAACAATATAGTGTAAGAATACTAGAAGACGCGATAAAAGATAAACTATTTAAATAAGAGTTAAATCTAAAAGATAAGGTTAAAATGGTAACCTAATTTTGTCTAAAACCTATTGGTTGAAAGATTATTGACCCATCCCAACCTTATCTTAGAAATTAATCATTTTTAGGCATTAGAAACCGAAAATTATAATATTATAAAACATTATTTCAAGCTTTTCCTAAAGTGACCCTTACCCCTCTTATAAAAGGGAACTTCCTCTTCTCACAAAATCACACATCTGATGCCATTTTTGATGGCCAAACCCTACCCAAATATCCTCCCACATTCCTTAAAATCAACGTATAGTCCTTGCATTGATCATATATCCAACTTATGGAGCTCTTTTGATCAACAGAAAAGGAAACACCCGAAGAAGAGGTAATAATTTCATCACCCTCTTTCATGTTCTTTTCTTCTTCCACATCCTCTTTCCTTATTGATTCCAGACCAAAATAAATAATTTAGTACATTATAAATTTTTTGACGTTATTATAAATATGGTACAACCATAGTCATTACTCTATCCATCCTATAAATGAAAAAGTCACCATATGTGCGTACGTATGGTTTACCGTCTCCAAGTCGTGGTGTAGTTTGTAATTCAAGAACATTATTTTTTGGATGGGTATAATAATGAGTATAAATGATGTAAATAATAAAAATAACATGTTAATGAATCTTTATATATAACATACCATACAATTACAAAATACATCACCATCAATATAATGATATTGTCGCTCGTGCGTACGTACAGCTTACCGTCTCCATGAACGAGATGAGATTTGTTCCTCATCATAATCATTAAAGAAATTTTTTTATTTTATGATTAAAAATTATTTTTAAGAACTTAATATCTTTCTGAATGTTAATCAATCACATTCTATACATAACAAACATGACTTATGTAACAAAACATATAAAGTAAAATGATTCATTTAACAACCAAAACAATGATATTACTGAAATATAATTAACAGAGCAATACTATAAGATCATATATGATATAATATTTATGTATTTGGTTCTTGGATAATTTTATAACAATTATTTCACCATTTTACAGGATGTCATCGTACCATCGACTAAGGAAAAATACAACGTAAGGGGTTTTCATCTCACTTCTTATTCTCGTGAGATTCATTATATATTGCCACTATTTCCTTTTGTGTGGTGTATGTACTGCCCATGATTGTATTATTTGTGTAATATTCTATAATTTATGGGTATTTACATCTTCATTTTATGATTCTTATTTCATGGGGTGTATGTTTCGTAAGTTACCAAATCGGTAAGGGAATTTCAAATTTCAATTTCCACTCATTGGGATTTATTCATATTTTATTAATTATATTACTCCAAGATTATGTGTGGAATCACAATATATTATTTATATAATAATATCATCTCCCCTTTCTATGGATATTTCTTTGATACACATAATCACTCCATTGATAAATTCACATTTCATTGATATGATCGTTTTAAGGGTAATGTTATCTCAATTACCATTCATTTAGTTAAACATCAAAGTCATTGGTTTTGTTTCTACAAGAATATGTGTGAATGTAACCTGATTGATTTACAATAAATATAAAATTATATTGAGTGTATTTTTTTCACACATAATTATTTTATTTATTTATCCTTAATCTATGGATACAATCTTTATAAGTTATTTTTCGTCAATTTACAGTCCATTAAGACCTCATTGTCGTTATGAAACAATTCACATTTATATGGGGTATATACAGTACTTTCTCATACTATATCATAAATTCATTTATTATCATGATATTATATGTTTTGATTAATGTTATTCCACAGTTACTTGTATTCAAGTGTCTATTATTTGGTTAAGAACTCTTTATCTAAAGTATTATTTCAAATGTTTTAAATATTTATTCTTGTAAATAATTCCCATTAATGTCCATGTTTTAAAAATGGTTTTAAGTATTTATTTATATGAACATGAATGTTTGGAAGTCAAAATTACTTTTAAAAGTATCAATGTTTTATGGGACAATTTGATTAAAAAATGACTTTTAAACGACTTCATTCATAAAAATTGAAACATTTAAATGTTTTCAAGAAAAATGGGATGTTTCTCTCAAATATTTTTTAATGACTATTTCAACCAATATAAATATCTTTCAGTGTATTTTATTCTTGATTGATGTTGATTTTTTATAATACGATCTTCCATATTATATTTAATGAGTTATGTTTGACTGTGGATGTGCTATTTTAACGCCAGTCATAGTTTGTGGTTAAAATATTGACATTTTGTATGATAGTTTTAATACGAATGTTTAGATTATGTTTCATTATTTTCATATGAGTAATGCATTGGACTTAGTATGTGATGAGTGGAGACTTCTATAGCTCCTCAATGCATCAATAGGTCTCATGAGAAAAACTAGTGTATTTTCACAATGCATTGAAAAAATATAATTTTTAATCTTGGCACAGGTCCTTGATGATGTGGTTATGAAGTATGGAACTATGATTTAAATCATTAGGAATTGTATATTGATATTACATGTGATTATTCGACTTGTAGATTATCCATGTGAATAAGTAAATTGAATTATCTAATTTATCTTTTCAATATTATGATGAATATTGAGTTTAAAAGTCTTGTGTTATATTCTTATACACTTCATTAAATGTTTATTCTTATTTATGACAGTTTCCAATATATTGTTATCCATACTGAGTATCTTTGCTCAACCCATTCTTGTTTTATCTTTTTTTTGGATGCTAAGAAGTATATTATGATTAACCAGTAGGAATATGCTAAGGTATATAAGAGTGTACAAAGGGGACATGATGTTGTTTCTTTTATTTCATGTTGTAATGTAAAACTTATGAATGTATTTATTACTTCTAGGGCTACTAAACTGATCAGCCTTTCGAGATATGATTCTTTGTATTATTCCAATTTTATGTAATCATTCACCGATTCTGGGTAACCGGGGTTGGGGTATAATAGTTTGTTTCAGAGAAATTTTAGTACAAACCTTGGATACTAGATTTAGATTAATCTCTGATTTGGATACACTACCCTAAGATAGATATAGAAGATTAGTGTAGAAGAACATCCAAAATGTTTGGCAATATAAATATTATGTGGGTGTTCCAAGCAATACATCACTTTCTGGATATAAGCAGGTAGAGGTAACTCCTGAACAGATGTACCTAGGAGTGAAAACTCTGACAAGGAGTTTCGGGATTGACCGGGGGAATACTGGTACATGACCAAGGGCCTTGATGCACTCTACATTATGACACTCCTAAGGGATATACTTAGGATAAATCACATATTCTTTACAGAAATATTTGAAGGATTTTAATATAAAATTAGAATAAATAACCTTGGCTAATCCTATGGAGTTTTAGATTGAAAATAAGGTGTTATTATATTCAGTAAATGATTTTATGAATCACTTTACGCTTTGTTTTGTTAGTAAATGGTTGGATTCCATGGAGGACAAAGTAACATTGAACATGATTTACAAAGTGGGTATGGTGGTGGAAATGAGAACAAAATGGAATATTGAAAGGTGTAAATGATATCATGTTCATTCCAAATTTGTATTCCAATAATACGAATTACAACATACATATAAACCAACTCACGGACTCAACAAAGTAGAGAAAGGTGGTGAATGATAAGATCTCTAGTAGTGGAGACAATGGAGAAAAGAAAGATAAATTTCCATCATGCAGGAAAAGTGGAATGATACACCTAGGAAAGTTTCTCAATGGAACAAAGAAATGATTTAAGTGTGGGAAATAAGGACATAATGTAGTGAATTTCTGGGGAAAACTGAATCATACTATGGAACAAAATAACAATGATCCCAAGAATCCATTTATAGTAATTTTCTGTAAATGTAGGGGACCTAGGCATTACCCAAGTGAATGCACTATTCTATAGGATATCCTATTGGTCACGGATGAACCTATATGGAAATAAATGTATAGAGAAATGTTTAAAAATATTAGTGTTCTTTTTTATGGGATTACTATGGAAGACTTTTCTCCAATATGTGTATCCATACCGTTTGTTATGGGAAAATGTTATTTTATGATGAATTATATTTTCCATTGTTGATATAGTTATAAATAACCAATTGGATTTATATGATCATTGAACTCACAGAAATTACATGTTATTAAATTTTGGTATAAAAAAGTGAGGTAAGAGAAGAATTTTGTGGTGAAATTATGTTATGGTTATTTTTAGGAATTTATCTCATTTTGGGAAGGTCATAAAATATAGATTTTTAAAAATGACAAAAATGAGACCGTGTGACAACCCGTTTTGTTAGACAAAGCTACTATAATCGAACCCAAAACCAGAGTGTGATTGTGATTTATCGCCTACCACAGAACTACGTGAAGTACCTAGTTAGTGTGGCTAATTTCTTTTGTTAAATTATTTTATTGATCAATAATATTTTGATATGGGATCATATGTCTTATCAAATGGATATCGTTGGAATAAGAAAATGATTTAGTGATTAATTGATAAATATTATTTTGGATGATGTTCGCTCTGTTGGGAAAACGATATGCCTAAGGAAAATAGAATACTATGGGATTTCATTTGAGGAGTAATAGTGTATTTTATCAATGTTTTTATTGTGGATTTATAGCGATTTGAGTTATTTATGTAAAATGATTAACCTATCACAGTGATTATGTGATTATGTTAATTACTTTAAAGTATGTGACTTTAAGAGTAGTTGATGTCATTTAGAGATACAATTTAATATGGAAGACAACATAATCAATTTCTTCTATGTTTTGGGTTTCAATATTAGTTTGGATTATATTGAAAGATTTTAAGGAAACTTTTTTATTGAATGGTATATATTGAACTTTGGTTATTTTTGTTTTAATTTTTGATATTAATATTAGTATTTCTTTCTATAAGGATTATCCTTTTTGGGGATCATTTGATATTGTACTAACCATTTTGGTTTTGGTTAATCTCTAAAGAAAAGTTAAATATATAGTTTATCCTTTTTGGATCATGTGATTCTCTAGAAGTTTATTCTAGGGATTCATGTGTGACCAAGTCATCTTGAATAATCATCATTTGAAAAAAAGATGAGTTAGTGGTAAAAATTTATTAAAGGATGAAACTCTATTAAAAATTAAGTATATATCATTATGTTCGTTGTCAATCTCATATATAAATTCCTCCACTTTATGAAATGGATTTTAAAACAAAAAAATTATCTGTTTACTTTTCATACTAAGAAACTAATGATCATTTATCTCGTCACATATTTGTGGTTTTCTTACTGTTAACTTTTTTCTACTCATATATTCTATCACTATACCTCAGAACCTAACACTTAGTTCATCATACATATCTATGTTTTCCTACATGAAATCCTAGTATGGGTTATCTCGGGTAACCATTGTACTTCTATTTCATTCTTTTAAATTGATAGTTTTATTGACTATTTTTCTGATGTGGGACTTTCTATGAAGTTCCCCATTCCAATTTTAAAATTGTGATGACGCAATTTCCAAAATGGGGGAATAATGTAACACATCAAGATTTCATAGTAAGTTATTTTCTTTAATGTAATTCAATAGCTTGCGCTACACGCAACACTGATTTCGAGTGAACCACGACATACCAAACTATCCATTAACAAAGCTATTATGAATAGTTTTAACTTAATTTTGAATTTAATATACTTCATATAATTTCAGAATCCATATTATGCGTTTCTTAGATATAATACAAGAACAAATAAATTTTTAGATGAAAGAAATTTTGTTCAAAAAATTCAATTTTAATAACTTTTAATGGAAAACCCTTTTTAATACCAATATTTGACACTTTTATATATTCAATTTAATGAAAATAAATTATTCATTATAATAGAGAATACAAATTTATTTTGGATAAATTTTTCGTACTTTTCTGTTAGCGTTCATATTTTGATGAATACTGAAGAATACAAAAGTTTAATCGAAAATTAAATTTTTAATAGAAATATTTTATAGTGTTAAATTATGTATTTGAATGGTTTGGAAGTATAATTAGATTATATTTTTATTATTTAATACAATTTATGTCATTATAAGTAATTTTAAAGTTAAATTCTACATAAACACATGTCAATCTTTTGATAGTTTCTACTTTTTAAAAAACCCGCTTTTTAGTTTTGACAACAAGAATTAATTTAAAACTAATTAATTAATCTTCTATGTTTTTTATATGGTAAAATAGGATTCATTTTTGAATTTTTAATATCAAAATTATCTTAGGGTAATGTTTTGGTATTTTTATGAAAACATTCAATTTTTTATGAATAGTAAAAAACACCACGTTATTGTTTAAAACCAACTTCTAATATAAATAAATATTTATTTCATTTAAATTTATTTTATGTAAAAATTGATATATAATACTTATATAAGTTCAATTTAATTCATTGGAGTCATTTTATAATAAAATTAGATGTATATAATTTTATTGAAATTTTTACTATCTTTTGCCCATCTTTCAGGAGCATCTGTAAATTTGCATGAAAATTATTTTTAATATTTCAATGAATTGAATTTCAGAACTCTTAGAGACATGGTTAATATCAGTATGTAAAATTTGGTTCATTAATATGAAAATATTTTTTTGAATAGTCTCTTTTGACTTTTTTTACCACGATTAAAAGTAAATAGGGTAATAAAAGTTAAAAATGATATTATAATTTCCATAACACATGTACTAATTCTTTTGGATATGTGTAATTGGGCCAAAAACCACCTTAGGAATAAAATATGATCCTTTAGGTCCATGTTGATTATATTAGGACATTTATTATTATTTTATTTAGAAAAGATTAAAAACTATTAAATTCCATTTTATTAACAAAATGATTTTTAATATATGTTTATAAATAAGGTAAATTAGGCTATAAATATTCATTAGAAATATAAAAATATTTTATACATAATATTATTTTATTTATAATTTTTAATGATTAAGTAATTAAATTTATTTATGACACAATGATGAAGAAATAATTACCTTCTTAATGCAATTTTAAAATAGTTTATATTATAAATAGTAAAATAATTTAAATTTTAATGCTTTTATGTCATATATGAATTTTATAGATTAATATGACTTTTTTGGGTTGAATAGATATTGTTTTTCAAAGTGATAAAGTTGTTAAGACTTAAAAAAAACAAAATACCAAAGTGTCAAAATTGACATAAATTAGTTTTTAAAACAAATACTATATAATTGGTTGATATATTATAAGTAAAAATCTATGGTTTCTATAAACGGCTTTAAAAATATTATATATGTCATTAATGAACCACTTGAGGTTCTCTTGGATGTTTCAATTTAGTTTAATAACTATATTGTTTAAGAATACAGGAAGACACAGTAAAATTTACCTATTTAACTAAGTGTTAAATCTAAAATATAAGGTTCAAATGGTAACATACACTTGTCTAAAACATATGGGTTTAGAGTTTTTAGACTCATCCCCACCTTATCTTCGAAATAAATCACTTTTGAACCATTAGAAACCAAAAATGATTTTATTATAAAATAATATGTCAATATTTTCTTAAAGTATCGCTCACAACTCTTATAAAAGGGCACCTACCCTTCTCTAAAAATCACCCCCCCAAAGCCATTTGGATCATCCAAGCCCTGCCCATATATCTTCCAAATATCCCGCACATAATCCTAGAGACCTTACATTGATTATAAATCCATCCTAGTGATACCTTTTGATGAACTCAAAAGAAAATCCCCGAAGAAAAGGTAATAATTTCACCACCCACTTTCAAGTTATTTTGTTCTTCCACTCCCTCTATCATTGTTGTTTCCATTAAAAAATAATAAAACCATTATCTTATACATATTTTCACATTATTATAAATATTGTACAACCATATTAGTTATTCTATCTATACTACAAATGAAAAAGTCACCATACGTGAATATGTACGGTTTAACTTCTCCACGTCGTGGTGTAGTCTTTTATTGAAACACATCATTATTTGGATGAGTATAATAATGAGTATAACTGATGTAATGAATATATATAACGTGTTTTTGATTTTTTATATATAATATACCATCAAATTACATACTATTTCACCATCAATATCACTCGTGTGTTCATACGTCTTACTGTCTCCAAAAACTAGATGAGATTTTTTAACCATCATAATAACTCAGGAATAATTTTCATTTTATGACTAAAAATAATGTTAAAGAACTAAATATCATTCTGTATTTGAATAAAATATATCTTATACATAACAAACATGACTTTGTAAGAAAACATATAAAAGAAAACGAACCAGTTAACAACCAAAACAATGATACTACTGAAATATCATTAACAAATCAATATTAGAAGATCATATATGATATCATATTTATGTATTTGTTTCTTGTATAATTTAATAACAATGATTTCACCATTATAAATTATGTTAACATACCATTTACTACGTAGACATACAAGGTAATGGGTTTTCATCTCACTTCTTATTCCCGCATGATTCATTATATATTTCCACTATTTACTTTTGTGTGGTGTATATTCTTCCAATGATCGTATACTTTGCATAAAATAATTTAATTTATGTGAATTTAAATCTTTATTTTTTATAATTATTTCATGGCATATATGTTTCGTAAGTTACTAAATCAGTAAGGAAATTTCAAATTTCAATTTCTACTCTTTTGGCTTTATCCATACATCATGGATTATTTCACTCAAAGATCATGTATGGAGCCAAATTTTTTTATTTATGTATTAATATACACTCATAGTTATGCGTATACACCTTTTATACACTTAATAAAACCATTTATAAAATCACATTCAATTAATATGATCTTTTTATGGGTAATCATAACTCAATTTTCATTCATTATTTTAAATATCCAAGTCAGTGGTTTTGTTTTTACAAAAATTTGTGTGAATGTGACCTAATTGATTTATACTCAATATCCAATTATATTGAGTGTATTCATATTTGCCACACATAATTATTTCATTGAGTTATCATTAATCTAAGGATACTTTCTTTAGAAGGTATTTCATCTCAATTTACATTCTTTTGAGACCTCTTTGTCATTATACCCCAATTCCATTTTATATGGTGTATATATTTTATTTTGACATAATATATCATGAATCTCTTTATTATCATGATATTTTAAAGTTTATATTAATGTGCTTCATCTGTTACATTTATTCAAGTGTCTCTTATTTGGTTAGGAACTCTTTAACTAAAATATTGTTCTAAATGTTTTAAATATTTATTCTTCTAAATCTTTCTCATTAATGAAAATGTTTTAAAAATGGTTTTAATTATTTATTTATATGGACATTAATGTTTTGAAATAAAAATTCCTTTTAAAATATTCAATGTGTTATGTGACACTTTTATTAAAAAATATCTTTTAAAATTCTTCTATGATAAATAGTGCGACATTTAAATGTTTTCATGAAAAATGGAATATTTTCTCAAATAGTCTTAATGACTATTTTCACCTATGTCAATATCCTTAGGTGTATTTTATTTTTGATTGAGGATGATTTATTATAATAAAATCAGCCATATATTATTTAATGAGTTATGTTTGACTATGGATGTGCTATTTTTATATTAGTCGTGGTTTGTGTTTAAAATATTGACATTTCGTATGTTAGTTTTAATATGAATGTTTAGATATTATTTCATTCATTTCATATGAAGAATGCATTAGACTTAGTAAGTGATGGGTGGAGCCCGATACAGCTCCTCGAAGCATTGGTAGGTCTCATTAGAAAAAACAAGTGTTCTTGCACAAGGCCTTGAAAAAAATCTTATTTGTAGTATTGGAAAAAGCCTTGACAATGTGGTTATGAAGTCTGGAATTATGCATAAAATCATTATGAAATTTGATATTGATATTACATGTGATTATTATACATGTATAATATCCATTTGAATAAGTAAATTGAATTATTTGATTTATCTTTTCTGTGTTATGCTGATGTTTAAGTTTAAAAGACTAGTGTTCTAGTCTTATACATTTCCTTAAATGTTTATTGTTATTTATGACAGTTTTTTCTATATTGTTATCCTTACTAAACATATAATCTCACACCTTTATTATATTTTATTTTTTCCAGGATGCCAAAAAGTATATTATAATTAACCTGTAATAATAGGCTAAGGGATATAAGCGTGTTCAAAAAGGACACAATGTTGTTGTTTTTATTTCATGATGTAATGTAAAACATATGTATGTATCTAGTACTTCAAAGGATACAAAATAGATTAGTATTTTGGGATGTTATTCATTGTATCACGCCAAAATTATGTAATAATTCACCGATTATGGGAAATTGGGGTCGGAGTGTAACAGTTGGTATCAGAGGAAATTTATTTCAAACCTTGAAGCCAGATTTAGAAAAAACTATAATTTCGAAACACTACCCTAAGATAGATATTGATGATTAGTATAGATGAACACCCAAAATATTGGGTAATATAAATATTATGTGGGTTTTACAAGAATTTAATCCCTATCTGGACATGATCAGGTAGAGGCAGCTCTCGCACAGATGTACCTATGAGTGAAAACTCCGACAAAGTGTTTCGGGTTTGACCTAGGGTATCCTGGTACACGACAATAGGAATTGTTGCTCTCTTGGTTATGAAACTTCTGGGGGATATGCATAAGATAATTCATATTTTTTTTACAACCCGATTTACAGGATTTAAATATAAGATTAGAATAAATAACCTTACTTAATCCAAAGGGTTTTTAGATTGAAAATAAGATGTTCTGATATTATCTAAATAATTTTATAACTCACACTATGCATTCTTGTGTTAGTCAATGGCTGGATTCCCAGGAATTCATAGTTACATTGAACATGATGTACAAGGTGGGAACGATGGTGGAAATGAGCAATGAAATAAAATTTTGATTGGTGTAAAAGATATCGTGTTCATACCAAATCAGTTTTCCAAAAATATGAACAAAACATATATATTAACCAACTCCCTAACTCATCAAAAATGAGAAAGGTGGTGAATGACAAGAGCTCCTTCTGTGGAGACCATGGTAAAAAGAAATCTCAATGTTTATCATACGTGAAATGTGGAAGTATATAACTAGGAAAGTGTCTCAATGGAACAATGCAAATTCTTTATTTGTGGGAAATAAGGACATATAGTAATGAATTGTTGAGAAAAAATGAAGATTATTATGGAAGAAAATAATAATGATTTCAAGAATAAATTTATATTAATTTTCTGTAAATGTTGGGGACCTTGGCATTACCCTAGTGAATTACCTATTCTATAGGATAACCTCTTAGCCATTGATGAACCTTTGTATAAATAAATGGATGGCTAAATGTTTTAATGTATAAGTGACCTTTGTTGATGGGATCACTGAGGAAAAATTTTCTCTTGTATGTGTATCCTAGTAGTTTTTTATATGAAAATGCTATTTTAGGAAGAATTATATTTTCTATTATTGATTTAGTTATAAATAACCATTTGGGATTATATGATCCTTGAATTTGAGGCAATTACAATTTACTAAATTTTGGGATGAAAATGCGAGGTATGAGATAACATTTGTGTTGAAAAATTTTAATGGTTATTTTGAGGAACTTATCTCATTTTGGGAATTTTATAAAATATAATTTTTGAAAAAGGAAAACACGCATACCGTGTCACATCCTGTCGGGTCAGAAAAAGCTGCAGGAATCGAACCCACAACTATAGTGCGATTGAGATTTATCGCCTACCACTACCCTATGTGATGTCACTGGTTAGTGTGACAAATTCATTTTAGTTACATGGTTTTATTGACTAATAATATGTTGATTTGGGATCTTATTTCTTATCAAATGGATATCCTTAGTATAGGAAAATTTTTTGGTGATGAAGTGATAAATGTTATTTTGGAATAAGTTTGCTCTATTGGGAACACTATATGCCTAAGGAAAATAAAATACTATGAGATTTAATTTGAAGAGTAATGGTGGATTTTTATCTATGATTGTTTGTGTATTTATAGAAATTTTTGTTATTAATGTAATTGATTAACCTATCGTAGAGAATACATGATTAAGTTAATTACGTTTAAGTATGTGACTTTAAGGCCAGTGGATGTCATTTGGAGATATAATTTAAGATGGAAGTCTACATAATCAAATTATTCTATGTTTTCCATTTCAATATTAGAATGGATTATAGTGAAGGATTTTATGGACAATTGTTAATGGAAAAGTATTTATTGAACTTTGTGTATTGTTGGTTTAATTTTAGAAATTAAGATTTGTATTTATTTTTCCAAATAATTATCCCTTTTGGGGGTCATCTAATCTTGTACTAACCATTTTAGTTTTCGTTAATCTATAAAGTCAAGGAAAATATATAGTTTATCCTATTTGGATCATGTTATTCTCTACAAGATGATTCTAGGGATTCATGTGTGACCAAGTCATCTTGAATACTCATATTTTGAAACAAAGATGAGTTAGTGGGGAAACTTTATTTAAGGATGAAACACTACTTAAAAATTAAGTGAATCTCTTTATATTCTTAGTCAATATCATAAATAAATTCCTCACCTTTATCTAATTGATCTTAAAAAATGTTATCTGTTTACTTTTCATATTGGGATAATAATGGCGTTTGTCCCATCACATGTTTGTTGTTTTTTTTGTTGTAACTTTCTCCTAATCAGTTTTTCTATCACTCTCCATCAGAGCTTGACACATAGTTTATCTTCCATATCCATATTTTTCTACATGGAATCCTAGTATGGGTTATCTTGGGTGACCTTTGTACTTCTATTTCATTCATTTAAAGTGATAGTTTTATGGACTCTTTTTTTGATGTGGGACTTTCAAGGAAGGTCCAAAGCCCTATTTTAAAATTGAGAGGACTAAATTTTCAAAAGGCGGGAATAATGGAAAACCCCAGGATTTTATAGTATGTTATTTTCATTAAAGTAATTAAAAAGCTTGTGCTACACTCAACACTGAGTTTGAGCACACCACGACTTACCAAACTAGCCGCTCAGAAAGTGATTATGAATATTATTAACTAGAATTTAATTTTCTATACACCATATAATTTTATAATTCATACTATTTGATTCTTAGAAAAAATATAAGAACAAATTCAATTTTTCAGATAAGAGAAGTATTTTTCAAAAAATGAAAAATTTCCTCCTTTTAATGGAAAAACCTTTTTAAAACCAATAATTGACACTTATATATATATATATATAAGTTAATGAAATTAAATTTTTAATTATAATAGGAACATAAAAATTTATTTTGGATTAATTTTTGGTACATTCTGATAACATTCCAATTTTTAGGAATACTGAAAAATACTAAATTTTAATCGAAAATAACTTTTTAAATTGAAATAATTTATATTGTTAAATTATGAATTTGAATGGTTTGGAATTATAATTAGATTATATTTTTATAATATAATACAATGTAGGTCATTATATTTAATTTCACATTTAAATTTGACATAAACACATGTCAATCTTTTAATTGTTTTTACTTTTTAAAAGACACGCTTTTGAGTTTTGACAATGGGAATTAATAGTCATTTTCTAATGTGTATTTTGAAGGAGTTCATTCCTTCATGATAGAGTGTATCCAAAAAATTTAATATCAACATTCAGTAAATTAAGAACATAAATAACCAAATAGATAAAATATATATAACCCAAGTGGTAATAAATAATTAATTCCAAAGGTAATCTCACAGATAATATGATATATTATGTATATGCAAAGCATGGTATACACCACAATATGGTAATTAAAGAAATATATTTAAAAAAATCAAAACATTTTTACAATAATTTGAAATATCATATGGTGGAACATTAATTTTTCTTCTTTACTGTTTAGATAAATCTTATTGATAATTTTATAGGAACATTTTATGATATTAAAGTCACAACTAAGGAAGAGTAAAACAGAATATTGGACTAAATATCATTAGGAATAAGTTAGATTTGTATCCAACTCATAATAAAATGAAAAAATACATTCTTAAGGCTTATAATATATTATATATTTTGGAGGAAATTATTTTTTATCAATTCCCTCTTAGTATCAATGATTCATAGTGTTCTTCATCAAATGTAAAAATAATAATTTTTACCAAATTATATGAAATTAACAGGCATAAAATCTACTCAATTTAATATAAAAATAAATATCCTTTACTAGTTTTATTTTTTGGAGCACTTCTCATCAATGTTAAATATCTTATCTTGATGGTTTTTTATATTTTTTCAATTCGGTTGGTAATAATGAAATTTATATGAAGTCATTGATAAATTTACAAAAAAATATATTGTTGATACTTTTTGAGATATGAAATATACTATACACCATATATATTAATATTTTAGGTTGTATTTAACTTCTCATTTACTATGAGAAATAATATTTTCTAATCCTATATATCAATATAGGATTTATACTATAATATTTGTATGTTGATATCGAAGGTATATATTAAGAATCCGTTTCGACTGGAAGACTTATTTATTGAGAGGAATGTTTTTTTAGAAAGTTTCAATGTTTTTAGAGAATTACATAATGTATTGGATTATAGCTATAATCCTATAACTCTCTATAAACAATACAATTTCTAGGTAATGGGTATTCAGGGTAAGAAGGTAATCTCAATTACTGTTGAAAAAATAATGTAGGTAAATTTATACATCAGAAATAACACAGATTATTCTCAAAGATATAAAAAATTTATAATTAATTTGTCCAAAAATCATTATATAATGATGAATTAGTTGCATCGTAACTATGTGGAGACTCTTAAAACATTTCAACATTAAACGCTATCAGTCATTATGATTATTTTTTTGAAATTAAATCCCTTGTAATCAAGGATAGATCCACTCTCACAAAGGTATTACTAGTTCATACAAATTATTCCAATAGTTCTGGCTCAAATTCATAATCCACACTATGAGTTCATATTAATAATATTCATGATTTTAATATGGAGGAGAGTGAACATGAGGAATAGGAAGAAGGACCAACAACTGTTATGGGAATAATGATTATCTCCACATATATGGTGATAGATTTGTTTGATAAAGGTGGTACTCATTATTTTATTACACTAATGATATTTGAAATGTTTTTATTACATTCAAAACATATTCCATTTTTGTTTTATATTTACATTATATTTTTAGAGAGGTCCAAGCAATAATTCGTGTTTTCAGAATGTCATGTGATGGTAGTTAACATCGAGTTGGTGTTGTAATTTTTAGTTTTTTATATTGATATAATCATCATGGTACATGGCATGGATTGGATTTTCATAATTTTGGACCAAATAGAATACTATGCTCATAAGTATTATTATTTTTTCTAATAGATTTATTTATGTATTTCATGGTAAGTGGGACTCAATATCGAGAAAGGAGGGTAATGTTGTTCCATATGATGGGGTAATATCATTCCAATTGGGTGATATGTTTCTTCATGCCATCAAACCTTTCATGGGATTTCAACTCTCTAAACCGGTCTATACATACCCTGATATCGTTGAAGATGATTTTTCTTATTTACTGCTCTATAAGTTGGTAAATGTTATTATTAACGAGCTCCCTTGTAATATGCCAATTTTTATTCCATATTTTCAAACAGTACCTATTGAGTTAGTGGAGTTTAATGTCTTGATTGCTGACCTATAATCTTATGTTTTTATTCTTTCTATAATATCCCTATGGGATTTACCAATCCTATTCTCTAAGGTGGAATACAAGTGTATCATACATTGCGTGGATTATCAAAAGATAAATTGGGAGACCATTTAGAAAAAAATTCCTTTATTGTGGATTTATTATCTCTTTAACTAGAATTTTTGGGGATGTTGGTTTTCATGTATTGATCATTGGCCAGGGTACCACCGGTTTTAGAGTTCAATAATATGATATATCTAGGACTGTTTTTATGTTATTTTGAGTGAAATTTGAGTTTCTATTTAAGCCATTAAGTCTCACTAATTCTACCATTATAGTTATGGATTTGATTAAGTAAATGATTCCTCCATTCAGGGAATAATTTGTAGTTGTGTTAATAAAATATACTTTAGTGTACTCAAGGCGTAACACCCCATGATTTCATAGCATGTTAATTTCATTAAAGTAATTCAATTGCTTGCGCTTCATGCAACACCGAGTTCGAGCACACCATCACTTACCAAAATAGCCATTAAAAAAGAAGTTATGAAAATTATTAACTGAATTTCGAATTTTATATACTCTATATAATTTTAGAGTCCATATTATGTGCTTCTTATACATAATATAATAACAAATTCATTTTTCAGATAAAAGAATTATTTCTCAAAAACATCAATTTTACCACCTTTTAATGGAAATGCTTTTAAATCCATTATTTGAAACTTTTATATATTCAATTTAATGAAACTAATATTTTATTTATTATAATGACATAAATATTTATTTTGTGCAAATTCTTGGTACTTTTCTGATAACTTTCATATATTGAGGAATACTATAAAATAGTAAATTTTAATTGAAAACAACATTTTAATCTAAATAATTTATAGTGTTAAATTATGAATTTTAATGGTTTGGAAGTATAATTAGATTATATATTTTTCATTTAATATAATATATGTCATTAAAAGTAATTTCACATTAAAATTTTACATAAACACTTGTCAATCTTTTGATAGTTTTTATTTTTTAAAAACGTGCTTTTCGGTTTTGACAATGGGAATTCATTTTAAATTAATTAATGCAAGTTATATGCTTTGAATTTGGTAAAATAGAATTCATTTTTAAATTAGGAATATAAATATTAACATAGGGTGATTTTTTGTAATTTTTTGAAAACATTAAATTTTTGAGGAATAGTAAAAAATCCTATGGTATTGTTTAGAACCAACTATTTATTTAAATAATTATCTATTTTATTTAAATATATTTTAAGTCAAAATTGATATATAATACCTATATATGTTCAATGTAATTAATTGGATTCATTTTATAATAAACTTATATGTATAAAATTTTATTGAACTTCATACCGTCTTTTACCCATCATCTAGGAGCATTTGCAAATTTTCATTAAACTTAATTTTAAAACTTTGGTGAATTGAATTTCAAAAATCCAATAGACATGGTAAATATCTATAAGTAAAATGTGATTCAATAAAATGAAAATAATTTTTGGTGAATAATAACTTTTTCCTTTTATTTACCACGGTTAAAAGTAAATAGGGTAATTACAGGTCAAAATGATATTATAATTACACTAAGACATGTCCTAATTCCATTGGATAAGTGTAATTCGAAAACAATATACATAGGAATAAAATATTATCCATTAGGTCCACTTGGATTAGATTAGTACATTTATTATTATTTAATTTAAAGAAGAGTTAAAAGTATTATATTCAATTTTTTTAATTAAACCATTTTTAATATAAGGTTATACATAAGATAAATTCAACTATAAATATTCATTATAAATATAAAAATATTTACTAAATAATTGTATTTAATTTATAATTTTTAGAGATTATATAATTACATTTATTTATGACACAATCATGATGTAGTAATTACCTTCATAATGAAATATTAAAATAGTTTATAATATAAATATTAAAATAAATATAATTTAAATTTTTTGATTCCATCCACGATATTTATAAGTTAATATTAAATTTTTGGGTTTATTATAAAAATTTCATTCTAAGTGATAGGTTTGTTATGAATTTCACAATAAAAAAATACCAAATAGAGTTAAAATTGACATAAATTTGTTTTTAAACAAAAACTATACTATTGGTTGATATAATTTTTTGAAAATTCTATGGTCCGGTCAATGGGCATAAATAATATTATATATGTCATTAATGAACCACTTGAGGTTCTCTTGGAAGTTTAGAGTATGTTTATTAAATATATAGTGTAAGAATACTAGAAGACACGGTAAAAGTTAAACTATTTAACTAAGAGTTAAATCTAAAAGATAAGGTTAAAATGGTAACCTAAACTTTCCTAAAACCTATTGGTTGAGAGGTTATTAACCCATCCAAACATTATATTATAAATGAATAATTTTTTTATGAATTAGAAACCGAAAATGATTTTATTATAAAATAGTATTTAAAGCTTTTCCTAAAGTGACCCCCACCCATCTTATAAAAGGGAACTTCCTCTTCTCTCAAAATCACACATCCAATGCCATTTTTCTTGGGCAAACCCTGCCCAAATATCCCCCCAAATTCCTTAAAGTTAACTTATAGTCCTTACATTTATCATAAATCAAACCTATGGAGCTCGTTTGATCAACACAAAAGGAAACACCCGAAGAAGAGGTAATAATTTCATCACCCACTTTCATATTCTATTCTTCTTCCACATCCTCTTTCCTAGTTGATTCCATACCAAAATAACAAATTTATTAACATATCAATGTTTTTATGTTATTATAAATATGGTACAACCATATTCTTTACTCTATCCATCCTATAAATGAAAAAGTTACCATACGTGTGTACGTATGGTTTACCATCTCCAAGTCGTGGTGTAGTTTGTAATTCAAAAACTTCATTGTATGGATGAGTATAATATTGAGTATAAATGAAGTAAATAATAAAAATAACATGTTAATTATTCTTTATATATAACATACCATCCAATTACAAATGATTTCACCATCAATATAATGATATTGTTACTCATGCGTACGTACGACTTACCGTCTCCATGAAAGAGATGAGATTCTTTCCCCATCATAATCATTAAAGAAAACTTCTTATTTTATTCTTAAAAATTATTTTTAATAACTTAATATATTTCTGGATATGAATCAAATACATCCTATACATAACAAACATCACTTACATAACAAAACATTTAAAGGAAAATGAATCATTTAACAACAAAAACAATGATTATACTGAAATATCATTAACATAGCAATACTAGAAGATAATATATGATATAATATTTATGTATTTGGTTTTTGGAGAATTTAATAAAAATTATTTCAACATTTTACAGGAGGTGAACATACAAGCGACTAAGGAAAAATACAAAGGGGTTTTCATCTCACTTCTTATTCCCGCGAGATTCATTATATATTACCACTATTTCCTTTTGTGTGGTGTATGTACTGCCCATGATTGTATTATTTGTGTAATATTACATAATTTATGGGTATTTACATCGTCATTTTATGATACTTATTTCATGGGGTGTATGTTTTGTATGTTACGAAATCGATAAGGGAATTTCAAATTTCAATTTCCACTCATTGGGCTTTACCCATATTTTATTGATTATATTACTCCAAGATTATGTGTGGAATCACTATTTATTATTTATATAGTAATATCATCTCTTTTGTATATGGATATACCTTTGATACACATAATCACTGCATTGATAAATTCACATTCCATTGATATGATCGTTTTAAGGGTAATCTTATCTCAATTACCATTAATTTAGTTAAACATCAAAGTCATTGGTTTTGTTTTTACAAGAATATGTGTGAAGGTATCCTGAATGATTTACACTAAATATCCAATTATATAGAGTGTATTTTTTTCACATATAATTATTTTTTTTAATTTATCCTTAATCTAAGGATACAGTCTTTATAAGGTATTTCGTCTCAATTTACAGTCCATTGAGACCTCATTGTCATTATGCACCAATTCACATTTATATGGGGTATATATGGTCCTTTAACATATTATATCATGAATACCTTTATTATCATGATATTATATGTTTTGATTAATTTCATTCCACAGTTACTTGTATTTAAGCATCTATTATTTGGTTAAGAACTCTTTAACTAAAGTATTGTTTTAAATGATTTAAATATTTATTCTTGTAAATAATTTCCCTAAATGTCCATGTTTTAAAAATTGATTTAAGTATTTATTTATATGAACATAAATGTTTGGAAATCAACATTCCATTTAAAATTATCAAAGTGTTATGGGACACGTTGATTAAAAAATTACTTTTAAACGACTTCTTTGATAAAAATTTCAACATTTAAATGTTTTCAAGAAAAAGGGGATGTTTCTCTCAAATATTTGTAATGACTATTTAAACCTATGTAAATATCTTTTAGTGTATTTTATTCATAATTGATGTTGATTTTTTATAATACAATCTTCCATATTGTATTTAATGAGTTATGTTTGACTGTGGATGTGCTATTTTAACGCCAGTCATAGTTTGTGGTTAAAATATTGACATTTTGTATGATAGTTTTAATACGAATGTTTAGATTATGTTTCATTATTTTCATATGAGGAATGCATTGGACTTAGTATGTGATGAGTGGAGCCTTCTATAGCTCCTCAATGCATCAATAGGTCTCATGAGAAAAACTAGTGTATTTTCACAATGCATTGAAAAAATATAATTTTTAATCTTGGCACAGGTCCTTGATGATGTGGTTATGAAGTATGGAACTATGATTTAAATCATTAGGAATTGTATATTGTTATTACATGTGATTATTCGACTTGTAGATTATCCATGTGAATAAGTAAATTGAATTATCTAATTTATCTTTTCAATATTATGATGAATATTGAGTTTAAAAGTCTTGTGTTATATTCTTATACACTTCATTAAATGTTTATTCTTATTTATGACAGTTTCCAATATATTGTTATCCATACTGAGTATCTTTGCTCAACCCATTCTTGTTTTATCTTTTTTTTGGATGCTAAGAAGTATATTATGATTAACCAGTAGGAATATGCTAAGGTATATAAGAGTGTACAAAGGGGACATGATGTTGTTTCTTTTATTTCATGTTGTAATGTAAAACTTATGAATGTATTTATTACTTCTAGGGCTACTAAACTGATCAGCCTTTCGAGATATGATTCTTTGTATTATTCCAATTTTATGTAATCATTCACCGATTCTGGGTAACCAGGGTTGGGGTGTAATAGTTTGTTTCAGAGAAATTTTAGTACAAACCTTGGATACTAGATTTAGATTAATCTCTGATTTGGATACACTACCCTAAGATAGATATAGAAGATTAGTGTAGAAGAACATCCAAAATGTTTGGCAATATAAATATTATGTGGGTGTTCCAAGCAATACATCACTTTCTGGATATAAGCAGGTAGAGGTAACTCCTGAACAGATGTACCTAGGAGTGAAAACTCTGACAAGGAGTTTTGGGATTGACCGGGGGAATACTGGTACATGACCAAGGGCCTTGATGCACTCTACGTTATGACACTCCTAAGGGATATACTTAGGATAAATCACATATTCTTTACAGAAATATTTGAAGGATTTTAATATAAAATTAGAATAAATAACCTTGGCTAATCCTATGGAGTTTTAGATTGAAAATAAGGTGTTATTATATTCAGTAAATGATTTTATGAATCACACTACGCTTTGTTTTGTTAGTAAATGGTTGGATTCCATGGAGGACAAAGTAACATTGAACATGATTTACAAAGTGGGTATGGTGGTGGAAATGAGAACAAAATGGAATATTGAAAGGTGTAAATGATATCATGTTCATTCCAAATTTTTATTCCAATAATACGAATTACAACATATATATAAACCAACTCACGGACTCAACAAAGTAGAGAAAGGTGGTGAATGATAAGATCTCTAGTAGTGGAGACAATGGAGAAAAGAAAGATAAATTTCTATCATGCAGGAAATGTGGAATGATACACCTAGGAAAGTTTCTCAATGGAACAAAGAAATGATTTAAGTGTGGGAAATAAGAACATAATGTAGTGAATTTCTGGGGAAAACTAAATCATACTATGGAACAAAATAACAATGATCCCAAGAATCCATTTATAGTAATTTTCTGTAAATGTAGGGGACCTAGGCATTACCCAAGTGAATGCACTATTCTATAGGATATCCTATTGGTCACGGATGAACCTATATGGAAATAAATGTATAGAGAAATGTTTAAAAATATTAGTGTTCTTTTTTATGGGATTACTATGGAAGACTTTTCTCCAATAAGTGTATCCATACCGTTTGTTATGGGAAAATGTTATTTTATGATGAATTATATTTTCCATTGTTGATATAGTTATAAATAACCATTTGGATTTATATGATCATTGAACTCACAGAAATTACATGTTATTAAATTTTGGTATAAAAAAGTGAGGTAAGAGAAGAATTTTGTGGTGAAATTATGTTATGGTTATTTTTAGGAATTTATATCATTTTGGGAAGGTCATAAAATATAGATTTTGAAAAATGACAAAAATGAGACCGTGTGACAACCCGTTTTGTTAGACAAAGCTACTATAATCGAACCCAAAACCAGAGTGTGATTGTGATTTATCGCCTACCACAGAACTACGTGAAGTACCTAGTTAGTGTGGCTAATTTCTTTTGTTAAATTATTTTATTGATCAATAATATTTTGATATGGGATCATATGTCTTATCAAAGGGATATCGTTGGAATAAGAAAATGATTTAGTGATTAATTGATAAATATTATTTTGGATGACGTTCGCTCTGTTGGGAAAACGATATGCCTAAGGAAAATAGAATACTATGGGATTTCATTTGAGGAGTAATAGTGTATTTTATCAATGTTTTTATTGTGGATTTATAGCGATTTGATTTATTTATGTAAAATGATTAACCTATCACAGTGATTATTTGATTATGTTAATTACTTTAAAGTATGTGACTTTAAGAGTAGTTGATGTCATTTAGAGATACAATTTAATATGGAAGACAACATAATCAATTTCTTCTATGTTTTGGGTTTCAATATTAGTTTGGATTATATTGAATGATTTTAAGGAAACTTTTTTATTGAATGGTATTTATTGAACTTTGGTTATTTTTGTTTTAATTTTTGATATTAATATTAGTATTTCTTTCTATAAGGATTATCCTTTTTGGGGATCATTTGATATTGTACTAACCATTTTGGTTTTGGTTAATCTCTAAAGAAAAGTTAAATATATAGTTTATCCTTTTTGGATCATGTGATTCTCTAGAAGTTTATTCTAGGGATTCATGTGTGACCAAGTCATCTTGAATAACCATCATTTGAAAAAAAGATGAGTTAGTGGTAAAAATTTATTAAAGTATGAAACTCTATTAAAAAGTAAGTATATATCATTATGTTCGTTGTCAATCTCATATATAAATTCCTCCACTTTATGAAATGGATTTTAAAACAAAAAAATTATCTGTTTACTTTTCATACTAAGAAACTAATGATCATTTATCTCGTCACATATTTGTGGTTTTCTTCCTGTTAACTTTTTTCTACTCATATATTCTATCACTATACCTCAGAACCTAACACTTAGTTCATCATACATATCTATGTTTTCCTACATGAAATCCTAGTATGGGTTATCTCGGGTAACCATTGTACTTCTATTTCATTCTTTTAAATTGATAGTTTTATTGACTATTTTTCTGATGTGGGACTTTCTATGAAGTTCCCCATTCCAATTTTAAAATTGTGATGACGCAATTTCCAAAATGGGGGAATAATGTAACACATCAAGATTTCATAGTAAGTTATTTTCTTTAATGTAATTCAATAGCTTGCGCTACACGCAACACTGATTTCGAGTGAACCACGACATACCAAACTATCCATTAACAAAGCTATTATGAATAGTTTTAACTTAATTTTGAATTTAATATACTTCATATAATTTCAGAATCCATATTATGTGTTTCTTAGATATAATACAAGAACAAATAAATTTTTAGATGAAAGAAATTTTGTTCAAAAAATTCAATTTTAATAACTTTTAATGGAAAACCCTTTTTAATACCAATATTTGACACTTTTATATATTCAATTTAATGAAAATAAATTATTCATTATAATAGAGAATAAAAATTTATTTTGGATAAATTTTTCGTACTTTTCTGTTAGCGTTCATATTTTGATGAATACTGAAGAATACAAAAGTTTAATCGAAAATAAAATTTTTAATAGAAATATTTTATAGTGTTAAATTATGTATTTGAATGGTTTGGAAGTATAATTAGATTATATTTTTATTATTTAATACAATTTAGGTCATTATAAGTAATTTTAAAGTTAAATTCTACATAAACACATGTCAATCTTTGGATAGTTTCTACTTTTTAAAAAACCCGCTTTTTAGTTTTGACAACAAGAATTAATTTAAAACTAATTAATTAATCTTCTATGTTTTTTATATGGTAAAATAGGATTCATTTTTGAATTTTTAATATTAAAATTATCTTAGGGTAATGTTTTGGTATTTTTATGAAAACATTCAATTTTTTATGAATAGTAAAAAACACCACGTTATTGTTTAAAACCAACTTCTAATATAAATAAATATTTATTTCATTTAAATTTATTTTATGTAAAAATTGATATATAATACTTATATAAGTTCAATTTAATTCATTGGAGTCATTTTATAATAAAATTAGATGTATATAATTTTATTGAAATTTTTACTATCTTTTGCCCATCTTTCAGGAGCATCTGTAAATTTGCATGAAAATTATTTTTAATATTTCAATGAATTGAATTTCAGAACTCTTAGAGACATGGTTAATATCAGTATGTAAAATTTGGTTCATTAATGTGAAAATATTTTTTTGAATAGTCTCTTTTGACTTTTTTTACCACGATTAAAAGTAAATAGGGTAATAAAAGTTAAAAATGATATTATAATTTCCATAACACATGTACTAATTCTTTTGGATATGTGTAATTGGGCCAAAAACCACCTTAGGAATAAAATATGATCCTTTAGGTCCATGTTGATTATATTAGGACATTTATTATTATTTTATTTAGAAAAGATTAAAAACTATTAAATTCCATTTTATTAACAAAATGATTTTTAATATATGTTTATAAATAAGGTAAATTAGGCTATAAATATTAATTAGAAATATAAAAATATTTTATACATAATATTATTTTATTTATAATTTTTAATGATTAAGTAATTAAATTTATTTATGACACAATGATGAAGAAATAATTACCTTCTTAATGCAATTTTAAAATAGTTTATATTATAAATAGTAAAATAATTTAAATTTTAATGCTTTTATGTCATATATGAATTTTATAGATTAATATGACTTTTTGGGTTGAATAGATATTTTTTTTCAAAGTGATAAAGTTGTTAAGACTTAAAAAAAACAAAATACCAAAGTGTCAAAATTGACATAAATTAGTTTTTAAAACAAATACTATATAATTGGTTGATATATTATAAGTAAAAATCTATGGTTTCTATAAACGGCTTTAAAAATATTATATATGTCATTAATGAACCACTTGAGGTTCTCTTGGATGTTTCTATTTAGTTTAATAACTATATTGTTTAAGAATACAGGAAGACACAGTAAAATTTACCTATTTAACTAAGTGTTAAATCTAAAATATAAGGTTCAAATGGTAACATACACTTGTCTAAAACATATGGGTTTAGAGTTTTTAGACTCATCCCCACCTTATCTTCGAAATAAATCACTTTTGAACCATTAGAAACCAAAAATGATTTTATTATAAAATAATATGTCAATATTTTCTTAAAGTATCGCTCACAACTCTTATAAAAGGGCACCTACCCTTCTCTAAAAATCACCCCCCCAAAGCCATTTGGATCATCCAAGCCCTGCCCATATATCTTCCAAATATCCCGCACATAATCCTAGAGACCTTACATTGATTATAAATCCATCCTAGTGATACCTTTTGATGAACTCAAAAGAAAATCCCCGAAGAAAAGGTAATAATTTCACCACCCACTTTCAAGTTATTTTGTTCTTCCACTCCCTCTATCATTGTTGTTTCCATTAAAAAATAATAAAACCATTATCTTATACATATTTTCACATTATTATAAATATTGTACAACCATATTAGTTATTCTATCTATACTACAAATGAAAAAGTCACCATACGTGAATATGTACGGTTTAACTTCTCCACGTCGTGGTGTAGTCTTTTATTGAAACACATCATTATTTGGATGGGTATAATAATGAGTATAACTGATGTAATGAATATATATAACGTGTTTTTGATTTTTTATATATAATATACCATCAAATTACATACTATTTCACCATCAATATCACTCGTGTGTTCATACGTCTTACTGTCTCCAAAAACTAGATGAGATTTTTTAACCATCATAATAACTCAGGAATAATTTTCATTTTATGACTAAAAATAATGTTAAAGAACTAAATATCATTCTGTATTTGAATAAAATATATCTTATACATAACAAACATGACTTTGTAAGAAAACATATAAAACAAAACGAACCAGTTAACAACCAAAACAATGATACTACTGAAATATCATTAACAAATCAATATTAGAAGATCATATATGATATCATATTTATGTATTTGTTTCTTGTATAATTTAATAACAATGATTTCACCATTATAAATTATGTTAACATACCATTTACTACGTAGACATACAAGGTAATGGGTTTTCATCTCACTTCTTATTCCCGCATGATTCATTATATATTTCCACTATTTACTTTTGTGTGGTGTATATTCTTCCAATGATCGTATACTTTGCATAAAATAATTTAATTTATGTGAATTTAAATCTTTATTTTTTTATAATTATTTCATGGCATATATGTTTCGTAAGTTACTAAATCAGTAAGGAAATTTCAAATTTCAATTTCTACTCTTTTGGCTTTATCCATACATCATGGATTATTTCACTCAAAGATCATGTATGGAGCCAAAATTTTTTATTTATGTATTAATATACACTCATAGTTATGCGTATACACCTTTTATACACTTAATAAAACCATTTATAAAATCACATTCAATTAATATGATCTTTTTATGGGTAATCATAACTCAATTTTCATTCATTATTTTAAATATCCAAGTCAGTGGTTTTGTTTTTACAAAAATTTGTGTGAATGTGACCTAATTGATTTATACTCAATATCCAATTATATTGAGTGTATTCATATTTTCCACAAATAATTATTTCATTGAGTTATCATTAATCTAAGGATACATTCTTTAGAAGGTATTTCATCTCAATTTACATTCTTTTGAGACCTCTTTGTCATTATACCCCAATTCCATTTTATATGGTGTATATATTTTATTTTGACATAATATATCATGAATCTCTTTATTATCATGATATTTTAAAGTTTATATTAATGTGCTTCATCTGTTACTTTTATTCAAGTGTCTCTTATTTGGTTAGGAACTCTTTAACTAAAATATTGTTCTAAATGTTTTAAATATTTATTCTTCTAAATCTTTCTCATTAATGAAAATGTTTTAAAAATGGTTTTAATTATATATTTATATGGACATTAATGTTTTGAAATAAAAATTCCTTTTAAAATATTCAATGTGTTATGTGACACTTTTATTAAAAAATATCTTTTAAAATTCTTCTATGATAAATAGTGCGACATTTAAATGTTTTCATGAAAAATGGAATATTTTCTCAAATAGTCTTAATGACTATTTTCACCTATGTCAATATCCTTAGGTGTATTTTATTTTTGATTGAGGATGATTTATTATAATAAAATCATCCATATATTATTTAATGAGTTATGTTTGACTATGGATGTGCTATTTTTATATTAGTCGTGGTTTGTGTTTAAAATATTGACATTTCGTATGTTCGTTTTAATACGAATGTTTAGATATTATTTCATTCATTTCATATGAAGAATGCATTAGACTTAGTAAGTGATGGGTGGAGCCCGATACAGCTCCTCGAAGCATTGGTAGGTCTCATTAGAAAAACAAGTGTTCTTGCACAAGGCCTTGAAAAAAATCTTATTTGTAGTATTGGAAAAAGCCTTGACAATGTGGTTATGAAGTCTGGAATTATGCATAAAATCATTATGAAATTTGATATTGATATTACATGTGATTATTATACATGTATAATATCCATTTGAATAAGTAAATTGAATTATTTGATTTATCTTTTCTGTGTTATGCTGATGTTTAAGTTTAAAAGACTAGTGTTCTAGTCTTATACATTTCCTTAAATGTTTATTGTTATTTATGACAGTTTTTTCTATATTGTTATCCTTACTAAACATGTAATCTCACACCTTTATTATATTTTATTTTTTCCAGGATGCCAAAAAGTATATTATAATTAACCTGTAATAATAGGCTAAGGGATATAAGCGTGTTCAAAAAGGACACAATGTTGTTGTTTTTATTTCATGATGTAATGTAAAACATATGTATGTATCTAGTACTTCAAAGGATACAAAATAGATCAGTATTTTGGGATGTTATTCATTGTATCACGCCAAAATTATGTAATAATTCACCGATTATGGGAAATTGGGGTCGGAGTGTAACAGTTGGTATCAGAGGAAATTTATTTCAAACCTTGAAGCCAGATTTAGAAAAAACTATAATTTCGAAACACTACCCTAAGATAGATATTGATGATTAGTATAGATGAACACCCAAAATATTGGGTAATATAAATATTATGTGGGTTTTACAAGAATTTAATCCCTATCTGGACATGATCAGGTAGAGGCAGCTCTCGCACAGATGTACCTATGAGTGAAAACTCCGACAAAGTGTTTCGGGTTTGACCTAGGGTATCCTGGTACACGACAATAGGAATTGTTGCTCTCTTGGTTATGAAACTTCTGGGGGATATGCATAAGATAATTCATATATTTTTTACAACCCGATTTACAGGATTTAAATATAAGATTAGAATAAATAACCTTACTTAATCCAAAGGGTTTTTAGATTGAAAATAAGATGTTCTGATATTATCTAAATAATTTTATAACTCACACTATGCATTCTTGTGTTAGTCAATGGCTGGATTCCCAGGAATTCATAGTTACATTGAACATGATGTACAAGGTGGGAACGATGGTGGAAATGAGCAATGAAATAAAATTTTGATTGGTGTAAAAGATATCGTGTTCATACCAAATCAGTTTTCCAAAAATATGAACAAAACATATATATTAACCAACTCCCTAACTCATCAAAAATGAGAAAGGTGGTGAATGACAAGAGCTCCATCTGTGGATACCATGGTAAAAAGAAATCTCAATGTTTATCATACGTGAAATGTGGAAGGATATAACTAGGAAAGTGTCTCAATGGAACAATGCAAATTCTTTATGTGTGGGAAATAAGGACATATAGTAATGAATTGTTGAGAAAAAATGAAGATTATTATGGAAGAAAATAATAATGATTTCAAGAATAAATTTATATTAATTTTCTGTAAATGTTGGGGACCTTGGCATTACCCTAGTGAATTACCTATTCTATAGGATAACCTCTTAGCCATTGATGAACCTTTGTATAAATAAATGGATGGCTAAATGTTTTAATGTATAAGTGACCTTTGTTGATGGGATCGCTGAGGAAAAATTTTCTCTTGTATGTGTATCCTAGTAGTTTTTTATATGAAAATGCTATTTTAGGAAGAATTATATTTTCTATTATTGATTTAGTTATAAATAACCATTTGGGATTATATGATCCTTGAATTTGAGGCAATTACAATTTACTAAATTTTTGGATGAAAATGCGAGGTATGAGATAACATTTGTGTTGAAAAATTTTAATGGTTATTTTGAGGAACTTATCTCATTTTGGGAATTTTATAAAATATAATTTTTGAAAAAGGAAAACACGCATACCGTGTCACATCCTGTCGGGTCAGAAAAAGCTGCAGGAATCGAACCCACAACTATAGTGCGATTGAGATTTATCGCCTACCACTACCCTATGTGATGTCACTGGTTAGTGTGACAAATTCATTTTAGTTACATGGTTTTATTGACCAATAATATGTTGATTTGGGATCTTATTTCTTATCAAATGGATATCCTTAGTATAGGAAAAAGTTTTGGTGATGAAGTGATAAATGTTATTTTGGAATAAGTTTGCTCTATTGGGAACACTATATGCCTAAGGAAAATAAAATACTATGAGATTTAATTTGAATAGTAATGGTGGATTTTTATCTATGATTGTTTGTGTATTTATAGAAATTTTGGTTATTAATGTAATTGATTAACCTATCGTAGAGAATACATGATTAAGTTAATTACGTTTAAGTATGTGACTTTAAGGCCAGTGGATGTCATTTGGAGATATAATTTAAGATGGAAGTCTACATAATCAAATTATTCTATGTTTTCCATTTCAATATTAGAATGGATTATAGTGAAGGATTTTATGGACAATTGTTAATGGAAAAGTATTTATTGAACTTTGTGTATTGTTGGTTTAATTTTAGAAATTAAGATTTGTATTTATTTTTCCAAATAATTATCCCTTTTGGGGGTCATCTAATCTTGTACTAACCATTTTAGTTTTCGTTAATCTATAAAGTCAAGGAAAATATATAGTTTATCCTATTTGGATCATGTTATTCTCTACAAGATGATTCTAGGGATTCATGTGTGACCAAGTCATCTTGAATACTCATATTTTGAAACAAAGATGAGTTAGTGGGGAAACTTTATTTAAGGATGAAACACTACTTAAAAATTAAGTGAATCTCTTTATATTCTTAGTCAATATCATAAATAAATTCCTCACCTTTATCTAATTGATCTTAAAAAATGTTATCTGTTTACTTTTCATATTGGGATAATAATGGCGTTTATCCCATCACATGTTTGTTGTTTTTTTGTTGTTAACTTTCTCCTAATCAGTTTTTCTATCACTCTCCATCAGATCTTGACACATAGTTTATCTTCCATATCCATATTTTTCAACATGGAATCCTAGTATGGGTTATCTTGGGTGACCTTTGTACTTCTATTTCATTCATTTAAAGTGATAGTTTTATGGACTCTTTTTTTGATGTGGGACTTTCAAGGAAGTTCCAAAGCCCTATTTTAAAATTGAGAGGACTAAATTTTCAAAAGGCGGGAATAATGGAAAACCCCAGGATTTTATAGTATGTTATTTTCATTAAAGTAATTAAAAAGCTTGTGCTACACTCAACACTGAGTTTGAGCACACCACGACTTACCAAACTAGCCGCTCAGAAAGTGATTATGAATATTATTAACTAGAATTTAATTTTCTATACACCATATAATTTTATAATTCATACTATTTGATTCTTAGAAAAAATATAAGAACAAATTCAATTTTTCAGATAAGAGAAGTATTTTTCAAAAAATGAAAAATTTCCTCCTTTTAATGGAAAACCCTTTTTAAAACCAATAATTGACACTTATATATATATATATAAGTTAATGAAATTAAATTTTTAATTATAATAGGAACATAAAAATTTATTTTGGATTAATTTTTGGTACATTCTGATAACATTCCAATTTTTAGGAATACTGAAAAATACTAAATTTTAATCGAAAATAACTTTTTAAATTGAAATAATTTATATTGTTAAATTATGAATTTGAATGGTTTGGAATTATAATTAGATTATATTTTTTTAATATAATACAATGTAGGTCATTATATTTAATTTCACATTTAAATTTGACATAAACACATGTCAATCTTTTAATTGTTTTTACTTTTTAAAAGACACGCTTTTGAGTTTTGACAATGGGAATTAATAGTCATTTTCTAATGTGTATTTTGAAGGAGTTCATTCCTTCATGATAGAGTGTATCCAAAAAATTTAATATCAACATTCAGTAAATTAAGAACATAAATAACCAAATAGATAAAATATATATAACCCAAGTGGTAATAAATAATTAATTCCAAAGGTAATCTCACAGATAATATGATATATTATGTATATGCAAAGCATGGTATACACCACAATATGGTAATTAAAGAAATATATTTAAAAAAATAAAAACATTTTTACAATAATTTGAAATATCATATGGTGGAACATTAATTTTTCTTCTTTACTGTTTAGATAAATCTTATTGATAATTTTATAGGAACATTTTATGATATTAAAGTCACAACTAAGGAAGAGTAAAACAGAATATTGGACTAAATATCATTAGGAATAAGTTAGATTTGTATCCAACTCATAATAAAATGAAAAAAATACATTCTTAAGGCTTATAATATATTATATATTTTGGAGGAAATTATTTTTTATCAATGCCCTCTTAGTATCAATGATTCATAGTGTTCTTCATCAAATGTAAAAATAATAATTTTTACCAAATTATATGAAATTAACAGGCATAAAATCTACTCAATTTAATATAAAAATAAATATCCTTTACTAGTTTTATTTTTTGGAGCACTTCTCATCAATGTTAAATATCTTATCTTGATGGTTTTTTATATTTTTTCAATTCGGTTGGTAATAATAAAATTTATATGAAGTCATTGATAAATTTACAAAAAAATATATTGTTGATACTTTTTGAGATAGAAATATACTATACACCATATATATTAATATTTTAGGTTGTATTTAACTTCTCATTTACTGTGAGAAATAATATTTTCTAATCTTATATATCAATATAGGATTTATACTATAATTTTTGTATGTTGATATCGAAGGTATATATTAAGAATCCGTTTCGACTGGAAGACTTATTTATTGAGAGGAATGTTTTTTTAGAAAGTTTCAATGTTTTTAGAGAATTACATAATGTATTGGATTATAGCTATAATCCTATAACTCTCTATAAACAATACAATTTCTAGGTAATGGGTATTCAGGGTAAGAATGTAATCTCAATTACTGTTGAAAAAATAATGTAGGTAAATTTATACATCAGAAATAACACAGATTATTCTCAAAGATATAAAAAATTTATAATTAATTTGTCCAAAAATCATTATATAATGATGAATTAGTTGCATCGTAACTATGTGGAGACTCTTAAAACATTTCAACATTAAACGCTATCAGTCATTATGATTATTTTTTTGAAATTAAATCCCTTGTAATCAAGGATAGATCCACTCTCACCAAGGTATTACTAGTTCATACAAATTATTCCAATAGTTCTGGCTCAAATTCATAATCCACACTATGAGTTCATATTACTAATATTCATGATTTTAATATGGAGGAGAGTGAACATGAGGAATAGGAAGAAGGACCAACAACTGTTATGGGAATAATGATTATCTCCACATATATGGTGATAGATTTTTTTGATAAAGGTGGTACTCATTATTTTATTACACTAATGATATTTGAAATGTTTTTATTACATTCAAAACATATTCCATTTTTGTTTTATATTTACATTATATTTTTAGAGAGGTCCAAGCAATAATTCGTGTTTTCAGAATGTCATGTGATGGTAGTTAACATCGAGTTGGTGTTGTAATTTTTAGTTTTTTATATTGATATAATCATCATGGTACATGGCATGGATTGGATTTTCATAATTTTGGACCAAATAGAATACTATGCTCATAAGTATTATTATTGTTTCTAATAGATTTATTTATGTATTTCATGGTAAGTGGGACTCAATATCGAGAAAGGAGGGTAATGTTGTTCCATATGATGGGGTAATATCATTCCAATTGGGTGATATGTTTCTTCATGCCATCAAACCTTTCATGGGATTTCAACTCTCTATACCGGTCTATACATACCCTGATATCGTTGAAGATGATTTTTCTTATTTACTGCTCTATAAGTTGGTAAATGTTATTATTAACGAGCTCCCTTGTAATATGCCAATTTTTATTCCATATTTTCAAACAGTACCTATTGAGTTAGTGGAGTTTAATGTCTTGATTGCTGACCTATAATCTTATGTTTTTATTCTTTCTATAATATCCCTATGGGATTTACCAATCCTATTCTCTAAGGTGGAATACAAGTGTATCATACATTGCGTGGATTATCAAAAGATAAATTGGGAGACCATTTAGAAAAAAATTCCTTTATTGTGGATTTATTATCTCTTTAACTAGAATTTTTGGGGATGTTGGTTTTCATGTATTGATCATTGGCCAGGGTACCACCGGTTTTAGAGTTCAATAATATGATATATCTAGGACTGCTTTTATGTTATTTTGAGTGAAATTTGAGTTTCTATTTAAGCCATTAAGTCTCACTAATTCTACCATTATAGTTATGGATTTGATTAAGTAAATGATTCCTCCATTCAGGGAATAATTTGTAGTTTTGTTAATAAAATATACTTTAGTGTACTCAAGGCGTAACACCCCATGATTTCATAGCATGTTAATTTCATTAAAGTAATTCAATAGCTTGCGCTTCATGCAACACCGAGTTCGAGCACACCATCACTTACCAAAATAGCCATTAAAAAAGAAGTTATGAAAATTATTAACTGAATTTCGAATTTTATATACTCTATATAATTTTAGAGTCCATATTATGTGCTTCTTATACATAATATAATAACAAATTCATTTTTCAGATAAAAGAATTATTTCTCAAAAACATCAATTTTACCACCTTTTAATGGAAATGCTTTTAAAGCCATTATTTGAAACTTTTATATTTTCAATTTAATGAAACTAATATTTTATTTAGTATAATGACATAAATATTTATTTTGTGCAAATTCTTGGTACTTTTCTGATAACTTTCATATATTGAGGAATACTATAAAATAGTAAATTTTAATTGAAAACAACATTTTAATCTAAATAATTTATAGTGTTAAATTATGAATTTTAATGGTTTGGAAGTATAATTAGATTATATATTTTTCATTTAATATAATATATGTCATTAAAAGTAATTTCACATTAAAATTTTACATAAACACTTGTCAATCTTTTGATAGTTTTTATTTTTTAAAAACGTGCTTTTCGGATTTGACAATGGGAATTCATTTTAAATTAATTAATGCAAGTTATATGCTTTGAATTTGGTAAAATAGAATTCATTTTTAAATTAGGAATATAAATATTAACATAGGGTGATTTTTTGTAATTTTTTGAAAACATTAAATTTTTGAGGAATAGTAAAAAATCCTATGGTATTGTTTAGAACCAACTATTTATTTAAATAATTATCTATTTTATTTAAATATATTTTAAGTCAAAATTGATATATAATACCTATATATGTTCAATGTAATTAATTGGATTCATTTTATAATAAACTTATATGTATAAAATTTTATTGAACTTCATACCGTCTTTTACCCATCATCTAGGAGCATTTGCAAATTTTCATTAAACTTAATTTTAAAACTTTGGTGAATTGAATTTCAAAAATCCAATAGACATGGTAAATATCTATAATTAAAATGTGATTCAATAAAATGAAAATAATTTTTGGTGAATAATAACTTTTTCCTTTTATTTACCACGGTTAAAAGTAAATAGGGTAATTACAGGTCAAAATGATATTATAATTACACTAAGACATGTCCTAATTCCATTGGATAAGTGTAATTCGAAAACAATATACATAGGAATAAAATATTATCCATTAGGTCCACTTGGATTAGATTAGTACATTTATTATTATTTAATTTAAAGAAGAGTTAAAAGTATTATATTCAATTTTTTTAATTAAACCATTTTTAATATAAGGTTATATATAAGATAAATTCAACTATAAATATTCATTAGAAATATAAAAATATTTACTAAATAATTGTATTTAATTTAGAATTTTTAGAGATTATATAATTACATTTATTTATGACACAATCATGATGTAGTAATTACCTTCATAATGAAATATTAAAATAGTTTATAATATAAATATTAAAATAAATATAATTTAAATTTTTTGATTCCATCCACGATATTTATAAGTTAATATTAAATTTTTGGGTTTATTATAAAAATTTCATTCTAAGTGATAGGTTTGTTATGAATTTCACAATAAAAAAATACCAAATAGAGTTAAAATTGACATAAATTTGTTTTTAAACAAAAACTATACTATTGGTTGATATAATTTTTTGAAAATTCTATGGTCCGGTCAATGGGCATAAATAATATTATATATGTCATTAATGAACCACTTGAGGTTCTCTTGGAAGTTTAGAGTATGTTTATTAAATATATAGTGTAAGAATACTAGAAGACACGGTAAAAGTTAAACTATTTAACTAAGAGTTAAATCTAAAAGATAAGGTTAAAATGGTAACCTAAACTTTCCTAAAACCTATTGGTTGAGAGGTTATTAACCCATCCAAACATTATATTATAAATGAATAATTTTTTTATGAATTAGAAACCGAAAATGATTTTATTATAAAATAGTATTTCAAGCTTTTCCTAAAGTGACCCCCACCCATCTTATAAAAGGGAACTTCCTCTTCTCTCAAAATCACACATCCAATGCCATTTTTCTTGGGCAAACCCTGCCCAAATATCCCCCCAAATTCCTTAAAGTTAACTTATAGTCCTTACATTTATCATAAATCAAACCTATGGAGCTCGTTTGATCAACACAAAAGGAAACACCCGAAGAAGAGGTAATAATTTCATCACCCACTTTCATATTCTATTCTTCTTCCACATCCTCTTTCCTAGTTGATTACATACCAAAATAACAAATTTATTAACATATCAATGTTTTTATGTTATTATAAATATGGTACAACCATATTCTTTACTCTATCCATCCTATAAATGAAAAAGTTACCATACGTGTGTACGTATGGTTTACCATCTCCAAGTCGTGGTGTAGTTTGTAATTCAAAAACTTCATTGTATGGATGAGTATAATATTGAGTATAAATGAAGTAAATAATAAAAATAACATGTTAATTATTCTTTATATATAACATACCATCCAATTACAATTGATTTCACCATCAATATAATGATATTGTTACTCATGCGTACGTACGGCTTACCGTCTCCACGAAAGAGATGAGATTCTTTCCCCATCATAATCATTAAAGAAAATTTCTTATTTTATTCTTAAAAATTATTTTTAATAACTTAATATATTTCTGGATATGAATCAAATACATCCTATACATAACAAACATCACTTACATAACAAAACATTTAAAGGAAAATGAATCATTTAACAACAAAAACAATGATTATACTGAAATATCATTAACATAGCAATACTAGAAGATAATATATGATATAATATTTATGTATTTGGTTTTTGGAGAATTTAATAAAAATTATTTCAACATTTTACAGGAGGTGAACATACAAGCGACTAAGGAAAAATACAAAGGGGTTTTCATCTCACTTCTTATTCCCGCGAGATTCATTATATATTACCACTATTTCCTTTTGTGTGGTGTATGTACTGCCCATGATTGTATTATTTGTGTAATATTACATAATTTATGGGTATTTACATCGTCATTTTATGATACTTATTTCATGGGGTGTATGTTTTGTATGTTACGAAATCGATAAGGGAATTTCAAATTTCAATTTCCACTCATTGGGCTTTACCCATATTTTATTGATTATATTACTCCAAGATTATGTGTGGAATCACTATTTATTATTTATATAGTAATATCATCTCTTTTGTATATGGATATACCTTTGATACACATAATCACTGCATTGATAAATTCACATTCCATTGATATGATCGTTTTAAGGGTAATCTTATCTCAATTACCATTAATTTAGTTAAACATCAAAGTCATTGGTTTTGTTTTTACAAGAATATGTGTGAAGGTATCCTGAATGATTTACACTAAATATCCAATTATATAGAGTGTATTTTTTTCACATATAATTATTATTTTTAATTTATCCTTAATCTAAGGATACAGTCTTTATAAGGTATTTCGTCTCAATTTACAGTCCATTGAGACCTCATTGTCATTATGCACCAATTCACATTTATATGGGGTATATACGGTCCTTTAACATATTATATCATGAATACCTTTATTATCATGATATTATATGTTTTGATTAATTTCATTCCACAGTTACTTGTATTTAAGCATCTATTATTTGGTTAAGAACTCTTTAACTAAAGTATTGTTTTAAATGATTTAAATATTTATTCTTGTAAATAATTTCCCTTAATGTCCATGTTTTAATAATTGATTTAAGTATTTATTTATATGAACATAAAGGTTTGGAAATCAACATTCCATTTAAAATTATCAAAGTGTTATGGGACACGTTGATTAAAAAATTACTTTTAAACGACTTCTTTGATAAAAATTTCAACATTTAAATGTTTTCAAGAAAAAGGGGATGTTTCTCTCAAATATTTGTAATGACTATTTAAACCTATGTAAATATCTTTTAGTGTATTTTATTCATAATTGATGTTGATTTTTTATAATACAATCTTCCATATTGTATTTAATGAGTTATGTTTGACTGTGGATGTGCTATTTTAACGCCAGTCATAGTTTGTGGTTAAAATATTGACATTTTGTATGATAGTTTTAATACGAATGTTTAGATTATGTTTCATTATTTTCATATGAGGAATGCATTGGACTTAGTATGTGATGAGTGGAGCCTTCTATAGCTCCTCAATGCATCAATAGGTCTCATGAGAAAAACTAGTGTATTTTCACAATGCATTGAAAAAATATAATTTTTAATCTTGGAACAGGTCCTTGATGATGTGGTTATGAAGTATGGAACTATGCATTCAATCATTAGGAATTGTATATTGTTATTACATGTGATTATTCGACTTGTAGATTATCCATGTGAATAAGTAAATTGAATTATCTAATTTATCTTTTCAATATTATGATGAATATTGAGTTTAAAAGTCTTGTGTTATATTCTTATACACTTCATTAAATGTTTATTCCTATTTATGACAGTTTCCAATATATTGTTATCCATACTGAGTATCTTTGCTCAACCCATTCTTGTTTTATCTTTTTTACAGGATCCCAAGAAGAATATTATGATTAACCAGCAGGAATATGCTAAGGTATATAAGAGTGTACAAAGGGGCCAAGATGTTGTTTCTTTTATTTCATGATGTAATGTAAAACTTATGTATGTATATAGTACTTCCAAGGCTACTAAACTGATCACCCTTTTGAGACATTATTCTTTGTATCATGCCAATTTTATGTAATCATTCACCGATTCTCGGTAACTAGGGTCGGGGTGTAATAGTTGGTATCAGAAAATTTAAGTACAGACCATGGATGCTAGATTTAGATTATACTCTAATTTGGAAACACTAACCTAAGATAGATATTGATGATTAGTGTAGAAGAACATCCAAAATGTTTGGTAATATAAATATTATGTGCGTATTCCAAGAAATACATCACTTTATAGATACAAGCAGGAAGAGGTATCTCTGGTACATATGTACCTAGGAGTGAAAACTCTGACAAGGAGTTTCAGGATTGACTGGGGGAATCCTGGTACATGATAAAGGTCCTTGACGCACTCTACGTTACTACACCCCTGAGGGATATTCTTAGGATAAATCATGTTTTCTTTACAGCACAATTTGAATGATTTTAATTTAAAATTAGAATATATAACCTTGGTTAATCCTATGGAGTTTTAGATTGAAAATAATGTATTATTATATTCTCTAAATTATTTTCTAAATCACACTATGCATTGTTTTGTTAGTCAATGGATGGATTCCATGGATGCCAAAGTAACATTGAACATGATGTAAAAAGTGGGTATGGTGGTTGAAATGAGTAATGAAGTGGAATATTGATAGGTGTAAAAGTTATCATGTTCATTCTGAATCAGTTTTCCAAAAATATGATGTACAACATATATATAAACCAACTCATGGACTAAATAATGAAGAGAATGGTGGTGAATGATAATAGATCTAGTAGTGGAGACCATGGAGAAAAGAAAGCTCAATTTACATCATGCAGGAAATGTGGAATGAGACACCTAGGAAAGTTTCTCAATAGAACAATGAAATGATTTATGTGTGGGAAAGAACGACATAATATAAAGAATTTCTAAAGAAAATTGAATCATACTATGGAACAAAATAAAAATAATTCCAAGAATCCATTTACAATTATTTTCCGTAAATGTAGGGGACCTAGGCATTACCCAAGTGAATGGCCTATTCTATAGGATATCCTCTTGGTCATGGATGAACCTATGTGGAAATAAATGGATGTAGAAATGTTTAAAAATATTAGTGATCTTTCTTTATGGGATTACTGTGGAATTCGTTTGTCTTATATGTGTAACCCTGTAGTTTGTTATGTGAAAATGTTATTTTATGATGAATTATGTTTTCCATTGTTGATATATTTATAAATAACCATTTGGGTTTATATTATCATTGAACTTGCGACAATTAAAAGTTATTAAATTTTGGGATAAAAACGTGAGGTATGAGATAAATTTTGTGGTGAAATTATGTTAAGGTTATTTTTAGGAATTTATCTAATTTTGGGAAGGTTATAAAATATAGATTTTGAAAAATGACAATAATAAGACCGTGTGACGACCCGTTTTGTTAGAAAACTCTACAATAATCGAACCCAAAACTAGAGTGCGATTCGGATTTATCGCCTAACACAGAACTACGTGAAGTCCCTGGTTAGGGTGGTTAATTTATGTAGTGAAGTGATTTTATTAATCAATAACATTTTTATTTGGGATCATATGTCTTATCAAATGGATATCGTTGGTATAAGAAAATGATTTATTGATTAATTGATAAATATTATTTTGGGAGACGTTCGCTCTATTGGGAAAACGATATTTCTAAGGAAAATAGACTACTATGGGATTTCATTTGAGGAGTAATAGTGTATTTTATCAATGTTTTTATTGTGGATTTCTAGCGATTTGAGTTATTTATGGAAAATGATTAACATATCACCATGAATATGTGATTATGTTAATTACATTTAAGTATGTGACTTTAAGATTAGTTGATGTTATTTGGAGATGAAATTTAATATGGAATACTATATAATCAGTTTCTTCTAGGTTTTCAGTTTCAATATTAGTTTGGATTATATTGAAAGATATTAAAAATAATTTTTTATTTAATGGTATTTATTAATCTTTGGGTGTTGTTGTTTTAATTTTTGATATTAAGATTAGTATTTCTTTCTATAAGGATTATCCTCTTTGGGGATCATTTTATATTGTACTAACCATTTTGGTTTTGGATAATCTCTAAGGAAAAGTTAAAAATGTAACGCCCCGACCCCAGTTACCCAGAGTCAGTGAATTATTACACAACATTGGCATGATCGCAAAAGATCACATCTCGAATGACCGATTAGTTTAGTAGCCTTGTAAACACTAAATACATTAATAAGTCTTACATTACATTATAAAGTAATACAAAACTACAACAACATCATGTCTTCATATCCCCTCATATTATCCCTTCAGGTCATTCATAAAATACATATTGACATCCTGGAAAAATTAAAACATTGAAAGGGGTGTGCTCAGATGCTCAGTAAGGATAACAATATAGTGGAATCTTTCATTAATAAACATAAACATTTAAGGCAATGTATAACTAAAAAAAGCCTTTTAAACATGAATATCAACATAATATGGAAAAAGTAAAATGAAATAATGCCATTTACTTATTCACATGGATATTCTACTGGTCGAATAATCACATGCAATATCAATAACCACTTTCATAATTATGGAATTCATAATTCCAGACTATCATAACCATGTATCCAAGGCCTCGTTCCAAGAATACAAATAAGATTTTGTCAAGGCCTCGTGCCAAGACACTATTTTGTCTCATGAGCCTTGCTGATGCAATTTTTTAGAAGATACTTACGTTTATAATTGCTCAAATATACTCCAGTGTTTTTTATGAAAACATTATGAAAGCTTCTGAAAACAAAATAACTAATTTTGAGACTGCTCGACTAATTAGAGGCCATGATAGGTCCACTCCCAATCCCTTCCTGTCTACCACACTCGAGAGTCAGGTTTTCTGAAAACATTATTAAGCTTGCGTTAAATATGTATATATCTGAACTAGATTTTCATATATCTGAGAGAAATATTTCTTTTTTGAAATCATTTAAAAATCACATAATTATAAAAGAAAACCTTTTGAATAAACATAAAAGTCAAAATGGGTTTATACACCGTATAAAAGAAAGTTGTGTATAAAACAAAATATGCCTCATTGAAAGGAGATTTAGATGAAGTCCCTTACAAAGATCATTTTTTAAATAAAATAGATATATTATGTGTATTAAATATAAGTACACAAAGAGAAAGTAAAAATACAAGATATTAAATAATAATATCATGAAATAATTTGAAATTAGGAGATTAACCCAAAAAATATAAATTGGGTTAAGAAGTTCCCTTACATCGTGTCCCACTTCAATCGACCATTATTTAATATCCTGAATAATAAACTAGAGTTAATTTCTATTTTATTAATAACCTTTTTCATGTTCATTATTCCTTTTATATCACTTATTACCATGTTATGAACATTATGTAATTATTTAAGTTAATAACGGTCATTTTGTCGATCTTTGGTACTTGAGTCAAAAATAAACTTCTTATAATTACTAGTTGTTCATGTGGTGAAATATCCATTATAACCATAATTATATTAATTATTTAGATATCATATATATCATATATATCCAGTATATACATTCATTCATAATATTATTTAACATTTAGAGGTAACAAATGAAATGCACCGTTCATAGAGACGGTAAGCCGTACGTACGCAAGAACGCTACTTTCATTTCTATTTCGTATTTAATGGAATAAAATCATAATGATATAATGGTATATTATAATTCCAGTATAATATCATATATAATATAATTTACTCCATATACATCCCACATATGGAATTAACGATTCAAATCACTTTGAGGGGGCGGTAGTCTGCACTTCCTAAAATGAAGATATCGCGTTTAACCATAATGGAAACCATAAAGGTATGCCATAAATGAAAAATACAAAAGCTTAAGTAAAAAATTAACATATTATATATCATATATAAATATAGTTAAATCTTAATTTCCACCTATGATGGTGTTATATGAGTGTTGAACAATCATCATTTCGTGAGGCAGAAATTTGCCATCCAAAGAAACAGTATGTTCTTTAACCATTATATGTAGGTGTGTGTAAGTGTAGATCGAATACATATTATAAAAACATCCTAGTATATTGAGGATACTGGTGTTGTTACAAAATAAATGAATAAAAATAGTTTAGGGGGTTGGAGAAGCAAAATAATACAAAAGAACACAATAGAAAACACTGCCTTTAAAACGAGTAACTCTTTTTGATTTGAGCTCAAAGGCTTCCTTGGGAAGACTTTTGACAAAAGTGAGGCTTCTAGGAGGAATAATGGGATGTTGAGGGACAAAATGTTCAGGTTTTGGCCGATCCACAGGCTTGAGAGGTGTGTGTAAGGTGGTAGAGGTGGGGGCCTTTTATAAGAAGAGAGGAGGGGCACTCTTGGAAAGTTATAAAAGGTTACATTATTATAAAATTATTTTCGGATTTAAAATGTCCCAAAATTATATATTTCTAGGATAAGGTGATAATAGTTCTAAATCAACCCATAAAATAGGTTTTTTACATGTGTAGGTCTTATAGTTTTCATTATCTTTTCATTTTATTTAAATCGTTAAATAATGAGGTAATCACTGCATCATCATGGTGTCATAAAACATTTAATTTAATTAATGTATAAAAATTATAAAAAAAATTACCATGATGTAGGAAATATTTTTATCTTTCCAATTAATATTTATAGTATAAAATTTAACTTATATAACCCCATGTAATAATTGTTTTAGTAAAACAACAACTGTTTGTGACAATTTTATTTTTACTTTAAATAAAATGTTATTAATGTCATTTTCTTACCCATGTGGCTCCATGGGATCCCCAAGTTGACCCATGGATTGTCACGGTCGGCCATGAATCACCCAATAAGGTTAGGAAAATTTTAAAGGTAATTTCATATTTTTATAATATCATTTTTACCTTAAATTTCACTAATTACCTTTAATCACGATTAATAAAACTTAAAAGTTACTATTCACCAAAAATTATTTTAATCCCATTGAACCGCATTTTACATCCTAATGAAAACCATGTATGTAAGATTTTTGATATTCAATTCATAGAAGTGGTAATGTTTCATTTAAACGAAAAATCCGTTTTTAACTACCACTTAGTGGTTTCACTATTCATCAAAAATTGAAGTTTTTCAGTACAATGCCAAAATTTCACCCAAAGCTATAATTGATATTCCAAATTCAAAAAGGATGTCTATTTTAAAAAATTACAAACATATAAGTTGCATTAATTAATTTTATAATTAATTTTCGCTGTCATAACAAATAGCGTGTTTTAAGAAATAATATATATCAAAAGATTGACAATTGTTTATGTCCAATTTCAAAGTGAAATTAATTCTAATGAACACCATTGGATAAAATGATAAAAATATATTCTAATTATAATTTAAAACCACTATATAGTATAATTTATCACTATAAATTATTTTGATTAAAAAAGTTGTTTTTAAGTATTTTTCACTATTCATATAAATTGGAAGTTCTCAGAAAAATACCAAAAATTCAACATAGGCTAATTTCGATATTCTGAATCCAAAAATGAAGTCCATTTTGAAATATAAAATTTATATAATTTCAGAAAGTGGGTATTACTCTTCATAATGGCTATTTTGATTGGTCTCGGCGTGTTAGAATCTCGAACTTGCGTACAATGCAAGCTATTGCATTATTGAAAGAGAAGCGTATCGCGGAAGCTCGAGGTGTTATAAAAAATATAGTTTATACTTTTTGGATAATGTTATTCTCTAGAAGTTGATTCTAGGGATTCATGTGTGACCAAGTCATCTTGAATAATCATCATTTAAAAAAAATGAGTTAGGGGTAAAAATTTATTAAAGGATGAAACTCTATTAAAAAGTAAGTATATATCATTATGTTATTTTTCAATATCATATATAAATTCCTCAAAATTATGAAATGTATCTTAAAAAAACATTATCTGTTTACTTTTCATACTAGGAAAATAATGACCGTTTATCACATCACATGTTTGTTGTTTTCTTACTGTTTACTTTTTCATGATCATGTATTCTATAACTATCCATTAGAACGTAACACTTAGTTTATCATACATATAAATTTTTTCCTACATGGAATCCTACTATGGGTTATCTCGGGTGACCTTAGTACTTCTCTTTATTTATTTTAAAGTGATAGTTTTATAGACTCTTTTTCTGATGTGGGACTTTCTATGAAGTTCCCCATTCCAATTTTAATATTTTGATGACGCAATTTCCAAAATGGGGGAAGAATGTAACACCCCAAGATTTCATAGTAAGTTATTTTCTTTAAAGTAATTCAATAGCTTGCGTTACACGCAACACCGAGTTCGAGTGAACCACGACATACCAAACTAGCCGTTCAAAAAGATATTATGAATATTATTAACTGAATTTTGAATTTATTATACTCTATATAATTTTTGAATCCATATTATTTGTTTCATAGATATAATACAAGAACAAATAAATTTTTAGATAAAAGAAATATTTTTTTAAAAATGTAATTTTACTAACTTTTAATGGAAACCCCTTTTTAATACCAATATTTGACACTTTTATTAATTCAATTTAATTAAAATAAATTATTCATTAGAATAGAGAATAAAAATTTATTTTGGATAAATTTTTGGTACTTTTCTGATAACGTTCGTATTTTGATGAATACTGAAGAATACAAAATTTTAATCGAAAATAAATATTTTAAATGAAATATTTTATAGTGTTAAATTATGTATTTGAATGGTTTAGATGTATAGTTAGATTATATTTTTATCATTTAATTCAATTTATGTCATTATAAATAATTTCAATTTTAAATTTTACATAAACACATGTCAATATTTTGATAGTTTTTGCTTTTTAAAAAACCCGCATTTCAGTTTTGACAATGGGAATTAATTTAAAACTAATTAATTAAACTTATATGTTTTTCATATGTTAAAATATAATTCTTTTTTGAATTTTTAATATCAAAATTAATTTAGGGTAATGTTTTTGTATTTTAATGAAAACATTCAATTTTTGATGAATAGTGAAAAACACTACGTTACTGTTTAAAACCAACATCTTATTTAAATAAATATTTATTTTATTTAAATTTATTTTATGTAATAATAGATATATAATACTTATATAAGTTCAATTTAATTCATTGAAGTCATTTTATAATAAAATTAGATGTATATAATTTTATTGAAATTTTTACTATCTTTTGCCTATCCTCTAGGAGCATCTGTAAATTTGCATGAAAATTAATTTTACCATTTCTGTGAATTGAATTTAAAAAATCGGAGAGACACAGTTAATATCAGTAAGTAAAATGTGGTTCATTATCATGAAAATATTTTTTTTGAATAGTATCTTTTGGCTTTTTTTACCACGATTAAAAGTAAATAGGGTAATAAAAGGTAAAAATGATATTATAATTTCGATAACACATGTAATAATTCAATTGTATATGTGTAATTAAACCAAAAACCACCTTAGGAATAATATATGATCATTTATATCCACTTGGATTATATTAAGATATTTATTATAATTTTATTTAGAAAAGAGTTAAAACTATTAAATTCAATGTTTATTAACAAAATCAATTTTAATATATGGTTATACATATGGTAAATTAGGCTATAAATATTAATTAAAAATATAAAAATATTTCATACATAATAATATTTTATTTAGAATTTTTAATGATCAAATAATTAAATTTATTTATGACACAATGATGAAGAAATAATTACTTTCTTAATGAAATATTAAAATAGTTTATATTATAAATATTAAAATAATTTTAATTTTAATGATTTGAGGTCATATATTAATTTTCTATATTAATATTACTTTTTCGGGTTGATTAGATACTTTTTTTATAAGCGATAATGTTGTTATGACTTTCAAAAAAAAAATACCAAAGTGTCAAAATTGACATAAATTAGTTTTAAAAAAAATACTATATAATTGGTTGATATATTATTACTAAAAATCAATGGTTTCTCCAATGGACTTGAAAAATATTATATATGTCATTAATGAACCACTTGAGGTTCTCTTGGATGTTTCGAATTAGTTTATTAACTATATTGTGTAAGAATACATGAAGACATGGTAAAATTTAACTATTTAACTAAGTATTAAATATAAAATATAAGGATAAAATGGTAACATAAACTTGTCTAAAACCTATGGGTTGAGAGTTTTTAGACTCCTCCCCACCTTATCTTCGAAATAAATCATTTTTTATCAATTAGTAACTGAAAATGATTTTATTATAAAATAATATGTCAGGCTTTTCCTAAAGTATCCCTCACAACTCTTATAAAAGGGCACTTACCCTTCTCTCAGAATCATCCTTCCAAAGCCATTTGGATTAGCCAAAAACAGCCCAAATAACATCCAAACTTCCTGCAGATAATCCTAGAGTCCTTACACTAATTAAAAATCCAACCTAGTGTTCCATTTTGATCAACTCAAAAGAAAACTCTCGAAGAAGAGGTAATAATTTCACAAACCACTTTCAAGTTATTTTCTTCTTCCACTTCCTCTATCATTGTTGTTTCCATACCAAAATAATAAAACCAGTACCTTATAAATAATGTGATTTTATTATAAATATGGTACAACCAAATTATTTATTCTATCAATCCTATAAATGACAAAGTCACCATACATGCGTATGTACGGTTTACCCTCTCCTCGTTGTGGTGTAGTTTGTTATAGAAACACATCATTATTGGGATGCATATAATAATGAGTATAACTGATGTAATTAATAAATATAATATTTTAATGAATTTTTTTATATAATATACGTTAAAATTATATACTATTTCACCATCAATATCGCTCCTGCGTTCGTACGACTTACTGTCTCCATGAACGAGATGATATTTTTTAACCATCATAATAATTCATGAATAATTTTCATTTTATGACTTAAAATAATGTTTAAGAACGTGATATCAGTATTTATATGAATCAAATACAGCCTATACATAACAATCATGACTTATGTAACAAAACATATAAAAGAAAACAAACCAGTTAACAACCAAAACAATGATACTACTGAAATATCATTAACAAATAAATATTAGAAGATCATATATGATATCATATTTCTGTATTTGGTTCTTGTATAATTTAATAACAATTATTTCACCATTATAGATGAGGTTAACATACCATTTACTACTTAAAAATACAAGGTAATGGGTTTTCATCTCACTTATTATTCCTGCGAGATTCATTATATATTTCCACTATTTACTTTTGTTTGGTGTATGTTCTTCCCATGATTGTATCCATTGTGAAATATATTTTAATTTATGGGTATTTACATATTTATTTTATGATAATTCTTTCATGGAATGTATGTTTCGTACGTTACTAAATCAGTAAGGAAATTTCAAATTTCAATTTCTACTCTTTGGGCTTTATGCATACTTCATGGATTATTTCACTCAAAGATCATGTGTGGAGTCAACATTTTTTATTTATTTATTAATATCCACTAAAATTTCTATGTATATACCTTTTATAAACCTAATATAACCATTTATAAATTTACATTCCCTTAAAAATTAACTTAGGGTGATTTTATGTAATTTTTCTGAAAACATTCAATTTTTGAGGAATAGTAAAAAACACTATGCTATTTTTTAGAACCAACTATTTATTTAAATAATTATTTTTTTTATTTAAATATATTTTAAGTCCAAATAGATATATAATAAATATATAAGTTCAATGTAATTCATTGGATTCATTTTATAATGAAATTATATTTATAAAATTTTATTGAACTTTTTACCGTCCTTTACCCATCATCTAGGAGAAATTGCAAATTTGCATTAAACATAATTATAACACTTTGGTGAATTGAATTTCTATAATCCAAGAGACACGGTAAATATCTGTATGTAAAATGTGATTCAATAAAATGAAAATAATTTTTGGTGAATAATAACTTTTCACTTTTATTTACCACTGTTAGAAGTAAATAGGGTAATTAAAGGTAAAAATGATATTATAATTACCATAACACAGGTCTTAATTCCATTGGATAAGTGTAATTAAACAAAAAATATACTTATAGAATAAAATATTATCCTTTAGGTCCACTTGGATTAGAATAGGACATTTATTATTATTTTATTTAAAGAAGAGTTAAAAGTATTATATTCAATTTTTTTAATTAAACCATTTTTAATATAAGGTTATACATAAGATAAATTCAACTATAAATATTCATTAGAAATATAAAAATATTTACTACATAATTGTATTTAATGTATAATTTTTAGAGATTATATAATTACATTTATTTATGACACAATGATTATGTAGTAATTACCTTCATAATGAAATATTAAAATAGTTTATAATATAAATATTAAAATAAATATAATTTAAATTTTTTAATTCCATCGACGATATTTCTATGTTAATATTAAATTTTAGGGTTTATTATATAAATTTATTTCTAATTGATAGGGTTTTTATGAATTTCACAATAACAAAATACCAAATAGTGTCAAAATTGACATAAATTTGTTTTTAAAAAAATACTATATTATTGGTTGATATAATATTTTGAAAAATCTATGGTTCAGCCAATAGGATTAAATAATATTATATATGTCATTAATTAACCACATGAGGTTCTCTTGGAAGTTTAGAGTATGTTTATTAACAATATAGTGTAAGAATACTAAAATACACGGTAAAAGTTAAACCATTTAACTAAGAGTTAAATCTAAAAGATAAGGTTAAAGTGGTTACATAAACTTGTCTAAACCCTATTGGTTAAGAGTTTATTGACCCATCCCAACCATATCTTAGAAATTAATATTTTTTAGGAATTAGAAACCGAAAATGATTTTATTATAAAATAGTATTTCAAGCTTTTCCTAAAGCGACCCCCACCCCTGTTATAAAAGGGAACTTCCTCTTCTCTCAAAATCACACATCCAATACCATTTTTCGTGGCCAAAACCTTCCCAAATATCCTCCCACATTCCTTCAAATCAACATATAGTCCTTATAATTATCATAAATCCAACCTATGGAGCTCTTTTGATCAACAAAAAAGGAAACACCCGAAGAAGAGGTAATAATTTTATCACCCTCTTTCAAGTTCTTTTCTTCTTCCACATCCTTTATCCTTGTAGTTTCAATACCAAAATAATAAATTTAGAAACTTATAAATGTTTTTACATTATTATAAATATGGTACAACCATATTCGTTACTCTATCCATCCTATAAATGAAAAAGTCACCATACGTGCGTACGTATGGTTTACCGTCTCCAAGTCGTGGTGTAGTTTGTAATTCAAAAACATCATTTTTTGGATGGGTATAATAATGTGTATAACAGATGTAAATAATAAATATAACATGTTAATGATTATTTATATATAACATACCATCCAATTACAAATGATTTCATGATCAATATAATTATATTTTCGCTCGTGCGTACGTACGGCTTACCGTCTCCACGAACAAGATGAGATTCATTCCACATCACAGTCATTAAAGAATTTTTTTAATTTTTTGATTAAAAATTATTTTTATGAACTTAATATCTTTCTGGATATTAATCAAACACATCCTATACATACCAAACATGACTTACGTAACAAAACATAGAAAGGAAAATGAATCATTTAACAACCAAAACAACGATACTACTAAAATATCATTGACATAGAAATACTAGAAGATAATATGTGATATCATATTTTTGTATTTGGTTATTGGATCATTTAATAAAAATTATTTCACCATTTTACAGGAGGTGAACATACCATAGACTATGGAAAAATACAGAGTAAGGGGTTTTCATCTCAATTCTTATTTCCGTGAGATTCATTATATATTGGAACTATTTCATTATGTGTGGTGTATGTACTACCCATGATTGTATTTTTTGTGTAACATTCTATAATTTATGGGTATTTACATCTTCATTTTATGATAATTATTTCGTGGGGTGTATGTTTCGTATGTTACCAAATCAGTAAGGGAATTTCAAATTTCAATTTCCACTCATTGGTCTTTACACATATTTTATTGATTATATTACTCCAAGATTATGTGTGGAATCACTATTTATTATTTATATAGTAATATCATCTCCCCTTTCTGTGGATATTACTTTGATACACATAATAAATCCATTGATATATTCACATTATATTGATTTGATCATTTTAAGGGTAATCTTAACTCAATTACTATTCATTTAGTTAAACATCAAAGTCATTGGTTTTGTTTTTACAAGAATATGTGTGAATATAACCTAATTTATTTAAAATAAATAACCAATTTTATAGAGTGTATTTTTTTCACACATAATTATTTTATTTATTTATCCTTAATCTAAGGATATAGTCTTTATAAGGTATTTCGTCTCAATTTACATTACATTGAGTCCTCATTGTCATTATGAACCAATTCATATTTATATGGGGTATATACAGTACTTTAACATATTATATCATGAATCCCTTTATTATCATGATATTATAGGTTTTTATTAATGTTATTCCACAGTTACTTGTATTCAAGCGTCTATTATTTGGTTAAGAACCCTTTAACTAAAGTATTGTTTTAAATGTTGTAAATATTTATTCTTGTAAATCATTCCAATTAAGGTCCATGTTTAAAAAATGGGTTTAGGTATTAGTTTATATGAAAATTAATGTTTTGAAATAAAAATTCCTTTTAAAAGTATCAAAGTGTTATGGGACACTTTGATTAAAAAATAACTTTTAAACGACTTCTTTGATAAAAATTTCCATATTTAAATGTTTTCAAGAAAAAGTGGATGTTTTTCTCAAATATTCTTAATGACTATTTAAAACTATGTAAATATCTTTCAGTGTATTTTATTCCTAATTTATGTTTATTTTCTATAATACAATCTTCCATATTGTATTTAATGAGTTATGTTTGACTGTGGATGTTCTATTTTTATGCCAGTCATAGTTTGTGGTTAAAATATTGACATTCAGTATGCTAGTTTTAATACAAATGTTTAGATTATGTTTCATTCCTTCCATATGAGGAATGAATTGGACTTAGTATGTGATGGGTGGAGCCTTCTATAGATCCTTGATTCATCTATAGGTCTCATGAAAAAAACTAGTGTATCGGCACAAGGCCTTCAAAGAATATTATTTGTAATCTTGGCACAAGGCCTTGACTATATGGTTATAAAGTATGGAACTATGATATAAATCATTATGAATTGGATATTTATATTACATGTGATTATTATACTAGTAGAATATCCATGGGAATAAGTAAATGGAATTATCTAATTTATCTTTTTCTTATTATGATGAATATTAAGTTTAAAAGTATTATGTTCTAGTCTTATACACTTCATTAAATGTTTAATCTTATGTATCATAGTTTCCAATATACTGTTATCCATACTGAGAATCTGTGCTCACCCTATTCTTATGTTATCTTTTTTTCAGGATTCCAAAAAGTATATTATGATTAACCTGCAGGAATATGCTAAGTTATATAAGAGTATATAAAGGGGACACGATGTTGTTTCTTTTATTTCATAATGTAATGTAAAACTTATGTATGTATATCTATTACTTCCAAGGTTACTAAAATGATCATCCTTTTAAGACATGATTCTTTGTATCATGCCAATTTTATGTAATCATTCAACGATTCTGGGTAACTGGGGTCGGGGTGTATTAGTTGGTATCAAAGAAATTTTAGTACAAACCCCGGATGCTAGATTTAGATTAAACTCTGATTTGGAAACACTACCCTAAGATAGATATTGAAGATTAGTGTAAAATAACATCGAAAATGTTTGGTAATATAAATATTATGTGGGTATTCCAAGCATAACATCACTTTCTGTATACAAGAAGGTAGAGGTAGCTCTGGAACAGATGTACCTAGTAGTGAAAACTTTGACAAGGAGTTTTGGGATTGACTGGGGGAATCCTGGTACATGATAAAGAGCCCTTATGCACTCTACATTTGGACACTCCTGAGGGATATTCTTAGGATAAATCTCTTATTATTTACATACCAATTTGAAGGATTTTAATATAAGATTAGAATAAATAACCTTGGTTAATCCTATGGAGTTTTAGATTGAAAATAATGTGTTATTATATTCTCTAAATGATTTTCTGAATCACACTACACTTTGTTTTGTTAGTAAATGGATGGATTCAATGGAATCCAAAGTAGCATTTAACATGATGTAAAAGGTGGGTATGGTGGTGGAAATGAGCAATGAACTGGAATATTGATAGGTTTAAAAGATATCATGTTCATGCCAAATCATTTTTCCAAAAATATGATGTACATCATATATATAAACCAACTCACAAACTCAACAAAGAAGATAAAGGATGTGAATAATAAGAGCTCTAGTAGTGGACACTGTGGAGAAAAGAAAGCTCAATTTCCATCATGTAGGAAATGTGGAATGAGACAACTAGGAAAGTTTCTCAATGGAACAATGAAATGACTTATGTGTGGGAAAGAAGGACATAATGTAATGAATTTTGGAGGAAAATTGAATAATACTATGGAACAAAATAACAATGATCCCAAGAATTCATTTATAGTAATTCCTTGTAGATGTAGGGGACCTAGGAATTACCCAAGTGAATGCCCTATTATATAGGACAACCTCTTGGTCAAGGATGAACCTATGTGGAAATAAATGGATCGAGAAATGTTTAAAATTATTAGTGATATTTTTTGATGGGATTACTATGGAAGAGTTTTCTCTTATATGTGTAACCCTATAGTTTGTTATGTGAAAATGTTATTTTATGATGAATTATGTTTTCCATTATTGATATAGTCATAAATAACCAGTTGGGTTTATATGATCATTGAACTTGAAATAATTACAAGTTATTAATGTTTGGGATAAAAATGTGAGGTATGAGATAACATTTGTGGTGAAATTATGTTATGGTTATTTTTAGGAATTTATCTCATTTTTGGAAGGTTATAAAATATATCATATAAAAAATGACAACAAGAAGATTTTTTGACAAACTGTTTTTCCAGAAAAAGCTAAGATAATTGAACCCAAAACCAGAGTGCAATTGGGATTTATCCCCTACCACAGAACTACGTGAAGTCCTTGGTCAGTGTGGCTAATTGTTTTTGTTAAATGATTTCACTGATCAATAATATTTTTATTTGGGATCATATGACTTATCAATAGGATATCGTTGGTATAAGAAAACTATTTAGTGATTAATTGATAAATTTAATTTTGGAAGACATTTTCTCTATTGGGAAAACTATATGCCTAAGGAAAATAGAATACTATGGGATTTCATTTGAGGAGTAATATTGTATTTTATCAATGATTTTATTGTGGATTTATAGCGATTTGAGTTATTTATGGAAAATGATTAACCTATCATAGTGAATATGTGAAAATGTTAATTAATTTTAAGTATGTGACATTAAGAGTAGTTGATGTTATTTGGAGATACAATTTAATATTGAAGGCTACATAATCAATTTCTTCTATGTTTTGGGTTTCAATATTAGTTTGGAATATATTTAATGTTTTTAAGGACAATTGTTTATTGAATGGTATTTATTGAACATTGGGTATTTTTGTTTTAATTTTCAATATTAATATTAGTATTTATTTCTATAAGGATTATCCTTTTTGGGGATCATTTTATATGGTACTAACCATTTTGGATTTGGTTAATCTCTAAAGACAAGTTAAATATATTGTTTATCCTTTTTGGATAATGTGATTCCCTATAAGTTTACTCTAGGGCTTCATGTGTGACCAAGTCATCTTGAATAATCATCATTTGAAAGAAAAGATGAGTTACTGGTAAAAATTTACTAAAGGATGAAACTCTCTTAAAAATTATGTATATATCATTATGTTTTTTGTAAATATCATATATAAATTCCTCAACTTTATGAAATTGATCTTAAAACAAAAAACATTATCTGTTTACTTTTCATATCTGGGAAACTAATGATCATTTGTCACATCACATGTTTTTGGTTTTATCACTGTTAAATTTTTCCTGATCATGTATTCTATCACTATCCATCAGAACCTAACACTTAGTTTATCATAAATATCTATGTTTTCCAACATGGAATCCTAGTATGCATTATCTCAGGTGACCTTAGTACTTCTCTTTCTTTCTTTTAAAGTTATAGTTTTATTGACTATTTTTCTGATGTGGGACTTTCTATGAAGTTCCCCATTTCTATTTTAAAATAGCGATGATACAATTTCCAAAATTGGGGAAGAATGTAACACCCCAATATTTCATAGTATGTTATTTTATTTAATGTAATTCAACAGCTTGTGTTACACGCAACACCGAGTTCGAGTGAACCACAACATACCAAACTAGCTCTTCAAAAAGCTATTTTGAATAGTATTAACTGAATTTTGAATTTAATATACTTCATATAATTTTATAATCCATATTATGTGTTTCTTAGATATAATACTAGAACAAAAAAAATTAGATAAAAGAATTTTTTTTCAAAAAATGCAATTTTACTAACTGTTAATGGAAAACCCTTTTTAATACCAATATTTGACACTTTTATATATTCAATTTAATGAAAATAAATTATTCATTATTATAGAGAATTAAAATTTATTTTGGATAATTTTTTGGTATTTTTCTGATAACGTTCATATTTTGATGAATACTGAAGAATACAAAATTTTAATCGAAAATAATTTTTTAATAGAAATATTATTTAGTGTTAAATTATATATTTGAATGGTTTATAAGTATAATTAGATTATATTTTTATCATTTAATTCAATTTAGGTCATTAGAAGTAATTTCATATTTAAATTTTACAAAAAAATGTCAATATTTTGATAGTTTTTACTTTTTAAAAAACCTGCTTTTCAGTTTTCACAACAGGAATTAATTTAAAACTAATTAATTAATTTTATATGTTTTTCATATGGTAAAATAGATTCATTTTTTAATTTGGAATATCACAATTTTCTTAGGGAAATGTTTTGGTATTTTTATGAAAACATTCAAATTTTTAATGAATAGTGAAAAACACTACGTTATTGTTTAAAACCAACTTCTTATTTAAATAAATATTTTTTATGTAAATTTATTTTAAGTAAAAAATGATATATAATACTTATATAAGTTAAATTTAATTCATTGGAGGAATTTTATAATAAAATTAGATATATATAATTTTATTTAAATTTTTACTATCTTTTTCCCATCTTCTGGGAGAATCTGTAAATTTGCATGAAAATTAATTTTACCATTTCTGTGAATGGTATTTCAAAACACTAAGTGACATGGTTATTATCATTATTTAATATGTGGTTCATTAATATGAAAATATATTTTTTTGAATAGTATCTTTTGGCTTTTATTTACGACGATTAAAAGTAAATAGGGTAATAAAAGGTAAAAATTATATTATAATTTCCATAAAACATGTACTAATTCTATGGGATATGTGTAAATTGGCCAAAAAACACCATAAGAATAAAATATTATCCTTTAGGTCCAATTTTATTATATTAGGACATTTATTATTATTTTATTTAGAAAAGAGTTAAAACTATTTAATTTAATGTTTATTAACAAAATCATTTTTAATATATGGTTATACATAAAGTAAATTACGCTATAAATATTCATTAAAAATATAAGAATATTTCATACATAACTGTATTTTATTCATAATTTTTAGAGATTAAATAATTAAATTTATTTATGACACAATGATAAAGCAATAATTACCTTCTTAATGAAATATTTAAATAGTTTATATTATAAATATTTAAATAATTTAAATTTTAAAGTTTTGATGCCATATATGAATTTTATATATTAATATGACTTTTTAGGGTTGATTAGATAATTTTTTTTCTAAGTGATAAAGTTGTTATGACTTTCAAAAAAACAAAATACCAAAGTGTCAAAATTGGCATAAATTAGTTTTTAAAACAAATACTATATAATTGGTTGATATATTATTACTATAAATCTATGGTTTCTCCAAATGGCTTGAAAAATATTATATATTTCATTAATGAACCACTTGAGTTTCTCTTGGATGTTTCTTGTTAGTTTATTAACTATATTTTGTAATAATACAGGAAGACACGGTAAAATTTAACTATTTTACTAAGTGTTAAATCTAAAATATAATGTTAAAATGGTAACATAAACTTGTCTAAAACCTATGGGTTGAGAGTTTTTCGACTCATCCCAACCTTATCTTCTAAATAAATCATTTTTGATCCATTAGAAACCGAAATTGAATTTATTATAAAATAATATGTGAAGCTTTTCCTAAAGTATCCCTCACAACTCTTATAAAAGGGCACATACCCTTCTCTCAAAATCTCTCCTCAAAAGAAATTTGGATCAGCCAAACCCATCCCAAATATCTTCCAAACTTTTCTCACATAATCCTAGAGTCATTACGTTGAATGGAAATCCAACCTAGTGATCCCTTTTGATCAACTCAAATGAAATCTTTCAAAGTAGAGGTAATAATTTCACCACCCACTTTCAATATCTTTTCTTTTTCAACTTCCTCTATCATTATTGTTTCCATAACAAAATAATAAAACTAGTACCTTATACATACTGTGATGTTATTATAAATATGGTACAATCATATTCGTTATTCTATCCATCCTAAAAATGACAAAGTCACCATACGTGCGTATGTACGGTTTACCTTCTCCACGTCGTGGTGTAGTTTCTTATAGAAACACATCATTATTGGGATGAGTATAATAATGAGTATACCTGATGTAATTAATAAATATAACATGTCAATTATTTTCTATATATAATATACCATCAAATTATATGCCATTTCACCATCAATATCGCTCGTGCATTCGTACGACTTACTGTCTCCAAGAAGGAGATGAGATTTTTTAACCATCATAATAATTCATGAATAATTTTACTTTTATGACTAAAAATAACGACTAAGAACTTAATATCATTCTGTATATGAATGAAATATAGCCTATACATAAAAAAATGACTTATGTAACAAAACATATAAAATAAAATGAACCATTTAACACCCAAAACAATGATACTACTGAAATATCTTTAACAAATCAATATTAGAAGATCATATATGATATCATATTTATGTATTTGGTTATTGTATAATTTAATAACAGTGATTTAACCATTATACATGAGTTTAACATACCATTTACTACGTAAAAATACAAGGTAATGGGTTTTCATGTCACATCTTATTCATGCGAGATTCATTATATATTTCTACTATTTACTTTTGTGTGGTGTATGTTCTTCCCACGATTGTATCCTTTGCGTAATATAATTTAATTTATGGGTATTTACATATTTATTGTATGATAATTCTTTCATATAATTTATGTTTCTTAAGTTACTAAATCAGTAAGGAAATTTGAAATTTCAATTTCTACTCTTTGGTCTTTATGCATACTTCATGGATTATTTCACTCAAAGATCATGTGTGGAGTAAAGATTTTTTATCTATGTATTAATATCCACTAACATTTAGGTGGATATACCTTTTATAAACATAATAAAACCATTTATAAATTCACATTTTATTAATATGATCTTTTTAAGGGTAATCATAACTCAATTTTGATTCATTATGTTAAAAATCCAAGTCAGTGGTTTTGTTTTTACAAAAATATGTGTGAAAGTAACCTGATTGATTTACATTGAATATCCAATTATATTTAGTGTATTTATTTTTGTCACAAATAATTATTTCATTGATTTATCATTAATATAATGATATGGTCTTTATAAGGTATTTCATCTCAATTTACATTCTTTTGAGACCTCTTTGTCGTTATACACAAATTAAATTTTATATAGTGTATATATTGTTTTTTGACATATTATATCACTAATATCTTTATTATCATGATATTATAATGTTTATATTAATGTGTTTTGTCAATTACTTGTATTCAAGTGTCTCTTATTTGGTTAGGAACTCTTGAACTAAAATATTGTTTTAAAAATTTTAAATATTTATTCTTCTAAATCATTCTCATTAATGTCCATGTTTTAAAAATGGTTTTAAGTATTTATTTACATGAACATTAATGTTTTGAAATAAAAATTCCTTTTAAAATATTCAATGTGTTATGTGACACTTTTATTAAAAAATCTTTTTGAAAAGACATTTTTTATAAATAGCGTGACATTTAAATGTTTTCATGAAAAAGGGAATATTTTCTGAAATAGTCTTAATTACTATTTTCACCTATGTCAATATCCATCAGTGTATTTTATTTGTGATTGAGGTTGATTTATTATAATAAAATCATCCATATTGTATTTAATGAGTTATGATTGACTATGGATGTTCTATTTTTATACTAGTCATGGTTTGTGTTTAAAATATTGACATTTCAAATGTTAGTTTTAATACTAATATTTAGATTGTGTTTCATTAATTTCATATGAAGAATGCATTGGACTTAGTATGTGATGGGTGGAGACCTATATATCTCCTTGAAGCATTGGTAGGTATCATTAGACAAACAAGTGTCTTGGAACGAGGCCTTGAAAAAAATATTATTTGTTGTATTCGAAAAAGGCCTTGACGATGTGGTTATGAAGTCTGGAATTATGCATAAAATCATTATGAAATTTGATATTGATATTACATGTTATTATTATACTAGTATAATATCTATTTGAATAAGTAAATGGAATTATTTGATTTATCTTTTCCTTATTATGCTGATGTTTAAGTTTAAAAGACTTGTCTTTTAGTATTATACATTTCCTTAAATGTTTATTCTTATTTATGATAGTTTTTGTTATATTGTCATCCTTACTAAGAATATAATCTCATACCTTTCTTATGTTTTATTTTTTCCAGGATACAAAAAAGTATATTACAATTAACCTGTAAGAATAGGCTAAGGGATATAAGAGTGTCCAAAGGGGACACAATGTTTTTTTATTTCATGGTGTAATGTAAAACTTATGTATGTATCTAGTACATCCAAGGATATAAAAATGATCGGTCTTTCATGACATGATTCATTGTATCATGAAAAAATTATATAATAATGCACCGATTATGGGTAACTGGGGACGGGGTGCAACAGTTGGTATCGTAGGAAATTTAGTACAAACCATGAAGCAAGATTTAGAAAAATAATTAATTTGGAAACACTATCATAATATAGACATCGATGATTAGTATAATAGAATACCCAAAATATTGGGTAATATAAATATTTTACGTGTTTTACAAAAAATGAATCCCTGTCTGGATACGAGCAGGTAGAGTCAGCTCTCGCACAGTTGTACCTATGAGTGAAAACTCCGACAAAGAGTTTCGGGTATGACCTAGGGAATCCTGGTACATGAAAATGGGACTTGTTTCACTATTGGTTATGAAACTTCTGGGGGATATGCATAAGATAATTCACATTTTCATTACAAAATAATTTAAAGGATTTAAATATAAGACGAGAATAAGTAACATTTCTTAATTCAAAGGTTTTTTAGATTGAAAATAAGGTGTTATGATATTATCTAAATATTTTATGACTCACACTATCCTTTCTTGTGTTTGTCAATGGCTGGATTCCTTGGAATTCATAGTTACATTGAACATGATGCACAAGGTGGGAATGATGGTGGAAATGAGAAATGAAATGAAATTTTGATTGGTGTAAAAGATATCATGTTCATACCAAATCCATTTTCAAAAAATATGAACAATATCTTATATATTAACCAACTCCCAAACTCATCAAAGACGATAAAGGCAGTGAATGATAAGAGCTCCATCCGTGGAGACCATGGTAAAAAGTAAGCTCAATTTTTTTCATACGTGAAATGTGGAAGGAGACAACAATGAATGTGTCTCAATGGAACAATGAAAAATATTTATGTTTAGGAAATAAGGACATTGAGTAATGAATTGTAGAGGAAAAATGAAGAGTACTATAGAAGAAAATAAAAATGATTTCAAGAATACAATTATAGTAATTTTCCACAAATATAGGGGACCTGTGAATTACCCTAGTGAATTACATATTCTATAGGATATATTCTTAGTCATTGAAGAACCTATGTATAAATAAAGGGATGGCTAAATGTTTAAAAGTATAAGTGTCTTTGTTGATGGGATTACTGAGGAAGAATTTTCTCCTGTCTGTGTATCCCAGTAGTTTGTTATATGAAAATGCTATTTTAGGAAGAATTATATTTTCTATTTTTGATTTAGTTATAAATAACCATTTGGATTTATATGATCCTTGAATTAGAGGAAATTACAATTTACTAAATTTTGGGATGAAAATGCAAGGTATGAGATAACATTGGTGTTGAAAAATTTTAATGGTTATTTTGAAGAATTTATCTCATTTTGGGAATTTTATAAAATAAATTTTTTGAAAAAGGACAACATGAAGACTGCGTCACATCCTGTCATGTCAGAAAAAGCTGCAGGAATCAAACCCACAACCATAGTGCGATTGATATTTATTTCCTACCACTACACTATGTGAAGTCACTGGTTAGTGTGACAAATTCATTTTAGTTACATGGTTTTACTATCCAATAATATGTTGATTTGGGAATTTATTTCTTATCAAATGGAAATCCTTAGTATAGGAAAATGATTTGGTGATGAAGTGGTAAATGTTATTTTGGAATACGTTCGCTCTATTGGGAACACTATATGCCTAAGGAAAATAAAATACTATGAGATATCATTTGAAGAGTAATGGTGGATTTTTATCTATGATATTTTGTGTATTTATAGAAATTTGGGTTATTAAAGGAATTTATTAACATAGCATAGAGAATACATGATTATGTTAATTAATTTTTAGTATATGACTTTAAGGTTAGTCAATGACATTTGGAGATACAATTTAACATGGAATACTAGAGAACCAAATTATTCTATGTTTTATGTTTCAAAATTAGATTGGATTATATTGAAGGATTTTAAGTACAATTGTTAATTGAATGGTACTTATTGAACTTGGTGTATTGTTTATTTAATTTTAGAAATTAAGATTTGTATTTATTTCTCTAAATAATAATCCTTTTTGGGGATCATCTGAACTTGTACTAAACATTTTGGTTTTTCCTAATCTGTAATGTCAAGGAAAATATATAGTTTATTCTTTTTGGATCATGTGATTCTATATATGTTGATTCTAGCGATTCATGTGTGACCAATTCATCTTGAATACTCATATTTTGAAAAAAATATGAGTTCGTAATAACAATTTATTTAAGGATGAAACACTACCTAAAAAGTAAGTGTATCTTTTTATGTTATTAGTAAATCTCATAAATAAATTCCTCAACATTATCTAATGGATCTTAAAAAACGTTATCTGTTTACTTTTCATACTAGGAATATAATGGCATTTATCCCATCACATGTTTGTGGTTTAGATGTTGTTAACTTTCTCCTAATCATGTTTTCTATCACTCTCCATCAAAACACGACACATTGTTTATCTTCCATATCCATGTTTTTCTACATGGAATCCTAGTATGGATTATCTTGGGTGACCTTTGTACATATATTTCTTTCATTAAAAGGGACAGTTTTATGGACTCTTTTTTTGATGCGGGACTTTCAAGGAAGTTCCCAAGCCCAATTTTAAATTTTAGAGGACTCAATTTTCAAAAGGTGGGAATAATGCAACACCCCAGGATTTCATAGTACGTTATTTTCTTTAAATTAATTCAAAATCTTGTGCTACACGAAACACCAAGTTTGAGCACACCACAACTTACCAAACTAGCCACTCAGAACGTGGTTATGAATATTATTAACTGAATTTTAATTTTCCATACTCCATATAATTTTAAAATCCATATTATTTGTTTCTTAGACAGAATATAAGAACAAATTAAATTTTTCAGATAAGAGAAGTATTTTTTAAAAAATGAAAATATTCCACCTTTTAATGGATAACCCTTTTTAAAACCAATAATTTAAACTTTTATATATATAATTTAATGAAATTAATTTTTTATTATAAAAGGAACATAAAAAATTATTTTGGATTAATTTTTGGTACTTTTATGAAAACATTCAAATTTTGAGGAATACTGAAAAATACTAAATTATAATCGAAAACAAATTTTTTAATTACAATAATTTATATTGTAAAATTATGCATTTTAATGGTTTGGATTTATAATTAGATTATATTTTTATAATATAATACAATGTAGGTCATTATATTAAATTTCACATTTAAATTTGACATAAACACATGTCAATCTTTTAATAGTTTTTGCTTTTTAAAAGACGTGCTTTTCAGTTTTGACCATGGGAATTAATAGTGATTTTCTAGGGTGTATTTTGAAGGAGTCCATTACTTCATGTTAGAGTGTATCCCAACAATTTAATATCAACATTCAGTAAAGTAAGAAGATAAATAACCAAATAGATAAAATATATATAGCCCAAGTGGTAATAAATAAATAATTCCAAACGTAATCCCCTAGATAAGATGATATATCATGTATTTGAGAACCATGGTATACACTAAAATACGGTAATTAATGAAATATATTTTAAAAAATCAATATATTTTTATAATAAATTGAAATATCATATGGTGGAACATAAATTTGTCTTCATTACTGTTTAGATAAATCTGTTTGATAATTTTATAGGAACATTTTATGATATTAAAGTCACAACTAAGGAATAGTAAAATAGAATATTGGACTAAATATCATTAAGAATAAGTTAGATTTATATCCCACTCATAATGGAATGAAAAATAATACATGCTTAAGGCTTATAATATATTAAAAAAATTCGAGGAAATTATTTTTTATCAATGCCTTCTTAGTATCAATGATTCATAGAGTTCTTCTTCAAATGTAAAAATAATAATTTTTACCAAATTATTTGAAGTTAACAAGCATGAAATATACAAATTTTAATATATAAATAAATATATTTTACTAGTTTTATTTTTTGGATGACTTCTAATCAATGTTAAAGTACCTATCTTGATGGTTTTTTATATTTTTCAATTTCGTTGGTAATAATGAGATTTTTATGAAGTCATTGATAAATTTACAAAATAATATATTGTTGATAACTTTTGAGATAGAAATATAATATACACCATATATATTAATATATATGTCGTATTTATCTTCTCGTTTACTATGGGAAATAATATTTTCTAATCTTATATATCAATATATAATGTATACTATAATTTTTGTTTGTTGATATCGAAGGTATATATTATGAATCTATATCGACTGGAAGACTGCTTTTTTGAGAGGAATGTTTTTTAGAAAGTTTAAATGTTTTTGTAGACTTACTTAATGTTTTTCATCATAGATTATTATTTTTTGGATCACTTCTAATCAATGGTTTTTCTAGAAATTTTAAATGTCTTTATAGACTTACTTAACGAGCTCCCTAGTAATATGCCAATTTTTATTCCATATTTTCAAATGGTACCTATTGAGTTAGTGGAGCTTAATGTCTTGATTGTGGACCTATAATCTAGGTTTTTATTCTTTCTAAAATATCATTATGGGATTTACCAATACTATTCTCTAAGGAGGAATACAAGTGTATCATACATTGCATGGATTATCAAAAGATGAATTGGGAGACCATATAGAAAAAAATCCCTTTATTCTGGATTTAATATCTCTTTAACTAGATTTTTTAGGGATGTTGGTTTTTATGTACTGATCATTGGTCATGGTACGACCGGTTTTAGAGTTAAATAATATGATATATCTATGATAGTTTTTATGTTATTTTGAGTGAAATCTTAGTTTCTATTTAATCCATTAAGTCTCACTAATTCTACCATTATAGTTAGGGATTTGATTAAGTGAATGATTCCTCCATTTAGGGAATCATTTGTAGTTGTGTTCATAAAATATACTTCAATGTACTATAAGTGTAACTCCCAAAGATTTCATAGCATGTTATTTTCATTAAATTAATTCAATAGCTTGCGCTTAATGCAACACTGAGTTCGAGCACACCATAACTTACCAAACTAGCCATTCAAAAAGCAGTTATGAAAATTATTAACTGAATTTTGAATTTTATAAACTCTATATAATTTTAGAATCCATATTATGTGTTTTTTATACATAATATAATAACAAATTCATTTTTTCAGATAAAAAAGTATTTTTCAAAAAATTCAATTTTACCATCTTTTAATAGAAATGCTTTTAACGCCTATATTTGACACTTTTATATATTCAATTTAATGAAATTAATTTTTTATTTAGTATAATTACAAAAAAATTTGTTTTGTGTAAATGTTTTGTACTTTTCAGATAACTATCATATATTGAGGAATACTATAAAATAGTAACTTTTAATTAAAAAACACATTTTAATCAAAATAATTTATACCGTTAAATTCTAAATTTTAATGGTTTGGAATTATAATTAGATTAAATTTTTATCATTTAATATATTTTATGTCATTATAAGTTATTTCACATTAAAATTTGACATAAACACATGTCAATCTTTTGATAGTTTTTACTTTTTAAAAACCTTCTTTTTGGTTTTGAAAATGGGAATTGATTTTAATTTAATTAATGCAACTTATATTATTTGGATTTGGTAAAATAGAATTAATTATTAGATTTGGAATATAAAAATTATCTTAGGGTGATTTTTTGTAATTTTTTTCTGAAAACATTCAATTTTTGAGGAATAGTAAAAAACACTATGCTCTTGTTTAGAACCAACTGTTTATTTAAATAATTATAATTTTATTTAAATATATTTAAACTAAAAATAGATATATAATACCTATATAAGTTCAATGTAATTTATTGGATTCATTTTATAATAAAATTGTATTTATAAAATTTTATTGAACTTTTTACAGCATTTTACCCATTATCAAGGAGAATTTTAAAATTTTCATTAAACTTAATTTTAACACTATGGTGAATTGAATTTCAAAAATCAAAGAGACATGGTAAATATCTATAAATAAAATGTGATTCAATAAAATGAAAATAATTTTGTTGAATAATAACTTTTGACATTTATTTACCACGGTTAAAATTAAATATGGTAATTGAAGGTGAAAATGATATTATAATTACCCTAAGACATGTCCTAATTCCATTGGATAAGTGTAATTAGACAAAAAATATAATTATAGAATAAAATATTATCCTTTAGGTCCACTTGGATTAGACTAGTATATTTATTATTATTTATTTAAAGAAGAGTTAAAAGTATTGTATTAATTTTTTTTAAATTAAACCATTTTTAATATAGGGTTATACATAAGATAAATTTGACTATAAATATTCAGTATAAATTTAAAAATATTTCCTACATAATTGTATTTAATTTATAATTTTTATATATTATATAATTAAATTTATTTATGACACAATTATGATGTAGTAATTACCTTCTTAATGAAATATTAAAATAGTTTATATTATAAATATTAAAATAAATATAATTTAAATGTTTTGATTCCATCCAAGATATTTCTACGTTAATATTAAATTTTAGGGTTTATTAGATGAATTCATTTCTAAGTGATAGGGTTTTTATGAATTTCACAATAATAACATACAAAATAGAGTCAAAATTGACATAAATTTGTTTTTTTAAATACTATATTATTAGTTGATATAATATTTTAAAAAATCTATGGTTCGACCAATGAGCTTAAATAATATTATATATGTCATTAATGAACCACTTGGGGTTCTCTTGGAAGTTTAGAGTATGTTTATTAACAATATAGTGTAAGAATAGTAGAAGACCCGATAAAAGTTAAACTATTTAACTAAGAGTTAAATCTAAAAGATAAGGTTAAAATGGTTACCTAAACTTGTCTAAAACCTATTGGTTGAGAGTTTATTGAACCATACCAACCTTATATTAGAAATTAATCATTTTGAGGCATTCGAAACCGAAAATAATTTTATTATAAAATAGTATTTCAAGCTTTTCCTAAAGTGACCACCACCCCTCTTATAAAAGGGAACTTCCTATTATCTTAGAATCACACATCCAATGCCATTTTTCGTGGCCAAAACCTGACCCGATATCCTACCACATTCCTTCAAATCAACATATAGTCCTTTCATTTATTAGAAATCCAACCTATGGATCCCTTTTGATCAACACAAAAGGAAACACCGGAAAAAGGGGTAATAATGTCATCACCCTCTTTCAAGTTGTTTTCTTCTTCCACATCCACTTTCCTTGTTGTTTCAATACAAAAATAAATACTTTAGTAACTTATAATTTTTTTGACATTGTTATAAATATGGTACAACCATATTAGTTACTCTATCCATCCTATAAATGAATAAGTCACCATACGTTCGTACGTATGGTTTACCATCTCCAAGTCGTTGTGTAGTTTGTAATTCCAAAACATCAATTTTTGGATGGGTATAATAATGTGTATAAAAGATTTAAATAATAAAAATAACATGTTAATGATTCTTTATATATAAAATACCATCCAATTACTAATGATTTCACCATCAATATAATGATATTTTTGCGCGTGCGTATGTACGACTTACTGTCTCCACGAACAAGATTAGATCCATTCCCCATCATAATCATTAAAGAAAAATTTTTATTTTATGATTAAAATTTATTTTTAAGAACTTAATAGCTTTCCGGATATGAATCAAATACATCTGATACATAACAAACATGACTTACGTAACAAAACATATAAGGGAAAATGAATAATTTAAACCAAAACAATGATACTACGAAAATATCATTAACATAGCAATACTAGAAGATCATATATGATATCATAATTATGTATTTGGTTCTTGGATAATTTAATAAAAATTATTTCACCCTTTTAAAGGAGGTGAACATACCATCTACTAAGGAAAAATACAAAGTAAGGGGTTTTCATCTCACTTCTTATTCCCGCGAGATTTATTATATATTGCCACTATTTCCTTTTGTGTGGTGTATATAATACCCATGATTGTGTTATTTGTGTAATATTCTATAATTTATGGGTATTTACATCTTAGATTTATGATACTTATTTAATGGGGTGTATGTTTCGTAAGTTACCAAATCGGTAAGGGAATTTCAAATATCAATTTCAACTCATTGGGCTTTACGCATATTTTATTGATTATATTACTCCATGATTATGTGTGGAATCACTATTTATTATTTATATAGTAATATAATCTCTTTTTTCAATTGATATTCCTTTGATACACATAATCACTCCATTGAAAAATTCACATTCCATTGATATGATCGTTTTAAGGGTAATCTTATCTCAATTACCATTCATTTAGATAAACATCAAAGTCATTGCTTTTGTTTTTACAAGAATTTGTGTGAATGTAACCTGATTTATTTACACTAAATATCCAATTATATAGAGTGTATTTTTTTCACACATAATTTTTTTTATTGACTTATCCTTAATATAAGGATACAATCTTTATAAGGTACTTCATCTCAATTTACAGTCCATTGAGAACTCATTATCGTTATGCACCAATTCACGTTTATATGGGGTATATATAATCTATTAACATATTATATCATGAATACATTTATTTTCATGATATTAGATTTTTTGATTAATGTTATTCCATAGTTACTTGTACTCAAACATCTATTATTTGGGTAAGAACTCTTTAATTAAAGTATTGTTTTTAATGTTTTAAATATTTATTCTTGTAAATCATTCCCATTAATGTCCATATTTTAAAAATGGTTTTAAGTATTTATTTATATGAACATGAATTTTTGGAAATAAAAATTCATTTTAAAATTATCACAGTGTTATGGGACACGTTGATTAAAAAATAACTTTTAATTGACTTCTTTCATAAAAATTACAACATTTAAATGTTTTCAAGAAAAAGGGGATGTTTCTCTAAAATATTTTTAATGACTATTTAAACATAGGTAAATATCTTTCAGTGTATTTTACTCTTGATTGATGATGATTTTTTATAATAAAATCTTCCATATTGTATTTAATGGGTTATGTTTGACTGTGGATGTGCTATTTTTATGCCAGTCAGAGTTTGTGGTTAAAATATTGATATTCTGTATGATAGATGAATGTTTAGATTATGTTTCATTATTTTTATATGAGGAATTCATTGGATATAGTATGTGACGGGTGGATCCTTCTATAGCTCCTCGATGCATCGATTGGTCTCATAAGAAAAACTAGTGTATTGGCACAAGGACTTGAAAAAATCTTATTTTAAATCTTGGCACAAGGCCTTAACTATTTGGTTATAAACTATGGAACTATGCTTTCAATCATTATGAATTGGATTTTCATATTACATGTGATTATTCGACTAGTAGGATATCCATGGGAATAAGTAAATTGAATTATCTAATTTATCTTTTCCATATTAGGATGACGATTAAGTTTAAATGTCTTGTGTTCTAGTCTTATACACTTCATTAAATGTTTATTATTATTTATTACAGTTTCCAATATATTGTTATCCATACTGAGTATCTGTTCTCAAACCTTTCTTGTGTTATCTTTTTTGCAGGATTCCAAGAAGTATATTATGATTAATCAGTAGGAATATGCTAAGGTATATAAAAGTGTACAAAGGGGACACGATGTTGTTTCTTTTATTTCATGATGTAAGGAAAAACTTATGTATGTATCTAGTACTTACAAGGCTACTAAAATGATCAGCCTTTTGAGACATGATTCTTTGTATCATGCCAATTTTATGTAATCATTCACCAATTCTGGGTAACTGGGGTCGGGGTGTAATAGTGTGTATCAGAGAAATTTTAGTACAAACCATGGATGCTAGATTTAGATTAAACTCTGATTTGGAAACTCTACCCTATGATAGATATTGAATATTAGTGTGTAAGAACATCCAAAATGTTTGGTAATATAAATATTATGTGGGTATTCCAAGCAATACATCACTTTATGGATACAAGTAGGTAGAGGTAGCTCTGAAACAAATGTACCTAGGAGTGAAAACTCTGACAAGGTGTTTCAGGATTGATCGGGGGAATCCTGGTACATGACAAATGGCCTTGATGAACTCTACATTACTACACTCCATAGGGATATTCTTAGGATAAATCACTTTTTTTTACAGAACAATTTGAATGATTTTAATATAAAATGAGAATAACTAACCTTGGTTAATCCTATGGAGTTTTAGATTGAAAATAAGGTGTTATTATATTCTCTAAATGACTCTCTGAATCACACAACGCATTGTTTTTTTAGTCAATGGATGGATTCCATGGAAGCCAAAGTAACATTGAACATGATTTACCAGGTGGGTATGGTGGTGGAAATGAGAAACTAAGTGGAATATTTATAGGTGTAAAAGATATCATGTTCATTTCAAATCAGTTTTCCAAAAATATGATGTACAACATATATATAAACCAACTCGCGGACTCAACAAAGAAGATAATGGTGGTGAATGATAAGATATATAGTAGTGGAGACCGTGGAGAAAAGAAATCCCAATTTTCATCATGTAGGAAATGTGGAATGAGACACCTAGTAAAGTTTCTCAATGGAACAAATAAATGATTTATGTGTGGGAAAGAAGGACATATTGTAAAGAATTTATGAGGAAAACTGAATCATACTATGGAACCAAATAACACTAATCCCAAGAATCCATTTATAGTAATTTTCTTAAATGTAGGGGACCTATGCATTACCCAAGTGAATGCCCTATTCTATAGGATAACCTCTTGGTCAAGGATGAACCTATGTGGAAATAAATGGATGAAGAAATGTTTAAAAATTTTAGTGATCTTTCTTTATGGGATTACTATGGAAGACGTTTCTCTTATATGTGTAACCCTGCAGTTTGTTATGTGAAAATGTTATTTTATGATGAATTATGGTTTCCATTGTTGATATAGATATAAATAACCATTTGGTTTTATATGATCATTGAACTTGCGACAATTAAAATTTATTAAATTTTGGGATAAAAATGTGAGGTATGAGATAAATTTTGTGGTGAAATTATGTTATGGTTATTTTTAGGAATTTATCTCATTTTGGGATGGTTATAAAATGTAGATTTTGAAAAATGAAAACAATAAGACCATGTGAAAACCCATTTTGTTAGACAAAGCTACAATAATTGAACCCAAAACTAGAGTGCGATTGGGATTTATCGCCTACCAAAAAACTACGTGAAGTCCCAGGTTATAGTGGTTAATTTTTTTATTTAAATGATTTTATTGATCAATAATTTTTTTATTTGGGATCATATGTCTTATCAAATGGATATCGTTGGTATAAGAAAATTATTTAGTGATTAACTGATAAATATTATTTTCGAAGACGTTCACTCTGTTGGGAAAAAGATATGCCTAAAGAAAATATAATACTCTGGGATTTCATTTGAGGAGTAATAGTGCATTTTATCTATGTTTTTATTGTGAATTTATAGCAATTTGAGTTATTTATGGAAAGTGATTAACCTATCACATTGAATTTGTGATTATGTAATTACTTTTTAGTATGTGACTTTAAGAGTAGTTGATGTTATTTGGAGATACAATTTAATATGGAAGACTATATAATCAATTTTTTCTAGGTTTTGGGTTTCAATATTAGTTTGTATTATATTGAAATATATTAAGGAAAATTGTTTATTGAATGTTATTTGTTGAACTTTCGGAGTTGTTGTTTTAATTTTTGATATTAAGATTAGTATTTCTTTCTATAAGGATTTCCCTTTTTAGGGATCATTTTATATTGTACTAACCATTTGGGTTTTGGTTAATCTCTAAAGAAAAGTTAAAAATATAGTTTATCCTTTTTGGATCATGTGATTCTCTAGAAGTTGATTCTAGGGCTTCCTGTGTGACCAAGTTATCTTGAATAATCATCCGTTGAAACAAAAGATGAGTCAGTTGTAAATATTTATTAAATGATGAAACTCTATTAAAAAGTAAGTATAAATCATTATGTTATTTGTCAATATCATATATAAATTCTTCAACATTATGAAATGGATCTTAAAAAAACCTTATCTGTTTACATTTCATACTGGGAAACTAATGACTGCTTATCACATCACATATTGATGGTTTTCTTACTGTTAACTTTTTCCTGATCATGTATTCTATCACTATCCATCAGAACCAAATTCTTAGTTTATTATACATATCTATGTTTTCCTACATGGAATCCTTGTATGGGTTATCTCGGGTGACCTTAGTACTTCTCTTTCATTCTTTTCAAAGTGATAGTTTTATTTATTCTTTTTTTGATGTGGGACTTTCTATGAAGTTCTCCATTTGAATTTTAAAATTTCGATGACACAATTTCTAAAATGGGGTAAGAATGTAACCCCCCAAGATTTCATAGTAAGTTATTTTCTTTAAAGTAATTCAATAGCTTGTGCTACACGCAACACCAAGTTCGAGTGAACCACAACATACCAAACTAGCCGTTCAAAAAGATATTATGAATAGTATTAGCTGAATTTTGAATTTATTGTACTCCATATAATTTTGGAATCCATATTAGTTGTTTCATAGATATAATACAATAACAAATAACTTTTTAGATAAAAGAAATATTTTTCAAGAAAAGCAATTTTAATAGGTTTTAATGGAAACCCCTTTTTAATACCAATATTTGACACTTTTATATATTCAATTTAATGAAAATAAATTATTCATTATAATAGAGAATAAAAATTTATTTTTGATAAATTTTTGGTACTTTTTTGATAACGTTCGTATTTTGATGAATACTGAAGAATACAAAATTTTAATCGAAAATAAATTTTTTAATAAAAATATTTTATAGTGTTAAATTATGTATTTGAATGTTTTGGATGTATAATTAGATTATATTTGTATCATTTAATTCAATTTATGTCACTATATGTAATTTCACATTTAAATTTTACATAAACACAAGTCAATCTTTTGATAGTTTTTACTTTTAAAAAAACACGCTTTTCAGTTTTGACAATTGAAATTAATTTAAAACTAATTAATTAGATATATATGTTTTTAATATGGTAAAATATAATTCATTTTTGAATTTTTTATATCAAAATTAGCTTAGGGTAATGTTTTGGAATTTTTATGAAAAAAATCAATTTTTTATGAATAGTGAAAAACACCACGTTATTATCTAAAACCAACTTCTTATTTAAATAAACATTTATTTTATTTAAACATATTTTATGTAAAAATGGATATATAATACTTATATAAGTTCTATTTAATTCATTGGTGTCATTTTATAATAAAATTATATGTATATAATTTTATTGATATTTTTACTATCTTTTTCCCATCTTCTAGGAGCATCTGTAAATTAGCATGAAAATTAATTTTACCATTTCTGTGAATTTAATTTCAAAACTCAGAGAGACACGGTTAATAACAGTAAGTAACATGCAGTTTATTAATATGAAAAAATTGTTTTTTGAATAGTATCTTTGGGATTTTATTTACCACGATTAATAATAAATAGGGTAATACAAGGTAAAAATGATATTAAAATTTCCATAACACATGTACTAATTCCATTAGATATGTGTAATTGGACCAAAAACCACCTTAGGAATAATATATGATCCTTTATATCCACTTGGATTATATTAGGACATTAATTATAATTTTATTTAGAAAACAGTTAAAACTATTAAATTCAATGTTTATTAACAAAATCATTTTTAATATATGGTTATACATAAGGTAAATTAGGCTATAAATATTAATTAGAAATATAAATTTTTTTGATACATAATAATATTTTATTTATAATTTTTAATGATTAAATAATTAAATTTATTTATGACACAATGATGAAGAAATAATTACCTTCTTAATAAAATATTAAAATTGTTTATATTATAAATATAAAAATAATTTAAATTTTAATGTTTTGAGGTCATATATGAATTTTCTAGATTAATATTACTTTCTATGGTTGATTAAATACTTTTTTTCTAGGCTATAAAGGTGTTATGACTTTAAAAAAAAACAAAATACCGAAGTGTCAAAATTGACAAAAATTAGTTTAAAAAAAATACTATAAAATTGGTTGATATATTTTTACTAAAAATATTTGGATTCTACAATGGGATTGAAAAATATTATATATGTCTTTAATGAACTACTTGAGGTTCTCTTGGATGTTTCGAGTTATTTTATTAACTATATTGTGTAAGAATACATGAAGACGCGGTAAAATTTAAGTATTTAAATAAGTGCTAAATCTAAAATATAAGGATAAAATGGTAACATAAACTTGTCTAAAAACTATGGGTTGAGAGTTTTTAGACTCCTCCCAACCTTATCTTCGAAATAAAACATTTTTATCCATTAGTAACCGAAAATGAGTTTATTATAAAATAATATGTCAAGATTTTCCTAAAGTATCCATCACAACTCTTATAAAAGGGCACTTACCCTTATCTCAAAATAACCCCTCTAAATACATTTGAATCAGCCTAACCCAGCCCAAATATCTTCCAAACTTCCCACACATAATCATAGAGTCCTTAAATTAATTATAAATCCAACCTATTGATCCCTTTCGATCAACTCAAAAGAAAACCCCGGAAGAAGAGGTAATAATTTCACCACCCACTTTCATGTTCTTTTCTTCTTCCACTTCCTCTATCATTGTTGTTTCCATACCAAAATAATAAAACCAGTACCTTATAAATATTGTGATGTTATGATAAATATGGTACAACCATATTCTTTATTCTATCCATCCTATAAATGACAAAGTCACCATATATGTGTATGTACGGTTTACCTTCTCCACGTCATGGTGTAGTCTGTTATAGAAACACATCATTACTGGGATGAATATAATAATGAGTATAACTGATGTAATTAATAAATATAACATGTTAATTATTCTGTATATAGAATATACAATCAAATTATGTACTATTTCACCATCAATATCGCTCGTGCGTTCGTACGACTTACTATCTGCATGAACGAGATGAGATTTTTAACCATCATAATAATTAATGAACTATTTTCTTTTTATGACTAAAAATAAAGTTTAAGAACTTAATATCAGTCTATATATGAATCAAATACAGCCTATACATACCAAACCTGACTTACGTAACAAAACATATAAAGGAAAACAAACCAGTTAACAACCAAAACAATGATACTACTGAAATATCATTAACAAATCAATATTAGAAGATCATATATGATATCATATTTATGTATTTGGTTCATGTATAATTTAATAACAATGATTTCACCATTATACACGAGTTTAACATACCATTTACTATGTAAAAATACAAGGTAATGGGTTTTCATCTCACTTCTTATTCCCGCGAGATTCATTATATATTTCCCCTATTTACTTTTGCGTGGTGTATGTTCTTCCCATGATTGTATCCTTTGCATAATATAATTTAATTTATGGGTATTTAAATCTTTATTTTATGATAATTATTTCATGGAATGTATGTTTCTTAAGTTACTAAATCAGAAAGGAAATTTCAAATTTCAATTTCTACTCTTTGGGCTTTGTGCATACTTTAGGGATTATTTCACTCAAAGAACATGGTGGAGTCAACATTTTTTATTTATGTATTAATATCCACTCAAATTTCTGTGTATATACCTTTTATACACCTAATAAAACCATTTATAAATTTACATTCCATTAATAAGTTCTTTTTTGGGTAATCATAACTAAATTTTCATTCATTATGTTAAACATCCAAGTCAATGGTTTTGTTTTTAAAAAAATCTGTGTGAATGTAACCAGATTTATATACACTGAATATTCAATTATATTGAGTGTATTTTTATTTTTCACACTTAATTATTTCATTAATTTATCATTAATCTAAGGGTACGTTCTTTATAAGGTATTTTGTCTCAATTTACATTATTTTGATACCTCTTTGTTGTTATTCACCAATTCAATTTTATATGGTGTATATATTGTCCATTGATATATTATATCATTAATCCCTTTATTATCATGATACTATAATTTTTATATTCATTTTTTTCATCAATTAATTGTATTCAAGTGTCTTTTATTTGGATAGGAACTCTTTAACTAAAATATTGTTTTAAAAGTTTTAATTATTTATTCTTCTAAATAAATCTCATTAATGTCCATGTTTTAAAAATGGTTTCAGGTATTTATTAATATGGTTATTAATGTTTTTAAATCAATATTCCTTTTAAAATATTCAATGTGTTATGTTCCACTTTTATTATAAAATCTTTTTTAAAAGACTTCTTTGATAAATAGTGCGACATTTAAATGTTCTTATGAAAAAATGGAATATTTTCTCAAATAGTCTTAATGACTATTTTCACCTATTTCAATATCCATTGGTGTATTTTATTTGTGATTGAGGTTTATTTACTATAATAAAATAATCCATATTTTTTTTAATGAGTTATGTTTGACTATGGATGTGCTATTTTTATACCAGTCATGGTTCGTGTTTAAAATATTGACATTTCTTATGTTAGTTTTAATATGAATGTTTAGATTATGTTTCATTCATTTCATATGAATAATTAATTGGACATAGTAAGTGATGTTTGGAGCCCAATATAGCTCCCATAAGAATTGGTAGAACTCATTAGACAAACAGGTGTCCTGGCACAAGGCCTAGAAAAAATATTATTTGTAGTATTGGTAAAAGGCCTTGACAATGTGGTTATGAAGTCTAGAATTATGCATGAAATCATTATGAAATTTGATATTGATATTACATGTGATTATTATACTAGTATAATATCCATTTAAATAATTAAATGGAATTATTTTATTTATATTTTTTGTATTATACTGATGTTTTTTTAAAAGACTTGTGTTCTAGTCTTATACATTTCCTTAAATGTTTATTCTTATTTATGATAGTTTTTGCTATATTATTATCCTTAATAAGAATATAATCTCACACCTTTCTTATGTTTTATATTTTCCAGGATGCAAAGAATTATATTACAATTAACCTGTAAGAATAGGTTAAGGGATATAAGAGTGTTCAAAGGGGACACAATGTTGTATTTTTTATTTTCTGATGTAAGGTAAAAATTCTTTATGTATCTATTACTTCCAAGGATACAAAATCGATCTGTATTTTGGGGAATGATTCATTGTATCATGCCAGTATTATGTAATAATGCACTGATTATGGGTAACTGGGGACGGGGTGTAACAGTTGGTATCATAGGAAATTTAGTACAAATAATATAAGTGAAATTTTGAAAAAACTCTAATTTGGAAACACTACCCTATGATAGAAATTTATGATTATTATAGAAGAACACCCAAAATATTGGGTAATATAAATATTATGTGGGTTTTAAAAGAAATGAATCCCTGTTTGGATATGAGGAGGTAGAGGCAGCTCTCGCACAGTTGTACTTATCAGTGAAAACTCCGACAAAGTGTTTCGGGTTTGACCTTGGGCATCCTGGTACATGACAACATGACTTGTAACACTCTTTGTTATTAAACTTATGGGGGGTATGCATAAGATAATTCACATTTTCTTTACAAACCGATTTAAAGGATTTAAATATAAGATGATAATAAATAACCTTTCTTAATCCAATGGTTTTTTAGAATTAAAATACGGTGTTGTGAGATTATCTAAAAATTTTATAAATCACACTATGATTTCTTGTGAGAAGCCTCTGAGCGGCGTGTTTCTCCATCTCGCGGCGGCTAGGGTTTCCTTCCGCAGTCACCTCCTCCCCTCCTCTCGCATGCTCAAGTCCCCAAGGTGTCCTCCTCTGGAGTTCGTCGTGACTCGTCTTTGGCTCAGGTGCGGTTTCGCTTCGTCGGTTCTGGTGTGGCAGCGTCTGGATCTCGGCTCGGCGGGGTTGGAGCGGCCCAACGACGGCTTCGGCGTTCTCTGGAGTGGCTCGTCATCGGCTCCGTAGTGGCTTGGGGGAGGGGAGGATCTCGTATCGGAGGCGGTGAATCGTCGACGGCTTTGGCGTGGTCCTGGTGCGGCTCGGGGTGGCTCCGGCTCTCTCGACTTGGCGAAGGCAAGATCTATCGACGGTCCGGTGGTCTTTTCTCGGCTCGATGACGGCATGTTCGGAATGCTCCGGTGGCGATGGGAATCGTTTTTCTGGTGGCAAGGCTTCGGATTTGTTGGGGCTGGGCGTTGGATTCTGGATTCGAGTTTGTATCATGGTGGTCTACAGGTTTTGCGTGTGTTCTGGTTGACCTATAATCTGCTCTGACGCCTCTCGGAGGGGGAGTTCGGATGGAGAACTTCGGTCTCGCGATGACACGGTGTCGGAAGCGTGATGGGGTTCCGCTGCGGTCGGTGGCTCCATTCTGGTCATGATCTACAGATCTGGCTGGATCCGTGAGCCTCGTCGTTGACAGGATCTGTTGCGGGCGGCAGGCTCTACCGGCGGTCGTTCGTGCAGGCCCGGAGGCGCGTCTCGGCGGTCAGTCGCTCCGGTGGATTAGGTGTGGTGATGCGGTGAGCATCGACCTAGGGTTGACAGTTTGGTTCCAGCACCTGTGGTTTGGGTGGCCGTGTCTCCGCAGTGACAGCTTGGAATTGGTCCGCTGGGTCTTCTGGTTCTGCCTTCGGGTTGTGTTTTTCCTCTTATGGTGCCGTTGGTCACTTTTCATGGGCTTTCCCATTGGGCTCTTATGTTTTGGCTGGTGTCTCTGATTGGGCTTTGTCCCACTGGGCCTGTGGGCTTGTTATGGGTTTTACCTTACCCTTTCCAAAAGGTTTTACTGTCCTTTTTCTTTTCTTTTAATAAAGGGGCTTGACCCCAAACCTTTCTGCACTATGATTTCTTGTGTTAGTCAATGGCTGGATTCCCAGGAATTCATAGTTACATTGAACATGATGTACAAGGTGGGAACGATGGTGGAAATGAGAAATGAAAAGAAATTTTGATTGGTGTAAAAGATATCGTGTTCATACCAAATCAGTTATCAAAAATATGAACAATAACATATATATTAACCAACTCCCAAACTCATCAAAGATGAGAAAGGCGGTGAATGATAAGACCTCCATTAGTGGAGACCATGGTAAAAATAAAGCTCAATTTTTATCATACGTGAAATGTGGAAGGAGACAACTAGGAAAATGTCTCAATGGAACAAATAAAATTCATTATGTGTGGGAAATAAGGACATATAGTAATGAATTGTCGAGAAAAAATGAAGAGTACTCTGGAATAAATAACAATGATTTCAATAATACATTTATAGTAATTTTCCGTAAATGTATGGGACCTTGGCATTACCCTAGTGAATTCCCTATTCAATAAGATAACCTATTAGTCATTGAAGAACCTATTTATAAATAAATGGATGGATAAATGTTTAGAATTATAAGTGTCCTTTGTTGATGGGATTACTGAGGAAGAATTTTCTCTTGTATGAGTATCCAAGTAGTTTTTTATATGAAAATGATATTTTAGGAAGAATTATATTTTCTATTTTTGATTTAGTTTTAAATAACCATTTGGGTTTATATGATCCTTGAATTTGAGGCAATTACATTTTACTAAATTTTTGGATGCAAATGTGAGGTATGAGATAACATTTGTGTTGAAAAATTTTGATGGTAATTTTGAGGAATTTATCTCATTTTGGTAATTTTATAAAATATAATTTTTGAAAAAGGACAATACGCAGACCGTGTCACATCCTGTCACCCTAAAAAAGCTGCAGGAATCGAACCCACAACCATAGTGCGATTGAGATTTATCGCCTACCACTACACTATGTGAAGTCACTGGTTAGTGTGACAAATTAATTTTAATTACATTGTTTTAATGACCAATAATACATTGATTTGGGATCTTATTTATTATCAAATGGATATCCTTATTATAGGAAAATTATTTGGTGATGATGTGATAAATGTTATTTTGGAATACGTTCGCTCTATTCGGAACACTATATGCCTAAGGAAAATAAAATACTATGAAATTTAATTTGAGGAGTAATGGAGGATTTTTATCTATGATTTTTTGTGTATTTATAGCAATTTGGGTAATTAATGGAATTGGTTAACCTATCATAGAGAATATTTGATTAAGTTAATTACTTTTAAGTATGTGACATTAAGGTTAGTCGATGTTATTTGGAGATACAATTTTACAAGGAAGACTACATAATCAAATTCTTCTATGTTTTCTGTTTCAATGATAAATTGGATTATATTGAAGGATTTTAAGTACAATTGTTAATTTAATTGTATTCATTAAACTTTGTGTATTGTTGGTTTAATTTTAGAAATTTATATTTTTATTTATTTCTCTAAATAATTATCATTTTTGGGGATCATCTGATCTTGTAATAACCATTTTGGTTTTCGTTAATCTGTAAAGTCAAGGAAAATATATAGTTTTTCCTTTTTGGGTCATGCGATTCTATATAAGTTGATTCTAGGGCTTCATGTGTGACCAAGTAATCTTGAATAGTCATCTTTTGAAAAAAAAGATGAGTTAGTGGTAAAATTTGTTTAAGGATGAAACACTACTTAAAAAGTAAGTTTATCTCTTTATATTCATAGTCAATCTCAAAAATAAATTCCTCAACTTTATATAATGGATCTTAAAACAACGTTATCTATTTACTTTTCATACTGGGAAAGTAATGGTGTTTATCCCATTAAATGTTTTTGGTTTTTTTGTTGTTAACATTATCATAATCATGTTTTCTATCACTCTTCATCAGAACATGACACATATTTTATCTTCCATATCCATGATTTTCTACATGGAATCTTAGTATGGGTCATCTTGGGTGACCTTTGTACTTCTATTTGTTTCATTAAAAGTGATAGTTTTATGGACTCTTTTTTGATGTGGGACTTTCAAGGAAGTTCCAAAGCCCAATTTCAAAATTGAGAGGACTCAATTTTTACAAGGTGGGAATAATGCAACACCCAAGGATTTCATAGTAAGTTATTTTCATCAAAGTAATTCAAAAGCTTGTGCTACACGCAACACTGAGTTTGAGCAGACCACGACTTACCAAACTAGTAGCTCAGAAAGTTATTATGAATATTATTAACTGAATTTTAATTTTCTATACTCCATATAATTTTATAATCCATATTATTTGTTTCTTAGACAAAATATAATAACAAATACAATTTTATTAGATAAGAGAAGTATTTTTCAAAAAACGAAAATTTTCCACCTTTTAATAGAAAACCTTTTTTATATCCAATAATTGACACACACATATATATATATATCTAATATAATGAAAATAAATTCTTAATTATAATAGGAACATAAAAATTTATTTTGGATTAATTTTGGGTACTTTTCTAATAACATTCAAATTTTGAGGAATACTGAAAAATACTAAATTTTAATCGAAAACAACTTTTTAAATGGAAATAATTCATATTGTTAAATTATGCATTTTATTTGTTTGAAATTATAATTAGATTATATTTTTATAATATAATACAATATAGGTAATTATATTTAATTTCATTTTTAAATTTGACATAAACGCATGTCAATATTTTAAAAGTTTTTTCTTATTAAAAGACGCGGATTTCAGTTTTTAAAATGGGAATTAATTTCAAATTAATTAATGAAACTTCTATGTTTTAAATTTTATAAAATAGAATTTATTTTCAAATTTTAAATATCAAAATTATCTTATGGTAAAATTTTTGTATTTTTCAGAAAACATACAATTTTTTATAAATAGTGAAAGACATGACGTTATAGTTTTAAACCGACATTTAATTAAAATAGTTATTTTTTAAAATTTATTTTAAGTAAAAATAGATATATAATACCTATATAAGTTAAATTTAATTCATTGGAGTCATTTTATAATAAAATTAGATGTATAAAATTTTATTGAACTTTTTACTGTATTTACGCATCTTCTAAGAGAATTTGAAAATTTGCTGTCATGACCCATCCTCAGGGCCCATGTCATGACTACCACAATCCCGCCTTCCATAGGATAGGGGTTGGAGACTATCACCAAAGGAATATCCAGGATAAAAGGGAATGCATTTACTTTTGACATGTAATACACACACAGTCTGAACAGAAGCAGTAGAGGCAACAAGTACTAAAATAGAAAAGTAAGGTGTGCTGAATGTAAGTGGGCCAGTATACAAACCAAACTGAATGACACGTATAAGTACAATTAAAAATGGAAAAGAGCTCCTGGATCGTCCACCAGGAAATCCTACCTAAGGGTAGGTACATAACTCGAACAACTCATCCCTACGGTATGTCCCGTCTAGTCCAGCTCCGAGCAGCCTCTATCCGCCACCCTCTTCCTTGATCACTGTTGTCCATTGTCTGCATAGAACAAAATAAGGTGTGGGTGAATCCCATTCAGGTGTGAGTATAACAATACTCAGTAGGGGACCCCGATACCCCCGAAGGTCTCCCAGAATCCACAAAGGATAAACCACAGTAGAAAGATACAATCACGAAGTATCAACCAACCCTACTTAGGTATATTCCCATACATATACCTATGTTATCAGTCATAGTTCGACTCTAAATATTGAGCCTAAACACAACCCAGTACACAAAGGAAGTAATGTCAATCACAAGGATGATAATGGTTGAAAGAAATGACTCAGATCACATAGGTATACATCTTTCTTGGAGTGATAGAGATGATAAGATGTTGTCACTGATTCATCTAAGATGTCGGACCCACACAAGACACAAGACTAGCTAAGCTGTCAGACCCACACATGATACATGACCAGCTACTCAGTCAGACCCACACAGGATATAGGAATAGATGTTAGAACTATCAAACCCACATAGTATTACTGTACAATAGTCATTGCTGTCGAACCCACAGAGGATTCTGGTTCATTAATAATCGATGTCGAACCCACGTAAGATTCCTGTACAGAAGTTGTCGCAGCCAGCTCTAGGGCTCCTGCACACAACACACTCTATTCTAGGAGGGTCCTCTCCTTGATTCAAGTGTTGATATATCAACTATCAAAAAGTCTCTATTTGATGTATCTCTTAGTTCCACCTCATCAAGAGGAACTCAACGTGACATATGGCGCATCAATCGGACACCCGGTCTGAGAGTTATTTGTATTTCTGTTCTAGGGGCCTGGTTGGATTTATGCTCGATCCAAACCAAACCATTTTACAAATTTGTACAAATATCAATTATATTATCTAATAATTACCGATTTGTCTCAAGGGTCATAGAGCCGAAGACGACGCGTAGTTTGGACGCACGGTCTTGAAGATATTCGCATTTAAGCGAAGTCGGGCCAGGCCTGTCAAGCCATGTGGGCTGTGGCGAGTCAGTCCGACCCAGATGGGGGTTCGGACCGGCCAGTCCTGGATTGGCAGGTCCATCTTGGTTGGGGGTTCGGGCCGGCCTGGTGGGGCTTGGCCCACCAGCGGACCCGACCCGTGTTGCGGGCCGGTCCGGTTTGCCCGGCGCTGCCTCCTTGCTGATTGGGTGGCTGTAGCGGGCCGGTTATGCCTGGTGCACACGGCCTGTGAAGTGGGCCGCGGTTTTTTCTACATGGCGCCTATGGGCGCCACGGTTTTCCAGCCCGACCGGCAGGCGGCTGGTCGGTTCGTCCAGCAGAGCACCCCGCGGAAGCAGAATGCGGTCTTCTCTGCGCGGTGCCTGCGGGGGCAGCGGTTTTCCAGCCCGGTCGGCCAGCTTCCGGATGGGTTTTCTTTGGGAGAGGGGCCCGTGGATGCGGGCCATGGTCTCCCTCCACGCGGTGTCTTTGTGTGCTGCAGTTCCTCCTCACGGTCCAGGCGTGTCGGCCGGCCGGTTGTCCTGCTGTCCGGGCGGGGCGAGCGGCCACCGCTCTCCCTCCATGTTGTCGGCACGCGACCGCCGCTTCTGCTGTCATCTCTGGTCATCGACGCCGCCTCATGGTTCTTCTCCGGCATAGTGCAACACCACCACAAACTTTCTAATTCTCCTCCAATGTCAATCAACAAGAACCAATGGTGGGGCGTCAGGCCATGTTGGATCAGCCCGTACCCTCCGCATTAGGCGATAACAATTGGCCAAAGATGAACTAAGGCATCCATCGTAGAACGAGGGTATAATTTTATTCAATTAGAAAATAATCAAATCCCCCTACCTCGATTCTAAGTACGTTGTCGAAGTCACATAAATGATTTCAAAGATGTCGTCGAACGTTGTGCCCGTCACACACTGCCGATTCCGGGCTCAAGCATCGTCCTCATTCTTCGTCGGTGATGGTGCGTTCTTAGTTGGAGAGTAAAGGCTCTTTCAAGGTTCCACCCAAAAGCTCCACATAAGGATTATTACAACCCCATAAGAATAATAGACTTGTCTATTATTTAGTTGTTGGAAAAATAATTCAAAAGAATTCAAATAGATTAATTAAGAGAGGCATTAATTAATATTTTGGTGTTGGCACCATAATGATGGAAAGTGCAAGGTGAAGGGTTTAACCAACATAAATAGGGGGTTCCAAAGTTTTCAAGCCAGTGTGGGACCAACCTAGTAATATCATCCAAAGGAAGGTTATGTGCGGATGGGCCCCACCACTAACCTCCCTTTAGACGTTTTAACCACCATGTAATAAAAATATGTTACACATATTTTTATTTAACTTATTAAAAAAACCCCAAAATTAACTTCTGCTCTCGATAAAACGCAAATGTGGTAAAGGTATCCTAAGTGAATATCGGTGCCACGATTTTTTCTGTGTCATTAGATTTCAATTATGAGCACTGGTTGAAAATATATAAAATCCCGCACGTATGTTTACTGAACGTACCTGAACAAAACTTTAGAAATTGATTCTGGGCACACCGGGCCTCGGAAAGAAGCACCGTCATGAACTGCAGACTCATAAAATTCCCATGTATTTATGAAAAAAATTTGCACAAAATTTTCATGTCATTACATTCTCCCCACCTCAGGGCATTACATCCCTATAATCTACAACACAATCTAAGGGATCAAATGGGGGTGCTGAGCCTGCATCTGAGCCTTCCTCTCCCATGTGCTCTCTTGGAGGTTCCCATGCTGCCAGTGAATGCACACTAGAGGAATCGACCATCCACGCAGGACGTGCTCTTATTGAAGCTCAATCTCCCCTAGAACCTCCGTGAATGTTACCCCATCATCAATGTCAAGCTCCCCGTGGTCGATGATGTGGGACGAGTCGTGCCCGTTTCTCATCAGTAGAGATACGTAGAATACATCGTGCACCTGGTGCAATTGAGGTGGAAGGGCCAGGCGGTAAGCCACCTTGCCTACTCTGCTTTGGACCTAAAAAGGTCCGATGAATCACAGAGATAACTTCCCGCCTCAGACAAATCTCCATAGACCTCATCGAGGTGAGACCCGTAGGAAGACGTGGTCACCATCCAAGAACCCCAGTGGTCTCTGTCTCCTATCAGCATAAGACTTCTGTCTGCTCTGTGCAGTCTTCATCTACTCTTGGATGATCTGGACCTTCTCTGCCATAGCCTATACCATCTCTCGTCCCACCAGTGCTGAATCCCTAAGGTCAGTCCAACATAGTGGTGATCTACAAAGTTGGTCGTACAGTGCCTTGTAAGGTGCCATCCCGACGGTGGAATGGTAGCTGTTGTTGTACAGAAATTCCTCCATGGGTAAGTGATCCTCCCAACTATGACCAAAGTCAAGGACACATGCATGGAGCATGTCCTCGAGATTCTGAATGGTCCTCTTAGTTTGTCCATCTGTCTGAGGATGGAAGGCAGTGCTCAAGCGAAGTTGCGTCCCAAAATTCTCCTTCAACCCCTTCCATACACGGGTAGTGAAGCGAGCATCCTGATTAGAGACGATCGTCAATGGAACACCATGAAGTCGTACGATCTCATGTACGTAAAGGCATCCCAATCTCTCTAATGATCCCTGCTCCCTGATTGGAAGGAAGTGGGCTGACTTGATGAGTTAGTCGACAATCAACCAGATAGAGTCGTGTCCTCTAGATGTACATGGATGTCTCGTCACGAAATCCTTGGATATCCCATCCCACTTCCACACTAGGACCCTTAAGGGCTGAATCAAGACAGCTGGAACCTGGTACTCTGCCTTCACTTGCTGACAAGTGAGGCATCGCGAGACAAACCCTGCTACCGCCTTCTTCATACACGACCACCAGTACTGTCATCTGAGGTCCTGATACATCTCCACCACTCCTGGATGTACCACTAGAGGGAAAGTGTGGAACTCCCTCAACACCTCCACCTATAGTGAAACTGGTACCATGGTACGTCCTCTGAAGAGGATGACGTGCTCCCCACCTTCAGTATACCCATTAGGTGCCTTCCCTGAGGATAACTGAGCACGTCGCATCTCACAGTCAATGTCCCCATGCTGTGCTTCTCTAACTCGCTGGAGAAGTGGAGGAGTGACTGTGAGAGACTGTAGATAGGCTTCTCCAACTCTATCCACAAATGATATCTGTAATGCGGCCAGCTGCTTTTTCACCTCTCCCAGCACCTGAATTCTTGATCTCTTACTGAGATAATCTGCTAAAATGTTCCCCTTCCCAGGAGTATAGAATATCTCAGAGTCCTAGTCTTGGAAGAACTCGAGCCATTTCCGTTGTCTCAGGTTCAGGTCCTTCTGCGAGAAGATTTACCTAATACTCTGTTGATCATAGTATACTATAAAATTCTCTCCCATCAGATAGTGCTGCCACATTTTCTAGGCGAAGACCAATGCTACTAACTCTAGGTCATGGGTAGAATTGTTCTACTTGTGTTTTCTCAACCATTGTGAACCAAATGCGATCACTGCTCACTCCTGCATTAGGACACACCTGATTCTGGTCCATAATGCATCGCAGTAAACTATGTACCCTACGCCCTCCTCCGGTAGCCTCATGATTGGCTCACTGGTAAACCTCTGCCTCAGCTCCTGAAAACTGTGCATGCATCTATATGACCACACGAAGGGTTTCCCCTTCTTCATTAATGTTGAAAGTGGTGTTGCAACTCTGGAGAAGTCTAGAAAAAATCTTTGATAGAACCTATCCAGTCCCATAAAACTCTACAGCTCTGTCACACTCCTGGGTGGCTCCCAAGAATGTACTTCCTCTATCTTCACTGGATCCAATGCAACTCCATCCTCCAAGATGAAGTTCCCTAAGAAGTGAACATCTAGAATCCATAACTGGATATTCGAGTGATTACCATAAAGCTCGTGCTCTCGTAGTGTGCCCAGTACTACCTGAAAATTGTAGGAATGCTCCTCCTCAGTAGTCGAGTAAATCAGTATGTCGTCGATGAAGACAACGAAAAAGCGATTGAGGTAAGGCTGGAATATCATGTTCATGATAATCATGAACACTGCTGGAGCGTTGGTTATGCCGAAGGGAATAACCAATAACTTTTAGTGGCCATACCGACACCTAAAGGCATTATTCTTCACATCCTGGTCTTGAACACTGAGCTGGTGATATCCTGACCTGATGTCTATCTTCGAGAACTATCGTGCTCCCTTGAGCTGATCAAAGAGTTCGTCAATCCTCGGGAGTGGGTACTATTTTTTAATGGTCACCTGATTCAGGTGAGGGTAGTCGATACATAGTCACATGCTCCCATTCACCTTCTTGGAAAACGATATCGGATATGCCCAGGGTGAAAAAATGGGTCAGATAAATCTGTTCTCATGCAAGTCCTCTAGCTGTACCCGCAACTCACAAAGATCAGTGGGAGCCATCGAATATGCTGGAGTAGATATCAGTGCTGTCCCGGGGTACAGGTCAATGTAAAAGCCTACATATCTGCGAGGAGGTAGTCCTAGAATGTCGTCAGGAAAAACATCTGCATACTGATCCACCACAACAAGAAAACATGGACTCCGCACATCTACCACTTCGAGGATGAGACTATCCAACTGATGTGTGATCGGTTTCCCCTCCTCTGCGTAAGTCCATCCTGTGCTTCTAAGGCTCCCCTCTCACTGGTGAAGGTGAACATAGTCACATCCGTGTGGATACACCGCACATTACGCCTAATACAATCAATCTGAGCCTGAATTATGGATAACCAGTCCATACACAATGTGAAGTATTAAGGGATCAACACCACTACAATAAGATTATAGCCAAAGATCTCACCTCCTATAGTAACCTCACACTGTCAGCACTAGTGAGTAATCATAGAGTTTTCACCCGTAGGAGTCTATAGCCGTAAAGATCGAGCCAAGGACATTGTAGGAATCTCCATGCTCTGAAAAAGGGTAGTGGAAATAAAAGAATGACTCGCACCTATGTCTATAAGTACTGCAGCAAGGGTGTAGTAGACAAAGGTAGTACCTCAAATCATCTCAGGTGCACCGTGGTCGTAGGCCTCGACTGCCTGGAGCTGTTCCCACCTCTGTCTGCCAGCTCCCTGTGGCCGGGGTGGACCTACTAGTGGTGGTGGTGGTAGAGCATCAAAGTGTCTTCCACCACCCGCTGCTCGACCATCTCCTCTGCCCCATCCGCCTGCTCCTAGAGGACCACCATGGTTGAACCTCTGCCTCAGCCTGGAAGGTCCCTCTACTGTCTGCTGCTCATCTGCATGGCGGGTCGGGCAGTCACGAGCCTTGTGGCCCTGCCCGCCGCTTGCATAGCACTGTCCATTACTTGTATAGATGGGTCTGTCTTGAGTTACCCACACAACCCAACCTGTATCCTACGGTCACCCACCTGATGGCCTGGTCGGCTTGGACCTCTGTGTCATCTTTCTACTGCCTGCTATAGAAGACTCCGCTATATGTTGCCCTGTGGTGGGTCTCCCTACTGGTGACTACTCAGCACGAAAACACTCCACTAGAAGGGCTCTCTCCATCACCCGAAACTACATCGGGATGCTGAGGGGAATCATCGAAGACCTGATCTCATGCCTGATTCTCTTCTCGAAGGTCCGGGCCCTAAAAAACTGGTCTCGTACCACATCCTTGGAGTAGCGCAAGAGGTCGTTGAACCTCGATGAGAACTGAGCTACTTTCATGCTTCCCTACTATAGATGAAGTAACTCATGAATCCGCACCGCACAAAGGGTGGCTTGAACAAACTCTGAAAAAAAGAGACTCTCGAAGTCTTTCCAGAGTAATGATGCCTCATCATGCACCTAGAGCATCTCGAGCCCCCATCTTCCTACTGCTACATGGAGGAGACTCACCTCAAGGATCACCATGAGGTCAGCTGGTGTCCCTACCAATCTGAAAACTCTCACGTTAGCCTCAAGCCATTCCTCAGCTTCTTGTGCGACTGTCTCACCTCAGAACCTGGGCGGCCTCGGGCATTGGAACCCATGCAAAGTACTCATGAGCCATGAACTCTATAATGCTAGAGCTGGTGGTATCGGTGGCCCAACACGTAGTGGTACCAATTGTACCTCTGCTGTGATGGTGCCCTGTACTGAGGCCTCATCGCTCTGTGGGATACCATCTCGTAAGAAACTTGAAACCCTAGCTAGCTGCCTTCGAGGGGCCATCATAAAAAGAAATAGGTGCGCATTGGTTAAAATAGTATACCTGGTGAGCTGACACAATGTAATCACAAAGAAAAATTTTTCAAAGGAAACAAACACTCAATTAGTGTTTTCGTGCACTGAGTCGGAGATCAGAAGTCAGAGTCCTAGTGTATGGATACGTCAGTTGTCGTACCAACACCAGTTTCCCTAAACTGATAACCATACCCAAAACACATAGAACTATTGATGTTAAAAGAATTAGAGTCCAAGTAATGAGGTAGAACTGACTCCTCTAATACCAATTTGTCACAACCCGTCCTTGGGGCCCGTGCCGTGACTACCCAAACCACACCTTCAATAGGCTAGGGGATGGAAACTAGCACCAAAGGTGAATCCCTGAAAAAAGGGAAGGTATTTCATTTTAACCTGTCACACACAGAGTCCAAACACAAGCAGTAGAGGAAACATGTACTAAAATAGAAAACTAAGGTGTGCTGAATGTAAGTGGGACAGTATATAAACCCAACTAAACAACACGTACAAGTATAAGTAAAAAGGGAAAACATCTCCTGGATCGTCCTCAGGGTAATCCTACCTGATGGTTAGGTACAGAACTCGAACAAATCATCCTTGCGGTATGTACCGTCTAGTCTAACTCTGAGTAGCCTCCGTCCATCACCCTCAACCTCGATCACTACTATCCATCGTCTGCACAGAACAAAAAAAGTTGTGGGCGAAGATCGTGCAGGGGTGAGTATAACAATACTCAGTAGGGGACCCCGAGACCCCCTAAGGTTTCCTGAAATCCACAAAGGATAAACCAAAATAGAAAGATACAATCATGAAGTATCATGAAACCCTAATTATGTATATTCCCATACATATACCTAAGTTACCAGTCACAGTCCGACTCTAACTCTCGAGCCCAAACACAACCCAATCTACAAAGGAAGTAAAGTCAATCACCACAATGATAATGGTTAAAAGACATGACTCAACTCACACAGTTATACATATTTCGTAGTGCGATAGAGATGATCAGATGTGGTCACTAATTCATCTAAGCTGTCGGACCCACACAGAATACAGGACCAACTAAGCTGTCGGACCCACACATGATACCGGACCAGCTACTCTGTCAGACCCACAGAGGATGCAGGAACAGAAGTCAGAACTATCGAACCCACCTAGGATTCTGGTATAGTAGTCATCGCTGTAAAACCCACAGAGGATTCCGGTTCAGTAATCATCCCAATCAAACCCACGTAGGATTCCGATATAGTAGTCGTCATAACCAGCTCTAGGGTTCCCGAACACAACACACTCGATTCTGGGAGGGTCAGCTCATTGAGTCAAGTGTCAATACATCAAATATCATGAAGTCTTGAGTTGATGTATCATGTAGTCCTTCCTAAACAAAAGGAACCCAACACGATAGACGACACGTCAATCGGACGCCCGGTCTGAGAGTTATTGGCATTTCCGTTCCAGAGGCCCAGTTCGATTTACACTCGATCCAAACCCGGCCATTCTCCAAATTTGTCCAAATCTCACTTAGAGTATCACAAAAGGAAAGATTCGTCGTAGGGGTCCTAGATCCACAGACTACGCGTCGTTCGGATGAGCGGTGTTGATGATATTCACATTCAATCGAAGTCGGGCCTGGCCCGTCAAGTCCAGTGGGCTCTGGCGGGGTGGCCCGACCAGGCTCAGTGGGTCCGACCCGGCTGGGGGGTCAGCCGGGCCTGGCTCGGCAGGTCCGACCTGGATGAGGGGTCGGCCAAGCCCGGGGGGGGGGGGGGGGGGGCGTGGCCGATTTGCGGACCTGGCCCGCACTGCGATCCAGTCTGGTTCGCCCGACGGAGCCATGCGGTGCCGCCTCCTTGCTGCCAGACCGGCCGTAGCTGGCCGGTTCAGCCTGGCACACACAGCCCACACAGCAGGCCACTGTTTGTACGATGTGGTGCATGTGGGTGCCACAGTTTTCTAGCCCAGCCAGCAGGCGGCGGGCCGGGTCGCCCAACAGAGCGGCCCGTGGAAGCGGGCCGCGGTCTTCTCCGCATGGTGCCTGTGGGCGCCGCTGATTTCCAGCCCGTCCGGCAGGTGGCTGACCTCTTATTCTCCGACCGAGTGGACCTTGGATGCGGGTCGCGGTCTCCATCCACACGGCGCCTTCGTGCACAGTGGTTCCTACTCATGGACCGGCCGGTTCGGCCGGCTGGTTGTCCTGCAGTCCAGATGGCCCGAGCAGCCACCAGTCTCCCTCTATGTGGCCACCGCTGTCGCCCCCTCCTCCAGTCATCAACGCCTCCTCTGGTTTTCGACACCGCCTCGTGGTTCTTCTCCGTCACGGTGCGACGACACCACGCCCTTTCGACTTCACCTCCAACGTCAAACAAAAAGAACAAACGGAGGGGCGTCCGGCCGTGTTGGTTCAACCCGCACCTTCCGCATTAAGCCATAATAATTGGCCAATGATGAACCAAAACATCCATCGAAGAACAAGGGTATAATTTTATTCATTTTGAAAATAATCAAATACCCATACCTCGATTCTAAGTACGTTGGCGAAGGTGCAGAAAAGAATTCCAAAACGTCGGCGAACGTTGTGCCGGTCACATTCTACCAATTCTGGGATCAAGCATCGTCTTCGTTCTTCGTCGGTGACGGTGAGTTCTTCGTTGGAGAGGAAAGGCTCTCTCAAGGTTCCACCCAAAATCTCCACACAAGGATTATGACAACCCAAGAAAAATAGTAGACTTTTATATTATTTAGTTGTTGGAAAAATAATTCAAAAGAATTCAAATAGATTAATTAAGTGAGGCATTAATTAATCTTTAGGTGTTGGAACCATAATGAGGGAAGGTGGAAGGTGAAGTGTTTAACCCACATAAATAGGGGGTTCTAATGGTTTCAAGGCTTTGTGGGCCCCACCTTGTAATATAATCACAAGGTAGGTTATGTACGAGTCGGCCCCACCACTAACATCCCTTTGGAGGTTTTAACCACCATGTAATAAAAATATGTTGCACATATTTTTGTTTATCTTATTAGAAGACCCCCAAAATGAACTTCCACTCTTGATAAAACGCAACTGTGTTATAGGTCTCCTTAGGCGAATACCAGCACTGCGAGTTCTTCGGTGTCCTTAGATTTCAATTCTGAGCACCGGTTCAAAAGATATAAAATCCCGTATGTAAGTTTTCTAATGGTACCCAAACAAAACGTCAAAAATTGATTCTGGGCACATCGGGCCTTGTAATCAGGCACCGTCAGAAACTACAGACTCATAAAATTCCCATGTATTTAAGAAAAGACTTTCCATAGAATTTCTGACTCTTTACATTTGCATGAAACATTATTTTACAGCTTTTGTGAATTTATTTTAAAAAATCTAAGAGACATGGTTAATTTGAGTAAGTAAAATGTGGTTTCATAAAATGAAAATAATTTTTGTTGAATAGTTACTTTTGACTTTTATTTAACATAGTTAATAGTAAATACAGTAATTAAAGGTAAAATTGATATTATAATTACTCTAACACATGTCCTAATTCTATTGATAAATGTAATTTGACCAAAAACAACCTTAGGAATAAAATATAATTCTTTTAGGTCCATATAGCTTAGATTAGGACATTTAATATTATTTTATATAAAGTAGAGTTAAACGTGTTAAATTTAAAGTTTATTAAATACTAAATTTTTAATATAGGGTTATAAATAACATAAATTGAATATAAATATTCAATAGAAAGATAAAAAGATTTCATAAATAATGGTAATTTAATTATAATTTTAAGACTTTAAATAATTAAATTTATTTTTGACACAATGATGATGTAGTAATTACCTTCATAAAGAAATATTAAAATAAGTTATATTATAAATATTAAAATAAATAGAATTTAAAACGATTGACGATATCCAAAAATTTTCTTGGTTAATATGAAATGTTAGGGTTTACATGATAAATTTTTTTCTAAGTGATAACATAGTTATGAATTTCACAAAAACAAAATACAAAATAGCATCAAAATTGACATAAATTAGTTTTTCAATGAAATAATATATTATTGGTTGATTTAATATTCCTAAAAATCAATGGTTCACCCAAGATGCTTAAATAATATTATATATGTCATTAAAGAATGAATTTATATTCTTTCGTAATTTAGATTATGTTTATTAACCATATAGTGTAAGAATAAAAGAAGACATGATAAACATTAAACTATTTAATTAAGAGTTAAATGTAAAAGATAACATTAAATTGGTATCCTAAAATAGTCTAAAATCTATTGGTTGAGAGGTTTCCGATCCATACACACCTTATCTTTGAAATAAATCATTTTTAGCCATTAAAAAACGAAAATAATTTTATTATATTATAATATTTCATGCTTTTCCTAAAGTGACCCTCACCCCTCTTATGAAAGGGAAATTCCCCTTCTCTCAAAATCACACCTCCAAATCCATTTGCCTCATCCAAACCCTGACCAAATATCATCCCAACTTCTCTCACATCAAACTAGAGTCCTTAAATTTATAAAAAATCCAACCTAAGGAGCCCATTTTATCAACTCAAAAGGAAACACCCGTGGAAGAGGTAATAATTTCACCACCATCTTTCAATTTTTTCTTTCTTCCACATCCTATTTACTTGTTGATTGTATACCATAATAGTAAATATAGTTCCTTCTAAACATTGTGATGTTATTATAAATATTTTACATCCATATTTTTTATTCAATCCATCATATATATTACAAGGTCCCCATATGTGGGTACGTACGGTTTACCGTCTCCACGTTGTGGTGTACTTTGTTATTCAAAAACTTCATTATTTGGATGGGTATAATAATGAGTATAAATTATTTAAATAATAAATATAAAATGTTAATTCTTATTTATATATAATATACCATCCAATTACATAGAATTTCACTATCAATATAATGATATTATGGCTTGTGCGTACGTACAGTTTACCGTCTCCACGAACGCGATGAGATTCATTCCCCATCATAATCATTGAAGAATAATATTCATTTTATGATTAAAAATAATTTTTACTATCTTAACATCATTCTTGATATGAATAAACTACAGCCTATAAATAACAAACATGACTTATGTAACAAAACATATAAAACTAAACGAATCAACTAACAACCAAAACAATGATACTATTGAAATATCATTAACAAAGCAATATTAGAAGATCATATATGATATAATATTTATGTATTTGGTTATTTTATAAATTAATAATAATTATTTCACCATTATACATGATGTTAACATTCCATATAATAAGGAAAAATACACGGTAAGGGGTTTTCATCTCACTTCTTATTCCCGTGAGATTCATTCTATATTGCCACTATTTCCTTTTGTGTGGTGTATGTACTGACCATGATTGTATTAATTGTGTAATATAATTTAATTTATGGGTATTTAAATCTTAATTGTATGATATTTATTTCATGGGGTTTATTTTATGTAAGTTACCAATTCGGTAAGGGAATTTCAAATTTAAATTTCCACTCATTAGGCTTTACACATACTTCATTAATTATTTTAATTCATGATTATGTGTGGAATCACTATTTATTTTTAAATTAGTAATCTACTCTACCCATTGTGTATATATTCTTTTGATACACATAATCACTCCATTAATAAATTCACATTCCATTGATATGATCTTTTTAAGAGTAATCATACCTCAATTTCGATTCACTGAGTTAAGCATCGAAGTCACTGGTTTTGTTTTTACAAGAATATGTGTGAATGCAACCTGATTGATTTACACTGAATATCCAATTATATTGAGTGTATTTATATTTTTTAGACATAATTATTTCCTTGATTTATCCTTAGTCTATGGACACAATCTTTATAAGGTATTCATCTAAATTTACATTCCTTTGAGGCCTCTTTGTCGTTAAGCACCAATTCACTTTTATATGGTGTATATATTTTCCTTTGACATATTATATCATGAATCCCTTTATTCTCATGACATTATTAATTTTTTTATGTAATTCCTTAATTAAATTTATTTAAGCGTCTCTTATTTGGTTAATAACTCTTTATCTAAAATATTTTTTTAAATGTTTTAAATATTTATTCTTCAAAATATTTCTCATTAATGTCCACGTTTAAATTTTTTTTAAGTATTTATATATATGGACATTATTTTTTTGGAATCATAATTAATTTTAAGAGATTAAACATGGTATGGGACACTTTGATTCAAAAATATCTTTTTAACAACTTCTTTGATAAATAGTGAGACATTTAACTGTTTTCAGGAAAAAGGGTATATTTCCCTCAAATAGTTTTCATGAATATTTTCACCTATATAACTATACTAAAGTGTTTTTTATTCTTTATTAACATTGATTTATTTTAATATAATCACCTATATTGTATTTAATGAGTTATGTTTGACTGTGGATGTGCTATTTTTATGCCATTCATGGTTTGTGGTTAAAATATTGACATTTCGTATGCTAATTTTAATATGAATGTTTAGATTATGTGTAACATCCCAAGTAAATTAATAATAGGATATTTTCTTATTTATTAAAATTTGTGAATTAAATATTAATTTTATATTAAATGTGCTACTATGTTAAATAGCGTACACGATACGCAACAACGAGTTTCTTTGAAATCTTTTGTTGCACACTAATAATATAATTTTATTATTTTAAATGGTAGTTAACTCATAGCCTTTGTATTTGAGGTAATGAAAAAAACTCACTACAATATGATTATACTTGTTTTTTAAATTCATTTACTTTTATCCAATTAAAGATAGAGTCTTTAAATATGAATGAATCTAATTTAAAGCATAATTTATAGTAAAAGGTCGATTTACCACCTTTTAATGGAGAACCCTAATTAAATCTAGCATTGGTCACTTTAATAACTTATATTCGACCAATTAAAACCCTTATTTATAATGGGGACATCAAAATTTACTTTGTGTAGTTTTTTGGAATTTTTCCAATAAAGCTCATTTTTTAATGAATAGTTAAAAATATGATATTTTAATTCAAAAATACATTTTAATCTAATTTATTTATTTGGATAGATTATCTTTTTAATTTGTTTTAAATTTTAAATAGAATATATTTTTACCATTTAATCCAATGTTGGTCATTAGAATAATTTCACATTCAAATTGGACATAAATAAGTGTCAATCTTTTGATAGTTATTGTTGCTTAAAAACACGCTATTTGTTTTAACAACATGAATTAATTTTAAAATAATTAATTCAACTTATATGTTTAGAATTTAGTAAAATAGAAATCATTTTTGAATTCGGAATATTGAATATTTCTTAGGCTGAATTCTTGGTATTTTTCTGAAAAACATCAAATTTTTATGAATACTGAATCCACTTAGTAATAGTTAAAAAACTAACTTTTCATTTAAATTTAATTTTACCACTTATATGAATTGAATTTATAAAATCATACATATTTTTTTGTTATTAATATGTAAAATATGGTTCAATAAAATGAAAATAATTTTTGGTGAATAGTAACTGTTGACTATTATTTAAAGTGGTTAAAACTAAATAGGGTAATTCTAGGTAAAAAGAATATTATAATAATTCAAAATTACCTTAACACTTGTCTTAACATTATTTAATGAGTAATGGACAACCATGGTCATCTTTGGGTCTATTTTGGGACCCCATGGAGCTATTTATGAATGATAATGACACTTTAGATTAATTAATTTAAAGTAATGATAAAAATGACATTAACAAATATCTCTTTGTAAATTAATTTTTAGATGGAATTATATAATTTATATTTTCAACTATAAATATTAATTCTAAATATACAAAAATTTCCAACATCATGGTAGTTTTTTAATAATTTTTAGACATCGAATAAATTAAATTATTTATGACACAATAATGATACAGTGATTACCTCATTAATAAATCATTTAAATAAATAAAATTATAAATATTTAAAGAACATCTGAAACCTGTCCAATTCTTATTGGATGATTTTATTTCGACCATTATTCATCCAATCACCAAAACTAATGTTTTTTGGACCTTTAAAAATAGAATATCATTATATAATAAAATAATATTTTAACCCACTCCTAAAGAGCCCCTCCTCCCCCTTATAAAAGGAGACCATTTCTATCTAATTACCCACAACTATAAAGCCTTTTGGATCATCCAAAATCTGCCCAATTATTCTTCCCACATCCCTATCCTCCACTTATAAGCATTATCCTTTTTATAAGGCACTTCAATGTAGCATTTTGGTTCAAACCAAAGTGAGTTACCCAAATTAAAGGTAACAGTTTCTCTAAAATTATTTTGTTTTATTTTGTTTCATTATACTTCTCCAACCCCTAAACTCTTTTTATTACATTCTTTCAAAACAAAAAAGTATCCTAAATATACTATTATTTTTTTATGAGAAGTACTCAAACTACACATACACACACCTCCATCTACTGGGTGAAGAACATACTATTTCTATGGATGGAAAACTAACGCCTCATGAAATGACGATTGTTCGATTATCTCCTACCACCTCTCATGGTGGGAATTATGATGGAAATGTATTTATATATGATATATTTTATTCTTATTTTTTATTTATTATTTTTCATTTTTCTTTTATATCGTACCTTTATGGTTTCAATTATGGGTAAACATGATAATTTGATTTGAGGAAGTGCGGACTACCGTCCCCTCAAAGTGATATGACTCATTAACTCCATATGTGGGTCGTATAATTGATAGAGTTAATGATATTATGTATGATATTATTATGTAATTATAATATACCTATGTATCATTATGTTTTAATTCCATTAAAGTATAAAATAGAAATGAAAGTAGCGTTCATGCGTACGTACGACTTACTGTCGCCATGATCGGTGTGTTTCATTTCTTATCCCTAAAATGATACATACTATTATAAATACATAAATATACTGGATATATATGATATAAATGATATCTAAATCATGAATATCATTTTGGATATATTTAACTTTTGACCACATGGACAACTTTTAAATATAAGGTATTTATTTTTAACTCAAGTACCAAATATCGACAAAACGAACGTTATTAACATAAATGATCACATAATGTTTATAACACGATGATAAGTAATATAAAAGGAATAATTAATATGAAAAAGTTTCTTAAGAAATTAGAAATTAGCTTTAGTTTATAATTCAGGATATTAAAGAATGAACATGTCATGTCAGACACAAGGTAAGGGACTTTGTCCTAATTTCTTTTCATTGAGGCATATTTTGTTTTAATACTGGACTTTCTTTTATACATTTTATAATCACCCTTTAATTTTAAAAGGGATTTTTTTCTACGAAGAATTTTACTAAATGACAAAAATGATTGTTTCTTTTAACATAAGTGGTGACAACGACCTTTCTGCCACCGCGAGTATTATTTGTTCTTTGGCTTCCTTAAAAAGACGTAAATTTTTTTTTCAAGGAAAATAAATACAATATACTCTTTTATGTATTATGGTATTGAAAATGTTTTCTATAATTCATTTGTTATGTCAATATATTTAAGTGATATATGGTGGTTGAAATGTGGAAATTTTTTCTTAGCTTTATATTTGATTTATGTGTTATGATTTTATAATAGTACATGGTCATTTGACAGGTGGTTACGTGATAAACCACTTTATGGGTGGGGTCATGATAAACTAGGATAGGTGGTTATATTATAACCTCCATTGCATTGGGTTTGGAAGTCGGTTGTATGGCTATTTCATTTATTGATATGTGTGGAAGTCAACCATATGGTTATTCTATTTACGTGTGTTTATGTCCCAAGTTACCAATATATGTTACGTGTTCTCTATATGGGTTTTATGGTAATAATTTTGGTTACAAAAGGGTAAGTAGTGATCTATTATGTAGTGAATATTATTTACTACTTCATAAAGGTGAAATGTTTTACTAATGGTAAAGTATTCATGGTTTACTTTTTTGTATTAAAAAACTAGCAGTTTTCCTTATTTGTGTATCCCTTACTGAGCTTTTTATTCTCATCCCATTTTTTTGAAATGTTTTTAACATGAAATAATGTGGATAGGGTCAAGGATTGGATCAAGGAAAAGTCATGCTGTCTTAAACAAGGAACTATACATGACTCCGTTTTTCAAGAGTTCATGTTTTATGAAGAAAACTGGAAAATGATTAGAAGTGTCTACTTTTTAATCTTTTGAGATGTCATAGTTATCTTCTAATTATATAAAAATCTAAACCTAAAAATATCCTCAATGTGAATTATTGGTTAAATTCAATATTTTGTATTGTTTTAAGGTCGGGTCCTTATAGTTGGTATTAGAGGTCGGTTTAGATAACTTTAGGAGTTAGGGTATTGTTAAATAAATGCCTATAAATTAATTTATGGTAATTTTGAAATTATATATCATTTACATATTTCTATGTTGCTTCACCTATGATATTTCTATGTTCAGGATGGTTTTTTGTAGAGGAAAAAATGCTGATTTTCTGTGAAGGCATACAGAGGGAAATGACCTTCCAAATTTGTGTCCTGAGATGGTCAGAATCAGAATTGAATAGTTTTTTGCAGTGATGGATCATTTGACCCAGGTGATAAATGTTGGTTGTGTTCATTGATGACATTTTGGTTTATTCTAAAAGTAATTAGGATAGTGAAATTCTTTTAAGGTTCATCTTTCAAACCTTAAAAGAAAAGAATCTTTTTGGGAGATTCAGCAAGTGTGAGTTTTGGTTACAAAAAATTTATTTCCATGGTCACATTGTTTCATAAAATGGCATAAATGTTGATCTTGATAAAACAAAATTTGTTGATGAATTACCAAGACCCACAAATATAACTGAGATCCATAGTTTTCTAGGTTTGGTAGGTTATTACCGGATGTTTTTTGAAAATTTTTCAATGTTATCTAGTCCAATGACTATGTTATCTCAAAAAGGTGCTACATTCATTTGTACAAAATAATGTTATGAATGTTTTCATGAATTGAGTAGAATATTGGTGAATTCTCCAGTTTTTTCACTGCCTTCTAGAAATGGTGAGTTTGTTATTTACAGTGATGCTTCATTGAAAGGACTTGGATTTTCTTATAAAAAATGATCAGATAATTTCTTATGTTTCACGTCAGTTGAAACAACTTGAGTTAAATTACCCTACACATGATTTGGAATTAGCTGCTATTGTTTTTTATTTAAAAATTTGGAGGCATCATTTTTATGGAGTAAAATGTGAAATATATACTGACCACAAAATTTTAAAGAATATATTCACTCAGAATGAATTGAACATGAGACAGATGAGATGTCTATAAATATTGAATGATTATGATTGCACGATCCATTACCATCCGAGAAAAGAAAATAATCTAGCTGATGAATTGAGTTGAAAATGTAATGTCTCCTTAACCATGCTATGTTTGGAATGGGATCCTTTTGTTTTTTATTTGATGAACTTTGGAATAAAAATTATTGGTTCGAGAAATTATTCTGTTTTGTTTTAGGTGGCAGTGAAAACAACTCTATCAGATAGAATAAAGCAAGAACAGAAGGAAGACAATGAGTTATAGAAAAAGGTAGGGTTGGTTTAGAAGTGTAATTTTCCTGATTATAACGTTGATAATGATTGTATTCTGAGGTTTGGGAAGTGATTCTGTGTGCATTGTGATTCAATGTTGAAGAATGAGTTGTTTTGTGAAGCTCATATTTATATGTTTTCAGTTCATCTTGGTAGTACTTTGAGGTACATAAATTTTCAATAGTATTACTGGTGGGATGTAATGAAAAGAGATATTGCTGATTTTACTATGAAGTGTTTGAATTTTTAGTAGGTTAATATAGAGCAGAAATTACCACAAGGGATGCATCAGCCTTTATCGGTGCCTAATTGGAAATGTGAAAATATATATGTGGACATTTTTGTGGGGATACCGATGACATCTAGAGGTAATTATGCAATCTGGGTTATTATTGATCGATTGACAAAATCTTCTCATTTTCTTCCTATTCGAGATACTTTTTCACTAGAATAACTTTCTTGGTTGTATGTTTATGATATAGTCAGGTTGCATGGAGTCCCCCTCTCCAATGAATGTGATCATGATCCCAGGTTTACTTCAAACTTTTGGAAAGGCATTCAAAAGTAATTGGGTACTGAATTAAATTTTAGTACAACATTTCATACGCAATTAGATGGACCGTCAGAACGAACAATTCAGACCTCGGAGGATATGCTATGTGCTTGTTGACTAGATTTCCTGGGAAGTTGGGACAAACATATTTCTTTGGTTTAATTTTCTTATAATAATAGTTTTCATTCCATTATATAGATGGCTCCATTTAAGGCATTATATGGAAAGCATTGTCAAACTCCATCTTTTTGGGGTGAAGTAGTTGAATGGAAGATGATGGGACCAGAATAGGTAGAACAGATGGCATAGAATGTTTAGTTGATTCAGAAGCACATGAGAACAGCTCATAGAATACAGAAAAGTTAGGGGGATAACCAGAGAAAGGATATTTCTTTTGAGGTAGTTGATCATGTCTTTCTCAAAGTTTCTCCTTAGAAATGTGTGATGCATTTTGGTAAGAAGAGAATGTTGAGTCCGAGGAACATTGGACCTCAATAAATCCTGGAGAAAGTTGGGTCATTTGCGTATAGAGTGGCTTTACCTCCACATTTATCTCAGGTACACAATGTATTTCATGTTTTTATGTTGAGAAATTATATGCCAGATACGTCTCATGTTTTGAGTGCAGAGGTAGTTTAGTTGGAAGAGAATCTCTCTTATGAAGAACAACCAGTCCAAATTGTTGACCGTAGAGAGAATGTTTTGTTGAATAAGGTAATTCACTAGGTAAAGGTTTTATGGAAAAACTATATTATTGAGGTGGCAACATGGGAATATGAAAATTCTATGAGGGATAAATACCCCCACTTATTTTGAAAAGTGAATAAAAATTGCGAGGACGCAATTTCCAAAAGGGAGGAAGGATGTAACATCAAAAGTAAATGAAGAATAATATATTTTCAGATTTATTAATATTTATGAATTAAATATTAATGTTACTTAAAAGGGTTTCTATGTTTGATAGCGTAATCGATACACAACAACGAGTTTTTTTTGAAATCTTACATTGCACACTAATAATATAATATTATTATTTTAAATTATAGTTAACTCATAGTCGTTGTATTGGAAGGAATGAAAAAAATAATCTACAATATTATTATACATGTTTTCTAAATGTATTTACTTTTATCCAATAAAAGTTAGAGGCATAAAATATAAATGAATCTAATTTTTAGCATAATTTACATTAAAAGGTCGATTTACCGCTTTTAATGGTGAGACCTCATTAAATCTAGTATTGGTCATTTTAATATATTCTATTTGACCAAATAAAATCTTTTTTATATTTGGGACATTAAAATTTACTTTATTTTGTTTTTGGAAATTTTTATGATAAAGTTAATTTTTTAATGAATAGTGAAACATATTGTATTTTAATTAAGAACTGCGTGTTAATATAATTTATTTATATGGTTATATAATATTTTCAATTGGTTTTAAATTGAAATTAGAATATATTTTTTCCATTTAATCCAATGCTGGTCATTGAAATTAATTTCACTTTGAATTTGGACATAAACAAGTGTAAATATTTTGATAGTTATTGTTGCTTAAAACACTCTATTTGTTTTAACAATGAGAATTAATTTTAAATTAATTAATGAAACTTCTATTTTTTTAATTTGGTAAAATAAACATCTTTTTTGAATTTGGAATATCAAATATAGCTTTAACTGAATTTCTGTTATTTTTCTGAAAAACATCAATTTCTCATGAATAGTGAAACCACTTAGTTGTAGTACAAAAATGGGTTTTTCATTTAAATGAAATTTTACCACTTTTATGAAATGAACTTCGAATATCTGACATACATGGTTGTTCTTATTAAGAAAAATTTTGTTCAATAAGATGAAAATAATTCTTGGGGAATAGTAACTTTTGACTTTTATTTACCGCGGTTAAAGGTAAATTGGGTAACTCAAGGGAAAAAGAATATTATAATAATTCAAAATTACCTTAACACTTATCATAACCATATTGGTTGAGTAATGTCTGACCATGGGCATCATTTTGTCTATTTTGGGACCCCATGGAGCCACTTATGAATGATAATGACACTTTATCTTAATTAATTTAAAGTTAAGAAAAAAATGACCTAAACAAATATCTCATTGTAAATTAATTTTTACATGGGGTTATATAAGTTATCTATTACACTATAAATATTAATTGGAAATGTAAAAATATTTCTTACATCATGGAATTTTTTTTTTATATTTATACATCTAATATATTAATATATTTATGACACAACAATGATGAAGTGTTTATCTCATTAATAAAACATTTAAATAAATAAGATTATAAATAATAATACAACATCCAAAACCTGTAAAATTATTTTTGGATAATTTTATTTCGAACATGAGTTATCTTATCGTCGACTCTAACATGTTTTTAACCTTTAGAAACTGAATATCATTACATAATAAAATAATATTTTCACACTTTCAAAAAGAGACCATCCCCCCTTATAAAAAGAGACCATTTATATCCAATTCCTCACACATCCCAAGCCTTTTTTCTTGTCCAAAATCTTCCCAATTAATCTCTCTACATCCTTATCATCCACCTAGATTCCTTACCAGTGGTAGAAGGTACTTCAACAATCCATTTTGCTTCAAACCAATGTGAGTTACACAAATTAAAGGTAACAGTTTCTCTTAAATTGTTTTGTTTTATTTTACTTCTCCAACCCCTAAACTCTTTTTATTACTTTATTTTATAAAAAAATAGTATCCTCAATATACTAGGATGTTCTTATGAGAAGGATTAAAAATAAACTTACACACACCTCCATCTAATGGGTGAAGAATATACTGTTTCTGTGGAGGACAAAGTAACACCTCATGAAACGATGATTGTTCGATTATCTCCGACTGCCTCTCATGGTGGCTATTATGATGGATATGTATTTATATATGTTATATTTTATGATTATTTTTTCTTTATGATTTTTTATTTTCCTTTTATAGAATACCTTTATGGTTTCCATTATGGGTAAACACGGTAATTGCATTTGAGGAAGTGTGGACAACCGCCTCCTCAAAGTGATATGACTCATTAATGCCATATGTGGGACGTATAAAAGATAGAGTTTATGATATTATGTATGATAGTACACTGGAGGTATAATATACTTATGTATTATTATGTTTTAATTCCATTAAAGTACCAAATTGAATTGAAAGTAGCATTCATGCGTACGTACGACTTACTGTCTCCATAAACGCTGCATTTCATTTCCTATCCTCAAAATGTTACATACAATTATAAATACATATATATACTTGATATAAATGATATATATGATATATAAATAAAGAACATCATTCTGGATATAATGATCTTTTGACCACATGGACAACATGTAATTATAAGATGTTCATTTTTTTCTCGAGTACAAATATCGACAAAATGAACATTATTAACTTAAACGATTACATAATATTTATAACATGGTAATAAGTTATATAAAAGGAATAATAAACTTGAAAAAGGTTCTTAAGCAAGTATATATTAAAATTAGTTTATTATTCATGAGATTAAAGAATGAACATGTCAAGTCGGACACGAGGTAAGGGACTTCGTCTCAATATCCTATCATTGAGGCGTATTTTATTTTAATACACTACTTTCATTTATACGCAATATAAAAACCCTTTAATTTTCAAAGGGAATCCTTTTCTATGAAGTGTTATACTAAATGACATAAAAGTAATGTTTCTTTTAACGTAAGAGGTGACAATGACCTTTCCACCGCCACAAGTATTATTTGTTCTTTGGCTTCCTTAACAATCCGTAATGTTTTTTTCAAATAAAAATAAATACCATATACTTTTTTATGTATTTTGGTATTGAAAATGGTATTGAAAATGGATTTTTATGTCAATATATTTTAGTTATATATGCTGATTGAAATGTGGAATTTTTTTTCATTTATATTTATTTTATGTGTTATGATTTTATAATGGTACATGGACATTTGACGGGTGGTTAAATGATAAACCAAATGACGGGTGGTGCCATGATAAACCAGGATGGGTGGGTACATTATAACCTCCAATGCATTGGGTATGGAAATCGACCATATGACTATTACATTTAGTGATATGTATGGAAGTGAATCGTATGGTTATTCCATTTAAGTATGTTTATGTCCCAAGTTACCTTTATATGTTATGTGTTCTATATATGGGTTTTATGGTAATTATTTGGTTACAAAAGGGTAAGCAGTGATCTTTTATTCAGTGAAGAGTATTTACTACTTTATAAAGGTGAAAATTATTACTTCTGTTAATGTATTCTTGGCTTACATGTTGTTTTTAAAAACTTATAGTTTTCCTTCTTTGTGTATCCCTTACTGATATTTTTATGCTCATCCCATGTTTTTTAAATGTTTTTCACATGACATAACGTGGAATAGGGTTAAGGATGTGATCATGGAAAACTCATGATGTTTTAAACATATAACTAGAAATGAATCTTTTTTTCAAGAGATCTTGTTTTATGAAGAAAAATGGAAACTGAGTAGAAGTGTCTACATTGTAATGTTTTGTGATGTAATAGTTATCTCTTAATTCTATAAAACTCTAATCCTGAATAGATCCTAACTATGAAATATTCATTTAATTAAAAATTATGTAATGTTTTAAGGTTTGTTCCTTGTATTATGTTTCAAATTTTTCATATGAGGAATGTATTGTACTTAGTAAGTGACAGGTGGAGCCCGCTATAGGTCCTCGATGCATCGGTTGGTCACATGAGACAAACTAGTCTCTTGGCATAAGGCTTTGGAAAAATCTTATTTGTAGTCCTGGAACAAGGCCATGACTATGTGGTTTTGAATTTTGGAATTATACATTCAATCATTATGAAATTGGCAATTGATATTACATGTGATTATTAAACGGGTAAAATATTCATGTGAATAATTAAATAAAATTATCTGATTAATCATTTCCATATTATAATGAAGTTTATGTTTAAAAGGCTTGTGTTCTAGACTTATACATTGACTTAAATTTTTATTCTTATTTATGATAGTTTCCACTATATGGTTATCCATACTGAGATTTTGAGCTCACCCCTTTCTTATGTTTTATTTTTCCCAGGATGCAAAAAAGTATATTACATTTAACAAACAGGAATATGCTATGGGATATAAGAGTGTTAAAAGGAGACACAAGGTTTTTTTTAATTTTATGATGTAATTTAACACTTATGTATGTATATATTACTTACAAGGTAAATAAACTGATCGTTCTTTCGGGATATGATTCCTTGTATCTGGCCAAAGTTATATAATAATGTGCCGATTCTGGGTAACTTAGGTCGGGGCATAACACCATGTTAGTGGAAGATCATATAGACCTTGTGTATATATCATTATTCAAAAATTAAATTAGTATCCTCTATATTGTAGGCTTTACAAAAAAATGGATCAGGGATAAGAAATCAATATGGTATGTGATATATAATAGGAGAGTCTCTGGCAAACCTGAGAAAATATATATTCTTTTTTAATGGGAGAAACCAAGAGATGTGATTTAGATTTATATTATCATTGGTTTGGATAGTTTCATTAGATGGAGTTTTCATTATTTCTCTAAGATCCCAGATTCAATGACAACATTGACCCGTAAGTGTGTAAATTTTTAATGGAGTGAAATTTTTTGGATATATTTTGATAGAATAATAGTGATAAAGGATTTAGTGTCTGTTTTGTTTCGTCTTGAATAGGTTTTAGGTTATGATGTTTTTGTGATGCATCTGTTATTGTTTTAGGATGTGACATAATTATGGGAAATTGCGGTGTCCTATGGTTCTCACCATTAATTCCCTCATGAAAAGAACAACTCTTACTACAAGAATCAGTTAATATAAGTTATGCATGAACTCAAAACATGGAATTTATATCTATATGGGGAGTGGATTATTGAGAACTATGGTCATATAAAAATGAATATTGTTTTTCACTTAGGTGGATATGATCTTCTAACAATGATGTTGACTGGAGTTTTATCATACTTTTTATTTTAATCACTCCAATAAAAGGTAATGTGGTTTCAAATTATTTGATATGAAAATTACATACACAATATATGAAGAGATAAATTAAGGAGTGGAATATGGTTATTTTTTCTGAGATAATATTGGTATAGAAAAGGATAGTTTAATGGTATTCATGGTATTTATGAAAGAATTATTATATTTTGATGAGATAGCGCACTCACGTAGGTGATAAGAAATGAGTCCCAATGATTTTGTAAAATAATTTATTATGTGGGGAAATATGGTGAGAAGTCACTTTCTCATAGTGGATCTTTTTACATCCATAGAGGGTTGGTTATTTTAATTTCTCTATTTTTGGGGTCGTTTGAATGTTGAAACTCTTCATTATTCTTCATATACCATGGGGATATCAATATTTATCTTGACTATATACATTGATATTGGTGTCTGGTGATGAAGAAGTCATACGATGATTTAGTATCACAATGTATTAATTTCATATAAATTATAGTGGAACACTAATGGACTTATGGTTTCTTTCAACCAATACTTACACACGTAATGATGTTGGATGATATTTCCATAGTCTTCATTATTTTGTTTCCATTGAATTCTAGCGTGAAGGATGTGATTTGGGTGTCAATGATAGGCATATGAATTAGATTATTTAATATCAAATAATTAGATGAAAAATTTTAAATTGGTAAGGGATTGGTACATTGATCATATTTTGGGAGTTCGTGGGGTTATATTGGTTATTATTTTTTCAAATGATAGAAGGGTAAAATATATGTTATATACTATTTTGTTGTAGGTGATGGGTTCCTAGTTGAATTCGATAACTACTTATAATCCATAAAAATATGGACATACAAAGATATATATCGAGGTTCATTTGGTTATTTTTTTTGGGATTGTGTGATTTAATTATGTCGATCTTTGGAAAAGAATTTACCACTGTTCAAATTTAAATATAATAATAGTTTTCATGCTTCAATAATGGGGGATCCCATTTAGGGAATGTATGGGTGGCCATGTAGATCCACTGTTTTCCCGAAATGATTTAAAGGTGTAAAACGTTTTCTTCTTGATTCATGTTGAAAAAATATGGAAATGGTGAATTTGACCTTGGACTAGTTATCCACAGAATAAAAACATTAGATTCCTTATTCAAAAAGTCGTCATTAAACACTAGAGATTGTGGCGGGTAATCAAGTTTTTCTCATGGTTTCACTTCACATGGGATGTTTTTAGTTCGGTAAGCACTGTATTTTGGAACTGAGGTTTGTTGAATGCATTGAGATCATAGAGAGAAATTAAAAGATAGCTTGTTGGTTGGAATTTCCATATTTCAAAACAAAAATTCATGACAAATTTTTTTATTCCCACCTTAGTAGGTATTGATATGATCCTTCACATGTGATTCTATGGGAGTATATTTATCATGTTATTAATACCACTCTTGATGAGCTACTTGTTATTATTATTGATTTCTAGGATAAGGTCATACATGTTAAAAGTATTCCCTTGGTCTGGGTTTTGTGGAAGTGTAGATTAGATAACCCTGATATGTGGAAGAGGGAATTGTTGTTGAATAAGTATCATCCATCCCTATTTTCGGTTCCCTGATCGTGAGGAATTTATATAGAAATAAAGATTTTATGTTTTGGATAATTATAACACCAAATGGATTTCTGGAACATTTTAATTTAATCATATTTATTATTTAATTTCCTTCTAGAAGATTATGGGGAATGTGAGATGAAGATATAGATTCATATAGGAGATAAACCATGTGAGTGGATGGAACACAGTTAGTACTTAATATTTGGAAACCATGAAGTGTGTCTCTTTGTTTTAATAATTATGTTTTTTCATGGTCTAATCTTGGTTAAAAAATGTGTGTACCTCTAGGGAAAACCATGTGGGGTATAGGAGTTTTTCTGAGAATGTTTCATTGTTTGAAATTTTTTTTTCATATTATCATTGGAGATATTTTGTGTTTTATTTTGATGGAGGTATTATCAACTCATTGTTGGCTCACATTTTGTCTAATATTGCGGCCTAACCATGTGTGGAACTCCAAAACATTAAAAATAATGTTATTTCCATTTTTTAATGGAATATTTTATTCATGTTGACCCAAAAATCTCATTTAAAATCAACATACGCTATCCCAAATGATCTAGAAGAACCATCCATGGTATTCTTAGATATTTATCTTCATTCTAGAAAGATGTATCCTGATATTTTTGGATTTTTATGTGATTTACTCTACATTTATTTGGTCATTGATAGATCTCTCATCCCCTTGTCTTGCAGTATCTGAAGGGTATATGTATTATAAATATATGGGTATTGAATAATTGTTGATGTGATTCTGATGGAATAAGGGTGATGGGGGGATCAATATACTCTTCTTCAGAGTCTGTTTTCAAATGCTGTATGAACAACTTTTGTTCAAAAGGTAGGGGATTCTATACAAAAGTATAATTCTATGAATTTTTATTTATTTCAAATTACATAGATATATTTACTAGATTAAATTAATTTAGGATTTTTATGTACCTGTATTAAATAAGTCATTTTGGTAAAATGTGTTTTATTTAAATATTGTTTTTTGAGACAAAGTGTTTGCTAAAATTCATAAATTGTGTTTTCTGTTTAAGAATGGTGTTTCAAGAAAAAATCGAATTGGATTTTCTTCGATTTTTTATAAATTATGAGTATCTATTTATAAATGGTTTTGGAAATACCTTGTACATTGGGTAACCTTGGTTGTATCAGAAATAGACATGTCAGTCAAATTATGTGTAATTCCGCATGAGTCTTTAATTAACATCATTGTTTTTTTAATTACACTAGAGGTAATACTAGTTTCATCTTCCATAGGCCTATATTAGGGATTTATTATAATTAGAAGTATGTATACCCATATGATATAACCCAAACGGTTTTATCTTTCATTTACAGTTTGATATTCTCATAAAAGATTGGTCATGTTTATTTCCTCACTTTCCCTTATATGGTGAATTGTCTATGGTTATTTGATCACTTGCTTTAACATGGTAGATTGTTCATGGTAATTTTCTTATGTGACAAAATTATGGAATATTAATGGATTTTATTCATTAGTATCTCATGAATTATCACTTATAGTTTTCTTAATTTTTATTCTAAGGATATGAAAGTATTTCTTTGACGTCCAGGGGATGATTTACATGTTGTGTTGATTTATGAATATGATTTTTAAAACTATAATTTTTTAATTCCATAACTGTTTAATTCATAATATTAGACTTTTATAGATTCATTTTTGGAATCCTACATGGATTAGTGCGCACACCCTAGTTTTTTCATTTGAGTGGTTATAGATATTTTTATGCTAAACTTAGGAAATTAAAGGGAATATTATGGCATGTCTGATTCTCATTTCATCATTTCTTTTTTAACAAATTGAATTACAAAAAATAGTTTGTCACATGGAGAATTATTGTTCTAGTACTTTCATATATTATTATTTTTCTAGTTTGGATTAGATTGTATGTATCATGGATTTATCTTTCTCTTCCACATTTTAATTTTTTTTACATTAGTTTCTTATGATTGAGACTTGTTTATGTTATCTTATTTCACCTGAAAATGGAGGTAGGCTAGATCGGGTGGCTTTTACTGTTGACCTTTAATTGTTCACTACAATAGTATACATTAAATTTTGCGAATTAATTTCTGAAAAATATAATATTACATAATTTTTATACCCTATTCATAGTGACATGCAAGTAAAAATATATGATATTTTAGACAAGTTTGATTGATTATTTTTAAAATTATATATTATAAAAAGATTTAATTTATTTCATAATTTTTAGTTTAAAAGAGGTCATGTCATTAAATTATAGCGATAAATGGAAATAGTAAAATAATGATCAAATATGTGAAACAAATGCGACATATCATTTATAATTACTAAATTTTAACTTCATATACATTAAATGTTTTTATGGTTTGATAATTTATTTTGAAACATAATTTCATCCATAATAAAGAGTAAAGAAATAGGTATATTATGTTCAATGATTTATGTATAATACTATTTCATCATGGCAAGTTAATAAATACCAAATGGTCAGATTATATTATAGAAATTTATTTTATTTATCAAATTATTATTTTGAGTTTATATTATACATTCTATATTATGCTTTATAAAAAATTTTAACTGTATACATTATTAAAAAATAGGTATATAACATAAATGGTTCAATAGATAATTATTTTATAGGTTTTATTGGGATTTTATTTATCTGTAATGTATATTTAAAATCGTAATCCTTGAATTTTATATATGAATTAATTTTGGCAGTGGTGTGGTATAAATTGTTTTATGACACTATTTTTGCATAGTAATTTTTTTATATTTATGATTATTTTGCTAAAATCTATAGTATTGTATTTAAAATTACATATTTTGAAAATCTCTTTCTCACATCAATATTAAATTAAACAACCTAGATTTATAAAAAAATGTATTTTTCATCCTTTATATAATAAATATTGTGATTTTTAAATCGAATCAGTTACATTCGATAACTGATGTGAAAATGTTTCATTAATTATAACTACTGTGTAATCAATGTTTGTGGAAACATCTTATTATGCACTTTGTAAAGAAAATTTATTATATTTTATGTTATAAAAATATTCATCACATTTTTCACATTAGCTAAAAATTTCCAATGTAACTAAAATGTTTCATAATTTCATGTGATGGTGTCTCCATTAATCCAAAATTAAAAACCGAAAATAACAAAATTAAAATCCCTTTTTTACTCTAGTGATGTACATGGACATTTCAAATGGTCTATAATCTCCTAATTTTTATTTTTTATTATTTTAATATATATTAATGTTTTTATGAATTAAATTCATGTTTTTATTTTGTATGTTATTCATTTTGGTGGATATAAGGACTTAGATTTGATACACCATTAAAACTATTATTTGTAGAAGGATGATAACAGGGGTTGATTAACATTAAAAATATTCTCGGGGTTGTATTTGATTGATCATATGTGATAAGTAATAAATCAAAAAATAGATTTCCTTAATTTTCAATTGGTCAAAACATGGTCAAAATATTATAAGTCATTATTCAATGATAAATGTATATTGGTTACTAGATACATACAAGAAAGGGGTCCAACTTCAATGTAAATATATAAAACATTATAATATATTTATCCAATCCATACCTTAATAATATAAAATATATTCATACTATGTATATGAATTACCAGAAATATATCTTTACAACATCTATTAAAAATGAAGAATAAATCCTCATACTCAATTCAACTTGTATTTGTAAGTTAATATTAAATAATATTATATTTGATGATAAATCCACTTCTAAATCATTGGAATATTCCAATTTCATAAATATATATTATTGATAGAAATTTATATAAAATAAATCATATAGATTTTAATTTTTTTAATAATAGTACATCTTCATGTTGATGGTCACTCAATAGTATGAGTGTAACCGAGCAATGAGATATAACCTGTGTATGGACTCCATCTAACCATATATTTGATATTAAGACCTAAATCAAGGTGTTGCTAATTATAAACTATAATCTAATATATTTCTTATATGAACTTATCTATTTAGTAGTAGTTGATTTTTCTCAGTCAACTTTCTACAAATATATGAATTAGAATGTTATATTGTATGATTTAATCCAGTAGTACCATTGAATAAATATTTTTTTAGAGTAAAATAAAATTATTGTTATCATTGAACCATATAAGTGTTAAAAATATATAATAGGGTCCACCATAAAGAAGTAATTCCACATTTGGACACAATAACATAATTCAATATCAAATAAATTATTAGTTTAAACCATTGTTAATGGGTTAGTTCATTGATAGTTCATTTCATGATCCCCACAAACATAATGAATCTCAAACCTATATCCAGAAGAACCAAAAAATTTGCGACCACAAATAATGTTACAGACAATAACTATCATATCAAAAATGATACAAAAATATGTAAACCTAACCTTAATCAAAGAAAAATAAATCATTATCTCTTATTATCCATTATTCGACATTGAAGACTATAATTCTATTGAGTGTTTTCTAATATTCCACAAAATACAAACTATTAAACTCCATGAAACCCCATCAAAACACATCTTCACCAAGAACTATCACCAATGCATTCCAAAATTTGGTATACTATCATAAAAAATAAGTAAACAGATATACACAATGAAAACCATAGGTTAATGTTTTCTAACCCACTATCATGTTGGATTACATAAAACCATAGGGAAACCACATCAATAACCAAACCAAAGAAAACCCATAATAGATAAAAAGGAAAATATTTCAAGAATATAATACAAGAAAGTTATAATAATACTAATATTTTAATTATCAAGGAACTTTTATACTATCATGAAATTCAATGTTATGTGAAACAGGATTGGGATCCTAATTGAAGTATTGATTCATACAATGAATTAACTTATTGGAATTCCATTTTTATCTCTAAAATGAATTCTTCAAACTAATATTACATATACTAAACTAGAAAAAATTAGGAGAGGAGAAAGGGAATATTAATCATAATTAGTGTTTTAATAATATTAAATTTTCAATAGTGTAAAAATTCAATAACTAGTACAACCATCCCCTTCCATATAAATCTCAACAATATAAAATATAACAAACTACAACTTATTTTCCATGATTGATGAACCACTGGGAATAATAGACTAACATATAAACTCAAAACAACCATTACCAAAAAATTTCTAATGAAAAAAAATTAAAATTCATCAAGGAAGAAAATTCCACGATGAATAAAACAAACATCCAACATTGATGTAAATAATAGAAAACCTCACCATAACTAGAAATAAAAAACACTAATTCATTTACAGAGTCTTAAAAATTGTTACACATCCTAGAAAATGATCAAATATTCAAATAAAATATCAAAAAAAATATAATAAAAGATCTATAATCCTAATGAAATTTAATATCATGTGTTAGATAAATTTTATATTTTAGTGAGAATAATGAATTATGGAATCAATAGATATCCATTTTCCTAGAAAATTAAACCATGAAAAATGTGACTGAAAACCAAAAAAACTAGAAAACCCAAATAACATATTTTTCATCATTAACCAATTAAATTTAAATATCTATAGCACTTGACTAAATATGGGGTCAATCGTGATTTTTCAGAGAGTAATAATAGACTATACAAGAGTGGTAAAGTCTGATGTCATGTCATCAACCTATTTACACGAAATTAACCTATCCAATTCCCAAATTTATATGCAATTAAATAAAAGATGGAATAATAAATTATGTGTGATGAGGGTTTTAGAGATGTGTTGAATATAAGTAAGTGGATGGGTTGAAATATATCAAGGGAAGATGACCAAGAATCCATAATTCATAATGGAGGAAGAGGGGAATAGAATTCAAAAGAGAAAGGTTTCATCCAATAATTGATACTCTCAAATGGAATTTTAATTATAACCATTAATGAAACAATAATTGATATCATATATGGTTGTTATTTTCATTATATGTTATAATATTTCATGTTTCATGGATTTCCACAATTATATTGATAAATTATTAGTCTCTGATTATAAGGTTGTGATATAACATATTTCTTAATTAAAATGGAATGATATACCATTGAACATCTCATTCATATTCCTCTTTCATCCACTAGATGATCCCCCAATAGTGCTTTATCTTATAAACAAACAACAATATACTATACTACCCTTATGTAATATTCTATGATGGAATTAATTATTTATAATATTGTAGAATTATTTAAAAATAAACAGCACCATCTAGATTTATAGAAGTTATTTTATCCTGTCTTCAAAATCCTTGATTTTGATTCATTATTCTCACAAAAGAAGGTATACCTAAATAGTATATTGTGAATTCTGATTCATATATAATTTTTACTAGCATTTCATTAATAATAAGTATAAACACCCATGTTTTTACTTAATATTCTCTACCATATACTAATTTAAAAAAGTCAATAATTTGAAAGACAACCTGGGTTAATACATGGTTCTTCTTTTCATTACCATAATATTCCATAATATATTAGCTACAATATCATGGATTATCATAACCACTCAATTCTTATTACATGTATGATAATTTAAACTCTTCAATATAAAATTTAAATGATTTAAATATTTTTCATCACTGGTTTGTAAAAAATTAATTAAATAATATTTAGGGTGATGAAAATGAAATCTATTATAACCTCTATTATTGTCGGGTCTAGTTGAGGTTCTCCAACGATTAATATTTCACGTATCAATAAAAAACAATGTAAGACCTATATATCAACTAAATGTCATTATCATCAAGAATACTGATCCACATCAACCAATATTAATAATATAGGTTAATTTGGTGATATAATAAATAATTATATAAGTAATTATATTTGATTAATCATCCCAGAACAACTGATTAATTAAAATAATGTTATATTTCTCAATGTATACTTAAAACCCAAACCCTACAATATTTTTTACAATTTTTTTCAAGTCATAAAATATTTAAAATATATTATAATAATATATTATTAATATACACTTAAATAAAATCTAGAAATGCATAACCCAAAATATTAACAAAAATTTGTTTTTGAATAAAATGAATCAATTAATGATTTATATTACAGTATTCATCTAAAAAATAACAGAGGTTGGTAGTGATTTAATTCTTATTTTTAGGTCATATAAATATTTAAATTGCATTGAAATTATTTTTTGATTATAAAAAAAATGAAATATATCTACTAATTCATTATATATATTGAACCATGGACACATATTTATAAAGAATAAAACACAAGCAAAGAGGTATAGTTAACAAAGAAAAAAAACAATATAGATTTTTATATTTTAGCACAATATTCCCTTATATTTTTACTAGATATATATACATATGGAAATAATTAAATGTCCAAAATAATCAACCTCATGGGTAGATTAAAAACCAACAATCCTTGTTATGATTTTATACAAATTTCAAATGACTTGGATCTATTAAAATAGTGTCCCAATATATATATTTCCATAATTACACATATATCATTTTGAAAAGTGTGTATCATATAAAAATACATGGTCTATGAGAGTTTTTTTTTAAATATTCACTTCATGAATAATTGATAAGAAAGAAATATATCATACTATATAATTGACAAGACTATTGCATACATCGGACAATAAAATATGAATACACAACATGTATAATTAGAAAGGGTTCCTATATAACAAATTAAATTGTGTTACTTGTCTAATTATTAAAATATAAGGATAACTATATAAGATTCCATATAATTACAATATAAAAAAATATGTACATTCCATATATCACAAATAACACACGCATATAAAGAAAATGTAATAAAAAGGGACATAATATAATGCTTCCAAAATGTGAAATTTAGAAAGGATGGTCCAAAAATTGGAAATGGTATCCTTTCTCCAAAAACCCTTCTATGAAGATAAAATATTATGATAACAATAATAAAAAATTTGATGATCTTTCATCAGTTGGTTCTTTACATTTCCATAGATCATAGGATGAAATGTTTTCTCAAATATCAAGGGACATTTTAAAAGTATTAATTACACTATGTGAAATAAGGGGTCAGAAATATTCCTATAATTTTTAACATGAGAAAAAATACATTTAGAAGAATCATTACTCTAGAAATGAAAATGATATATAAAATATAAATAGTTTATTTTGGAAGAGGATAAATGAAATAAATTAATAACTAGGGATTTGGTATATTGGTGAGAAAATCTCACCATGGAACCTAGTTGTGATTAAATTGGTGAAAACATGGTAATTAACTAGTATGTTGGTCAATATATATAGATGTTTGACTAGCATCTGGTGACACATACGTATTATATAGCAGTATAAAAATCTCATAACCAATAGTATTGATTTTAAATTTCACATTTTGACTGATTTTTATTTCATAAATATTATTACGGAAAAATAATTCCTATCCTACATATATATAGGAATCTTATTACATATCCCAATGTGTATATAAAATAATAATTTGTTTCTAGTTATACATTTTCATAGATATGTAGTGTATCCATTTCATCCCAAAAACCCATTATAAGGTGATTTTAAATTAATTATACAATATATAATGAATTAATTATATATATTTTCTCCCTCCTTCACAAATGGGAAAAAGCATATCGTTATTAATTGGGTAAATAATAAATAACCCAAACACATTTAGTGAGTGTTTTAATCAACCATCAACTTTCTATTTCAATAAAAAATTTAATCCATAATAAATATATCATTAATTGATAATAAAAATTATAACAATAATATCAACATTTCCCTAAAAGAGTTAAAAATTTCATAAATCATAGGTGTATATATTAACATTAATAATTTATTTAATGAAATATATAAGAATAAAACATAAAAAATATCAGGAAAAACTGTAAATAATATAATAAAACAACATTTCAATGTTTTTTTAAAAATTATTATAAAATGATAATTATTTTATATGTAAAATATAAAAATATTTAATCCTGATCTCCCTCCACCAAATATTAATTTTATCAAAAAAAATAAATAATAAAAATGAAATGGTCCCATCAAATGATAAATTTGTTGATAAATTAACTCTCAATGTGATTATAAGTCTTACGATTTTATATAATAGATATAATTGATAAAAATATAAAATAAATTTGTTAATAACATTATCAGATATACTAAACGTATAATAAATCATCAAAACTCATTTTAAATTGTACTTCTTCCATATTTGTCCATCCCGATGTTTTTCGAAGAGAAATAAATGTGGAAACCTCCCTTTATAGTTTAATTTCATATAAATTCTTCAAAAAAATGTTTATTATTATCAAATTAATGAAATATTATATCTATCTTATTCAAAAATAAGAAAAAAACATTTTTATCTCACTAGTAATGGTAATTAAATAAGGACTATTCATAATGCTACAATATGTTTTAAAAAGTCCACTTCATTGTGAGATTAATTAATTTTATTAACATAGGAAATCATAAGGTGATTTTTTTTGTTTTTAATGACATATAATTTTTTTTTCACCACATGAATTTTCAAATACATACTAGTGAAGAATATACCCATCATATTATTACATGACATTAGTATTTATTTTTAGAATAAAAAGTGCAGTATTAATATTTTACATATGAATGACTTCACTATTATGAATAAATCCAATTGGGTTTTCTATGTAACAATATTCATTAAGTGAAACATTTTCAAAGAAAAAAATAATATAAAAATGAAATTACTTGTAAATTTTCTAGTAAATAATCTTTTGAATCATTCATATCATTTTACGCTTTACTTTGAGATAAAAGTTGTAGCACACCAACCTAGAATCCACTATTACCAGTGCTCAGTGCAGGTCCATTATGAGATATCATGCGGACCTCCCCATGCTGACTAGAAGTTATTTTCTATGGTGAAACATGGGCATGTTACACACTGTATAACAAAGTAATACATAAAAGAGAAATAAAAAATAATTGAATCAATGTAAATAATAACCAAAATTGATAATCTATTTCCCAAAACAGTTACATTCCCACAACTAAAAATGAAACCATTACTTGTCATTTCATATGGGTAGTAGTGTTAATGGAATAATAAAATAAAGAACATTTGATGAATTCACAAAATGGATTTGCACACCATGTTTATTTCTTTAATCAATTCACATCCCTGAGCCCAAAATTAACCATTTATCATAGGGACTATTCCCATTTTCTGACCACTATCCATGAAGTCTGCATAGGTATCAAACAGTGTCTTAATAAGGGTGTGAGTACAACTCAGTAGGTCACCAACAATGGTTTCTATAAAAATATCTTGTCTAAATAAAAAATTTATGCATAATTATATATCAAAAATAGAGATAATGTAATAAAAAGGGCGTGTTCATTAACCAGATGGATTCATTCAATTTCATTATAAGTTATATAATTTACCCACATTCATCAAATTCACTCCTTCTATACTGGTAGCATATCTATAAATATAGAGATTCATGTTATCTATAATATAGGAGAAGTTATTTGACAAAAATAATATACCTCTACTTATGTTGGAGACTCATGATGGGTGCATGAACTTCCCTATAAGCCTTAGTCTATTTAATCATACCACATGAATTAATTAGGGGAATGAAGCCTCAATCTAATTCTTGAACCCATGTATTTCTAGGTGGGACCTAGAGAATCATTCTTGGTCGACCCATGGGCTAGAAGCTTAGTCCAAAATTCCTCCAAAACATGTTTCCATGATTATATGATTCATTAAATCATAAAAACATATATATATTACATTCCATAACAATATCAATACATTAAAGTTAATATAGACATTACATTATGTCATGTTAAGAAACTAAACACATTTATCATTGGTATTGTCTTATAAACCAATAATTTTACTATTTAACAAAACATTTCCAAAATAAAAATTGAGGCACACCCCATGTATATCCTTTAATATAGTACAACCAACCACAAACAATCCCACAAAGAATCATAAGGGATCAATTAATTATTTAATTAATAAATTTACTACATACCACTATAGGAACCAAATTGATATTATAAAGAAACCAAAACACAACCACATAAACACCACATATGACATCATGTCTATGAGAAATATCTTGTAGAGCAATGATCTAGAGTTTTTATATGAACACTCACATAATCATGTCCCTTAAATTGAACAAAACCAACTATGAAACCAAAAACATAGAATCATTGATAAATATGATTTTATAGGGAATAAGAATGAAAAAAGTGATAATAAAATCCATATTCAAGAAAATAAGGGCTTGATGAGTTTTATACTCACACATATCATTGATTAACACCCAAAAACACTCCAAAAAACATAGAAATGGGGGAGACTGATCATTTCAAACTTGAGGAGGGTTTTTTTTTATCAACCATGGATTTAGTAGGAAGAATGGGGAGAACATTTTTGATTTATAATAAATCAGAAGAGGTGAAATGATAAATTGCCACATGTTTTATGTGGTTCATGGTTTGGTTGCATAGTTGGCCATTGCATTCACCGACCGAGCACCCAACTCTATCCATGAGGTATCCATGGTTCCATGGTCTCATGAGAAGTTGCGTACTTTATAAAATCATGTGATGACTATGTGGTATGGATATTTCAAAGACTATATATCTTGGTCAACCACCAAATGAAATTTTACAAACCATGTTATAACCCTTTCCATGACCTTGGAATTTGGAGCTCAGTTAGCACATATCATATTACAACCATGGAACCTTCTCGAAATGGACACATTTTCCTCATTTGCATTCCTAAAACACTCAAAACACCTAAATGACACCACATATTTTCGGGATAAATATTATAAACCACTTTAATTATAGTTAATAAAATATTGAAAAAACAAAACTCATTATAACATTAGGATCCTACAACCCCCATAAATTATAATAGTTCATCATTGATACACATTACCAAACATAACTGAGATTCTATGTTAAATAGATCATGCCACTGGGCTAACATATCAATCTTCCTCTCACATGTTACTTCCTGAATTATACCATTACCATTAATAATCAAACCAAAGGCAAGATATTTCAACATAAATCTCTCTCTATGATCCAAAATTTGAACTGAATTCTCTTCAAAGGATGCATCATCCTCAAGACAAAAAAAATCAACCTCAATTACATGATATGTGTTAGGGTGATACATATTATGTTGTGAAGCATGGAAAACATCATAGATTCCACAATATAATTGTGGATGAGACAATCTGTATGCCACAAATCTGATCCTCCCCATGTTGTTAAATGACCCAACATACCAACACACCATCATGACCTATTTCAAACTCTGGTAGTGACCCAAACTTTGGAACACATGAAGGAAGACACTATTACCCACCATAAACTCATGAGGCTGATTATATTGATCAGAATACAAATTATCTCCAATCATAGCCATATATATACATTTATGAATCAATTGGACCTTCTATGTTCTCTCATGTCTGAGAATCATTCCCAAGAAATATGATTATGCATACTCCATCCAACATAATGGGGATCCAAATGACGTACCATTGATCGACACAAATAGATTCATCTAAATGTTCTATTAATATCTATTATCATTGAAGTACTCATTATTTACGAATATATTTTCTGATGATCCACTAAAATCATAGACTCATGCCTTCAATAGGTCCTTTATCACATATAAAGTACAATCCAACTTCTTGTCTACCTGGGGGTGTAAATCAATACTAAAAAATATCTTTGTATCAAATGCCTTATGAAACCATTTATAGAAGCACAAAGTAAAACAGAGATCCCAAATCAAAATAATACTCTGAGGTAACCCATGTAACTGAACTATCTACCAAAAAATAAGTCACCTATCAGATCCATGTTAAAATTCTATGCTATTAGTAATAAATGGGCCAATATTGTCAAAATTTACACTATTAATCATGTCACTTACCTCTTCTAAGGCTTACTTTGAGGACCCAAAAATATCCATGGTGACATTATCCTAATTCCATTTAGTAATGGCTAATAGCATTAACAAATCATTATATAACTGATGTTAACCCCTCTCCTAATTATATTTGTGGCATCATTTTATTCAACAAACCACATACTACTTCATATATGGCCACCAATACTAGATGAAAGTGCCATGATACATTTTGGATAAACCAGGATGGAACACTTACTTCAAGGCATGAAACTCATGAAAAATATTATACTATATTTAAGTAAGAACAACAACATTGACGAAAATTTTAATGATCACATCATCATCAATAGTATATTCATAAGGTGAATCTCCACCTTCATGGATTTCTCTAAAAGACCAATAATATGGGTTTTCATACCACATTTCCTTAATTTTGATTAGAAGCATGGATTCATCCAAAAAATATAGTAGGTTCATCTTCCCATATTCCTCATTAATCTTGAATTCTATCTAGAACAAATAGGAATTAGGGAGTTCAATTTTTCCCCACATAGATAAACCATTGATTTGTTTAAAAAATCATTGATTCATAGAAAGGTATATCAATTTTTAACTATTATCTGGTTCAAATTATGAAAATAGACATACAACCAATATTTCTAATCATCCTTAATGAAAAAAATAAGAAATCCCCAAGGTTAGAAACATGAAACAATAATATATTTATTCCTCAATTCCTCTAGCTTAGTTTTCAATTCTTTATATGCCCCTACATCCAAAATATACCATATCAGCTTCAAGAATCATATAAATCACAAAATCAGTCCATCTCTCAAATGGTATCCCTGACAAGTCCCCATGAAACAAATCCTAAAAATAATATACCATTGGTGGAAATATATCATGTTCCTTTTCCCCCTTCTCAAAAAATAATACATACCAGTCTTGTTTCAATCTCACCGAACTTATAACTTATTATCTCTTCATGGGACAAAATTATACTCCATTAATCATGGTTAAAGAAAATGTCACCCTCAATAAACATTAACATCATTTATAGGTGATATAATTCGTTGAAGAATTATTTCATACCATCAAATCCATTCTAAATATTGGTTCAAAACCATACATCTCATGAAAAAACATGTCCCAATGGAAATGGTACCCACTAAACTTGTGGAAAAAATCATTAAAATGTTGAATATTGTCTTCTCAAACTCCCAATAGATAATAAATTGAAATATCCCTACACTTATGCTCCACAACTAGGCCAAAAAATTCACAAATCGAGTATATATAATGTAAAATGAGTCCACTATATCAAATACAAAACTATAAACTAGTGAAGCTATACAGATCATAAATCACACATTTGATGGTCTGTCATCTCCACTACTAGGTGTAGTTTGAAAAAAAATACATGAATTATACCTCATATTGTGGTCTAAGTCTGAGTCCTTGGTGTTTCATTACTCTTTTTTTTAGGAATATATTTTCCTAAAGCACCACATCCAGCACCGAGACTTATATAACCAATATAAATCCAACTGCCTGTCTGATATGAGATTGAGGACCCTCATCTAAAATGGTTATCTTACTTGATCCTCTATCACTAAAAACATTTCTATGGTTCTTGTAGAACCTCCACTCCGGATCTATCCTTTCACATGGTCGAAATTCGACTGGTGGTTGGAGACATTGGTCACACATTTGTCTCGGCATGCCGCACTGATAAATAATACTAGGTCTCTACCCCAAGAGAAGTATCATATTTTGTCACTTATTTATCTACCACTTCATAGGAGAACATCCTCAACGTGTTTTTCCATCCATTGAATTCCACAACACTAGACATTCTAGCTAGATCCTTAAGATAGCCATCATAATACTATGTCTGGAAACCCTTGTAAATGAGTGTTTGATTCACCACCTCATCAAACCTCTTTAAATGGATGATATTCAACTTGTATTTCATCTCATAAAATTTTCCACCCTGAAAATGTCTCATTTAGCTGCCTTATCCCAAACTAGTTTCTGATCAAAGAAAAATAAGATAGTCATGAAGCCTCCATAATTCATCAAAAACATAGTGATCTATGTACAACTCATAAAATCCTATATTTTCTTTTATCTTAGATTCTCATAATAAAAGTTATCTAAAAATGATTCTTGGAAATCATTCTATCACATACCATATTCTTTATTAGTCTTAACCACGATATCCCTTTAGTGCTTCATCGAGCTTCACTATATTTAAGTAAGAAAATCAACTCTCTTACAAGTGAACTATAAAAGTGACCTAGAATCATCTAGATATAATATATCACAAATGATAATACCTTAGGTGCACATCCTTGATAAATGATGTAGGGTTCTATAATGGAAAACTTTTAATTAATTCAAGCATACTCGACATGACCCACCCTTGGTCAAATTCTATTGTTTTCATAAACTGAGAAATGTTTTCATGGAACTTCTATTACCCTATATTACTAATAATTATCCGTGTTTCATGGTCTACTACTAGAGAAACATTCTCAATGATGTCCACTTTTAATAGAACTAAGAGATTTCATCATGGAGGCGTTTCTCTATATTTCCAAATGAACTCCTTAGAACACATATATTTTTTCCTCAATTAAAAAAAGTCTAACGCTCATCAATTACAACCCATTGCATGCACAATATCACAATGAATAAAACCAAATCTCTATCACTATCCTAAACCAACCATATATAGATGAATGATCAACTTGGAATTATTCCCAATCTTTCAATAACACTTATAATTCACAAGGATCTCATTTTAAAACACTTCAAAATCAAAAACAAAACATTTATCATTTACGTACTTTTTCAAATATTTCAAAACCATGTTTTAATTCATTATGAAATTAAAATAATGAAACAAATAAAATTTTATTTTAAATTTCATATGATATAAAATGCATTTCTAATTCAAAAACATGACGATAACATACATTCCCATGTATTTTTAACATGATTCATGTCACATGCATCCCTATGTGATGTATTTTATGCATGAATGAATGACCTCATAACATATTGAACCATGAGAAAAATAACATAAAATGATAACAATATAGATCAAGTGCATCACCTAATGGTTAAAAATCAATCAATTTTCACAATAAAATATCAATTCCATTAATACAACAGTGGGTACTCGTGTATTCCCCTATACACGGGTTGGATACTCCCATGTACGAGCTCATTTCTAATTCTTGAAAAGACCTAGTGTCTTATATACCATCCCAAAATAAATTAAATTATATAAAATAAAACCTCTCTGATACCACTATATCATTCCCCGATCTATAAGCCACATAAATCGGTGCTCAAGGATGGTCTATTACTTGACCTAAGGATTGCCTCCATCTATGTCAAAAGCATCCAACTAGAAAAAAAGGTCAAATGCATCATATGGAGAAACTATGAAATCTTCGTCAGATTAATACATATTAGTTTAAATATAAAAAATAGGAAAAAATGTAATCAATAACCAAGAATCACAATCAATTTCCTTGAAATGGGTATATTACCAAAAACAAGTACATATTCTATATCATGTCATATAGTTATTATTTTTAGAGGAAACCTAAAATAATGAATAGATTATTTGTCCAAAAACTATTTCCATACACCAAGTATGGTTCTCGCATCCCTGAATATCCCCGGTCATACAATCATCCACCTTTCATAGGGCCTCTTCCATTTTTCTAGTCTTCCACCTTAATATATTCTTAGGTACCCATCAATAGCCTAATAATGGTGTGAATAAAGCTCATTAGATCACCAGAAGTGGTTTCTACAAATATCCATTCTTATTAAAAAAATGTAATTATTTGTATGGTTGAATAAGATAGAAAATAATGAAACCAATCCTCATTCATTAACATATTTACATAATTCATTTTCATATGTAGATCTATAATTTACCCATAATACACTAATTCACATTCTCCATGTTGGGAATATAACTATGTATATGGGGAATAAAGCTCTCTAAACATCAAGAGTAATTGTTTCATAAGAAAATACACCTAAAAAAATCTTAGATTATTGGTCTAGGTTTATAAATATACCATAGAGCCTAAGTCCAAGTATTCGAACCTCCCATAGTCATTATGGGCATAGAGCCCCAATCTAAAACCCTTATCTAGGGAATTATTAGAGGGGTCTACAGTATTAATTTGGACTATCCACTAGCATAGAGTATCTATAAAAAATCTCACTCATATCACTTATCCATGGGAATATTCTCCATTAATCATTTAATACATTTACCATTTATATTCCATAACACATTCAATACATTCAAGTCGACACAAACATCGCCTTATTCGATGTTAACAAATAAATACATTTATCACATGTAATATCACACAAAACCTTCATATTAACATTTTACATCAAATTTAAAATTTCATGGATGAGTCAAACCCCACGGGATTCCATTAGTTGGGGCTAATCAACTGATATGGATACCATGATGATAATCTGGGTTAAATTCATTATTTATTTAACTAATTTCACATTTAAGATAAAGGGAACAAAATGGCCAAAAATAATGAATCAAAATACTACCACAAACTAACAATATATAGAATCGTGTGTATGAGATATTACTTGTAGACTTCCTATGTCGAGTTTGTAGATGAACGATTTCATAATCAAATCCCCCGATTCAAAATAATACCTCCATAACAGAGGAAACCTATAATATTATATTAAAGGTATTTGTTATGGGTTTTATGGATAATAATGATTATATAAGCAGTATTCTAGAAAATATATTTTACAACAGTGTTATAATCTCCCTGATCATCAATTCACACCCATCAACACTCTGAATGGATTAGAAATGAGGTATATGGATCCTTGGGATTTTTTGGTTTATTATGTTATACCAAATGTTATTATAGGATGAATGGGGTATATATTTGATTTAGTTATCATAAAACCTTTGGGGGGAAATTACACACTCCACCATGTTAAACAAGCCACATGGTTTGGCTTCACGATTGGAAAAACTATTTGTCAACTGTGAACTACCCTTTGTCCAAGAGTGTAAATGGGAATAACGGTTTCCTAGAAAGATGAATGGGTTGGAAAACCATGGGTTAGATATGTTAGATGGCTCTGTCTGGGTCTTCATGGTCTGGTCTAACACCATGATGGATTTTTCCAATTTTACACCAACCCTCTCTAGGCCACATAGCTCTGGCACAGACATAGTACTAACCATTCCACAACCATTCCACTTTCACTAGATAGCCTCATTTTCCACATTTTTAGGCCCTGAACCCTTAGCACACCCATGATACTCCTTATATACCATGTGAAATTTTTTTAATAGATTTATTGGGAAATAAAACATGACATAAACAAGAACATACATAATAAGAAAAAAGGGGTCAAAATTTTTTTCCACTGAAGTATATGACCTCAACATTATATTATCTCGTAATAATATAGATTTTATTTTCTTTTAATACTCTATCTTTATAATTAATCATATTTCCGTCAAAATATTACAAGAATGAAAAATTAATATTTTGGAACGTAACAAAAATTCCTAGGATTCCTTATTATCATTTTATTTAAATCATCATCTAATTGAATTATTAAATCTTTTTCTACTATCCTACTTTAAAAATATTTTCTACAATCAATAAAATTACAATAATTTATTAGAAATATAAAAATTCCTCTATGACTCAAAACGATAATATCTGAAATTATTTCTTAATACTCAATAATTTTTATAACTCATGAGAACATTGTTTGTTTTATTTTCATGGAATTATATATGAAATTAAACTTAAAAATAAACATGATAACTTTAAAAACATATTGTACAATGTAATACCCTATTGATCATCAGTTTTTGTGTACACATTCTTAATTTCATCATTTATTAATAATAATATTCTTGAAGTACCACTATATTCCAAGATTATAACCTAATAAAAAATATTTATTCTCATAAAATTGATTTAATAACATTGATAAAATCATCAAATTAATCTATAAATATTTAAAATATTGAATTATCATCACATTCATTAAATTTTTAGAATTTAGCCCCTTAAATTTCATAAATAAAGGCCTATATGTTAGCTATATTAAATATATGTTTGAATTTATCTCTAAAACACTCTTTAGATATATTACGAAAAATTTGAAATATTATGTACTTTTTTGGTATAAAAATAACTACTATTGTGGGTTTTCATCAATTCAAATGGGAATGTTATACTAACATGGTTCTCCTACAGATTAATACACTTTGATTATTCCAGCTAGGTGAAAAATAATTATTCATTTATAGAGTTATATATTCATAAATGTCTCTAAACATCTCATGTTATGAATCAATATATTGATTTTTTAGATCCGATTCAAATGTTGGTCTAGAATTTTTGATAGTGTTCTCTAATTTATATTTGTATAACATTTTGAGATTCTTAATATTCTAAAGAGCTTATATTTAAATAATTTCAATTAAAAAATCCCATGATTATAAAAATTATCTAAATATAAAGGAGTATGTATCATTATTTGTTATTTTTATCCCTTATCAACACATGATTGTTTAGGGAATATTAATACTGCCATTCAATTTTATATATATTGACATGTAACTATTTATCACTATATTTATTTTCTAAAAAACGTGAAAGTCATTATATTATTCCAAATAAATCCATATAATGCTTCTCAAAGCATCATAAATATCTGGTTAATACATTCTCTTTTTAATCATATACCCTTTCATTATTGGAAAATATCATTCTCATCTTATATATAATTATAGATTAAATCTATATCATTGAGAATAAAAAAATCTCATTTTGGATGTCTTATATTGTCTTTTGTGACATATTTCTAAATCATAATGAATTCCTAATATTTAATTTGGTTGATATGAAATGGGAATATATTATTTAATTTCTATATGAATACTAGACATTTATTCGATCTATGAAGAAATATTATATCATTAAACCAATCTAATAACCCATTACCTAAAAACCATTTAACACATCTGACACTGATTTTTACTAATAGTTATATCGTCATAAATTGGTGGGGACACATATTGAGTTGGATAATATGTTACATAATGTGATAGAGATGGTATGCTAAGAAAAACTCATCTGGTATTCTTGATGTTGGCATTTCTTGCTGGGTTACAAGAGTGAGGAGGGAATGATGTTCCACACGAAGAATTTAATTTCAATAGAGTTTTATTCAATATAATTTAACCCATATGAATTATTTATTTATAATATTAGATATTGCTAATTTTATATAAAAATTTGGAGAAATAAGGTTTGGAATTTCGATAGGTACGTATGGGCATATTGGGACCCATAATATTCTTTTCTGAAAGAGATTCAACAGACTATGTTTCATTTATATATGAATCAATAAATAATATATCAAAATTATAGTTGAAATATAAATTATACACATTTAATATTTTTCCAAATTTATTAAATCTTTCAGAAATTTTTCAACATCAAATAGTAATTAAGTTACTTCATACAATTGAATAGAGTAAGAAAGAAAAAACTTCAATGACTTTTTAAGATTATATTAATTTTTGTTGATATTATTCATCAAGATAAACTATAATATATAATTATGGGTGAGTGGGTCAATTATAAATTGATTGAATGTTCTAGGATACTAATTTTATACATAGAGTAATAAAATAAGGGTTTTGTAGTGAAAATAATTATGTAATCATTTATTATAACAAAAGACTATCCATTCCAATTTGTGAAAACATTTCCAAGGATCAATGGATAGAATAATTAGAAAGACTATAATTTTGGATAATTAAATTATGTAGGATATTTTTAAACTAATTTATATGTTGTTAAAATGTTTAATTTTTTTCAATTTTTTTTATTAATTCTATATAATATTGTTGTATTTTGATGAAATCTCATGGATGTAACTAATAAGAGGATAATCAAGAGTCATTAAATGATATTTATATAATGAATCATATAAAATAGATGGAATATAGTTTAATATTATTATGGGAGAGTATAATCAATTTTAGGGTTAATGTTGAATAATATGGAATATTTCTTTAATAGATTACAATTCTAGTAGATTCCATTCAATATGTCCATTAAAAATATTTAAAAGGGATAAAATTCATGTGTAAAGGTTTCCAGTTTCTAATTGATACATTTTATATAGTAATGGTGGCGAATTAAAATAACTTTAAAAAAAATGTTGATTGTGAAATAATTATTATTTTAACTATTCAAGGAATAAATTTAATTTTCCCATATGAAAAAATAAATTTGAGCTGTAAATAATAACAGAAGGCATATAAATATCATAGAAATAAATTTTATACAATTTCAATGTGTGAAATGTAGTTTTATAGTGATAAAAGATAAATATTTTAATGAATGAGTTTCAATATAAGTTTGTTAAAATCTTTATGTAGAGTTTTTATTTAGTTTTAATACTCACCTATATCTTGGTTATTATCTGTACTATTTTTTCAAATAATTCATTCCATTAATAACATTTTGAAAATTCTACTTTTTATAGGGTTATTCTAATGAAAATACAATCATATTTTATATCATCCATATGAATTTAAGAGTTCCATGATGGAACAACATGTTTAAAAACTATATAAAATCCTACAAATACCAAATTTGGAATAAAAAATTGAATAAAAATTAGATGTTTTTATCAATTGAATTTTTTATGAAAAAGAGAAATAGACCATTCCCATGAAATAATAACATTTTTCTATGGGTATATAATATTTCCACATTAAATGGATTATTTTAATATGAATGTATTATACTAATGAAATATTATAGGCCTAATGAAATCATAGTAGAAGTGGTTTGGATAAATGGATTTAGATACGATAATATTTTTATAGGAATGAATATAAAAATATAATATGTGATTTTAATGTGAAATTATAACATGATAACTTCATTAGAATAGTTTTTATAAGGATATTTATAATGGAAAAAATATGTTATATTCCATTTAAAATCCTTTATATGTTGTATACGGATAAAGAAACAATAATATTGAGTCATGCTGATGGTAAAGAGAAAAATTAATATATATCACATTCATGATCCTTTTTTCATCATAATATTACACTAGAACATATACAACTAATGAGAATGTTATAAGAAAATAATAAAAAAACATTTTGATGTTTTGATGTTTATATGAATTTATTTAAATAGAAGAAAGGTAATAAATTGTATTTCTAGTAATAGAAATTTTTTAAACGGTAATTATGATTCGTTTTCATTAATGCGATGATAATGTTTGAAGAAGTTTATTTAGTTACATGTTTAAATTTTAAGGTACTTATATGATATATTCATATTTAATTCATATAGTTGGATCATTATATATAATTATTGTAGAGTATGACATTATTAATTATGATAAAATTTGATGATTTAGCTAAATAATATCTTACTATATATGGACATGAATAGAGAGGAAAAAATGTCACACTATGATTGTAAGAGTGTGATGTATCTGTTGATGACAATCAGTATTCAATTCCTATATATTTCTTATTTAGTTAAATAATAACTTTATATAAGGATTGGTACTGGATGAGGTTATAACATTGTTATAGCCATAAGGAATAATCAATATTATAAATATTTCATCTATGTTGTAGGTCATGTGGAAGTTATGTAATATTTGAGATTATAATGCAATTTATTGATAAATATGTACTTAGAGGGAAAATATGACATTTAAAATATGTGATAATCAAATTATATTAGTATTTATACCATTTTCAAAGTGTGTAATATAATAATCCAATAACATGGGGGATAATATGGAATGCATTATATTTATAGAGGCCCATACTATATAATTGATTAATTATTTTTATGGGATAACAACTATACAATTGTTGTTTTGAGACTCATGTATACCAAACTTTTAAAAAGGTCATTGGGGGATAAAGGTTTGAACTATAACATTGAACCACAATATAAATGTTTTCTAGAAATCCTTATGTGGGGTTATTATAAAAATATGGGCTACTGCGTGGAACTCCATACTAATGTAGAATGACACTTTGAAATTTAATTATGAATTATCTAGATCATATTGAGCAAAGTAATCTTCTATTGTATTACCACCATTGTAATTAATTGAAATTAAAAATGTGAAAACCTTTAAGATCACAATGTATGTTTAGAATCATCCACATATATATATATATATATATGTAATTTAACTTTTCCAAATTTTCATGATATGTTCCTTATATTTTTTCATTTATAAAATCATATTATTTATTTATTTTTAATTTTTCATAATCCCAACGTTTATTTAATAATTTTATAAAAACACAAATTTAATATATTATTTTTTATGGGGTTTTAAATAAATTATATGTTATTTGGACCCACCATAAAATTTCTATATAAGGCTATAAGATATATGGATCAAAATACTTTTGATGTCTAGGTTATCCATGGTATATAATATTTGAGAACAAAAATCCATTGTTATTTAATTTAGTGAATACCATACCAAATAATAGTTCTAGAAATAACCAATTCTATCAATATAGATTCTATATAAAACATGATTAATCAAAAAATCAAATAAAATACCGTAAAAAATAATATGTGGTTATGTGATATAATAAACTGGTGGTGAAATAATTATACATAATCTTGAAAATTAGGGGATTTTTCATTAAGGATATAAACTAATCGATTTATTATTTGTCTTCTATATAAGATAATATCAAATAAAATAGTTATCATCGAAGGAATCATAAAATAATGATACATACTGAAAACATTTAAAACTATCGAATTTTTTTCAACATTCTAATTGAAAAAAAACATAAACTATAAGTACAATTGGGAAATATGTTTTTTAAATTTCTATTTTTGATAAATAGAATAGATTATTATTAATATTTGAAAATTAAAATAAAAAATACAATCCAGAAATAACTCATTTATAACTGATAATTAAAATTTATTAAATCATACTAATTTTGTTATGATTTATGGTATTGGTGGAATTATAAAAAATTCATTTTTATTTTTTTTCATAGTGTCATGAAATAATAAATTTTAAAAAATAAATTCCTAAATAGAATTGTGAAATTATGTGAAAAAATAAAAAATGTCATTATATTTAATTACAAATATACATTGAATATAAAAATCCAAAAATAATTAAGGTTTGATGTTTTTAATTCCAAATTTATATTAAAAAACGATTTTTACATCAAATAATTTTTTTCGAAAAAGGTAACATTATGAAATAATTTTGAGATAATTCACATGTAATTTTGAGTTGATAGATTAATGGATTATATTTATTTACAACTGTGTAAATTATTTTATTTATATTATCATTTTTTCTTAAAATTACTCTACATTTTTTGACATATAATTTTATATTTTCATAATTATATATGCTTGTTGAAATGAATTCATAAGTTCTATGTAATTAGAAGATAAATAAAAAATTTGGATGTTAATGTATTACAAGAACAATAATGTGAACTCTCAATTCATGTGTAGATTTTGAAAAAAAATTATAATTTAAGAGATACAAATTTAATGGATAATTATTTTAAATTCTAATTATTTTTTATAGAATTTATAGTAAAAAATATTAATATATTTAATATAAATTTTATTACTATGTAGTTAAAATTATTATTGAATTTTATGTGATTTATAAATTTAGGATTGTATTGTAATTGTAAATTATTATTTTTCATAATATGTTTAATTTTTTCATAATATTAAATTTTATAAATGAATTGAATTTCCTTGTTAAAAGTTGAATGTTTAGTGATTTTTTAATGGATAATTATTTTTTATATTTATTTCATTATTATTATTAATTAATAAGTGTTTTTTTATATTTTATCAATTTTGGTAACCGTTAGGTAATGTTATAAATTATAGAATTGGAGTTCAGTTATTTTTTCTTAGAATTAGTTGATAGGTCTTCTATAGAGGCACATACATAGAAAACTATTTTATCCCAATATATTGAGGCATTAGACTATCTAACACATCTTGGATGATACAAAGGGATTGGGTTATGATTTTTGGGGAAATCATTCTCTTTTAAATACATTGTTTCCAATGGTTACTTTAGACTATTTCTCTCTTTTTTTCCTTGAAATTATGACATGTCTCAACCATTTAGTGTTAATAGAATGCCACATGATTATTTTTCTCTCATTTTGACTTCTATTGTACATGGGATTCTTCATATAATAAAACATATAGATTTTAATATATATTAAATAGGATTTCAATGGTTATTATTCTTCATTTTAGTAACTTATTGAAGATAAGTAGTCTCGTTTAAAATAACATATTTTTTTGGTATAACCCTATTCATTTTGGTTGAACATCTTTCAATTGGGTTTCACATCTTCTATAAATCTGGGTGTTTAAGTCTCTTTTTGGAGATACGATAATTTTATGGGTAAATTTACCAAAATATCGTCGATTTATATTTATTTGAATGGATGTATTCTGGGTATAGACGTTTAATGGTACTAAGAGGGTAATATTTTGGTTAGAAGGACTTGTGTCAGAGTGGGGATCATAATTTTCATAAAGACGATGTGCTGAAAACTATTTGTCAGAAAATTTCTCTTCGGGAAAGGCTTACTCTATGTATTCATGTTGTCAGAACGATATTATGAAGTTCATGTGGGAGAATCTATTATATTCCCTAAAACTGGTGCCTATTGTTAACTTTTCTATCAAGGATATTTTACCCTAAAGAGACATGTTTTTTGGTGCATTTTATCAATCTATAATGTCATGTATTAAAGGGGATTCACATCATGAATATCATTAGACGAGTCATTTTATGCCACACTATGCCTATGTTTTTATTTCGTATATATATCAGCCTCCTATATCAACCACTAGGGAAACTCTAGATGATTTTCTAGAATATAACTTCCTTTTAAACGTTTTGATTCAGAATTTAATCGTTGGTTTTTCATTGTGATACTCTTTTATATAATTCCTTTTTAGTATCACTAGTTAATAGTGTTGCTTTATTCTCCAAATATAGATAGGTTTATAAAACAAATCCCTATGGTCGATTTTTAATTGTTCAGGTATGTGACATTTCATTTTTTTGTTGAGACAATATGAGCATTAAAAAATATAGTAATTATTGATGATAATATGGTTTTAAGTAGTATCTAGTTCCTTTTGGATCTAATGGTTTTGCCACTTGGATAACAGCTACCAATAGGGTGATCATACAATGGAATGTAAATGAACTTTAAAATGGCATATACATGTTTTTAGAATTACATGAAGTTTTATGTGATACCTTATGATAGATTTACCTTTGAAAACAACTTCATTTAATATTGAATGACTGGTGATGATTGGAAATAAATGTGTTTGTATAATGGAATGATAACGAATCAAGGAAGAATATAATGAATTAATGAATAATTAAAAAAACGTAATTAGATAAATTAACAATTTTATCTTCTAATGTAATGTTTTTTTATTCAGGCAATTATGACTTTTGTTGTGATTTATATAGAAATTTAATATATAATAGAACTTACCATGTTATTATAAGAAGATTACATACAATCCTTTTTAGGTGATGATGAAATAATAAAATAAAGGTATTTCCAAATTATTCTAAAATTCATATATAAAGTGATTTTATAGGGGATGTTGAAATGTTTATATAAATGGATTTTCTGACAGATTTCAAAATACTTATATAAAGAGATTTTCCCTATTATACTAAAATGATGATATAATGGGATTTACCTGATGATGATAAAGTTCTTATATAATTTTCCTTGTTTGATGATACTAAAATTCATATATAAATTGAACATCATATTTATGTTTAAATTATTATATAAAGGGTCTTTCTAGGTTATATTGTAATTCTTATAGGGCTTGGATGAGTTGTGCGATTATTCTATGGACTCGAAGATATGGGTGAAAAAGTTGTGATATATGATCATGGATATTATAGTATTGGACTGAAGATGGTTAATTATTGTATGTTATTAATTGATCAATTAAAACTCCCGGTTACCCCTTAATTTCATGCCCTTATTATAAGACAGGTTTTGATTAGAAAATTTTGTCTTGACTTTAGGTGTATTACTCACACTCTATTCGGGTGATGCTTGGTATATAAAATATTACATGGATACTTGTATAAAAAATGTGTACATACCATAGTTTTTATTATGGATTCTTAGATGGATTAGAGCATCGATAATGGACCAACAAGGGGTTTGAGACTGATGTATTTGGAGTATTTTTATGTCATAATTTCTATTTATATATATTATATTTTAATTGAAAAATTGATACATTTCCACTTTTCATTTGATTATTTTTAATATAATTTTATTGTTTTTTAACAGATGTGATGTAATGTTTCAACAATTTTCATTAATATAATATTTTATAATTTCCACTGTATTAAAAAAATATACCTGCTGGTATAGTGTACCCACCACATCCTCTATAAACACTCCTATAGTCGAAAACCTTTATTGTACAGGGAGGTGTTCATGAGGTCCATTAAACTCTTTGATTTTTCCACATGAGAGAGTACTAGATCAGGAGAAATTAAAATGTGGCTTCATAGGAGTTGGTCTTCCTTTAATAATACATTACTATTTCGGAAATTTTATAAGCAGTATCCGGTATTTCAGGAAATTATAATGAGATTGTGCACATAAATAGCTTACCCATGAATGGGGGAAAATCAAAGTACCCATTGAAGGGATTCTTATTCATGATTGCAATTTTTTACAGTTTATATTACTTCACATTGGATGATTCACATGTTCTGTGATGTTTTTGTGTCATGATATTTACAGAGGAGGATCCATAATTTGAAATATTTTATTTCATGAATGATGATAGGAACATATGGATATATATTGAAACATATATTTCAAGATAGATGCATATAAATTTCATTGGAAAATTTTCCCTATGAATTGTGTAATGAGGGATCTGTAAGATATGATTCATAAAGATGAATGATATATTATTTTATGCTAATTCTCATATTAATAAAAATGTAGAGAGACCCTGAGCTAGTGAATATTTTTTTCATCTGTATAATTTGACATTTTTGTTATCCAATTTTTTTTATGGAGTGATATTTCATTATATTAAAAACCCTTCTTCTCATTATTGAATTGATTTTCCAGAGAGTGGAAATAATCAAACATCTAACATAGCTATACTAGATATTTATGGATCCCCTAATGATTATGTGTATGTTTAGATTAATAAAATCTTATCACGGGTCATGTGATCAATGTAATGGGAGAATATTCACATAGTGTCTTGGATGTCTGATCTGTTGAGGTAGTTTCAACTAATGAATTATCTGACAGTCACTGGGTATGGAGGCCCCCCAGTAGCTGAGTTCTAGATAATATCGGTCCAAATGATCATTAATAATGTCGAGACACTCACAAATATGAGGGTGAGTCTTAAAATATTAGGGCATCATGGACCATCTATGAATTTGTAGGACACATTATATCACGATTGGAATCAATAAGAGTTATCATGGAAGGAATTTAAAGAGATTATTATGAGAACCTACTATCAGGAATCATTGAGATAGTATATGGATAAAAATATGATTAACAAAAAACTATATTATTTGAGTTATTCAATATGATAGTTGTTTCATTAACATGCTTCAATTTCTTCCATATTTTTAGCTGATGATATTTCCAGGGTAAGAAATTTATGGATGGTCCTCAGTATGAAATCAAGTTAGAGGTGGGAATTTTCTAGTTTATTAGAATTTTGGTGATGATTCATAAGTATCTCATTATGGATTGGATTCATAGAGATAACCCATTTAGTAGTTAAGATATCATAGTAGGGGGTCTATGAGAACCTATTCAGGTGGTATGATGATCCACTATACATTTTATATCCAATAATATTACAGGAAGTGAATTCTGGGTAGGGGAATTTTTCTTTGGATGAAGTTATGTTGATGTTATAGTATGTTGGTATGTTTTCCATAAGATAAATTATTTTATATAATAAAATTTTCATTTTCATGCTTGTGGAAGGTTGGTCTGCCTATATAGTTTCTGAATGGGAATATATAATACGAGGAGTGGTAGGGGATCAACATAGGTACATGAGTCTTAGTCCGAAACATATATCCCTTAGAAGACTGGTAGCTAGAGTTCCATTGGGTATTCAGGTTGTTGATGTGGATGTGCTGACCTATCAAAAGAGTGGTAGTAATATGTAGAGGGGAACATCACATGGAAGGTATTTGCGAGCCTTAGGTAGTGGGGAATGTTAGTTGTACACCATATAGTCTACTGTAATCAGTTTGGATACAAGACCATCTACCGCCAATGATCGTAATCATGTGTTATCTAACCTTTTATTGGTATGTTTGATATGGGAGGACCATATTACATTATATATTCGCTTTCTAAAAAAATTTTGGATTGGTTTTTGAAATCATGAATGGTGTCTTGACACTCAATACACAGTTTGGAGTGTTGTTAGAGAATATCCATTATTGCAAGGTATGTTCTCAAGAAATTGGTTTTTAAATTCTAATTTTGGATCCATTTTAACTGAAAATGATAAGATTCAATTTTATTCTTCTTTGTACTTGTTAGTTTTATATCAAGATCATATCAATTGTAACTAGAGTATAGTTTCCTTTGTATTTCCAAATGTTGGTGGTTACAATTACTGAGGAGAGTGGGATCATTAGGCCAGTCAAGCATGAATAATTTAGTACATATTGAATTTTCTTATGACTCTGATAGTAGGTATTTCTCTAGAAAATTATTTAATAAAACATGATACTTTTCCTCTGGTGGTATAAAATTTTAATGTCATCATTCCTAAGTAGTTATATGGATTACCGAGTCAGTAGGAGATCTAGTTCATGATAATGTTAGAGTTGGAAGAGGATCTAATTTGTATCCCACCTTATAGTATTGAACTATAATATATTCTTGTGTTGAATATTAATTTTCATGATATAGATGATAAATATTTCATACAACCTTCAACATCATCTGGGGTTTCCACAGTTATTATCAATAAGAAGGATGAGGAGACTTTGATCTTGGGTGCGGGGTATTAGAGATTGTTCTAGATAACGACCAAGAACTTTCATAACCATTAATGAATATAAGATATATCGTACTAGATAATAGTTTCTATTATCTTATGCATAATTGAGTTGAGATAAATATACCACAAGATGAAGGTGATAACATTAGACATGCCTAGACGTATTTTATGAGAAGTTATGGACTATATGAGTTTGTGGTAATGATGATCGGTATGAAGAACACACCAATGGTATTTCTATAAATGATGAATCTGATCATTTATCTATTTATAGACATTATTTTGATTGGTTCTGCTGATGATATCTTAGTCTGCTCCCAGTTAGTAGAAGTTAATTCCAAAAATATTTACATCATCCTGTCTACATGTATAAGGAATCATCATTAATTTATGAAAACCAAATTCATTTTATGGATTAATGTTATGATATTTTTGGGAAATGTAATCTCATATGATCAAGTATAAGTGGACTTATAGAATTCTTGATCCATGATATCTTATGAGAGGCTGAGTAATGACTTTTTATTTCGATTTTTAATGGGTTTACATGGTTATTATTAACTATTTATCTATGTATTATCACTTCTAGAAGCATTGATGTCTGAAATGACCATGGATGATTGATGATTTTTTATCAAATTATTTTGAGAGAGATTTTTAGGAGAGAAAGGGTAGGTTTATCCCAACATTGACCCTCACAATTTGTTTTTCTAGTAAGGAATATATCATTTAATGTGATTCGTCTAAAGTAAAAATCAAACTAGTTATGATATAAGAGGATCTATTGGTTGAATATGGCTCTAGACAACTAAAACTGCGTGAGAGGAATTATCCCACTCATGATATAGTGTTTGATGTGGTGGTATATCACCTACAATGATAAATACACAATATTTGGGGTGAGAGGTTTTATGGTGTACACTTACCCCATGATCCATAGGTACATATTCTCACTATGGGGAATGATCACTTTGCTGAGGAGGTGGGTCAATTATCATTATTCATTCAATAAGGAGATGGATCATCCACTAGTAAATGCAAATTTAGTTATCAGTTCATTACGCCACAATATTTACACAATGTTTGTGAATGAGTCTTCCCATGAGTGGAAGAGGATTTTTCTCTTTATAGACATGAATCTAGGTATTCAATAGTCCCTTGTATGGGTAGCTCTGACTTCAAAATCGTTATAACCATGCTTATTGATAGGATAAATACTGAGAATATGTCTAATATAGATGGATTATTTTTTAGGGATAACTAAACTATTGGCGGAATCATTAGGATTGTCTCTTCGGAGAAACAATACTATTCATTACCACTGCCAATTATAGGTTCCAATGGGATTTAAAGATGATATGATGAGATATTTCCTTGCTTCTTTTGGAGGTACATCTTGTGCTAACCAATGTATATCAAGATCTCCATAGAAAATAAGGGTGTTAGGAAAATGAGATGGTGGTGGTGGGATTCCTATCAAGAGGAATAACTTTTCAGTAGGTAAACACTGAGAATCGGATTCCTACATTCCTATTGAAACTTATGCCCATCTAGATGTGTAAAATGGATGATATCATTATGGAAATTGTAATAGGATTACCCAATACATCTAATAATAACGATGTTTAATGTGTGAACATAGGAAAATTGATGAAGGTAACAAACTTTTTATGGTTATGGTGACCTTCGTTGTTGATGATCATGGCATTATATATGTGCAATAGATAGTTTTACTAAACAAATACTATTGGGGATTATTTTTTATTATAGATTCAATTTTTAAAACTACATTCTTCATGGGTCATAAACGGGATATTGAATTCAATTATTATTCTCAAAATAGCCTTCCATCCACAGACTAATGGCTAATCTAAAGTGAATATTAGATTTCTGGAAGATATGATATGAACCTTTGTTTTGGATTTAGATGGTTTATGGGAGTGGAATTTATCACACTTCATGTTATATTATGATATTATCATCCATGAATCGGTCAATATGGAAACTAAAATTCCTTTGTATGGATGTTCATGTCGTTCTCCTCTTTTTTGGTTGGAAATAGGTGACCAAGCTATCATTAGTCCCTGTCTCCTACTGGAGATTGATGAATAGGTTCAGTTGACAAGGAGGTTGTTGGTTACCACATATATAATGTGTAAATATTTTACTAACCATGAATTATTTCCATGGGTGTTTCATGTGATTTATTTTGTTTTTTTCATTATTATCCTATAATAGATAAATGACATATATGGAAATAGGAAAAGAAATCACACAAATTTTTTGGGACATTTGAGTTAGTGGGAAGGGCCAGTACCATGTTATACCAATTAGTCCTTCCACAGTGTATAGTTACATTCACGATGTGATCCATGTATTTCAGATTTAGATAGAATACCCTAACAATTATCATGTGGTAGACATTGAAAGAATCAAGTTTAGTAGAGATGTATGATTTGAGGAGTATCCAATACATAATGTGGAACATAATGATATATATATATATAGGGAATTATCATAATAATTTTTCATGGGTAGTGGAATTGTGGACATGTACAATAGAATACATAATAATGTTAATATGATATATAATAATAACTTCTAATTGTTCTTTCCTAAACCATGAAATGATTCTTGGATTAGCTTGGGAATGAGATTTTATATGGTGGGGAGGTTGTAAGATGATATCTTTTTCTGGGTTAATCCTTATGATTTTTCTTGGAAAAAATTTACATTAGTTCTCCTTATTATTGTATCCTCAGTGGATGGATATTTTTTTGTGAAAAAGATAAATTTGTGAGGAAAATGGCATAATTTTTGGAGATGTATGATTATTTTAAATATTGGAGTTCACATATAATCTTGTCATGGGATTATAAGGGTTATCCATGGTTTTTAATTATTTATAGTTCGTTTGGGATTTTCAAGTGAAATCATGGATAAATGCTGTATGCTGGAAGCTTTCACATCATGAACAATTTATATGATGTGAACCTGTTCTCATGAAAATATCTTGAACTATTTCACTGTGTGAAATTATTACACACCATGAAATTTGATAAAATCATAAACCAGTCTATCAAGGGGATTCAAAACATTAGCAATGTGTTTTTCAGAGTATGTTTTATATCAATACATTAAAACCATGAAAGGGTTTCACATAATGAATATAATAGGACTACTGTTTTTAATCCACATGGTACATGTTATTTTTTATCCACTGTGAAGAATCTCTCTTGAATCCTTGTGTCACCTAGGGGATCCATGAGTGTTTTATTCCTCTAAAAACCCCTTAATCGATCAATTAATATCCATTTTTTCTCAATAACACCTTCACATTCATTCATCATTGTAGTTCTCGATTTATAGTGTCTCTATAATAACCAAATAGTGGTAAGAGGTCAGAAAAAACACTATGTTCCGTTTCAATTTGTTCATGTATGTTTATTAATATGATATTTCAACAAAAAAAAGTTCACGATAACAAAAAATAATGGGTGAGTAAAATCATGCGTTTGGACTACAATTTGGATAAATTTTGATCAAATTGTGATGAGACATGACATTTGGATACCAATAAGATCCCTAACCTCCTTTTTGGTACAACCTTCAAAATTTAATTTTGTTTAAATCCCATTATGTTTGATAAATAAATGTTTCCACAGTTATTGGGGATTCTAAGGGGTGTTCCCATGATTTAGGATATGAATGAAGGGAAAATGGGGGAATCCAGTTCATGTTTCTTAGTTGGCTCCTGGTTAGTTGTCACTATGCAACATAACTATGCTTTTCGAAAGTGGTGGAGTAATGTGGGTGAAACCATGCACTTGGAGGATCCAATTCCGGCATGCTTGGGTAGATCTATCCAACATAGTTACGTCATGTACTAATTAACTATTTGGGATTCATAAGAGATTATGTGGCATGGCTCCTTCTGGGAAAGAGGGTGGAATATGTTTGGCGCATAGTTTGGTCAACTATGCATAAAAAACATGTGTCTCAGTAATGTGGGTGAAAATTACCATTTACATCATTTGGATTTTTGATGATTTTAATCCCCATTTCTCTTGTAAAAGTACGTGTGAAAAACCAAACACTTATAAGATTTGGAATTATCTATTTACATAGTTTTTGATCCATATATAGTGCTATTAGTAATGGATAAAATCTCTTATATCATATCAAACTACTCTTAATTCCATTTACATATTATGTCTTCTGTATTTGTTCTAATTTTTCCAAATCCCTAAAAGAATCCTGTATCCAAAGATAATATAATGGTCAAATGAAGTGTGGTTGAATACAAATCAATTTATAAGGCTATAAAAATATACAAAATAAAAATTCATGTAGATTGTGTACATGTTATATCCCATAGTATTGAGGATAAATTTATTTGTATGTGTTTTTTTTCTTGTTTTTTTATGTTGTCTGTTTGGTTTTATATTAGAGAAATTATGAATTAATTGGTTCATTGATGACTTTAACAGCTAATGATAAATTTGGGATGAATTGAGGATGAGTATTCATGTATAGAGGATACCCATGGTGTGTACCATATTTATGAACCCAAGCATGGGTTATTTAATTATAAATTTCTAATTTTTAGACATATAACTCATCATTTTTATGTAAATCAAGTTAACACTAGTTAATAAAATAAATATAAGATATTGTGCATAATTGGATAACATAGATTTTAGAATGATATTGTTTTAAATTGTTTTTAATTAATGACATGGAAAATGATGGTGTTTGGTATAATTTATAAGTTTCAATGAGTCAGGAATAGTTAATATTCAATTTTTAAATAGTTTATGGCATTAATATGAATTATGTATTGAATGAACTATGGATTTTGAATTTTATGCAAACACAATAAATATGGTATTTGAGATGATATATGTTTTAAATCAATAGACTCATGTGATAATGGCTAGGTTGAATATAGGGTATTTACTTGAGGTTCTACACGAATAGTACTGGTTGGACTGAGGATTTAATCCACACCCCTTAAAATCATGGGTTAGTGAGTGAGTCAAAGGATTCATTCTCCTAATAGTGTCATTTTATGAAAATTAATGGAATGAGTCTCTAAGGTTAGTGTAATGTAATGGTTTGTGAAATTTACCCTAGTGAGATAGGTAACTTCACTTATCCATTAATGCATTGTATATTATCCTTATAGGTCGTAGTGTATTTGTTGAAAAATACTATCAAATAAATCAAAATATGAAAATGTTTTAAGTAGATATTTATAACTAATAGACCCCATATATCATTTTTTTCATTCATATATTATTTCATTGATTATATTTTTTATGTTGGATATATTTAGACACCATTGGTGGTGGACTAATGAGTAGTACTCACGAACTAATTGGGTCAGCATTCGGTACCCATTAAAATGTCATGTGTATCACATCAGGATAAGGGAAAGAACCTTATTCTAGATAGATTATTTAGTCGGTGGATGTTCATAGAAGAGTTATCCATAAATGGACGTGGGAATATTTTATGTTTATTTTATTTGTTTTATTTTAGATTTCCATTTCATATGGTATAATACGACATGAAATAACATATCTATTGTTTGGTTTTCGACATTCACCTAGTTTTGATAATGATTATTAATGCGTGATTTTTTTGTATTATTTGATTCATTTAGTATATATCTAATATGGATTACTTTGATAAAGTGGTTTCATTATCTACACATTTTCTAATAGACATTAACTGGTATTTAGTAGGCTTTGGAATATGGGGATTCATTCTTTAGGTCATTTGGTGACTCGGCTAGGGGAACTAGTTTAGTAGCGCTCGGGTAAGGGATGCTAAAAAAATTATCATAGGAAATTTATGGTTTATGTTTTTTTACTAATAGGAAATGGTATACTTGTGATGACCCAGACCCCCCTTGGTCCCTTCCTTTGCCAAAATCTGGATCCTTAAGGGGTGCCGATCGGTGAGACGGATCGGTGCGACCGATCGGTGAGACCGATCGGTGTGACCGATCGGCGGAACCGGCCGACGTCACTCGGCCTTGCCAGGTTGTTCCAGTAATGCGCACAAAAGTTTTAATTAGATACTGAATCGACTCATGAGTCAGTTTAAACCACTCAGCACCTTTAATGATGGGTCAAGCCGTGTGGTCAACCCACGACTTCCACGTCTTACGTGGTTTCGCATTTTCACCTCAACCGTCCCCGACTCTTATAAATTAAGGGTTAGGCCGTGGTTTCCCCCTTCTTCGATCATGGCTCTGCTGGTGCATCGGGACCGCCGCATCCTTATCCGTAATGTTCCGCGCCCCGGGCCTAAATGTCGATCATCTTTCAACAAGTAGGTAATTTCTCTCGTCTCTCACTTTTGTGTATCATGCGGGGTGGGCGTTATTTTGTTCCTATGGAATTGGTTGAACCAAACCTTAATGAAGATAATAAACGATGTTCTAAAGAAAGAAGGGGAAGGGGTTGTGATCGTTGTTTATGCTTTACCTTGTGATCATATTTTTGGTTGTGCTGGTTTATGTTTTTCTGAAAATTGAGGCCGTTGGAGGTCGTTGTATGTGCGCTGATGAATCCCCTCGTGATGTTTTAAATGGGTTGCTGAAATTGTGAACTCCTGCTATGAAATTGGTTAATCACGTATATCCGGCTGAATAATTGAAAGCACCAGGATCAACCCTTCTGTGATAACTCCCAGTTAGAACACACGGAATTTGGAATCATGGAGTGTGTTAAGTCATTTAAATCTGAAAATCCCTGACTTGTGTTGGTAGTGGTAGTTGGTTGTTTTCCTTTCGGGCCGATTGATGGAAATGTGGGAGGGTATGGGATCCCCTGTTCTTTTATACTCTCGGTGGTTGTGTGAATTTGGGGGATGGGATCTTCTATTGGTATGGATTCGGTGGTTGTGAGTTTTAAATCCGAGTGGTTACATGTTGATATCACAAATTGGGGAGAGATCCTCTGTTAACAGAACCGGGTGTGAGTGTTTTGGTAGATCCTTGATTTGACGCTTTCCTTGGTTATGCTTATGGTATTTGACCAGTAGTGCTTAAAATTAATTGAACATTTGACTGAACATGAAACAAGAATGGGACAAATGGTTTTGTGGGCAAGGGTCGTGAACTGTGACTCGGACGCAGTGGTGTTGTGTCCTGTAGGTTGGCTAGGAAAACCTAAGCTTTTGGGTGAGTGTTTGTTACCTATATCTATACTTGTAGCTTTCTGTTTCTTATTCACGCCGCACCCAAGTTGAGAACTCAGTGCCGAACACCCCCATTTATGGGGGAAGGGTGTTTTTCACAACACTACCCTTAGTGGCTGGTTATTAGCTCCTTTTCTGCTCCCTTTCCCGGATATCCCAAGTACCTTCGGGCAGGCTGTGATGGCCTGAAGTCTATTATTAGCCCAAGAACCATCGGGCGGGGCGTTGTGGTGGTTGGCTAGGTGTGTGCAGCAGGTGGTTTCCCAAGTGTCTTCGGGATGAGGCCTAGGTGTCTTCGGGCGTGGCAGTGGATCCTTTAGCCCAGGTGTCTTCGGGCGTGGCGGTGTTTGTTCTGGCCTAGGTGTTTGCAGGCATGGTTACATGTGACAGTTGTGGCCCAGGTGTGTGCGGGCGGGATTCAGCAGTGGGACTGCGTGTGGTTGTGGCCCAGGTGTGTGCGGGCGGGTGTGGTAGTGGGACTGCGGTGAGAATGGCGGGATTGGTCCGATGCGTAGGATGTCTCAATAACCAGTGGGAAAGTGGCGCGGGGTACCCAAACATCGATGTGCTCTTATTATATATGTTACTTGACTTGCGTTATTTGGGGAGTGAGCCTTGGTGAGGCCTGGGATGGATAGTTTGCCTTGTTAGGTGTTTGGTTTACTCTTTTTCTCACGGGACTTCAGTACGTTCCCCCACTTGTGCACGAGAGTCTTGGTTTTCCCTACCGAGTGTACTTGTATACTCACCCTATGTTTACTTTCAGGTTTCCAGGAGGACTACCAGGGCTGTGCGGGACCCTACTAGTCAAACAATTGGATTGTTGATGTTGTCGTACCTTTTTTTTCTTTTGGTATTGTACCTTGAGCCTCTTTTTGTACTTGCACCTTGTTGTAAACTGTTTAAACATGCATGGGGGATTTGTTGGGTTTATTTATTTACACCTGTTTCTTTCCCTTATTGGGTGGTTGACTTGTCCTATTTCCCGATCCTGAAAAATAAAAAGTGTAATGCCTTCCATTTGCGAGAATTTTCTATACCCTTGGTGCTAGTCTCCACTCCGGGACCTATTTAAGGCGGGTTTCAGGGGTCATTATCTATCCTTCAACTTAAAGAAGGAAGGGCCTGGAAAACTGCTGACCCTTCCCTCCTTTTGGTGAAGGCGGGTCGTGACAGAATGGTATCAGAGGTGATGGTTGAGAGATAGGATGGAGTCTGGAGTTAGGCACAATGAGGATCGCATGGGATGGTATGGAAACGGTGTTGGGTGACCTTGGAGCATGAATTAGGCCAGGGAAGACTGGCTAGGACACGGGATTTTAGGGCCCCCCGTGATCCGATGCAAGGACTCTGGACCTACCGAATGACCAAGTGAGGCCACATTGATTGCAGGGTAGAGACCCTAGGAAAGGTACATGAATCATAATGACTTGTGTTCTTATGTTTCTGGGATGTCATGGGAATTATGAATAAATTAAATCTTAATAAGTTTTAAGAACGATATTCTGCACTACTTGGGCTTAGGCATTCCTTGTTTACCTTGCAGCTATGGCACCTGGAAGGCGACCACGTGTGGTACAGGAGATCGAGGCCCCTGAGACTAATTTGGCCAAACAGCAGAGAGCTGATCGAGAGGAAGAGGATGACCAGTGGCAGAAGACTCTTCGAGCCTTCCAGTGACAGGCCCTCGAGAAGTATGAGGGCAGCACCTCCGATATGAAGACAGAAGGCTGGATAGAGGAGTTAGTTATAGCCTTCGGCCTGATTCGGGCCCCGGACGAGTACTGGGTTCCTCTGGCTGTTAGCCAGATGCGAGGAGCGGCACGTCAGTGGTGGATGCTTCACCTGGGGAATAGGAAAGAGTCTGAGGTTGCTTGAGCGGATTTCGAGAAGGAGTTCCGGGCGGAGTTCCTCTCCTCGACAATGAAGGCGGAGAAGAGGCAGGAGCTACTCTCCCTTTAGCAGGGGAGCATGTCCGTGAGGGAACTTCGAATCAAGTTCAAGGACCTCCTACGTTTTGCTCCGGACCTCTTTCCCGATGAGGAGTCTCGGGCAAGACGTTTGGAGGAGGCGCTCCGACCCTCCCTCTAGTATGCTGTTACCCCCTTTAACCTTCTGACATACTTAGAGGTCCAGAAGAAGGCCGAAGTGGTGGAAAGGATGCATGCTCTGGGCGGAGTGTCACGAGAAGGGATCCAGCTGGGTCCATCGAAGGGGAAGTCCATCAGCACCAGGCCTCCCGCATCGGGACCCTCCAGGTTCCGACCCACAGGGAGCAGACCGCAGCAGTTTCAGTTTCGATCCCCTGGCCCACGTTCTTTCCCTTCAGGCTCGGGACCACGGTGCTTCATCTGCGGGAGCCCTGGACATCTCTGGAGTCAGTGCCCCGATCGGGTGCAGTACAGCAGTGGCAGTCATCCCCAGCATTCGCCGCAGCAGCAGTTTCCAGCCAGACCCTTCTGGCAGCAGCAGCAGGGACAGCGAGCTCCCGCTCCTCCGCAGGCGGACATAGGAGGAGGAGGCTGACCTCAAGGCGCTCCCCAGGGACCTCGAACAGGGCGTGGTCGGGGAGGTGGCTGACAGCCGAGGGGCAGGGTAGCTGGGCGTGGACAGCTACACGCCGCAGAGGCAATAGTTCCAACAGGGCCAGAGGTTGTTCGAGGTACGATCAATGTGTTTAGCACTCTTTCTTATGCTTTGTTCGATACCGGAGCTTCGCACTCATTTGTTGCACCCAGTCTAGCCCGTGCCTTGGGTCTAGATGCCGAGAGACTTCCAGTGCCCCTAGTGTTGAGCACACCAGTTGGAGGTCAGACCGACTTGCTGTTCGTTTGTCGGGGATGTAGACTGATGTTAGGGCCACATCAGTCGGTTAGGGATCTCCTTCTACTACAGATTTAGCCGTACGATGTCATCCTAGGCATCGACTGGCTATTTTCTGTGTGCGCCGTCATCGACTGTTTCCAAAGAAGGGTGGTGTTCTCAGGTTCAGACGGCCAGCGTGTTACCTTCACCGGCGAGCGGAGCTGTCCGAAGGGAAACATGAGGGAGGAACCTCTACTCTCCTTGTTGACCGAACTGACGGTAGAATCAGTAGATGCAGAAATGGTGGAAGTTCCAGAGATCGTCCGTGAGTTTATGGACATATTTCCTGAGGAGGTGACAACTCTACCCCCTCGACGTGATATCGAGTTCGAGATAGACCTGCAGCCCGGCTCTTGTCCAATCTCGATGGCTCCTTACCGGATGGCACCTTCGGAGCTACGGGAGTTGCGGATACAGATTGATGATCTGATGAAGAGGGTTTATGTTCGTCCAAGTGCATCACCGTGGGGCACTCCAGTCTTGTTCGCAAGGAAGGCGGATGGTGGCCTCAGGTTGTGCATCGACTACAGGAGGCTGAATCAGGTAATGATCAAGAATCGCTACCCTCTTCCGAGGATAGATGATCTTTTCGACCAGCTGAAAGGGGCAGGATGGTTCTCGAAGATCGACCTGCGGTCTGGGTACCCCCAGCTGAGGGTGAAGGATAGCGACGTCCCAAAGACAGCGTTCAGGTGCAGGTATGGGCACTTCGAGTTCGTGGTCATGCCCTTTGGTGTTACGAACGCCCCGACCGTGTTCATGGGGCTTATGAACTCCATATTTCGGGAGTACCTGGATCGGTTTGTGGTGGTATTCATCGACGATATCCTGATCTATTCAAGGTCATAAAAGGACCATGCAGAGCACCTGAGGACAGTTTTGGAAGACCTCCGACAACACCAGCTCTACAGGAAGTTGTCAAAGTGCAAGTTCTGGGCACGAGAAGTGCACTTACTCGGGCACGTAGTGTCTGAGCAGGGGGTAGCAGTCGACCCATTGAAGGTTGAGGTAGTTGTTTCTTGGGCAGCACCCAAGAATGTGGCGGAGGTCCGGAGTTTCCTCGGACTGGCAGGTTACTACCGGAGATTCGTACCAAACTTCTCCCGAGTAGTATCCCCTTTGACGGCTTTGACCAAGAAGGACCAGGTTTTCGTGTGGAGCGAGCAATGCGAGTCGTCCTTCAGCTACCTAAAAGAAAAGTTGGTTAGTGCCCCAGTGTTGTGATTACCAGAAGAAGGGATGACCTATTAGGTATTTTGTGATGCTTCAGGACAGGTCCTGGGATGCGTATTGATGCAGCATCAAGGGGTGATCTCTTACGGGTCCGGGCAGCTACGCCCCCATGAGCGTAACTACGCCACCCATGACCTGGAGCTTGCAGCGGTCGTTTTTGCGCTAAAGTTATGGCGGCACTACCTCACCGGGGAATGCTTTGTGGTCTTCACAGATCACAAAAGCTTAAAGTATATCTTCTCCCAGCGGGACTTGAACTTGTGACAATGGAGATGGGTGGAGTTCCTCCAGGACTACGACTTTGAAATCTCTTATACTGAGGGAAAGGGCAATGTGGTGGCCGATGCCTTGAGCAGGAGGACGCAGAAGGATGCGGTCCGAGAGTCAGAAAATGCCTGGAAGGCAATGGAGGAGTTGGCTGCCTTACACATGGATGCGAAGATGGATAGTGGCAGAGGCTGCCTATATCAGATGATAGTGCAGTCATCCCTGTTTCGACTAGTGGAGGAGTCTCAGTGGGGAGACCCCGAGTTCGAAGTGATGTGTGATCGGGTTGACCAGGGCGATGCTCCAAGAGAATGGACAGAGGATGGTCAGCACCAGATGCTTTTCCAGAAAAGGTTGTTTGTTCCAAGAGTAATGCGTGGCAAGGTTCTCAGTGAGTTCCACAACTCACCCCTAGCGGTGCACCCAGGAGTTACCAAGATGTACCAGGGGCTGAAAAGGCAGTTCTGGTGGCCCGGAGTTAAGCGAGCGGTGGCAGAATTTGTGGCTAAATGCTTAGTATGTCAGCAAGTGAAGGCTGAACACCGGGTTCCAGGCGGCCTACTACAACCGTTAGCTATTCCCGAGTGGAAGTGGGACGACATCTCAATGTATTTCGTCACGGGACTACCCAAGGTCCAAGGAGGGTGCGACGCCATCTGGGTGGTGGTGGACAGGTTGACGAAATCTGCTCACTTTCTGGAAATCAGGGAGTCAAGTACTGTGGATGCTTTGGCACGAAAGTACGTGAATGAGGTGGTGCAGTTTCATGGAGTTCCGAGGTCTATAGTCTCGGATAGGGATGCACGGTTTACCTCACGAATCTGGAGAGGATTGCAGCATGCGTTTGGCACCTAGTTACGCCTTAGCACTGCTTTCCATCCCCAGAAAGATTGACAAACGGAGCGAACCATCCAGACCATGGAGGATATGCTACGAGCATGTGTTCTGGACTCAGGAGAGTCATGGGTGCGATACTTGCCTCTAGTATAGTTTTCCTACAATAATAGCTACCACTCTACCATCGGCATGGACCCATTTGAGGCCTTGTACGGGAGGCCATGCCGTTCACCTGTGTGTTGGACCGAAGTAGGAGAGGCAGGAATCCTTGGCCCGGAGGTGGTTCATAACACGACATAGAAAATTCAGCTCATACGAGAAAGGATGAAGGCGGCCCAGGACTGACAGAAGTGGTATGCTGATACCAGGAGAAGGCCCTTGGAGTTTGAGGTTGGAGACCACGTGTTCTTGAAGGTCTCCCCGCGGCATGGGCAATGGAGGTTCGGCAAGGGGGGTAAGCTTTCCCCCAAATTCGTCGGACCCTTCGAAGTGTTACGGAGGGTCGGCGAAGTGGCTTATCAGCTAGCGTTACCTCCGCCGCTGCTAAGGATACATGATGTTTTTCATGTATCCCAGCTCCGTCGTTATCTGCACGATGATTCACACGTCCTTGGTTGGGGTGAACTGGACATCGAGGACGACGTAACCTTTGTGGAAAAACCAGTGATGATCGAGGATCGCAAGGAGAAGGTGCTTCGTGGGCGAGCTATACCCTTGGTTCGTGTGTTGTGGAAACATGGCGGGCTCGAAGAGAGTACGTGGGAGAGGGAAGCACAGATGCGTGCCCAATACCCCCCGAGTTGTTTTGAGCTTTGTTCCTTTTGTACCTGTTGTGGTAGAAAGTTTGACTTTTGGCTATGAAATGTATTGGTTTTTTTCCTCTGTTGTGTGTGAAAATCCCCGACTAAAGGGAAGAGGGAACCCGACCACTAATCAAGACGCATTAAGGTGGATGCGATTGAACCCGTGCGGGCGAGTCAGTGCCGCCCAAAGCGGATAATATCTTGACATGGGGGAGGGAAACTCCTCAAACCCACTTGACCGGGCAGTTTGGTGTGGTATGTTTCTTAGTTCTTGACAGGGGAGTGTTTTTAGTTAGTAGAGGTTCACTCCTAAGAGGTATCTTTTGAAGATGGTTGCTCAGACCCTCTCTTTCCTTCTGGTTTGTTGTGATTCTCGAGGACGAGAATTGTTTAAGAGGTATCTGATGTGATGACCCAGACCCCCCTTGGTCCCTTCCTTTGCCAAAATCTGGATCCTTAAGGGGTGTCGATCGGTGAGACCGATCGGTGAGACCGATCGGCGGAACCAGCCGACGTCACCCGGCCTTGCCAAGTTGTTCCAGTAACATGCACAAAAGTTTTAATTAGATACTAAATCGACTCATGAGTCAGTTTAAACCACTCATCACCTTTAATGATGGGTCAATCCGCGTGGTCATCCCACGACTTCCACGTCTTACGCGGTTTCGCGTTTTCACCTCAACCGTCCCCAGCTCTTATAAATTAAGGGTTAGGCCGTGGTTTCCCCCTTCTTCGATCGTGGATCTTCTGGTGCATCGGGACGGCCGCATCGTTATCCGTAAAGTTCCGCGCCCCCGGCCTAAACGTCGATCATCTTTCAACAAGTAGGGAATTTCTCTCGTCTCTCACTTTTGTGTATCATGCGGGGTGGCCGTTATTTTGTTCCTATGGAATTGGTTGAACCAAACCTTAATAAAGATAATAAATGAAGTGCTAAAGAAAGAAGGGGAAGGGGTTGTGATCGTTGTTTATGCTTTACCTTGTGATCATCTTTTTGGTTGTGTTGGTTTATGTTTTTCTGAAAACTGAGGCAGTTGGAGGTCGTTGTATGTGCGCTGATGAATCCCCTCGTGATGTTTTAAATGGGTTGCTGAAATTGTGAACTCCTGCTATGAAATTGGTTAATCACGTATATCCGGCTGAATAATTGAAAGCACCAGGATCAACCCTTCTGTGATAACTCCCGGTTAGAACACACGGAATTTGGAATCATGGAGTGTGTTAAGTCATTTAAATCTGAAAATCCATGACTTGTGTTGGTAGTGGTAGTTGGTTGTTTTCCTTTCGGGCCGATTGCTGGAAATGTGGGAGGGGATGGGATCCCCTGTTCTTTTATACTCTCGGTGGTTGTGTGAATTTGGGGGAAGGGATCTCCTGTTGGTATGGATTCAGTGGTTGTGAGTTTTAAATCCGAGTGGTTACATGTTGATATCAAAAATTGGGGAGAGATCCTCTGTTAACAGAACCAGGTGTGAGTGTTTTGGTAGGTCCTTGCTTTGACGCTTTCCTTGGTTATGCTTATGGTATTTTCCCAGTAGTGCTTAAAATTAATTGAACATTTGACTGAACGTGAAACAAGAATGGGACAAATGGTTTTGTGGGCAAGGGTCGTGAACTGTGACTCGGATGCAGTGGTGTTGTGTCCTGTAGGTTGGCTAGGAAAACCTAAGCTTTTGGGTGAGTGTTTGTTACCTATATCTATACTTGTAGATTTGTGTTTCTTATTCGCGCCCCAACCAAGTTGAGCACTCAGTGCCGAACACCCCCATTTATGGGGGAAGGGTGTTTTTCCCAACACTATCCTTAGTGGCTGGTTATTAGCTCATTTTCTGCTCCCTTTCCCGGATAGCCCAAGTACCTTCGGGCAGGCAGTGATGGCCGGAAGTCCATTATTAGCCCAAGAACCATCGGGCGGGGCATTGTGGTGGTTGGCCAGGTGTGTGCGACAGGTGGTTTCCCAAGTGTCTTCGGGATGAGGCCCAGGTGTCTTCGAGCGTGGCAGTGGATCCTTTAGCCCAGGTGTCTTTGGGCGTGGCGGTGGTTGTTCTGGCCTAGGTGTTTGCAGGCATGGTTACATGTGACAGTTGTGGCCCAGGTGTGTGCGGGCGGGATTCAGCAGTGGGACTGCGTGTGGTTGTGGCCCAGGTGTGTGTGGGCGGGATTCAGTAGTGGGACTGCGTGTGGTTGTGGCCCAGGTGTGTGCGGGCGGGTGTGGCAGTGGGACTGCGGTGAGAATGGCGGGATTGGTCCGATGCGTAGGATGTCTCAATAACCAGTGGGAAAGTGGCGCGGGGTACCCAAACATCGAGTGCTCTTATTATATATATTACTTGAATTGCGTTATTTGGGGAGTGAGCGTTGGTGAGGCCTGGGATGGATATTTTGCCTTGTTAGGTGTTTGGTTTACTCTTTTTCTCACGGGACTTCAGTACGTTCCCCCACTTGTGCATGAGAGTCTTGGTTTTCTCTACCGAGTGTACTTGTATACTCACCCTACGTTTACTTTCAGGTTTCCAGGAGGACTACCAGGGCTGTGCGGGACCCTACTAGTCAGACAGTTGGAGTTTTTGCTGTTGTCGTACCATTGTTTTCTTTTGGTATTGTACCTTGAGCCTCTTTTTGTACTTGCACCTTGTTGTAAACTGTTTAAACATGCATGGGGGCTTTGTTGGGTTTATTTATTTACACCTGTTTCTTTCCCTTAATGGGTGGTTGACTTGTCCTATTTCCCAATCCTGAAAAATAAAAAGGGTAATGCCTTCCATTTGCGAGAATTTTCTATACCCTTGGTGCTAGTCGCCACTCCGGGACCTATTGAAGGCGGGTTTCGGGGGTCATTATCTCTCCTTCAACTTAAAGAAGGAAGGGCCTGGCAAACTGCTGACCCTTCCCTCCTTTTGGTGAAGGCGGGTCGTGACAATACTATAATATAATATGTGTCAAGACTTCACAATGAAATTTTTCATGGGAGTATCTGACCATTTTATAAGGAAAAAACCAATTACCTTGGGTTGTATTAAATTTCTTGATGAGTGTTTTTGAAGATGACTCATATTTCACCATTGGGTGATGCAATTGCTTTGTGATGTGACTAATTTATTTTATTTTTTATTTTGAATTATTTGTAACAATGTTGTGTATCCATGAATCACTTTATAAAGCTAGGGATATTTGTGACATGAATCATGGTAGGAACACATGGGAGAGACATGAAAAATTTAAGGGGTATAATTATTTATATGTCATTTAAATATGAAATAAATAGTGTCAAATAATTAAATATAAAATGGGTAAATAGAAATAATTTCACAGAATGGTTATGATACAATGCCTCATGATAAGACATAAATGGGTTAAAATCAGTATGTGATGATTTGTAAAATATTAAAAGGTACATAGACAAAGGTGATTTGGTTTGTGAAAGTGGAAGTGGATAAAAAGGATGTATAATGAATGGTTGCGACTATGTGAGTTTCCTTACCTAGGATGACCATGTCCTGTAGTAGTGACGATAGTGGGGTAGTGATAGAGATCTGTCTATATCCATTAGGATAGGTGATGTGAAATGAGTTTCTTATAGATAATAGAGATCCTTCTATTGAAAAAAATGTGGATGTTTTATGTTATGTGTGATGAGATTTGTATTTTTAATTTAAGAAAAATTCAACCATGATGAAGTGTGTTATTTATATAACATAAATAAATTGAATAAAATGCTCTTCCTCTAGAAAAGAAGGATACCCTGTTGGTGTAGTGTAACATAGGAGAGGAGGAGGTATGTGAGTGTTTTTCTTTTCAAATCTAGAAGATTGGGTGGGACCCTAGAATGATTGTGCCACATATTTTTAATTTTACTAGATTGTTTTAGTTAAATAACATTATGAAATTTTTTGGATAGTGTATACATAAGTGTCGAACATGTGTCTTAATAGGATGTGATGGGACATAGAAGAGGGAAACTCTATTTTTCTTATCAGAACATATATAAAAGTTGTTTTGGAATTGTGGTTCCAATATTTGGTGACCATGGAGATTTTTGATGTGTGGGATAGGGGTTGTTATTTTTTAGGCATTCACTAGGACTGTGACCCTAAGGTTATTAGTTGCCTCATTATAATGTACATGTTTTAACCTTGGGGGTTATAATTATATAATGTGTATGTTGGTTTGTATGAGTTGTAGTCTTGGGTTGTGGTAAATATTGCTATAGTTGTGATTTTATGGGTGTGGAAGCCGTGGTAACATGTCACATGGAGAATTAGACATACTATGCTTTAGTTTGGGGTTGGCAATCTACCATGGGTAGTTGCTTGTTGAGGTTTCACTAGTACAATTTCCATGGAGATTTGGATACCCTTATTGTATATGATTCTAGTTTATGGGATTACATTTTTATAACCACCAACAAAGGACCATGGGAGGTTTTAGTAGGGATTATGTTTCATTTGAGTGCTTATGTCACTAGTTAATACTTTGTACTATGACATTGGTGGATGAGAAGTGATTCCTAGAGTGGGTTTCGCTTATTTGGTGCATTGGGTAATTCAATAGTTTTAGAGAAACAATCTGTGTCATGGATATGAATGTACTATATGGGAAAATATTTTTTTAAACTAATGTGAGGTTACCTAGAATTATGGGTGCCTTTGGATATGAATTAAGTGTGATACATCGGCAATGGAATTGATTTTGGATGATAATCGTCAATTATCAGAAAATAGAATGATTGTTCATTGGATTTGTATTCATAGAAGAACATTAATTATGGTGAATGGTTGTAGGGTTTTTTATATGGCTATATTGGTTTAATTACATAACAAGGTGGCATTGAAAATGATGTATAATTGAATTCAATTGAATTCAGTGGATGATTCAAGGATGAACAAGCCACAAATGACACTTTTTACATGAGAGTGACACATGGGTGGAGGGGTAGAAATGTGGTTGGACATGATGTGTGAAATGTGGGGTTGTTGGAATTAAATGTTGAGAATGACTAGAGTCTGATGAAGCTTCTAGACCATAAGGCTTGGTTAGTTGTGTAAGCATATGTTTTTCACTTGTGATGTCAGACTTTTGTTGTCTACAGTTGGGGTTATTGTGATTTCATTGGAATGTGAGAGACCTTGAGGGATATTATTAGGTGAATATGTGTGCATGTTCTTGGATGAAATGATGATGTTTGTGATTGTTGAACATGTGTCCTAGGATAATCTCAGGTTGTTTTCTATGAAACCAAGTGGGGAAGTATTGTTATGCATGTGACCATTGGTTTGTGATTGGTGTGGTTGATCATTGTGTTTCTATTGTGAATCATCGGGGTCAGGTGGGGATATTTCAAGAGGTGTGGCAGTGGAAGTTCTATAGTACATGTTGGTTCATGGATGAATGATATATATTTTTAAGGAAGTGGTGAGTTTTGGTAGGAATGTTGTTCTTGAATTGGTTGTGGTTTTAGATTGTTAATGAGATGTTGATTCGTAAGGATGCATGAGATCTCTAGTTAGTTAAGAATTTCCAATAGTAGATATGACATAAGGAATGAATAACATGTGATTGTATTCTTCGATGACATGTTATTATAATCTTATTTAGTGATTATTAGTCTTAATATCTTCACATCATCTTGGATATGATAAGGTATCTCTATCATTTTTCCTAAGTAGATGAATGTGTTTTTGTTGGATATGGGACCTGTTATTGGTTAAGCTCACAGAACATTTTATTAGGAGATTGATAGCGGGGATTACACCATTAACTCATTCAGGTGAAGTACTTGGGATGGACCATATGTAGAATAATTCCTTGACTTCCATTCTCAGAATCCTAGAATGGGTATTTGTTGATCATTTATTGTTGTTCTAGTAGAATATAGAAGCCGATGTGCATGTTATTGGATTCTTCTTATGATAAAATAATGATCTATAGTAGTTGATAATTTATTTAGGAAAGTGGTGGTAACCACAATCTTAATGTGGGTAGAGATAAGTTAGTCATGGATGTGTGGAGCCGACCATGGAGTGGTTTTGGTGGCATCATGATGCAAATAATAATCCTATTAAGGATGTGTTTGGATTCCTTAAGACTGATTGGGAGAGCCTTAGATGTGGTGGATAAAAGATCCTAGAACACACATTATACTAAGGATTGTTTTGAAATGAATTTTAGAATCTAGTGTTAGAGTCATTAGTGGGTGGGATATGGAATGATAGTGAATCATCGGAATAGCGGACTGGTGATAGAATCTCTTTGGATGTGGAGAATAATCTCGGGAAGGTCCCTTTGGGAGACCTTGGAATTTCATTAACTGCGAAGGAACATTGATCATGTAATGTGATGTCATTCCAACAACAAAGCTGTGAATTATATGATGATTCAACTGAGGATAAATCAACGTAGATTGAATTAGGTATAAAAGTGTCCAATTGTAAATAGACTTCAGAAGGTTTTTTAGATGATATGTTTGTTTATATAATGAAAATGTGTTTTTAGGAACAACCTAATTTAATTTATTCATTGTAGATATAGAGGATGTGATTCTATTATGAATACTAATGATTTTGGTGATGAATAATGATGAATTGAAATGGAATGGGTGTTTTAAATGTGGTGTTTTTATTGATGTCAGGGAGTGAAAATGGTATTTGCATCAGATAATAATGGGGAGTCTAAAGTGAGAAGGCACCATGGACAGGTTAAGGGGGAGTCACGTCAATAGTTGATGATTTTATTGGGAGAAGACATTTAGGGGTGGTGAAACATGGTATGGTTTGAAGGACGAACATTGTATGTTTTATTCCACCAAAATTTTCATGTTTTATGTAAAGTGAATTTCTGAAATGAAGTTAAACATGAGAGAGGTCATGTTCATCATAGTTTATAATTCTTGGGGAATGAATGTCCATTCAGGGCAGTTTTTGGGAATCTTGTATATATTCCAATTTTCATTGGGCCTTTTGATGTTTTTTGTGTTGCGTTAGGAAACACATTATGTATGTAATTAATGATGATGTGAGGTCCTGGAGGGCCTTTCTATAGTGGAGGTGCCAAAAAATGAATTATAGTGGTGAGGAGATAAATCATATGATATGGAAGAACATAACGGGAATGTTACTAGTGTTGATGGTATAACCAATTTTTTCTTCAGTTTCAATTTTTTGTGTTAGGATGTGGACTGAACTTATTGGACACTAATTTTTTTGAATGTTTTAAGTTGAAAAATATGGTTATAAAACCGTATGATCCATAGGTGATGTTGAGGTTGGGTCATATTGGAATTTTAAAATGGGGTAAAATCGCACCCAAGGATTTGGGCTGTGAGTCGTGTATAAGATCATGTTGGTTGAGTGCTGGATGGATATTCCATGATGATATGATTCAATGAATGATGTTCTGTATATAATTATTTATTCATAATTTTCATAATATCCTTATAAGTTATTAGTGTTTGAGGATGGTATGGACATTGATACATCCCTTAATGAGAATCGGGTTGTGATTGTTGATCATAATGATAATTATTTGTGAGTTAAAGTTTTTTCATTTAGTCTGAGTGTTTTGGTAGTATGGAATACATTAAGTGTAAACATGTTATAGGGAATCTGATTTGTAGGCCCAGTGGCCCATTATTATTACCTTGAATACATAGTGATCCTTTAGAGTGAAGATAAAGGATGATCCATTATATGGTGAGGAGGTTGATGATCTCAAACGTCATTTGTGGTGTGTCATTGTTTATTTTTTGAGTTTTAATCCCCTTAATTTGGTTACTCAATTGTATCTTGTGTTTTTGAGGAGGATTGACGGTTTCATAGGGGTTTAGAACATGAAAAAGGTAAAAAGGGGCTTTTCCGTGCATGTTTCAGGGATGGTACACTGTTAGTAGAAACCATGCATCCTAACCATTATTTCTTAAAAAGGTGGAGAGAAGTGGTTAAAACCATTCATGATGAGGAGCCTAGTTGTTGGGGACTGAATAGAGAAATCCCTCATAGTTAACCCAGGGTATGACAAATGATAAGGGCATCATAAGAGATCGTGCTACCTAGAGACCTCATGGAAAACTATTGGTGCAAAGTTGGTGAAAAATCATTCCACTAGTCTATTCATAACATGTGCCTCATTATATAAGGGAAAATGAAAATTTTTTGTCACACAAGGTTTATTGATTTTACACATTGTTCTGATTCGGGGTTGGTTCTCTATTATTTTCTTGGTAAATGTGTGTGAAAGGATTGATTGTTTGAGGTATTTATTTTGTATATTCTATGTTATAAGATTATTTATGTGTTTCCCATTAAATTTTAGAATAATAATGTATGTTTTGCGTTTCAATATTTTTTTCTAATGGTTAGTGCATGATTAGTAGAAACTGTGCACCCATATTTTGGTAATTGTGTGGTAAGTTGAGTGTTGAGGCTGTAGCTACCACATGGCCAACAAATGAAAAGTCACACCATGTGCCTCTACCCAAGTAACCATGTAGAATGTTGAGGGTTACATCATGAAGAACTCACATGAACTCCACACTATAATTTAGTATGTTTATAATAACCATGTGGAAAGAACATTCTTAGGAAGAGGTGTCCACGATCACTGTGTAGTCTAACAAACCATGCAGTCTAACTGTAATGCATTCCTTGGACATCAAATTTTAGTTTCCCTTTTTCTCTCTCCCTGTTGTTTATCCCTAAAACTCATTTCATCTCATTACATGGCCTCTTCCATAGAAGTCCCCCACCTCCATTTTCCACCCCATAACACAATTTTTTATTGATTTAAGGGGGGGGGGGGGGGGGTTGCCCAAAGAAATATCCATATTTTTCCTGCCTCCTATTTTTTCTTTTCATTCCTAGGGTTTATCATATTTTCCATTTTTATATCTTTTATTATGTGGGTAGGGTATAATTTTTAGGGTTTATCTTGTTTAATAGGGTTCAATATTTATGTTCTTGGTTCAATCATTCCTTCTTACGATTCTACTATGGTGTAGTGGCAGTTTCACACCGTTATCCAGATGATTCTAAACTAATGGAAGGTGGTTCTGTTCATAAATATTATTTCAGGAATTTAAAATATTTTCTTGGTGGTTAAATGTGTTCAATGATATATGTTTGTGGTAATAAATGTGTTTTTAATGGTTTTGAAATGCATATGCATAGAAATTGTGATTTTATATTGGAACATTTGGCATTTTCAAGTGTGAACCCTTGGTAAGGATTTTGGATGTGTTAAAAAATGATTTAACATGTTCAATAAATTGTTCATGCTATATGAAATAGGTTTTAGAATAGTTTGGTGTGTATTGGGATTTAAAATTTGTTTTGGTTGTGAAGGTAGTGAATTATTTAGAATATTTATACTTCATTGGATTGTCTGACTTCATGGTGTGGCATATGTGACACATGAATTGTGAATTGATTACAAAGGGAATCCTAGTTTTCAAGGTGGGTGGACATGGACTAGTGTGGAAGTGATTTAGAATTAGCTTCATCCCAGATTCACTTAGTGGGATTGATGATAAAAACAATAACTAAATATTGATGATGATTGGGGACATCTATAATTTTTAATATTTCCCCACTCTAGTGACACATGCATGATGAAGTGGATGGTTGTGGTTTCTATACCACATTTCACTAAGTAAAGATGTTTCTAGGGTCCCCCTCTTAACTAGTTGTTGTATGGATATCTAATTAATTGGTGATGAATTGAGATATCATAAAGACTGTCAAAAAATTGTACACATTGATGGGTATTTTAAAATGTAGAATGTCTTCATTTAAACTATTTTCATTCAAAACTATTTCTTCCCCTTTCTATAAAAAATCCATTTTACTTGTTGAATAATGTAAATAGATTTGAATCTTTATTTGGGTAGAATTCTATAATAATTTTTCTCATTCCCTAATTACACCTTTGTGTGTGAGTGGAAATTATTTTGTTTTAAAGAGTTGATGTTCATTTGTTTGGAGATGGTGGAACGGGTTTCATGAGGTGTTCTTGGTGTGAGGTTGATGATGAGGCACATCCCGTCATTTGAGAATTTTGGTCAGTTTTTCCCATTTAAGTATTTTAATCATGTATTTTAGGTATGTTTTTGAATGATAAATCCTGAAAAATGGTTAGTCCATGTCTGGTTTTATAAATTCAGTTTCGGAATAGTATTTTTTTGGTTGTTTATGGTTACAGAGTATGGTAAAATAAATCCCAACCCTTTTTGATGATACTGAGAACATATTTCCAGGTTGTGGGGAATAGAAATGCAACTTAGGCCATGCCATGGATTAGGTCAGGCATAGGATAAGATGAAGAACCGACTTAGATTGTGAAAAAATGGTATTAGAGTAGGTTATGCTATTTTCGGTCATGTTACATTGGGAAAGAGTGTAATAAGACTAGAGCATGGATTGTTAGGATGTGTTTTTATTATTACAAGTATGATGCCTGGCCATGATATCTCTTGATAGGAGTAAATTTACCATGTGATTTATGGTTTTATTTGGGTTGTTTTGTGTTTTGAAAATTTAATGTAATTGGGTTTGTGGTCTTATTGATTCTCACAAGGCCTAGAAAGCCATGTGGAGCTATGTATATGGTCCTAGAATATTCTCTACGACGTTAGTGTGATTTTCGTATGTATTCCAACCATATGTCCAAGTCACCCATAGTCATTAGTTCCCCCTTTGAAAATTTTCTTGTTTCTCTTTGAGTTTTGATAATTTATTTTGAAAACCATCGATTGAAAATTCCTGAAAACTAGATTTTATAGTTGAGATGGATTTATTTCTAGAATGTGGCAATACGTTTTCATAAATTTTAAAATAAATATTTTAAATAGGTAAAGTTTTAATGATTTTGAGTAATTTGGTATGAGTTGATCGAGATTGGATATTTATAATCTAATCATGTGGTTTATCAGAAATTTGTTGTACGAGAATTGAAAATTTGTTTTGAAAATGTTTTTGGAATCATGTTCTAAATGAGAATAAATGAGTTTTTAATTAAATAGATATTGATGATGTGGGATTTGACATGTTACTGAAAATGTTTAAAATGGGTTAAATTTCATGAAATTTATTTCTAGAGTATGAAAAAACAGGTCTTATTAAAATAGTTGTTGTTTTTATAAAAAATGTCTTGGTTTGACCTTTGACATCATCATGAGGGACCACAGGCCTGGGATATGTGTGGAATGTTGATGAATGCCCAATTTGTCAGGGGAAAATGAAGTAGTTACAATCCATGTGATACAATTTGAGGATTAGAAACCCAAAAATCCTATTCTATTTCAAAAAGTCGTTTTAAAAGAAATATGGGATGATTTAATAACTAATGATGGTGTGGTGAACATTCTTGTCTTTTGGGAATGTTGCCTGCAAAATATTTTGAGATTAAACATATTTCATTTCCTTATGGTGATTTAATGTTTGTGTTATGGTCAATGAGTCAGCATTGATATAATTATTAGTGGGTTCTTCTAAAAAATGTTTTTGGAAGCCATTGGGATGGTTCCCTTTAGGTGTTCAGTGTTTTTTGGGTACAATTGGGTCAATGGGTTACTCTGTTTGTATCCCCAGTTTCACATGTTGACTAGTTTACAACATCATAATGAATTAGTACATAATAGAAGTGCAGTTGTGGGTGATTTCTCATCAACAGACCCTCTAATTGATCAGATTATATAATTTCTTCTAGAGATTAAGAAATTGAATCCGAATCTAGTTTTTATGTTATGTGAACCATCTGACAGTAAAAGAGTTGATGTGAAACATATTGAATGAAACCATAGTGTATTTATATTCATGAGTCATTGAAGGATATGTTTGACATCATTGTGCCTAAAGGTCCTCCCTATAAGTGGTGAATGAGATTCTAGTTAGGGGAGAGGAAGTAGTATTGGTTGTTTTTGATGGCCAATTTCTTAATGGGTTTTTGGATCATTCATCAGTTTATTCTAAGAAATGTATCATCATAGGCCATCATTGTGCAAAATATGGTTTGAGGAGGAAGTTATGAAAACTTTAAAAAATTATGCGATAATAAAGAATTAATTTATAATCGCTTTCCTTACATAAACCATTATGTTATAATGGTCATAATAGGTGGAAACTAGAAGTGTAGTATTCTATTTCAAATGAAAATGTGGATGTTGTGGAAACACATGAGTTGCTTCTTTTTTAATGTGAAATGGATGATGATTTTTCATATCCTAAGTCATTGTCATAGTGAACTTCCATGTCAAGGTAATGTGTGACCCTGGGTTTGGTGTGTTCTATTTTTTGTTCTTGTGATGTAGTATGACTACTAGTGGATTCTAAAAAAGGAGTTTATAAATGGGGTAATTAATAGCTGAGTTCACGGTAGGAGATGCTTCAAATATCAGGCTCTATCCATAGCCCTCTGAGTAAAGCCAGCTTGTGGTCAGGAACCCCCGTGGGTGCAATGGACCTTGGTCTAAGGTTTATCTTCCTTAGGTAAATTGGTCACATTATAAGACCCCTTTGTACCTGTTCATTTCTAACGGTCCTGTTTTATGACATGGGGTCCTCATTTCCACATTTATATCATGGTAGTGGAAGAGTTCCTCTATGTTTACAACTAGGGGTTGTCATCTCATTTTTGTAAAACACCGTTGGTTGTGCCTCACAAGCTGAGTTTCTCTAACTCGTTCTACCTGTATGACAACCCTTATGAATCAATCTTGGTTTTGGTTTGTGCTCAATTGTGGATAGTAAAATTTCATGGAAGTAGGGAACCATGTTCGGTTCTCCAATTTGAATAGAGTTTATATCATCATTGTAACGACCCATAATTTGCATACATTGTTATTGCTCCAAAATTTAAGCACACATATTACAACATATAACAAAACAACGAATGGACCGTATAGGTATAGTGTCATTAGAAACTGGGAAACATAAACAAATGGTTCATAAAGCATCTAAATTGTCTCCCGTTTATTTCATCATATCTAGAGTCCATTTTGGAATATCCTACTTAATAACCTTCTTCCTAACCTGGGAAATGAAAACATAAAAAAGGGTGAGCTCAAATGCCCAGTAAGGGTAAGAAAAGAAAATATCATATTCATAAGAACATAGCATTTCAAAAATCTTATCCTGCAAAAGAGATAATAATATCATAACATGGGATAAATCATAGTAGTGAAATGTAATCCCAATAATCCTAACATAAAACATGAAACTTTGTGGAATACACACATAATCATAGAGAATCATTTCTTAGTAGTCAAGACTCATTTCCCAGACTATCTTAGCAGACAAGGTCCATTTCTGAACCGAGTTCATGCCTCATTTCAGTCCTATATTACTGAGCCAGATTAACCTACCATTCCATCCATGTCTATCTCATGAGATATAAATCTTTACCCAATGCATTGGAGGGAGATATAGATCCCACCCATCTCATAATTAAACCATTCATATGTGTGCCACAAAATCATAAATCATAGCCTAACCCATGTAATTAAAATGGGATTCTTAAACATCATGCCATCATAACATAATCCATATAAGATAAAATGACATCATAAAAATAATTCCATCATATCATAATAAAAGCAATGTAAAAATATGGATAGAAACAGAACCCTATATTATCTTAGATGGAAAATAATTCTGATAAAACACTTGAACATCATTCTTGAGGAAAATATTCTTTCTACTTCAAAAACATTTTTCCTTTCACAACATGTCATACAATTTTAATCTAAAAGAAGTTGATTAAAAATAAAATTGAAAACTTTTAGAGGATGATTCATGGAAATAATGTTCTAAAAGTCCATTCAGGGCGTATAAGTTAGAAAAAAACAATCTTCTCGTACTTTGGACGAAATAGTCAAAAATTACCTCTTACTAAAAATGACAATAGATTCATTTCATATATTTTACTGAAAACTCACAAATGGGTTAAAATGGATTTAAACAATTTTAGGTGGATTGAAATAATATTACATATTGAGGAAACATGGATGTTGATGATAAATATTCCCCAGTAAATTCTGAAGTATAAACAATCTAAGAAAAAAATGAGATTGTGAGATTTTCCCTTACCTTAAGTCCGATTTGCTTCGTACGTGTCCGAACCTCCTGTATAATGGTTTAAATAGTTCCATTGACTTATTACAGAATCATACTCATTGTTACAATATCATATATTTTCATATTCTTAGCTTCGTATTAGTAATATTTCATTGGTACTTGTTATTCGGGTGTTTATTGCTTTTTGTTCTTATGTGTGTTTTGTCGAATAAATTATGATTCTTCTTTTTAGGTTATAGATACCTCATTTACAGAATGGTATTAGTGTAATATATATCATATTTATTCATTCAATTGATTTATATAATCATTATGCATTGAAGATCATGTAGAACGAGTCACATCACATCGTGGAGATGGTAGGCCGTACGTACGCATGAGCGATGATATCATTCCCATGATCTTGGAATTGTATTGGAGTGTATATATACTACTTCAGAATCAATATAAAATTAAAACAATCATATATAGTTTTTATTTACACCATTATACCCATCCAAATAAGGTGGTGGTGGAAAAAAGATTACACCACGGTGTGGAGACTGTATTCCGTACGTACGCATGTGCGGTGATTTCATTTTCCGCAGGATGGATAGAATGTGAAATAGGGTTGTATAATATTAATAATAACATATCCATATATGAGTGATACTGATGTTATTACTTCATAATGAAACAACTAATGAAGATGATGTAGAAGAAGAAATACAGTTGAAAGAATTGGTAACAGATAATACCTCTTCTTCGACACACCTCTTTGAAACCTCCTCTTAGGGAACAAAAATTGGTATTTGAAGAAGACCAGGACCTATAAAATATTACTAGGGAAGTGGAGATGAAAAATTGGCAGGGATTTTCTGAGCCTGAAGGCTCAATGTGGTGTGAGGAGGAGAGGTAGGAGGTGCCCTTTAATAAGGGAGGATAGGGGCACCTTAGAAAAAACATAAAATATTATTTTATTATAAAGTCATATTCGCTTTTTAATCGCTCCAAATTTATTTATTTCGAAGCTATGGTGGGGATGGGTCATAATCCTTTCAACCAATAGGTTTTAGACAAGTTTAAGTTAATAATTTAACATTATCATTTAGAATTAACTCTAAGTTAAATAATTTAACATTTACCGTGTGTTTTTGTTTTCTTACACTATACGGTTAATAAACTTTCTATAACAAGCCAAACGAACCCCCAGTTGTTAATTATTAATATATATAACCTTATATAAGTCATTTTTCTAAAACTTATATTTTTAGGAATAAAATAATAATTAATAATATAATATTTGTTTTAAAAACTATTTTATGTCAATTTTGACACTATTTGGTAAATGATTTTTATGAAAATCATAACAGCATGATTAGTTCAAAAAAAGTTCATTACATCAATACTAATATGCCTTATTGACCTATAGAATCAGTTTAATTCAAGAAAAGTCTAAAATTACATTTATTTGGGTATTTATAATATCAATTATGTAAATATTTCTTTAATAAGTTAATTACTGCATCATCATTGCGTTATAAATAACTTAAATTATTTAAAGCCTAAAAATTATAAAGAAAATAACATTAGGTAGGAAATCGTTTTAGCATTATAAAGAATATTTATAGTCGAATTTATCTTATTTATAACCCTACATTAAAATTTTTTTAATTATAAAACATTGATTTTAACTATTTAACTCTTCTTTAAATAAAATAATATTAAATGTCCTAATCTAATCCAAGTGGACCTTAATGGTCATATTTTATTCCTAGGGTTGTTTTTTGTCGAATTAAACTTATCCAACAGAATTAGGACACATGTTAGTGTAATAATAATATCATTTTTACCCTTAATTACCTTATTTACTTTTAACCGTGGTAAATAAATGTAAAAAGTTACTATTCACAAAAAACTATTTTTAACTTATTAAACAAAATTTTACTCATTGATATTAAATGTGTCTCTCGGAGTTTCAAAATTCCACTCACAGAAGCGGTAAAATTATGTTTTATGTACATTTACAAATTCTCCTAGGAGGTGGGTAAAAGACGGTGAAAAGTTCAATAAAAGTTTTATATATCTAAAATTATTATAAAATGACTCCAATTAATGAAATTGAACTCATATAGGTGTTATGTATCAATTTAGACCTAAAATTAATTTAAATAAAATAAATAATTATTTAAATAAAAAGTATGTTTTTAAATAGTAACCTAGTATTTTCACTATTCATAAAAAATTGAAAGATTCAGAAAAATACCAAAATTTCACCCTACGCTAATTTTGATATTCCGAATCCAAAATTGAAGACTATTTTGAAAGCTAAAATTTATAAAATTTAAAAAACTGGGTATTACTATTCCTAACGACTAGTTTATATAATATTTCAATAGCATATCGTTGTTTTGTGAAACTCAGTATTGCGTACAACGCAAGCTATCGAGGAAGGTCGCGATTGCGTGTAAAGCAAGCCATGATAGTGTTGTGTATAGTGAAATATTCCTTTGATGATAACATAAAAACAAAATATTTCTCATAAAAATCTCAGGTGTTACATTCTACCCCCCATAAAATGAATTTCTCCCTCAAAATTCGTCACTTTGTAACAAATAGATGAGGATACCTCCCCCTCATCATATCCTCAAGCTCCCATGTAGCTTCTTCTAATTGGTGGTTCCTCCATATAAAATTCACCAAGTGTGTCATGAAGATAATTTATGCATTGGAAATGGTTGGTAATGAAGGGTTATTGTGCATAAATTCCATTATTTTGTATTTATTTGTAGTGTCATACTTTTTTAAAGAGGATAAATCATGTCCACATGTTCTATTAGACCACACTACTAGTCAACATCCTCTGTCATTTAGAGGGACTTGCCAGAGTTCATGTGGAGACCCAGCTTAGGGCCCTAGTTTAGTGTCTCTTGAGCAAGGGATGTTACACTACACCTAGTGTATTCCTAGAACAGAACAATAATTAACTATATAACATCGTAAAATATGTTTTATTATTACATGAATTATCATGTGGTTTCTTATGATATATTCACATAGAAAAATGGATTCCTTTATTTATGAATTATTTTTGATGATATGATATAAATGGGAGAATATAATCAAACTCTAATTGATTAAGGTAATATTTATTGGATTAATGAATAATTTAAAAAATATTAATTTCTCAAATTGATATCATTAATTTTGATTTTATGTTGTGTTTATCCCACTCTTATGATTTGTGTTGTCATATATGCTTTAATTATTTTATAAAGGGATTATCTTATTTATTCTAAAATGGATATGCAATGAGATTTTACAGATGATTTATAAATGCATATAAAAAGGTATTTTTCAGTTAGACTAAAATTATTATAAAATTTATTTTCATGAAGATGATGAAATGTTTATATAAAGTGAAAGTCTTGGTGATGATCAATTGCTTATATAAAGGGATATTCTGTTGAGGCTGAAATGCTAATATAAATTTATTTTCCTGGTGATGATGAAATGAATATAATTTTTTTCATTGATGAAGCTATTTTTTATAATGGGTATTATATAGAGGTGATGAAATGATATTATAAATATATTTTCTTAATTATGTGGTAATTATTATAGTGATTTTCCTTTTTTTGTTATGTGTTTGACATAATGTTATGGTTGTTATGAATGATATATATAATCATAGAAATTATTGGTTGGTGTCTATTGATGTTTATTATTGTATCATATTAATCTATTAATTAATACTATTGATAGTATATTTATTAGATACACTTATTATGATACTTATATTGTATAGAAATGATAGTGTCAACATAATGATCTTTTCTCACACCCTATTCAGGCTACTGTTTGGTATACATATTGATTACATGGATTTCTGTTTGGATAATGGAAAAAGAACATGTTGTTTATCATTCCATTTCATATGGGTTAGTTCTTGGATATAGGGCCGACATGGGATTTGGGACATGGCTCTTTTGGGTTTATTTTCATTTTCATGGACATTTATCTTTATTTGTTTCAGTTTAAAAAATATTTATATTCATTTTTTCATTAAAATATCATTTCTCTTTTATTGCATTACTGAGTCGACAATTATTATTTGTCTTATATATTATAATTTATTTTTTCCCTTTTTTTATCTAGAATAAATTTATTTCTATAATATTAAAACTCTACAACTATGGGTATAGTCTCCCTGAAATATTATTTACTCCCCTACTTGTAGCTAGAACCCTCTAGCTAGTGTGGAGGAATTCTTCTCCTCTAGTAGCCATCCTGATTTTTCCACAAGAGAGAGTGACATATTGGGGTATGTTACATATACATTATAATGTTTTTATAGAAAATTGGAATCTATCAAGTGGGTTATATGGTTGAATTTAAATAATATAGGTACCAGAATGACTGATCCAAGGATCTAAGTGATGTTGTATATTTGGGAACTCTTGTGTATAGGGGAATAGTTAGAGAAAATTAATTTGGTTCAAATAGGATCAATTAATTGGACATGATAAGAAATAATGATTTCCCCCATGAGGAGTTTGTTATGTACTTTTTCACAAATGATATGGATATTATAGATGTGGACAATTTTATTATAGGTCAACTGCAATAAATAAATTCTTCATTTGTGAGAGTAAATGAACCATTTTAAAAGAAAAATGTTAACATAGAGATCATAGAAATAATATTTTAGTGGTGTCCATTAATGATCTAGGAACATATAAATAAGAAAGAGTCATGAGAAACATGTTTTTATAAGTGAATTGTTAAAAAATAATAAATGATATATATTTAAATGGATATATATAGAGAATTTGATAATACCTAGATTCAACAACCATGACAATGAGAAAAATAGAATATATACACCAACAAGAATTAGTCTATGAGTTGTATTATAGTTCTATATGACTAAGGGAGATAAGAATATTATAAATATATATTGACATATTAATATAAATCGAGATATATGATAATATAATCATAATTTTGAATTCAATTTTGGTGTGTTTGAGATTAAAGTAGTTAGGTTGAGAAATACATTTTTATTCATTTATTTTATAAACATGATTATTGATAAATTGTGTGATAACATAGATTTAATATTGAATAAAAATATAATCCTCTTATGCATTTTATATATTTTCTAATATTATTATAATGGAATGTGGTTTGGTATTTTTATTTATATATATATTTTTTAATTTTTCATAGGATTGGTTCTCTGGATAAGAATTCATCCTTTTAACAATGTAGTTTTATTATAATAATATTTATTTATACCAAAAAATACCTTGATTATTTTGTGAGTTCATCTTATATCATTCATTTAGTTGATATAAAAATGAATGATAATCCTAATATATAATAATTTATATTATATACGTTACTCAAAAATCAATAAATGAGAAACATTAAATAATATTAATGTCTATCAAATATTATTTAGGATTCCATAAATTATAGGTTTTAATTAAATACACAAGTAAATATTTTTCCATTGAAAATTTCGTTAACTAACGTATCAGACAATAAAAATAAATCTATTTATTTATTTTATCTTATTATGGAATTTCCTATTTTATATCATGAGATTTTTATATTTAAAAATGAAGACCATTAATAATGGATATATCGTACATAAAAAAATTATATTCATAATATATATTGTTCTTTTGTTGTTGTGTAAATCACTATTAGTCACATGTTCATGAACTAATATTATTTAGTTATTTTTCAACTATTACACTATATCTCTACCAATTCAAAAAAATTGTTTTTTTTTTCAATTTCCACTATTTCTTTTCTTTTCAAAAAAACATAACAAGATTTTACCAAATATACCATTCATGAATATTGATAATTCACTACTGTACTTGTTAGTTTATAGTCTTAATATAAATATAATGTATTGATTCTATAATCCCTATAATTACACCAACATTTTCAATCACTATTGGAGAGTGAATTTGTGAAATAATAAGAACTTATATGTAATATGTTTTTTTCTTGTAAAATTTTTATTAAATTGATTGATAAATTATATTTAATTTCAATAGTTTCCATATTTTGTATTAAAATTTAAATATTGTGTGGAAACTTTTATTTTGATGAAAAAAACTATTTACAGATAAAAAATTAATTTCAATCATTAGAGAAATTATTCAGTTTAATAGATTTAATAAATAACATTCCCTAAACAAAATAAGGATTATTTTTGGGATATTTGTATTATATTTAATGAGTTATTTATCATTGTTCAAAACAAAAACTACAATTGAAATAACATTTTCATCATTTTTTTAACGTACAATAATATTTAGAATAATAAGTCATCGATACTGTTACTATTTGTTTTTATTATATTATTTTAAATATAAATCATATAGGTACATGTGATTATGTATATGAGGGATAAGTATTTATACATTATTTTATTTAATATGTTTTATGAAGTAACATGTTATTTATAAAAATGATTTTTAGGAGAGGATGGAATAAAATAACTACGAAAATTATCCTCCAATGAAAATGAATAAAAAATGAATAACTCTAAAATATTCGGTGAATAATTATCTTCATTATGGTCAATTGAACATAGCTTGATAGAATAATAGGAAAATGATAGAATTTGCTTATAAATATAATTAAAAATGAAATTGTTTTACAGAAGTAAAATTAACATTATATTTTATTCAATGTTTACTCAATTTTATATATTAGATATTTATTTTAGGTTTAATGTGAAAAAATATATTATCCTAATTAATTTCTAATTCAATTTTTGAAAAAATATTATTGTAATATTGTTTTGAAATATACAGTAATGATTTAATGTGAATATTTTATATGATATTTAAAACCGATCAATTTAATTTTATAAAATTATTATTGGGTTCAATAATTTGTGAATTTATTTTTCATATTGAATTAAATGGAAAAGTATAATCAATTATCAATTAGTAACAATGATTTAGTATTTTATAAATAATTTATTCCAAAATTAAATTTTACTTCAAGAAAATTAATTATGATTTTTTATAATTTTGAAGTTATTTTTGAAATTCATTTCAAAACAAAAAAAAACTAACTTAAACCTGTTTTGTAAAATTATATATTTTTTCACTTTTTTACCAAATCATTAAAAAAAATTACAGGATATTTGATATTAGGGGCATTAATAATCTCTATAAAATACCATTATATGGTCACCCCTTATTTAATTATTTGTTTAATAATTAATCTCCTGTGATAATACAGGGATGAATTTTTTAACATTAATATGAGAATCTATATGTATATATTTATCTTTAAAATTTCGTTGTTTCCAATACTAATTCAAATAATGTACTATATTTAATATATTATGAGATAATAGACAATGTAATACTTGGTGGTTTTGTATTAAAAAACACATTCTATTAGAAATGGTTCTATTTTGGGGAGGAATCTATTTGGAGAATTTATAACCAATAAATTATTGATAAAAAATAGTATTTTTATTTATTCTTATATTTTAGGTTATTTTATTTATATTATTCGTTTTATATAATTTTATTTTCAATTATTTTTATCATTAAATATTATTTCGATAGATTTGTGTAATTTATATGGTGGTCGTATCATATTTCAATATATAAAAGTTTTTTCTTTTAAATTAATTTTACTAAAATATAATGTTTACATTCCCATTATTTATAGTAATTATAAGATAATTATATAAATGGTATTACATTTTGAAATAGATATAGTTTCAACTAAATATCCACTAAAATTTGGTAAAGAACATGAAAATATTTCAAGATTAAGATTACCCCAATTATACTATTTTGGATTTCATGTAATGTATTATAATATTTAAATAAATATTTTCGAATTTAATTGAATTTATTTTCTTGAATTTAATTTAAATCAAATTTTTTCAATTATGGGGATTAAATTAATTTTGAAAAGGTAATCAAAAATTATTTTGTAGGGTGATAAAAGGGGAGTGTTTTAGTAGATATATTATTCCTATAGGGAGTATTCCATAATTTATATTTATGATTATCAATAAAAGTAAATTTTTAATCCATAGTTGGTTGAGTGAATTTTATTTTATATATGGTAAAAATTACTTATTTTTATAATACAAATCCGTTGACAACATTATAATACACATTAAATTTGACTTCAAAATTTTGACACAATTATGTTAATTGTCTGAAAAAAATTATATTTTTCACATTTAGTACTTTGATTTTTCACCCCATGAGTTAATGATAGAATTTGAGATGAGCCACAAATTATTGAGGGAATAAATTAGAACTACATATAATTATATTAGATTTAATAAATAATTAACAAATTTAAATTTATTTTTTATCAAATATTATATTCTAAGAGAGTGACAAAATATTTATTCAAGTAATGTTTCATAAGGAATAAGAACTTTTTGAATCCTACATTTATGTGAAAGAAATATCAATTCTCTTCTTGAAATGTTACATTATTGAATATATATATATAGATTTTATTTATCAACTATTAGAACATATCAATATTTTGGGTGATATTATGGTGTACAAGATTATATTTATTCTTTATATTTTAACATAGATTCATATCCATCATTATACTCATATTGAATATTATTTTCATAAATATATGAGTTTCGTTAGTTTGTTTCACAATATTACTTATCATTATAAATATATTAAGATAACATGTTTTTAGTAATATAGTTGATAAATGAAGAGTGTTATAAATTGATAAATAGTTTATCAAAAAGTATAATACTTTATAAAATTACATTGTGATTGATTAAGAATTTGAATTTCAATATTTTATTTATAGGATTTATTAGTAAATTGTAGTGTTATTTTTTATTGAATATATTTTAGTCATTAATTGATATTTTTAATGTATAAATTTATTATTTTTATAAATTTATATTTATATTTTAAGTGAAAATAAATATAAAAAACAACTATATATATGGATTTATGGAACAAAAAGCATGATCTTGAAAAATGTATATAAAATAAATTTTTACAGAATTCTTATGATGTCGTGTATAAGTACCCAGATCAATACAAGACTAAGTATAGGGTATATGGAAATCCTAATATAAAAAATATATGATATAATTTATCATCCTGGAAGTACCCCATTTAACTACCATTCCATTTAAAAAAAATTATCAATATTCCCATCCATAAATGAATCCATAAACACTTTTAGGCACAATGTTATCATTATATTAACATTTTTTAATTTTAATTAAGTTTAGATGTATTAATATGTACTTAGTGGATATATGTTTCATTGAAAATCAATGGATGTTTTTATTGTTTAATTAATAATTCTTTTAGAATACTTTTTTTAATTAATTGTTTTCAGAAAATGGAAAGTATAATATTTTTTGAGGAATGTTATTCTATGTTTTTATATGTAGGAAGGTAGGATTGATGATTGTTCTGGGATATTAAAAGTTTGAATTTATTGGTAGATTATATAATGTAATTCGATCAGTTTTTGATGTGTGGAGTTATTGGATTAGATGACATAATTGTAGGATTAGAAATTGTTTTTAGTATGTATGATGCGATCCAATTACGTAAATATATCAGTTATTTAACATATATTCTATCTATTAAAATCATAGTTTCTATTATCTATAAAAATAACAAATTATTTTACAGTTCATTGTTTTTCATGGGTGACTGTTATGCTAGTATTTCAGCTACATCCCATGCATTCTTCTTCATTTTGCAATAAATTCAATTTTCAAACATATAGACGAGAAACTGGGTGAAATGTATACATAAGGTTGTCCATGATATTTTTAAATGATGTGATTACTAAATATAAATACACAATAATACTTTAGTATTCATTTTTTTGTTAATTTATTTTGTATTTTCCTTTTCAGTATAAATGATTGTCAATATGGATAATGATTCTATATTTACATAAATTTTTCAGTTTCAGGTTTTTTTGACTATTGGCCTATTTAAAATTCTTAGTTTACTTTTATATGATTTATTTTGATTATAGAATACCTTGTTTTGAATATGTTTCCATGTTATTTATTTCTTGTTAAAGGATTCGTATTTTGTTATTATCATTATTTATCTTATGAAAAATGTTTTTCATTAATTATCGAGAAATAATCATGTATGTTTTTCATAAAATAATGTATATAGATCCTTTTTTATATTTCAACAAATGGTTATGTTTTATGAATAAAAATTCAATTGATGCTTATATTTTTTAATTAGATTATTGATCGAACATGGAATTATTGATAATTGAATTATTTTTTCCATGGATAGTTTTTATCAATTTTCATCATGAGTTTTTTTGTATTCTATGAGGAATTTGTTAAGGAATTTAGATATTTGTACAAGAAATAATTAAAATTTCAATCCATAATATTCATCTATTACTACAATGAAATCCCTTGTTATATTATTCTTCAATTTTAATAATTTTTTAATTATTCAAATCCTTAACTATATTTCCACAATTTTATAATTGAAATATTTTTCACTAGACTTCCTTAAATTTATTCCATTATAAAATGTAAATTCCATTGAATATTCCACAATATCTCTTATTAGTACCCTATATTAATATACAATATAATTTAATGTATATGTATAAATAATATTTTAATTGTTTATAATGATTATAATTAAATAAAAAATAATTATGAACAACATAATTTTCATATGAAATATGGTGAGGTAAAAATTCAATTATACGCCAACACAAGTAAGTCGTAATTAGTATCTAATTTAAGGGCGCCTATAATTAATGAAATTAAAATTTTTATTTTATAAAGACACATTATTTTGTAATTTATTTTCAAAAACTCAAAAAATTGTCCTTATAATTTATTTTTGAATACTCCCTTATAATTTAGAATATATAAAGCTGGATCCTATAAAATAGAATACAAAATAATGTTCTAGTAATTTATAAAATTATTTCAAACCATAATATAAATTTCCTATATACCTATGGTTTTTTATGAATAACTTAAAGAGAGAAAATTATATGATATATAATTTGGTTAGTCAATATTATATATTCATATGGACATGTTTATCATCATAATTATTTTGTAAAATAATAACTTAAAATAGTATAAAAATATATTATCACTTATAATTGATGGATTCCTGTATAAAATAATTTAAAAATAAATTATTAGATGATGAAATGGTCATTTGTTGAATATACCATATATGATACAATTATTTGTGGAAAACGTTTTTTATATATAATTGCGGTTAGAAAGATATCATTATTACCAATTTTTAAATTTATGGTTTTTATTATATAATAACACCAAATAAATTTATTACGAAGGATATTTACCACATATAGTTACTATTGAACACTTATAAATTTTAATCACTTATTTTTTATAACATTAAATTATTCATATTAAAAAATAATAAATCAATTATTTTTAAATTTATTAAAAATCAGAAAAATTGATGGAAAATAAATGAGTTTTAAAATATATGATCTATTTATCATTTTTCAAGATTTATTAATTATTTATTAATCTATATAAATTATTTGGGGTTTTTTTTCAACCATTGAGTAAAATTTATTTTAAGATCAGTTTTTTTTGTATGGAATAACATATCCACCCATAATATAAAAAAATAAATGCCTATGTTTTTATTAATATCAAACTGAAATTATTTTGGGATTGATTGAAAAAGAAGTTTTCTATCATTCCTCAATGGTTTAAAATGTATATTTCTAATATTCATTAATATTTCACTAAATTTGATATATAGTTATATAATATTACATACTCAAGAATTAATAATTTAATATTTAAAAAATTTACCGCATATTTTTTTTGAAATGTTATAACTTATATAACAACCCATGAATTAGTACTCCATTAAGTAAATTATAAAATATAAATTAAAAAAACCACATACTTATTGTTTAATCTATTTATCTATATGTGGGTGATTTTAAATATCCTATATTAAATGAAAATTTGGCAGGAAATCATGTTTTTTATTTCCATGTTCAATTTTCAATTCCATTAAAAAATAGTTACATTTACATGTTATAAAATGGGTATTCCAAATCATTAATAAAATATTAAAAATAAATTTAATCTATTATTTTTTGTAATGATATTTGAATAGTTTATAATTTAAACCTAACATAAAAAATGAAGAAAACATGTTACATTATATATGACTCCATAATTTCATTGTCCTAAATGAAAAAAGAAAATAATATACACATTCACTATAGAATGGAAATACATTAATGATAGAAGTTATATCAATCAATTAATTTGGATGAAGAATAAAAATATTGGTATTGGATGTATATATTCACATTTTATAATTAGTTTTGAAAATAATTTGGTAATTTAATTATCTAATGTACCATTCATTACTATTTAAGATTATTTTTTCACGCGCAAATGTTTAATCATTCATTCTCCTTATATGATAGGGGGATATGAAAACTGTTGGAATTTTTTGTTATACATTCCAAAACATAAAATATGTGTGGTGGAATCATCCAAAAAAACAATCATAATTTATAATATATGACTATATTATAGATTTATTCACAGTTTCTAAAATCCTACAATATTATAAAACTAGTTTATTTAAATTACATTATACCTTTTCATATAGAAAATTTTTGGTGAATGGATTCAACTAATAGTGATGTATTATAATTGACTATATTTTTTTTGATTCGATGATAAGAGAATTTGACATTTAAGGATTATTACATGTTTATATATGTTTAAATTATCATTATAACCCATTTATGAAAATATTATATAATTAAGTACCCTCATAGAAGACACTAAATGTATTATGAAGAATTATCTATGTATATAATATATTTACAGGGTTATGATGTGTGAACATGTTATCCTAATAGGAAATGATTCACTAGATCTCTTGAAGAGATTTTAAAAGTAATGTGTTAGAATATTTCATGTGAGAAGTTATTTTCTAGTTATGAGTCGTAAAATCAAGATTTGGTAATCTTTTAGAAACATTTTATAGAGACATACATGAATATATTTCAATAATCAACGTCTTGAATGAAAAAATTTCAAATTATAGATGATAATAAGTGATAAAAAAATAAATGATACTATAATCAACCATATGTGATAAATCTAGAGTATTTATTTCAAATTTTCTTATTGAAGATGTAAACAATGTTTTCTAGTAAAATGAGAAACCCAATTCACCAGATGGGTCAGTTGAGATGCTGAATCCCAGGTTGTGAATATGATCAATTAGAGGGTTATATATGAATATTGCATAGTAATGGTAGTAGTTTTAGAAGAATGCAACTATGGTTCTCATTTATAGAAAGAATAAGTGGTGTTAATTATTTTTTATATGATCCTTTTTCCAATATTATTCTACCATAATGTGTTTTTGTGAATTCTTTTGTAATATCGATAGTCCACTCCTATTAAATACATACGTTACCATGGAATAAAATTATATTTTTACCATGTTCAATATATATTTCCCATTTTTTAGTATTTTATAACAATATACATACTTTTCTATTTTTTAGGGTGATGTTTTCTCCATAGTATTTTTATGTCTCATAGTTGTGATTTTTAGGATTATGATTTCAAAATACACCTATCAAGGTAATCAAGGGTTTCAAAAATCTAATGTATTCATTCAAAATTCACAAAAATGAATGATCTTCAATCATGATGGATGTAGAAGATACAAATTTTTACCTTTATTGTGCCTTTTTGTATCATAACATGGGTTATTGTTTAACCAAGAACCTAAGATTATTATTTCATTGAAATTTTAGTTACATGTCCTTTTCTATTTTATGTTTTTGTTGTAGAATTGTTGTTATTAAGAGATAATATTGTATTATGTGTGTTTGAATATTTTTATTTTATTTATGAGGATAAATTCATGGGGATTCATGTTCTCATAGGATCTCAGTCTACCATTGATTGGGGAGAAGCATGAAGTTTTAAATAAATAAGACTTTGAAATACATGACCTAATGGAATTTGTTTTGATGATTTTATTCTAAGGCATATCATTCAACTTTCATAGAGTAAAGAATATTTCTATATTAATTGAAAAACATGAAATATTTATTGATAATACCTAATAAATAATAAATCGGGTTTGAATATTGGATAATAATTTCATTGATTACACAAGAGGGAATTTTGGCTGAAAATCACATGAAAGGTTTCAACATGTTTTATGTCCACTAAAGTTAGTAAGACTGATGTTTGTGGAATTAATAAATGCATTGATTATTTTGTGGTTTTTTATGTAATTATTGGATATGATGGGTAGTTTCATGTAAATTTATAATTGTAAAAATAAGATGGTATTTGAGGAAATACATGTCCATATTTTAAAGGAAGTGTTATTGAAGAAAAATTATTTCTGGGTAACTGAAAGTGAGTTTTTTATATATGGTAGGGGAAATAAACCTAGAATATTCATATGATGAGTATAAATAATATACGTTCAAGGAATACATGAATTATAAAACTGTGTATTGACTATACTTGTTAGAACAACATAATGTAGAGATATTCATGGAAGCAATACCACATGATTTCAATTATACATAGAAATCATGTTTCTATTTCATAGGCAAACTCTACAAAAAAATGAGAGGATGAAACATTGATTGTATGTGTCATGTGTTTGATAGACAAAGAGATTCATTATTCCAGTAACATATTTCAATGAACATATGGATTAATGTTCATGATGAAATGTTTTTTGAAACCATTGAATGGATTATATTTTGTCAAATTAAGTGCATGTGGTTGTTTAAAAGGGATATGTGAACATTTAAAACTCAAAAATATGTTTTCCTATCTATTAAAGAAAAGAAATATATATATTATTATATATGGACATAAATTTTATTTTACATCTTGATGGTGTAGTGGTATGGAACCTTATTTTTTTTGGTTATTTGTAAAATCAATCAATAGACAATGATGTGTCCCAGGGATGGAATGATGAATCATTCTTAAATACCACAACAATAGAAGGTATCATTCATGAAAAATAATAATATTTCATAATAGTAATTTAATGGCATGATAACATGGTCATATTGAAATGGATATTTTATATAAATTGATTCCCATAGGATTACATAATGTTGATCACGTAGAATACAAAACATAAAAGTGTTGAATTAATATAATGTACTGGATGGTTTCACAAAAAAAGTTATGAAAGAGAATCAATGATTAAGAATTTAGTTATTTTTTTTTGAGATTTATCTGGACCATTAAATTTTCATTCCCATATAACCATAATTTATTACAATAAATTCAATAATTATTAATCAAATAATTTGGGTTATAGATTATTAAAAAAAATACAATGACTTTTAATCATTCATCAGATAGAGATACATGGTGTCTTCAATGTCAAAACGATGATAGAATTTCATCAATATGACCATAATGGTTATCATAGAGTATGGGTGCTTTTAAAAATTATTTGGTGGAATAAAATCTTGGTGAAGAATAATGATCTTGAAATACTCGATTATAATGTCATAGTGGAAAAAGTAATCTAACTAAGAAAATTAGATATATGATAATAATGTTATACATTATTTTCCAAATTTAGATCATGGTTTATATAGAAAATTTTGTAGCATGTATTTTGAATTATATCCCTTTAAATCCAAGAAGGATGTAACATCTAAAAAAACTCTACTCGAAATGCATAGTTTAATTTAATCGATCGAACATTATTTTATTCAACATGAATGCCCAATGTATATAAAATTTATAGTAATATATTTTAATTGAATCCAAAAGAATATTTATTTATTAGATACGGTGATGAAAACAATATATTTATAATACATGTAGATTAATCAACCAAGGTATTTTGATATTTAGAACTTCCACATTAATTAATAGATCATTTTCAATTTTTTAAACTATAAATTAAAAATAATTGGAGAATATAAATAATAGATTCAAATAATGATTAGGTGAGGTAAGTGGACTTGTCATAAACCATGTAGGGATAATGAATTAATATTTTTAGATGTATAATATTGGATGAAATGATAGATTTAAATATATTTATAGAATTATTACTTCATAATGTACTGAAGTTCACAGAAATAGTAGATTCTTGAGAAAGAGATAGTGAATATATGTTTATGAATGGATAATATCCCTAGGATTTGATACTATCTACTAGTGTTAGTATACCATCAAAATGATTTATTTATAGAATGAATATTGTTTTTCACATGGATATTAGAGAACCTAGAAGACTTTTTGAGGTGAGTAGTCTTTGTTACTCATTATTATATGATATATGAATATAAAAAATAGTTATAATACATTTATATTTAATATATAAGGTATATAATATAATTATCATAGTAAAAGAGGTAAATTTAATAAATTTTGGATATAATTCATGGGAGAAATTGGATGGAAGGTCATGGTACAATGTATGGCTATTTGTGATGGGCTTTCAACAACGAGATGTTGTAACACCCCAAGAATTTAAAATACTTGTCTTTTAAAATAACTGTAATTTTTTTCTAATATAGAATAATTATAAGGCCCCGGCCTTAAACCTTACCTAATATTGAATTAAATGAATAATTCACGTTTAGGATCTTTTCAGGTTTAAGGTTTTAGAGAATTAGAACATAACTATTACATCTCAAAATATTACAAAGTAGTCACTTCTACTAAGTTTCCATAAAAGAAAAAACTCTTAAAAGAAACATGTCTAGTACCATGTTTTATATAGCATGACATTCCCTTGATCCCATCCTTGACCTTATTCCACATTAAGTCCAGTGAAAAACATTTCAAAAAAACTTGGGGTGAGCATAAAAAGCTCAGTAAGGGATACACAAAGAATGAAAACTGTTAGTTTTTCAAACATCAAGTAAACCATGTATACTCTATCAAAGTAATACCTTCACCTTCATGAAGTAGTAAAAACTCTTCACTGAATAAAGTATCAATACTTACCTTTTTGTAACCAAAGGATTACCATAAAACCCATATAAAGAACACATAACATATATAAAGGTAACTTGGGACATAAACATACTTAAGTGGGATAACCATACGGTCGACTTCCACACATATAACTTAAATGGAATAGCCATACAGCCAATTTCCAGACATACTTAATGGAATAGCCATACGACCGACTTCCATACCCAATGCATTGGAGGTTATAACGTAACCACCCGTCCTGGTATTCACGGCACCACCCGTCATATGGTTTATCACGTAACCACCCGTCAAATGTCCAAGTACCAATATAAAATCATAAAACATAAAACCAATATAAAGGAATGACAACATTTCCACATTTCAATCACAATATATCATAATATAATACTATATCAAAACCATTTTCAATACCAAGATACATAAAAGAGTATATGGTATTTATTTCATTTTAAAAACATAACGGCTTGTTGAGAATCCAAAGACCAAATAATACTCGCGGCGGTGGAAAAAGTCGTTGTCACCGCGTACGTTAAAAAAACAGTCCTTTTTGTCATTTAGTAGAAAGCTTCGTAGAAAAAGATTCCTTTTGTATAAAAGTAAAAGTCAAAGGGGTTTATACACCGTATAAAAGAAAGTTGTGTATAAAACGAAATATGCCTCAATGAAAGGAGATTGAAACGAAGTCCCTTACCTTGGGTCCAACTTGACTCGATCATTCTTTAACGTCCTGAATAATAAACTTGAGTTAATTTATACTTGATTAATAACCTTTTTAAAGTTCATTATTCCTTTTATATCACTTATTTCCATGTTATAAACATTATGTAGCCATTTAAGTTAATAATGTTTGTTTTGTCAATATTTGGTTCTTAAGTCGAAAGTGGACTTGTTACAATTACATGTTGTTCGTGTGGTCAAAGGTTCTTTATATCCAGAATGAAATTCCTGATTTGGATATCATATATTTCATATATATCCAGCATATACATGTATTTATAATATTACATAATCATTTAGAGGTAAGAAATGAAATGCACCGTTCACGAAGATGGTAAGCCGTACGTATGCATGAACGCTACTTTCATTTCTATTTCGTATTTTATAGAATGGAATCATAATTATATAAGAGTATATTATAATTACAGTATAATAACATATATAATATCATTAACTTTATCCTTTACACATCCCACATATGGTATTAAGGAATCAAATCACATTCAGGGGGCGGTAGTCCGCACTTCCTAAAATGAAGATATCGTGTTTACCCATAATGGAAACAATAATGGTATGCCATAAATGAAAAATACAGATTATTAAGGAAATAATAAACATATTATATCTCATATATAAAAATAGTGACATCATAATGGCCACCTTTGAAGGTGTTAAATGAGTATTGAACAATCATCGTTTCGCGAGGCAGAATTTTCCCATCCACGGAAACCGTATATTCTTTAACCATTTGATGTATTTGTGTGAGAGTGTAGCTCGAATAAATCTTATAACAACATCCTATTATATTTAAGATACTGGTGTTGTTACAAAATAAGTAAATAATAATATTTTAGGGGGTTGGTGAAGCAAAATAAAACAAATGAACAAGAGAGAATGAATTACCTTTAAAAGTGTAACTCCTTTTGATTTGAGCCTAAAGGCTTCCTTTGAAATGAATTCTGCCCAAAGGGAATCCTCTAGGATTAGTAGAGGGATGTGGAGAGAGTAAATGGGCAGGGGTTGGCTGAGACAAAGTCTTGAGGAGTGTGTGTAAGGTGGTAGAGGTGGGGGCCTTTTATAAGAGGAGAGGAGGGGCACTTTTGGAAAGTAAAGAAATATTACTTTATTTGAAAATGTGTTTCGGTTTTAAAAGTTCCCACATTGATATAATTCGTGGATAAGGTGATAAGGGTTCTAAATCCATCCATCCAATAAGTTTTGGACATGTGTAGTTCATATATTTTACATTATCTTTCCATTTTATTTAAATCGTCAAATAATGATGTCATCGATGCATCATTATTATGTCATAAATAATTTAATTTATTTAATGTTTAAAAATTATAAAAAAAATACTATGATGTAGGAAATCTTTTCAGATTTCCAATGACTATTTATAATAAAAAATATGACTTGTATAACCCCATTTAAAAATTGTTTTAGTAAAACATATCATGTTTGTGCCATTTTTTACATTAACATTAAATAAAAGGCATTTATGTCATTTTCCAACCTAAGTGGCTCCATGGGGTCCCCAAGTTGAACCATGGCTTGTCTTGGTCGTCCATGACACATCCAATGAGGGTATGACATGTGCTTAGGTCATCTCATATTATTAAAATATTATTTTTACCTTAAACTACACTAATTACCACTAATCGCGATTAAAAACTTAATAAGTTACTATTCAACAAAAAATTATTTTAATCTCATTGAACCACATTTTACTTCTTAATGACAACCATGTATGTCGGATTTGTGAAAATCAAAACACAATGATGGAAAAATTTCATTTAAATGGAAAAATCAGTTTTTATAAGTACCACTTAGTGGTTTCACTATTCATCAAAAATTGAAGTTTTTCAGAAAATTACCAAAAATTCACCCTAAGATATATTTGATATTACGAATTCAAAAATGAAGTCTTTTTTACAAAATTCAAAATATATAAGTCACATTAATTAATTTAATAATTAATTCCCACTGTCAGAGCAAATAGCGTGTTTTTATGAAACAATAAGTATCAAAAGATTGAAACTAGTTTAAGTCTGATTTCAAAGTGAAATTAATTCCAACGAACACTACTGGATTTAATGGTAAAAATATTTTCTAATTTCACTTTAAAACCAATTAAAAAGATAATCTAATAATATAAATAAATTAGATTAAAAAGAGGTTTTGAATTAAAATACAACATTTTACACTATTCATTAAAAATGAACTTTATCGGAAAGGTACCAAAAATTTACACAATGTAAATTTTGATGTCCCGATTCTAAAGAAGAGTTATTTTTGGTCCAATAGAATTTATAAGATTGTTCAAAACTATATTTAATGACGGTTCGCCGTCAAAAGGTGATAAGTGAACCCTTAGTGAAAATTATGGTATAAATGCCTAAAATTGAACTCTTTCCGTATTTTAAGCCTTTATCTTTTATTGGGTAAATGTAAATACATTTAAAAATATATATAATCATATTTTAGTTATGTCTATCCATTCCTGCCAGTACAACAACTACTTATTAACTAACAATTAAAATAATATTATTTTATTACTTGTGTGCAACGTAAGTTTTCAAAGAAACTCATCGTTGCTTATAGAGTATGCTATCGAACGTAGAAACCCCTTTTAATTAAAATTAATATTTAATTCGTAAATATTAATAAATATGAAAATTCTTTATTCTTTAATTAACTGGGATGTTACATCCTTCCCCCCTTTTGGGAATTCCGTCCTCGCAATTTTATTCACTTATCAAAATAAGTGGGGGTACTTATCCCTCATAGAATTTTTAGATTCCCACGTTGCCTCTTCAATCACATGTGTTTTCCACAAAACCTTTACCTGATGAATCGCCTTATTCCGTAACACCTTCTCCCTGTGGTCAAGAATCTAGACCGGTTGTTCTTCATAAGATAGGTTCTCCTCCAGCTGAACTACCTCTGGACTCAAAACATGAGATGGATCTGGCATATACTTCCTCAACATTGAAACATGAAAAACATTGTGTACCTGAGATAAACTCGGAGGTAAAGCCACTCGGTGTGCAACTGATCCAACTTTCTCCAGAATTTCATATGGTCCAATAAACCTTGGACTCAGCTTTCCTTTCTAACCAAATCTCATCACACTTTTCCAAGGAGAATCCTTGAGAAAAACATGATCACCTACCTCAAAAGATAGATCCTTCCTCCGGTTATCCGCATAACTCTTCTGCCTGCTCTGAGCTGTTCTCATGTGCTTCTGAATCAACTGAACCTTTTCTGCCATCTCTTCTACCAATTCTATTCCCATCAGCTTCCTTTCACCCACTTCATCCCAAAATGCTGGAGTTCGACACCGCTTCCCATATAATGCCTCAAATGGTTCGATCTGTATACTGGAATGAAAGCTGTTATTATAAGAAAACTCAACCAAAGAAAGATGTTGGTCCCAACTTCCCTGATAATCCATCGAACAAGCTCGTAGAATATCCTCCAAGGTCTGAATTGTTCGTTCTGACTGCCCATATGATTGATGATTAAAAGCTGTACTAAAATTTAATTCAGTACCCAACGACTTCTGAAGGCCTTTCCAAAAGTTAGATGTGAACCTGGGATCACAATCAGATACAATGGAGAGGGGAACTCCATGTAACCTGACTATCTCTTTAAGATACAAACGGGAAAGTTGATCTAGGGAAAAGTATCTCGTATAGCAAGGAAATGAGCAGATTTAGTCAAGCGATCAACAATAACCCAGATTTCATTATTACCTTGAGATGTCCTCGGTAATCCCACAACAAAGTCCATGGATATGTTTTCCCATTTCCACTCTGGCACGGGTAAAGGCTGAAGCATCCCTTTCGGTAACTTCCGCTCTGCTTTAACCTGCTGACAAGTCAGACAGTTCACAGTAAAATCAACAACATCTCTTTTCTTTCCATCCCACCAGTTATACTCCCGCAGATCTATGTACATCTTAGTACTGCCAGGATGAACTAAAAATGGGGAACTGTGAGCCTCACATAACAACTCATTCTTCAACTGTGAATCACAAGGCACACATAACCTCTTCCCAAACCTCAAAACACAATCATTACCAATGTTGAATTTAGGCAACTTAACTTTCTGAACCAGCTCTGCATTTTTCTTCAACTCACTGTCTCGCTTCTGTGCTTTCTTGATTCTGTCTGATGGAGAATATTTCACTGATACCTAAAACAAAAAAGAAGAACATCCTATACCAACAACTTCTATGCCAAATTTCATCAAATATTTAACCAAAGGATCACGTTCCAAATGCAACATTGCTAATGAAGCATTAATTTTTCGACTCAAAGCATTAGCAACTTTATTTGCTTTTTCCCGGATGGTAATAAATCGTGCAATCATAATACTTGATTAATTCCAGCCATCTCCTCTGTCTCATGTTAAATTATTTTTGAGTGAATATATACTTTAAACTTTTGTGATCAGTATATATTTCACACTTTACTCCATACAAATGATGCCTCCAAATTTTTAAAGAAAAGAAAACAGCAGCTAATTCCAAATCATGTGTAGGGTAATTTACCTCATGAGTTTTAAACAGTCGTGAAGCATAAGCAATTACCTGATCAATCTGCATAAGGACACATCCAAATCCCTTCAACGAAGCATCACTATATATAACAAACTCACCATTCCTGGAAGGAAGTGCCAAAATTGGAGCATTCACCAATATTCTCTTCAACTCCTGAAAAGAATCATCACATTCTTTCGTCCATATGAACTTAACACCCTTACAAGTTAGCTTAGTTATTGGACTAGATAACCGTGAAAAAGTTTCAACAAACCTTTGGTAGTAAGTTGCCAAACCATGAAAACTACGGATCTCTATTACATTTGTGGGTCTTGGCCATTCTTCAACAACTTTTGTTTTAGTAGGATCAACAATTATTCCATCTTTTGAAACAATGTGACCTAGGAAGGAACTTTTTTGTAACCAAAGCTCACACTTTCTGAATTTTCCATATAGTTTCTTTTCTTTTAAGGTTTTCAAGATAACCCTTAAATGACTTTCATGCTCCTCTTTACTTTTAGAAAACACCAAAATATCATTGATGAAAACAACCACAAACTTATCCGAGAACACATGGAAAACTCTATTCATAAGGTCCATGAATACAACAGGTGCATTGGTTAAACCAAAAGGCATAACTACAAATTCATAATGGCCATATCTAGTATGGAGCGCAGTCTTTGGAACGTCTACTTCTTTTACTTTCAACTGATGGTACCCCGACCTCAAGTCAATCTTCGAAAAAAACTGAGCTCCCTGGAGCTGATCAAACAAATCATCGATATGAGGCAAAAGATACTTGTTCTTAACAGTAATATTATTCAAGGGTCTATAATCAATGAAAAATCTCATTGATCCATCTTTCTTTTTAACAAACAAGACAGGAGCACCCCATGGTGATGTGCTAGGTCGAATAAAACCTTTATCTAATAACTCCTGCAATTGTTTCTTTAACTCTAAAAGTTCAACTTGAGCCATTCGATAAGGGGGTTTTGAAATTGGTTTAGAATCAGGAACTAAGTCAACAGTACATTCAACTTCTCGATCATGAATAATACCAGGCAACTCATCAGGAAAAACATCAAGATACTCATTTACCACTGGCACATTATTAATCTGAACAGTTCCTTTATTTTCAACAATATGTGCAAGGTAACATTCATTTCCATCTTTTACTAGTTTCTCAACTTCTTGATATGTTATCAAAATCAAGGGTTCATTCTTGTACACAAACTGAAAATCTTTATGAAAAGAAACCATTTTATCTCTACAGTCAGTATTAGCATGATAAACAGAAAGCCAATCCATGCCCAAAATAACATCAAACTCTACTAAAGGAAAAACAATAAGGTTTGCTGGTAGATTTTTTCCTCACACAAGGATAGGAAGGTTCTTATAATTCCTTTTTGTCTCAACGTTCCCTCCGGGTGTTTTTACCATAAGTTCAGGATTCATGTTTTGATATGGAATTTCCAATTTACTAGAAAACTTCTCAGAAATGAAAGAGTGTGTAGACCCTGAATCAAACAACACATTGGCATAATCTGAACAAACAAACAGTGTACCTGATAACACTTCATTCGATGGCCCAACATCTACTGAAGTTGTTGCAAAGGATTTCACCACCCCTTTCTACTTGTAGTCTGGCTGCATTCCCCCAGTTGAGTTCTTCGTTGGACACTCGTTTTCATAATGACCCATTTCATTAAACTTAAAACATCTTACCATTGGCTTTTCATTGCCTACTTGATCATCTTCCTTACAGTTACGGGCAATATGACCAGACTTACCACACCAAAAGCACTTACCAGACTTGGATAAACATTCTCCAGGATGCATTTTACCACACTTCTCACAGGATGGATATTTGGTTTTCTTACCTCATTGCTTCTTTGATGAATTCTTCCCCTTTTCCTGCCAACTAGACCTCTTATTCTGTTGTTTGTCATAGAACACCTGATCATCGGCAAACTCCATTTCCACCTTCTCCGCACATCGAACAAGTTTTTCATAACTTTCGAACTCATGAGAAGCTAAAGCCCTTCGATACTTTGTCTTTAACCCTGAGTAAAAACAGTTTATTTTACTATCAAGATCTCTTATGAAGTTCGGAGCATACCTTGCCAATCGAGTGAACTTTGCTTCATAAGCAGCCACTGAATCATCCTCCTGCCTCAATTCTAGGAACTGTTTTTCCATTCTAAGACGAACCACCTTAGGAAAATATTCCTCAAGAAACATACCTTTGAATTCGTCCCAGTGAAGATCCTCAATCTCTTCACTATCCCTGATATTTTTCACCATCGACCACCAGTGATCAGCTTCACCTTCAAAACGGTAAACCGCAAGACTAACCTTTTGATGTTATGAACACCCCATGACATCAAAAATCTTCTCTAGTGCTTTAATCCACCCTTTAGCTTGCACAGTGTCAGATGATCCTCTGAATGATGGGGGATGTTGCCTCATGAAATGTTCCACCACTGACATGTTCCTCTGCGGTTGATCTGGCTGATCTCGTGCATGGATACCACCACCATTTATAGCATGAGTCAACTGTGCCATCACTGCAACAAACTGTTCAGTTCTGATTCCGACCATCTCAGGTTGCTGATTTGGAAGGTTGTCTTCCTCCTGATGTCGTCCCAACATAGTTTCTTTGTTTCCTCTGCTGAAAACCATTCTGAACACAGAAATATCTTAGGGGAAGCAACATGGTAATCCGTAAATGCTATATCATTTCAATCATATTATAATTTAACACTTTTCTAACTCCTAAAGTTGTTTAAACCGACCTTTGATACCAAATATAAGGCCCTGGCCTTAAACCTTACTTAATATTGAATTAAATGAATAATTTACGTTGAGGATCATTTCAGGTATAGAGTTTTAGAGAATTAGAACATAACCATTACATCTCAAAAGATTACAAAGTAGTCACTTCTACTAACTTTCCATAAAAGAAAAAACTCTTAAAAGAAACATGTCTAGTTCCATGTTTTATATAGCATGACATTCCCTTGATCCCATCCTTGACCTTATTCCACATTAAGTCCTGTGAAAAACATTTCAAAAAAACTTGGGGTGAGCATAAAAAGCTCAGTAAGGGATACACAAAGAATGAAAACTGTTATTTTTTCAAACATCAAGTAAACCATGTATACTCTATCAAAGTAATACCTTCACCATCATGAAGTAGTAAAAACTCTTCACTGAATAAAGTATCAATACTTACCTTTTTGTAACCAAAGGATTACCATAAAACCCATATAAAGAACACATAACATATATAAAGGTAATTTGGGACATAAACATACTTAAGTGGGATAACCATACGGCCTACTTCCACACATATCACTTAAATGGAATAGCCATACGGCCAATTTCCATACATACTTAATGGAATAGCCATACGGCCGACTTCCATACCCAATGCATTGGGGGTTATAACGTAACCACCCGTCCTATTATTCATGGCACCACCCGTCATATGGTTTATCACGTAACCACCCGTCAAATGTCCATGTACCAATATAAAATCATAAAACATAAAACCAATATAAAGGAATGATAACATTTTTACATTTCCATCACAATATATCATAATAGAATCCTTTATCAAAACCATTTTCAATACCGAAATACATAAAAGAGTATATGGTATTTATTTCATTTTAAAAACATAACGGCTTGTTGAGGAAGCCAAAGACCAAATAATACTCGCGGCGGCGGAAAAGGTCGTTGTCACCGCGTACGTTAAAAAAAACATTCCTTTTTGTCGTTCAGTAAAACGGTTCGTAGAAAAAGATTTCTTTTGTATAAAAGTAAAATTCAAAGGGGTTTATACACCGTATAAAAGAAAGTTGTTTATAAAACGAAATATGCCTCAATGAAAGGAGATTGAGACGAAGTCCCTTACCTCGGGTCCGACTTGACTCGATCGGTTTTTAACGTCCTGAATAATAAACTTGAGTTAATTTATACTTGATTAAGAACCTTTTTAAATTTCATTATTCCTTTTATATCACTTATTTCCATGTTATAAACATTATGTAACCATTTAAGTTAATAATGTTTGTTTCGTCAATATTTGGTTCTTAAGTCGAAAGTGGACTTCTTACAATTACATGTTGTTCGTGTGCTCAAAGGTTCTTTATATCCAGAATGAAATTCCTGATTTGGATATCATATATATCATATATATCTAGCATATACATTTATTTATAATATTACATAATCATTTAGAGGTAAGAAATGAAATGCACCGTTCATGGAGACAGTAAGCCGTACGTACGCATGAACGCTACTTTCATTTCTATTTCATATTTTATAGAATGGAATCATAATGATATAAGAGTATATTATAATTCCAGTATAATAACATATATAATATCATTAACTTTATCCTTTACACATCCCACATATGGTATTAACGAATCAAATCACTTTCAGGGGGTGGTAGTCCGCACTTCCTAAAATGAAGATATCGTGTTTACCCATAATGGAAACAATAATGGTATGCCATAAATGAAAAATACAGAAGCTTAAGGAAAGAATAAACATATTATATATCATATATAAAAATAGTGACATCATAATGGCCACCATTGAAGGTGTTAAATGAGTATTGAACAATCATCGTTTCGGGAGGCAGAATTTCGCCATCCACGGAAACCGTTTGTTCTTTAACCATTTGATGTAGTTGTGTGAGAGTATAGCTAGAATAAATCTTATAACAACATACTAGTATATTGAAGATACTGGTGTTGTTACAAAATAAGTAAATAAAAAGAGTTTATGGGGTTGGAGAATCAAAATAAAACAAATGAACAAGAGAGAATGAATTACCTTTAAAAGTGTAACTCCTTTTGATTTGAGCCTAAAGGCTTCCTTTGAAAGGATTATGCCCAAAGGGAATCCTCTAGGATGAGGATAGGGATGTGGAGAGAGTAAATGGGCAGGGGTTGGCCGATCCAAAGGCTTGAGGAGTGTGTGTAAGGTAGTAGAGGTGGGGGCATTTTATAAGAGGAGAGGAGGGGCACTTTTGGAAAGTAAAGAAATATTACTTTATTTGAAAATGTGTTTCGGTTTTAAAAGGTCCCACATTGATATAATTCGTGTATAAGGTGATAAGGGTTCTAAATCCACCCATACAATAAGTTTTTGACATGTTTAGTTCATATATTTTACATTGTATTTCCATTTTATTTAAATCGTCAAATAATGATGTCATCGCTGCATCATTATTTTGTCATAAATAATTTAATTTATTTAATGTCTAAAAATTATAAAAAAAATACTATGATGTAGGAAATCATTTTATCTTTCCAATGAATATTTATAATAAAATATATGACTTGTATAAACCCATTTAAAAATTATTTTAGTAAAACATATCATGTTTGTGCCATTTTTTACATTAACATTAAATAAAAGGTATTTATGTCATTTTCCAACCAAAGTGGATCCATGGGGTCCCCAAGTTGACCCATGGCTGGTCTTTGTCGGCCATGACACATCCAATGAGAGTAGGACATGTGTCTAGGTCATCTCATATTATCAAAATATTATTTTTACCTTAAACTACACTAATTACCACTAATCGCGATTAAAAACATAAAAACTTACTATTCACCAAAAATTTTTTTTAATCTCATTGAACCACATTTTACTTCTTAATGACAACCATGTATGTCGGATTTTTGAAAATCAAAACACAATGATGGAAAAATTTCATTTAAACGGAAAAATCAGTTTTTATAAGTACCACTCAGTGGTTTCACTATTCATCAAAAATTGAAGTTTTTCAGAAAATTACCAAAAATTTACGCTAAGCTATATTTGATATTACGAATTCAAAAATGAAGTATTTTTTACAAAATTCAAAATATATAAGTCACATTAATTAATTTAATAATTAATTCCCACTGTCAGAGCAAATAGCGTGTTTTTATGAAACAATAAGTATCAAAAGATTGACACTAGTTTAAGTCCGATTTCAAAGTGAAATTAATTCCAACGACCACTACTGGATTTAATGGTAAAAATATTTTCTAATTTCAATTTAAAACCAATTAAAAAGATAATCTAATAATATAAATAAATTAGATTAAAAAGATGTTTTGAATTAAAATACAACATTATACACTATTCATTAAAAAAATGAACTTTATCGGAAAGGTACCAAAAATTTACACAAGGTAAATTTTGATGTCCCGATTCTAAAGAAGAGTTATATTTGGTCCAATAGAATTTATAAGATTGATCAAAACAATATTTAATGATGGTTCGCCGTCAAAAGGTGATAAGTGAACCCTTAGTGAAAATTAGGGTATAAATGCCTAAAATTGAACTCTTTCTGTATTTTAAGCCTTTATCTTTTATTGGGTAAATGTAAAAGCATTTAAATACATATATAATCATATTTTAGTTATTTCTATCCATTCCCGCCAGTACAACAGCTACTTGTTAACTAACATTTAAAATAATATTATTTTATTACTTGTGTGCAACGTAAGTTTTCAAAGAAACTCATCGTTGCGTATCAAGTACTCTATCGAACGTAGAAACCCCTTTTAATTAAAATCAATATTTAATTCGTAAATATTAATAAATATGAAAATTATTTATTCTTTAATTACCTGGGATGTTACAATAATACAAAACACCATATTATTCATATGTTACGAAAAACATAATGTTTAACACTCTCTAAATGGAACACCGAGGATAGCTTGAGTTACATGTAACAATGTCTCTTTTTAATGCATGTGTGACATGCAAGACCAAGTTTTAGAAAAACATAATATATTATAAAAATTATTATTATTTTATAAAATAAGATATATGCAAGAAATAATTTTGGATTTTATAACTACGATTAAAAATATTAAGAAAATATATATCTTAATTAATTAGTGTCCAGATAATTAGAAATTAATATAGAAACCAAATGAATATAAAGGGAATGATCTTATAAAACAACAACTTTTATGCCAAAATGAATTTTTTCTCATGAAATTAAATTAATTAAAATTGGTGAATGATATTAATGATATATATATATAATTTTCAATAAAGTATTATTTATATTCATCAAATATATTTGATTTTCCAATGAAATAATACATCCAATTTAACACCAAAAATTTTATTTTTCTTAAAACAAAAATTTTCATCCTTTTAAGGGTGAACATATTTGAAAACTAAATTTTAGATATTTTATAAATTTTATATGTAAAAATAATCGTATTTTTTAAATCAAAACATCATAATTATCTTAAAGTAATTTTTTTATGTTTCATTTTTTGTTGAGTAGTGAAAAATACAGAATTATAATTGATAGTTTTTTTCTATATAATTAATTGGTTTTAATTATATTAAAAAAGTAGAGTTTAATTAGATCGGTTTTATATAAATTAATCTAATTTTTTTCATTGAAATAAATTTTATATTGAATTTACATTTATGAACATTTCAAACATTTCTTGCTTTTCACATTAAAAAAATCATTCCCATCACATCTACTAGATATTTATTAAAGTAATTTTTTAAAATTTAGTTATATTAATTTTCAAAAATGGATTCCATACTTAGAATTAGAATAAATTATAATTTAAATTATGGTTAATTGAGTTTGTTTCCAAAAAAATAGTGAGATATATTAAAATTAATTACATCGATTAAGAGAGACAATAACATAACAAGGGAATAAAACTTAATCTCAAGGGAAAAAATGACAAAAAATGATTACCCAAACCCATTGGAAATATATATTAAGACCATATACTACATTTTCTAAAATTTGTTTTATTATTGGAGGAATATTTAGTAATAGGGAACTCTCAATAGAGTTTACAATTTTTATTTACAATAATTACACTCCTCCTCCACTATAAAGAGTCATGGATACCTCCTAGTTATTCACACATAAAAAGACCATTTGGATTTAACAAAACCAGAATAAATAATTTCCCATCATTCCCATCCTCATCTTTGAAGCCCAAAAATATGATGAAATAAAACCAATGAAGAGTTTTGGAATAAAAAAAACAGATTTACCCAGAAAAGAGGTAACATTCTTCAACGACCAATTTTGTTTCAATTAATTATTCAACCCTTTAATTAATCTTATATATTTATAATGTAATATAATATGTATAATAATTATTCATTAATGTTTTTCTACCACTAGTAATACCAAAAAAACACCAAATTTCATCAAATAGTCTACAAAATCATCTTTCATGTGTACGTTGGACTACAACCTCATAAACTGATATTGTTTTATCCCATATTACAACAAAACAAGAATTAAAATAATTAAAAATTTATAGATTATATATTTTGAATATGTATTTAATAATTAATTTATTCCTCTATAATTATTATTTGATGCATACTTCATGCTTTCCATTTTTTTGAAATATGATAACATTGTTTGTGGACCTGTGGACTACCGCCTCCTCAAAGTGATGTGATTCATTAACACTATTCATGTAATGTATAATGTATGGATTTAATAAAAAAATGTAGAATATATAAAATTAATATTATACAATAATTATAATATAAATTTATTAAATTTACTTTTCAAAATTTTTAGGTTACTTATAAAATGAAAACATCGTTCATGCATACATATGACGAACTGTCTCCCTAAACTGTACACTTCATTTATATCACCAAATATTTGGAATTATTATAAATAAATATATAAAGAATTTTTATGATAAATTATTCATGGTTTAAATTAGGGATATGACTAAATCATGATCGATGTAATATGAATAAAAAATATAAAGTCAACACATACTCAAAATGAATGAAAATGAACACGTGATATAGAAAAAATTATGAATGATTAGTAAAAATGGGCAATAAAGAATTATAAAAAGGTCTTATAGGGTATTATAAATATTAATATAGTATTTATAAGTTAATAACATTCTGAAAAACAATTTATTCGATTATAAAGGAGTTTCACCCAAAATGGAAATACAATGAATGGAGTTTCATCTCAATTTGTATCTCAATGAGACTTATTTTTTATTATTAAAAAATTAACTTTATTGTTATGTTTATACATAACCTTTTTCATTATATATCATTCTCTCTCATACATCATGGTATTTTAATTTTTACTTTGAACTATATCATCCAATGTGTTTTCACTTGAAAATTACCAAGTGGCAAACATTATCTTTACAATATCACCTTTTTTGTGATTATAACCATTCTCTTAGAACAACAACTTCGTTATAAAAATAATTAATGTGAAGTAAATTTATCCAAAATATATATGGTATCATGAAATTGATATGATAATTTCCTAAATCATATTCAATATTAAAATATAATGTTTCCATTGATTGTTATTTGATTAATTAGGGAAATGTTCATAAATCTATATCTTATTCTCAATACAGATATATGATAATAAAGAATTTTATTTTATAATTAAATAAATTATTTTATATATGAGTTATTCTTTTGAAATTCACTATACGGGTTGGGTTCTAGTTAATTCATGCACCTCAATGCATTACTAGTCTCATGAGATGAAATTAGATAGGAAAATCATATGGTTATTTCACTACATTTATTAAACAATACTGAAGATAGATCATGATATTAAACATATCATATTCATGAAAAATATGATGTCAAATAATTATTAATTACTATTATATAGAATTTAGTTAGTATAATTTATCTTTCTATTTTTTCTTTTAAATAATATATAGATTAATTTTGGTTATTTGATTATTAATTAAATGAAATGAGTGTTTTGTTATTTTTTTCTATATTGATTATGCCATATACAGTTATTCAAATTGAATGTGTTATTGGTTATGTACCTTCACATTATTATTATTCATTATTAATTCATGATATATTTCAATATACATAACCATTACTAATATTTAGTGACCTCCATTAATTTTTTCCGTTCCCAAGGTTATGAAGAAGAAATCATTGAATAAGATATCATGGATTATTTTCATTTACTTTTATTACTAATCATGTTTAATTTTTTACATCCCAATGTAATATTGGAATAATTTATATAATCTAGTTTTGAATATTTTATAAATTTCCCAGTGCTTCATGATTTGATTCCATGTAATCATTAAAAGGAAATAAAGTAAGGCCCTGGATTCTTGATTCTACGGTTGGGCGTTGTAATTGGTATCATATGTTATTTAGTAGATACCATTGAATCTATATTTCTGAAAACATTTTTTAGGTAACATAAAACTATCATATATTTTTATGATAATTTTAGATGAAAATTCTAAAAATTTGGTAGGTTAGATATTTTGTGGGTATTCATAGAAATTCAACACTATATGAATAATACATGTGGACCTTGTTCTAGAACAGATTTGCCTATGGGTAATAACTCTAAAATGGTACATCAAGCATACTTGCAAGTAACCTGGTACCTGACAATGATACATACTTTACAACTGGTTTGAAACTAACAGGGGTATTCTTAGGGAAATTTACAATTTCATTACAATCCATAATTAATGAATTTAATGTAAATATATTCCAAACAAACCATGTTTATGATTATGAGATTATCTATTCTTAAAATCATCACTAATTTCAAAATTCCATATTCATATACGAATTATCTCCATATCTCATCATGTATAGCTTCAATATTATTTTGAAACTCCTCATCATCAGTCTAAGAACACTTTATCCTTTCTTGTAAAGATGGTTTGGAAACTATTTGAAAAGGTATCGATGTTTCACCTTCTATGGTTATTCACATATCCATATTTACTTGATGCAAGAAAAAAGATCCCTTTCAACTCCCATCTTGTTCAAACCTCCATGATTATTTCGGCTCAAAGAATATTTCACCATATTTTCCATCCCTAGCTGGTATTATATAGTGAAATCATATTCCTTAAGTAGTTCAATACATCATCTCTACCTCATGTAGAGTTCTATCTGTGAGAAAATATAATTCAAACTCTTGTGATCAGTATAAATATCACATTTTTCACCATAGAGATAGTGTCTCCATATCATAAGAGTGATAATTACAGTTGATAACTCAATATCATGATTGGGATAGTTTTTGTCATGAATTTTTAGCTATCATGATGCATAGTCAATAACTCTATCATTCTAGATATAGACACAACCCAATCTATGAAGCATCACTATTAATAAAAAAACTCATCATTCCCTGATGGTAGAGTCAAGATAGAAGCATTAACTAATCTTCAGTTCAGTTCTTCAAAAAAATATGCACACTCTTTTGTACAATAAAATTTAACCGCATTACGTGTGATCTTGGTTAATGGATTAGCCAAACGGAAAAAGTTCTGGAAAAAATGTCGAGAATAACCTCCTAAACCAATAAAAATGTGTACCTCAGTTATACTCATTGGTGCTGGACAATATTGGATTGCCTTGGTCATTGGATGATCAACAAAGATTCCATCCTTAGAGACAATACAGCCAAAAAAAGAAATCACCTGAATTAAGAATTCATACTTTCTATACTTCCCATATAATTCATTTCTTCTATGAGTCTTTAGAATAATGTGCAAGTGATTTTTATGATCTTCATAGATTATGGAGTATACCACGACATCATCAATAAATACCACTAATAATTAATCAAGATATTATTTGAAAAATCTTTTCTTCAGATCTATGATGACATAGGGTGCATTAGTCAATCCAAAAGGTATTACTATAAACTAGTAATGCCTGTACCTAGTTTGAAATGTTGTTTTCGGAATGTATTCATTTTTCACACACAACAGATGATATCCATATTGAATGAAAATATTTGAAAAATATTTATCTCCATGAATTTGGTCGAATAAATCATCAATGTGAGTTAGGGGATACTTTTTCATTATTGTTATAACATTGATCTCCCTGTAGTCAATGAAAAACCTCATAGATCTATCTTTCATCGTTTCAAAAAGGGATTAGGATCACCATGGAGAAAAACTAGGGTGAAGAAATCCCTTAATACTCAATTCCTATAGTTTTTTCTTTAGGTCCACTAATTTCCCAGTGGCCATTCTATAACGGGTCTTCGATATGGGCCTTGAACCAGGAATTAAATCAGTGGAAAAATCAATTTCTCTTCCTGGATGATGTCCAGGAAAATCCCATGGAATCACATCATCCTATTCTTGTACAATATGTATGTCTTCTATTCAAACACTGTTTTAATCACCTATAATTATTTCATTCTCATCCTCAAAAATATTTGAATTTAGTAGATATACTGTTGGTGGATCAAGATAAGAATTAGATGGTGATGTTTATACTCTAAAGATAATGTATTCCTTATCATCATTGAGAATTGTAACCCCATTTTTCTTATAATAAATTTTCATATCATTTTCTGAAAGCCAATCCATACCATTGATTATATAAAATTCAATAATGGGTATGATGATTATATCATGAGATAAATATCGTTTATATGCCTTAATGTTGACTGTTTCACAAAACATTGCTGCAATGATACTCCCCTTAGGATCATTGACTGACAACTCCCTTGTTAAATCAAATTGGAAATATCTAATTTTCTTTTAAAACTAGGAACATATGAAACAATGTGATGATCTATAATCAAATAAAGCATTGAATAAACTTGAGGAAACCATTAAATTACATATGACCACGTCTTTCGGAGCTTCAGCCTTAGATGTAGTGATCACATAAGCTTGGCACTGATCCCTTGGCCTCTTCTGTGGTATGTTTCCCAAATGCTTAGGACATTAATTTGAAGAATGTCCCATCTCCCTACAATTTTATCATTGAACAAAGGGGGATTCCTTCATCCCCTTACAATCCCTAGAAACATGTAATTTCTATCCAAATTTGTAGCATAATCATTTTCCATTAAGAGAGGAACCAAGGTGCTTCCTTGCACAATTATCACAGGGTGGAAATTCAACTCTTCCCTTCTTCCATATTTCGTTATTTCGATTCCTAGAGTGTTTAACCGATTTCCCCTTCTATTTATTTTATTTATAGTCATAAGACTTAGATAATTCCTTTTCTGTCTTGATTGCACGTGAGACAATATATTCATACAATGAGATGGATTGTGAGACTAATGCTCGATGGATAAATAGTTATAACCCATCAATGAAATGATCAATCTTACTTCTTGGGTTGCATATATAATCCGCAGCATGCCTTGCTAACCTTCTAAAGTAAGATTCATGTAACAATATGAACGTTTGTTTATATTTGTTTCCAATTTGTTTGTTATTTATTTTATGCTAAACAAATATATATTCTTTAATTAAAAAAGTGAGTATAATTAAATGAGACTATTGAGTTTCGACATTTATATGACCACTGGTGAATATTACTATTGGAAACTAAACTCTTAAGAATACAATTATTGTTTATAAATACAAGTGATCATGGTTAATTAATACAAAAAGAAGATTCAATGGCATTATCCAGTAGACTTGGGCCATTCGAAGCCCTTCTGACAGAACATGGGATGGAGGTAGGACCACTGGGATTTTCTGTAGACTAAGCCCAAGCCAAACTTCATCATGTAAATCTTGAATGGAATAGCCTAGTTGATATGTTTATGCTAATAGAAGTCACCACTCAGGCAATGTTGGTTGAACCACCCCAATATTCTATCACCTTAACACACATAACAGTTAGGTCCTATGCTGGTGTTATAATGAGCTATTTAACAATACTTTAGATGCTTTGCGTAATCCTTTGAGACAAATAAAATTGTTGTTTTTTGTTATGGAAAAGTTTTTGAATTTAAACTATCTGAATAAATATAGGATGTATATTATTGATGAATTTTGAAAAAAAGGATATTTTAAAATATTTATATAAACCTTATATATTTAATAATGTGTAATTTTTTTCGAAAAATGTTCTTCTATAGTTGTGTTTAGTAAGAAATTTAGTGTCTAATTAGATCGACATATTTTTCGGTGAATAGTAAATTAAGAATAGTAATTTTATGCCTATGAATAGTATGGTGACCAAATAAAATAGTAAACTAACATAATAAAGTATTAATATAATTTAGGCACCTTGATTAGGTAATGTGAGTCAATAAAATAAATAAATGACAGTTTAAGAAATTATTACTTCGGTATTAGTTGTTTTCGAGTGAATAGTATTTTTATTTAAAAATTAAATTAAAAATATTTAGAAAATTATTTTCATAATATTTAGCTCATTTTTAAATTTAGAGCATCGATATTAATTTATGGTGTTTTTTTTGATTTTTCCGAAACAGTTGAATTTCAGTGAATAGTAAAAATACAGTTTGGAGTTTCAGTTGTTTAATGACATCATTAAGGATGTAATAATTATTCAATCATTATGGTAGACTTATGTATAGTAATATATGATATTAGGTGTCCCATGTTCCCAATACCATGGGAAAATACCATGGGAAATCCTATGGTTTTTCCTATACTACCGATGAGGTGTCCCTTAGAAATTAATAATTTATTGCCTCACATTTCCAATAAATACCAAGCCACTCCCTCAATAATTTATTTCTTAAAAACAAATACACTCCCTCATTAATTTATTCCCTCACTCTATTCTGATGAATAGAGTATGTATGGACTACATTGATAACATTTTGGTAGTTATTATTGATGATATTCTGATATATTTCAAATATCGCGAGGAACATGAAGATCATCTAGTGGTTATTTTACAAACTCTACGGAAGGAGAGGCTTTTTGGAAAGTTCAAAAAATGTGAAATATGGTTACAATTGGTTGCATTTTTAGGGCACACTGTTACCAATGAAAGAATCACAATTGACCCAGCAATGACAAATGTTGTGGAGGAGTGGCCTCAACATACAATAATAAATAAGATTGGAAGTTTCATATGATTATCATGATATTATAGGAGGTTTTTGAAAAAAATTTCATGACATTATAACCCATTAACTATGCTAACTCGAAAAGGGGTCATGTTCATCTGGACAAAGGAGTGTGAGGAACGATTCCAAGAGGTGAAGAAGAGATTGGTTACTGCACCCATGTTAACTATACCCTCAAGTGGAGAAGGATTCGTTATTTTAAGCGATTCATCCCTCAATGGTCTTGGGTTTTTCCTCATGAAAAATGAAAAAGGCATTGCCTATGCATCTCTACAGTTGAAGAATCATGAGAAAAACTATCCTACGCATGATCTGGAGCTGGCTGTGACCATTTTTTCTAGGAAGATATGGAGGAACTATCTTAAAGGGGAGAAATCTGATATATACATACACCATCAACGTTTGAAATATATTTTCACAAAAAAGGAATTTAACATAAGACAAAGGAGATGGTTGCAACCTTTTAATGACTATGATTGTTCAATTCATTATCATCCCGAAAGATAAAACAATGTTGATGATGCATTAAGCAGGAATAACGAAGTTGTTATTTTAATGATGAAGATTTAAATAGATCCTTTGATCAATGACCTAGTAAATATTAACATATAAATTATAAGGGAAAGTACATCATCAACCCTAACCCAAATGATTTCTCAACTATCATTACTAGAGAAGATCAAGAAATATTAGAACGAATATCATTTCTTACAGAAGAAGTTTGAAGGTGTGAAGGATGGAAAGTTTCCTATGTTCAATATTGATCATGAAGGTGTACTGAAATTTCATATAAGACTATGTGTTCCATCGTTTCTGGAATTAATGAAGGAGCTAATGGATGATGCTCATAGCTCTACTTTCACTATACATCCCGAAAGCAAAAAAAATGTATAGAGACCTTCTTGATCATTATTGGTGGGATAATATGAAAAGGCGATTGCTGAATACACTTCAAGGTACCTGGAATATATGCAAGTAAAGGCAGTGTGACATCTTCTTAAAGGGGTATTGCAACCACTACCCATAATATTATAGAAGTGGGACAATATCACTATGGACTTCGTCAATGGTCTCCAGAGATCATCCAAAAAATAACGTGATATATGTTATTGTGGACCATCTCACCATGACTGCACATTTTATCCTTATTTGAGAAGACTTATCTCTTGATCAACTTCCAAGTATTTTCTTGAAGGAAGTCGTAATACTGCATGGAGTTCAAATTTCTATCATATTTAATCGCGATCCAAAATTCACATCAAAATTCTGGAGAAGTCTTCAACATGATCTGAGCACTGAATTGAATTTCAGTATGGCCTATCACCCCCAAACTGAGGGTCAATATTAAAATACTATTCAAACACTCGAGGACATGCTGAAAACATGCTCAATGAAATTTAATGGAGGATGGGATCAACATATCCCTATTGTTGAGTTCTCTTACAACAACAGCTTTCAATCAAGCATCCAAATTTCACCTAATGAAGATCTATATATAAAGTGATATAGAACTACTAATTGTTTGGATGAGCATGTTATAGATAACTTCTTGGGCCTGATCATGTGCAAGAGATAACATAAAGAGTCCATGACATCCAGCAATACATTAAGGCTTATCAGAGTCCGCAAAAGAGCTATGCCGACAACCATTGAAGGTTCATGGAGTTTGATGTTAGTGACAATATATTTCTTATAATTTCACCTTGGAAGAGATTCATGTGGTTTTGGAAGAAAGGGAAGCTCATCCCTATGTACATTGGCCCTTATGAAATCCTTGATAGTGAAGGAACAATGGACTATTGTCTTTCACTTCCTCCATTTCTAGGACAAGTTCATGATGTCTTCCACGTATCCCTCTTGAGGAAGTTCATACCTGACCCTTCACACAAACTAATCCTAAATGTTGTAGAATAGGAACATGACCTCTCTTATGAGGAGCAGACAGTGGAGATCTTGGATCCTAGTGTCAAGGTTCTATGGAACAAGTCTACCCACCTTGTCAAGGTGCTTTGGAGGAACCACAAATGCAAAGTTTCCACGTGGGAACCAGTGTAGTATATAAAGCAGAAGTACCGACACCATTTCTTTTCGGAGGGTACGAGTTAAAATTTTGGGGATGAAATTACTTAAGGTGGGAATATTGTAACGACGTGAACTTTTATTAATATTTGTTTCCAATTTGTGTGTTATTTATTTTATGCTCAACAAAACTATATTCTTTAATTAACGAAGTCAGTATAACTAAATGAGACTATTGGGTTTCAACTATTATATGATCATTGGTCAATATGACCGTTGTTCAATATGACAGTTGGTCAATATAACCGTTGGTCAAGATGACCATTGGTCAAGATGACCATTGTTCAATATGACCGTTGGTCAATATGACTGTTGGAAACTAAAATCATAACATTAAAATTATTTTTTATATATACAATTTATCTTTGTTAATTAATACAGAAATTAGATTTGATGGCCTCATCCAGTAGACTCAGACCATTCGAAGCCCATCTGACGGAACTTGGAAAGGAGGTAGCAACACTGGGCTTTTCTCTAGAACACACCCAAGACAAAAATCATCATGCGATGCGTGAATGAAATCACCTTCTGTAGAAGATCAATCTAATAGAATTCCCCACTTAGGAAATGTTGGCTGAGCCTCCCCAAGATTCTATCACCATAGCACACCTTACACTCAGGTCCTATGCTAGTGTATTAAGGGGCTTTATAACAAGACCTTAGCTTCTTATTTTAATTCTTTGAGATATATAAAATTGTTAATTTTTATTGAGGTAATGTTTGTGAATTTCAAATGTTTGGTTAAATTTAGGATGTATATTATTGATGAATTTTGAAAAAAAATTGGAATTTAAAAAAAAATTATAAACATTAAATAATTAATACTGTGTAATGTTTTTCAAAAAAATGGTCTTTTACTTTTGCATTCATTAAGAAATTTTGATTCTAATGGGATCAACATAATTTTTGGTGAAAAGTAAATTATAAATAGTAATTTCACTCTTATGAATAGTAATGTGAAAAAATGGAATATTAAACTCACTTAATAATGTATTAATATAATTTAGGCACCTTGATTTGATATTGTGATTTAAAAAAATAAGTAAATAACTGTTTTAGAAAATAATAGTTAAGTATTAGTTTTTTTCAGGTGAATGGAATTTTTATGTTAAAATTAAATTAAAAATATTTAGAAAATTATTTTCATTAAATGGAGTTAATTTTATGAATTAAGTGAATCGATATTAGGTTATGGTGAATTTTTGGGATTTTTCTGAAACAGTTGAATTTTTGTTGAATAGTAAACATACAGTTCTCAGTTTCTGCTGTTTAATGACAACATTAAGGATGTAATAATTATGTAATCATTCTGGTCGACTTATGAATAGAATTTTCTGCTATGAGGTGTCTCAAGGGGCCAAGCCCATGGTTTTTCCAATACCACCAATGAGGCGTCCCTTGAAAATTAATAATTTATTCCTTCACTTTTCCTATAAATACCAAGCCACTCCCTCATTAGTTTCATTCCTAAATCATCCTCAATGATGCTCTGGTCTTTTTACCTCTCAATGAGTCCTCCCAAGTTTCCCTCAAGCCTCCTAAGGTCCCAACCTTCATGATTTCGAAGTTACTCTTCATGGTAAGGGAAACATTCCCCCTCCTCTTTTATGACATGCCTTCTTTTATGTTATGTCTTATAGTTCTATTTTATTATGTGAGGAATAGTTCATCTATATCTTTACTACTATCCATTTCATTTCCAAATTATTAGATACCCTTTCCCCTTTCATCACACGATTTTCTAAATTTTTATGTTACACCGTTATGCTGCAGAATTTTCATAAAAGAAATAGTGCCTTCTCCTTGCTTTCAAGTTTACTTTTCATGTGGCGTGTCATTAAAATGTCCACACCATGATAATATTTATTTTTATTATGTCCCTATACTGAAAAATAATTCATTTATGGATGGTATACCCTTTTCCCTTCTATTTTTATTGTTTTCTAAGACCATGTAATATAGCTGTTATACTGCAGAAATTTCGTCCCAAAATTTCTCTCGCTTTCCCTCAAAAAATTATCTTGTTTTATTTAAGTGAATACCGCAAAATATTTCGTTTCTATGGGTGTTCATAAATTAATAAAAATTATATATTTGATTCTATAATTTATATACATATAACCTTCACTCCATTTCTATAGGTTATAAATGACATATTGATCTTATTTTTATGAACATTTAAAACATCAAGATTTTGAAATAAAACCCATTTATTTTATTCCATGTGGGCTATTAATGAAATGTTTGATTAAGATATATGTAGATCACACGAAAATAAATACATATTAATGGTGAATCATAATATTACTCCAATGTATTGTGTAAATAATTAATCACATGGGACGAGAAGTTTCACAATACCTTGCGGAATAACCTAGGTAATTTTTAGGACAAATTTGGGATGAACCTTGGTGATATGTTCATGAATTTATAAATGAAATGTTGAATCCTCATATTCGAGTTATGATTATTTTAATTTATATTATGATATTACTCATTTTCCATTGCTCATGTCTTAATGTTTTTTGTCATGTTCATCTTGATATCACAGGTAAACTAATTCCCTTGTTTACCCCTCACTGGGCATTCTGCTCACCCTTTCCATTGATGTATGTCTCCAGGATATGATATGAGTAATTTTACATAGGATGAACCAATGATGCATCCTTACAAGTGGTTTAAAAGAATTTTTTATATTGATTTGATGTATTAGGTTCCATATTTCCAAGACACTAGACATTAATGATCCTATGTTTGTAAATTGTAAGGAAACATTATGTAATAAAATGTGAAATGCTATACTTCACACTTTTCAACACTCTCACCCTCCATTTGTCTCAAAATCAGAAATTACCTTTCCATTTCTGCTCGATGGTCATGAGGAAATTATTTTTATAAGAAAATCACTTTAAACTCCCTCCATTCTATACTTTATACTTTTTAATCCTCTTTTGGGTTTAGAATTAATGAACACCATTGATTTGTATCTCTAGTGAGGAGATAAACTACCATGAAAACTTCTTCCCTTTCACTACTCCCAAAAGCATTAAATATTTTCTCTACGGACCATATCCATTGTTTATCTAGAAATGGATTTATATACCCACTGAATGTTGGTCTTTTTTTCCTCATGAAGCGATTTAACATAGATCCTATGAATTGTGGATCAGGGTGCTCCATACTAGTAAGGTTATTATTCATAAAATATGTGAGTTACCCTAGTATGGTGATAAGGTGATTAGCACCAATTTCATCACCAGCTCCACTATAATTATCTTTAGTTGGATGGAAATCTCTACATGGATTACATTCATTGATAGAGTTTCCATTCCTTCCACTAGGCGCCATTTCTAAACAATGGAATACAATATATTAGTATATGAACCACAATACATAATATCGAACTTGTAAAAAACCTAATATAAATTGAACAATTTATGGATATAATCATTAATAATAAAAATGTTTTCATTGATGAGGTATATTCTCATAAATCCTTCATAATGGTTTGTAATGAAAATGAGAATTATACTAAGCATATCCCCTAGGGGTGTCATAAAAAAGAGTGTAGCAAGGTCCATTGTCATGCCCCAGTTCCTGTTTGATTCTAGCTTAAAACGGTGTTTTCGGTTTTACCCCTATGTACATTTATGCCAGAGACGCCTCTACCTGCTCGTATCTAGATAGGGGTGCATTCATTGGAAAAATCATAAAAACTCATGAGTACCAAAATTCTAGGAAGTTCTTCTACACTAATCCTTATATTTTATCTTAGGGTAATGTTCTCTAATAAGAGTTGGTCTAAATCTAGTTTCCAAGGTTTTTACTAAACATCCTCTAATTCCAACCGTAATACCCCGACCCATGTTACCTAGAGTCATTGCTTTATTACATAACATTGGCATGATATAAGTAATCATGTCCCGAATGACTGTTCAATTTAGTATTATTGGAAACAAGATACATACATAAGTTCAACATTAAAACATGAAAAGAAATACAACACTATTTTATTCCATTATAAACTTCCAACTTCCAAGATTATGCATACAAGTCATTCATAACGAACTTCTTCATATCCTGGGTAAATGAAGCATAAGAAAGGGGTGAGCTCAAACAATCAGTAAGGGTAAGCAATATAACAGAAGATAACAGAAATATTAGGCATAATGAATAATTCAAAACACATGCCTTTACAAATAATAAACAAGAACACTTCATGACCAGAATATGAGCTGAGTAAATAATTCCATAATAAAACAAAGTCATGGGTATTCTACTAGTTAAATAACCACATGAACAATCATTATTATTTTTATAATGAGGGAATGAATAATGACTAACCTTCTGAAACATTTTGTCAAAGCCTCAGCCAAGATGCCTAAAAATGATCAAGGCCACGGCCAAAAAAATATATTAAACTGGGAAAGACCTTGTCCAATTTCACGTCTAATTATCTCAAGAGACCTATTGATGCACCAAGGAGCTATAGAGGGCTCCACATGTCACATACTATGTCTAGTACATTCCTCATATGAAAAGTTTGAAATATAACAAAAACATTCGTATTAGAACTAGAATATCAAATATCAATACTTTAACCATAAACCATGAATGGTATAAAAAATACCACATCCACATTCAAACATATCATAAATCCTTCAATACAATATAGAATATTGGTATCATAATAAATCAAATTCAAACAAGTTTAAAATCCATAAAAGGATGTTGGAATAGATGAAATGAAAACTATTTAAAAGAAATACCTCATTCAATTTGGAATCCATTTAAGAGTTACATAATTATAAAATAAAACATTTATTTTCAAAATATTCTTAAAATCTTGTAATGGAAGCTTCGATGATGTTATAACGGTGAAAAATATTTGCACCTGTAGTATAAGTTAAAAAACATCGTTACCATAATTTTTTCAAAAAGGTCATAAATTACCATGTTTGAAAAATGATGGAAATATTCCTTTGAAAAACATATAAGGTAAAATTAGGGTATAAACGACTTGAACCCATAGAAAACATGGATATGGATGATAAAGAGGTCCCAGTAGATACTTACATAAAAACAATCGTAGATAATAAAGAGATTATGAAATTAACCCTTACCTTGTACATTTTCGTGGTCAATAGTATGTTAACCTTGGGTATAATATTTAAAACATTTTTATTAAATTATATAATAACTATATACATAAATATTATATCATATATGATATTATAATATTTCATTGTTAATAATATTTCTGTAGTATCATTGTTACGGTGTTAACCGATCTATTTCCCTTTGTAAGCTTGGTTACGTAAGACATGTTTGTCATGGATCTGATTTATCTTATTCATATACAGAATGATATAATGTTCATAAGAATTATTTTAATCATTAAAAGGAAATTATTCTTGAATGATTATGATGGGGAATGAATCTCATCGCGTTTGTGGAGACGGTAATCCGTACGTACAAACGAGTGACAATATCATTATATAGATAGAAATATTGTGTGTAATTGGATGTTATATCATATATAAAGAATCATTAACATGTTATATTTATTATTTACCTTATTTATACTAATTATTATACCCATCCATATAATGTAGTGTTTCAATAACAATCTACACCACAACGTGGAGACGGTAATTCGTACGTACGCATGTATGGTGACATTTTCATTTATAGGATGGATATAATAATTAATATGGTTGTAAACTTTTTTTAATAACAACAAAGTTTATAGAAGATACTGGAGATATTATTTTATAATGGATGCAACAAAGAAAGAGGAAGTGTGAGAAGAAAAGAACTTGAATGTGGTGATGAAATATTTTCCTCTTTTTCGGGTTCTTCCATTTGATTTGATCAAACGAGATCCTTAAATTGGCTTTATGACCAATGGAACGCCTATTAGATTAAGGGATGAATGTTGGGATGATATTTGGGTCGGATATGGCTGAGCCAAATGGATTTGGAAGTGTGAAATTATGAAAAGTGGAAGATCCCTTTTATAAGAGAGGTGAGGGTCACTTTAGGAAAATCTTGAAATATTATTTTCTAATAAAATCATTTTCGGTTTCTAATGGCTCAAAAATAATTTATTTAGAGTTTAAGGTGGGTATGGGTACAAAATCTCTCAACCAATAGGTTTTATAAGGGGTTTAGGTCAATATAGTAATAATATCTTTTAGATTTAACTCTTTGTTAATTAGTTTGACATTTACCTTGTCTCTTTGTATTTTTATATTATATGGTGAATAAACATACTATAAAATTTCAAGATACCCCAAGTGGTTAATTAATGATACTAATATCACTATATAAGTATTTTGGTTGATTCATAGATTTTTATAAGTAATATATCAATTAATAATATAATATATTTTTTAAAACTCTTTTATGTCAATTTTGACAGTATTTGGTATTTTGTTTTTGTTAAATTAATAACAACATGATTACATCGATAAAATTTTATTTAATAAACCCTAACATTTCATATTAACATATATAATTCTTTTATGGAATCAAAACGTTCAAATTATATTTATTTAAATATTTAAAAAATTATTTATTTGACTGTTTCATTAATAAGGAAAATACAACATCATTATTGTGTTATATATAAATATATTTATTTTATGTCTAAAAATAATAAATAAAATATCATGATATAGGAAGTATCTTTAGATTTATAATTAATATTTATAGTCTAATAGATCAACTATATAACCTCATATAAAAATTATTTTACTAAAAGATATTTTGTTATGTTATTATTGTCTTTACATTAGAATATTTAATATACAACGTCATTATCACTCCCAAGTGGCTACATGGCTCCAAAAATCGACCCAAGGATGACAATGGTCAACAATATATCATAAAATAGGATAAAGAAATTTTTAATGTAATTTAATATTTTTATAATATTTTTTGTTTAACCTTATTTACTGGATTTACCCCTTTAACCACAGTAAATAAAATACTTACTGAAATAAATATTCATAATTTCTAAAAATAAAAGTTACCTATTTACAGAATTTGAAACTCATGATTCCGAACATGGAATTAATTTTTCCAAATTAAAAACACAGAAGTATAAGAAATTAATTTAAAATTAAATCCCGTTTTCAAAACAAAAATCTTGTTTTTATGAAATAATAAATATAAAACGATTGACACTTGTTTTTGTCCTGTTTAATCATGAGATTACATAAAATGACATATATTATATTGAATGATAAATATATATTCTAATGATACTTAAAAACCATTCAAATGTATTATTTAACAATATAATTTTTTTTGATTAGAAAATGTTTTATTAATAAAAATTTAGCATTTTTCACTATTCATCAAAACTTGAATTTTCCAGAAAAGTACCAAAAATTCACCCTAATCTAATATCGAAATTCATAATTAAAAAATGATGTCCATTTTAAAAAATAAAATTTATAAAATCTTAAAAAGTGGCTATTACTATTTATAACTATTAGTATTATTTGTTGCGGTGTGTTAGAATCTCAAAGCTACATACAGTGCAAGCTTTTTCATTATTCAAAGGGAAATGTGTCATGGAATCTTGGAGTGTTACACTCTAGGTACCTACACATCATGTAATTTTAAAAAAGTATTTTTTATAAAATATGTAGTATCCACATTTTCAATAAAAACATACAGATCCCTACCAATGGGATTGTTTTGAGCACCAGCGTTAAAGGGACATTTTGGCTCCATTTTTTCCATTTGAATTCCGATTTAAACACCATTGAATGCATTGGAATCCCATAGATGAGTTCATGATTCCTCCTCTTCCATTCATCATGACTTATTCTCCCGATTTAGTTATTGAAGCTAGAGAATTTATTCTTTTTTTGTACATCTAATCCATTCAAGTCGAATTAGAGCCTTACATTAGAGGAGTAGAGTCGTTCGACTACAAGGTAGGTGGCCTTTTCCCATTCATGAATTGTTAGGTGGTTTCTATGTTCAGGTGTTTTATGTTCCCATTTCTATGGTTTCACTTCATTGAAAATTGACTTATGATACTTTATAGTTTTGTTTAGGTAATTAGTTTAATGATATAAAGCATGTTTGATATTGATTTTGATTTTGGTCCACCTTGTGGGTTCTTTTCCCCTGAATGACCAATGTAAAACAGTTTGGCCTAGGTTTCATATGATGAAAGACCTATATTCCCGATTGTGGTTTGATAAAAAATGAATTGGTCAATTGATTGTGATTCCCATGTGAGATTATGATTGGGTATTCCTTGTGATAGTTTAATTCTCAAGTTTCATTTGTTACATAAATTCCCTATGAGACCATATGTTTGTTTAAGCCATGCATTTTATTAAATTACTAATATTTTTGTGATATGATTGATTTCCACTTGAATTGATCAAAATTTTCAATGTAATAGTTTAATTTACTTGTTTGATTGTTATGTTATGTTATCATGGGTGAATATTTTCTATTCCTGTGAGCAGAGATTACAATTCATGTGTGCAAGCATTTTCTATACCTGCGGGTGAGGATTTGTTATGCCATTGGGTGGGGATTGGTTATGCCTGTGGGTGAGAATTATTTATTATTGTATGTGGGTTTTTTTATTCCTATGAATATATTTTTTCTGTGACTCTGAGTGAGTTTTTTAACTAAGTATCTTGTAGAAATACTTATGAGGTGTATGCTAATACGAAGAAAAATATTGGAATCAGGCATCCCTTATAAATGTTTATATGGTCTTTTGATGCATTTTTTGTTCATACATGTTATTTCATATTGTCTAGATATGGATGGATCATATGATTTTTATAATTAAATATAATTTATTTTTTAGTAAACATGAACTGAATATAAATGGAAATCTAGCTTGTAGTATTTTTTTTTAATTTGGAGTACTTCCTAGTTTACTACTTTTATTTTTTTACGCTTCTTGTGGCATATACCAACTGATAGATAAGCACAGATCCTAGGTGGTTGAATACTAAGATTTATTTCTCACACCTTGTTTGTTTCATGTTTTAGGGACCAAACAAATTATATTGTTGATGTTGTCGATAAGGGAATGCGACCTTCTACAGGTACATGATATTATATTTATGAGCAGGATAACATGGGACTAGGCCATGGATTGTGATGATTATGAGATTTATTTTTTATTTATGTAACTTTGTATTGTATATTATATCAGGTTGTAGTGTATCATGTTCTTTATTCTTTAATTGAATGTGTGACATGAATTACTATCTGTTGTATATTATGACATATGTTTATCTTTATTCTATGTCTGACATTGTTTGTTTCTAGTTGTATGGTAATTAAAACTTCTTCTATTGAATTTTCTTATTCAGTTGTGTTAAACTCTTACAATCAGGGAATAGTTTCTCCACAATCACAACCTAGTACCTCACTACTAGTCGAAAAACTTTGGTGTTTAAGGAAATGTGCATGAGGTCATGTGACCAACTAGGTACAGAGCACCATTTGTGTGGAATCCTTATCTAGGATGTTACATGAATGGAATGAGAGATTGTTATAAGTGTGGAAAAAAGGGTCTGTAGAAAAAATAATGACATGGGAAGAAGGAAAATGCTGTAATTCAGTGCTATAATTTCTTGGATATGGGGCCCAATTAAAATGAATTCCCAAGAGTCAAGGGAATATACTTCATAATATGATATGTGATCTAAATCAATCATATATATAGACAAAAACAAAGTGGAATGATTAATGTTCTTCATTATTTTTATCTATGAAATATGTTTTATAAGTATTTTATTGATGATGTTTTCATCTCAATAATTATGAAATAAATAATTATTTTTCATCATAATTTTATAATTTAAATTTTAAGATAATTTAATGAATTGGACCCAAAAAGTTATTGAGTAAAAAGTTAATTTTTTTGAAAACACATGGTTGAGGGAAAGGAAAACATTAATATATTTCTGATGTAAAGATGATGATATTGTAAAAACATATTATTGATATGGATAATGTAAATTGTATTCTAGTAAATATGAATTAAATGATTCTAAATTACTAGATCATAATTTTTTAAAGGTTAAACGTTATTGGAATGGTTTATGATTTACATTGGTTGTGGTTTTAGAGAGAAATGATTTGAATCACTATATTACAAGACATGTGATAAAAGAAAAAGATGAAAGAGTTTATGGATACCCTGTTTAGATTATATTAATCTAATGAAATATAAATGTATAATGTAATTATAATTCCTTATTTTATATGATCGTGAATAAAAAAATGATATCATATCTTCAAGAATATTGTTGATTCCAATGATCTTTTTCACACCAATAGATTCTGGATTTGTTGTCGAACACATTCTCATAAACATGTTCTCTATCACTCTTCATCATAACAAGATAGTAATATTTCTCTTTAATGTCCATGTTTTAACAAATGTTCTATTATATAGACGCAATGTTTTGTGGTGACCTTCTCATTCCCTTTCCCCTATTATTATAAGATATGTTATTTACCCAATTTATAATGTGTATTTTCAACAATAGTATATTTAAAATATAAATCCATTGATAACTGATATCTTTTTTGAATTGTGAGGATTCAATTTATTTAAGGTGGTGAGAACTGAACACCCCAATACATTGGGATATTGTCCTTATAGAATAAATTTAATTTTGTTCCTTACTTTCTTTATATGAAACACTATGTTAAAATTTTGTCACATGAAATAAGAAGAATATATTTATCAATTGAGATCACCATGGTTAGGTTTCATGACATTAATCATTAAATTTCTTTGATATCTTGTGTAACACAGGAGACCAAGTTCTTCTTAGAAAAAATATATTAAAAAAATTATTTTTTATAATATTATATAACGTAGACATTAAAAATGACTTTATGAACAGGATAAAATAACTTTTGAAAATTTATTTTTGATTAAATTTTTTAAAAATTAATTATAAATTAATAGAGATACCAAATGAATATAAAGAAAATGATTTTTGTATCTAAAAAGAAATTTTATGCTCCAATGAAAGATTATATTAATAAATATAATTAATTAATATTAGTAAATTACATCAATTAGATTTTTATAATATATATTTTATAAAATATTTATCACATTCACCAAAGATATTTGATATGCATAAGGTATGACTAAATAGATTTTTAACTTAATTGTTTTTCTAAATATTCTATATTTTTGCCTTTTAAATGAGAATCTGTTATAAAACTAAAATTTGAAAATATTAAAAATATATATGTTCGAATCAACATCATTTCTGAATGATTAATTCCGTAATTAACATAGGGTTAATTATTTCAATGAAGTATTCTTTTTTATGAATATTTAAAAATATTGAATATTAATTGAATCTATTTTTTATATCAATATTTTATATGATAAATTATATTTTTGATTGGTTTTATTGATTAATTAGTTAAATTTACATACATTAATCCAATTTAGGTAATTATTATCAATTATATAATCAATTGAGACATGAAAACATTTTATACTGTAAAACATTTTATCTTTAAAACCCCACATTATAGTTACATCAATGAGATTAATATTATACGAATTTATGCAACATCTAGGATTGGAATATGAAAATACCGGTTCCATAATAAGAATCATCATAAATGATAATTTATATTCAGTTTAGATTATTTTTAATAAAATTATTATTAAATGTAATTAAAATTAATTTTAAAAATTCATGAAAAAATGCATAACAAGGGTTTTAACATAAAAAATATGGGATAAAATTTCCTAGAAACATTTCAAAAATCCATTTTAGCCTTATTTCTGCCATATACTCCCTTTTATCATATTTAATTCGTTATTGGAGTCATAGATTTTATTGGAGACCTCTTAATTGTTTTTACCTTTTTTATATATAAAATAATTTCACTCCTCCCCTAAAAAAAGACACTCATTCATCCAACTTATTTAAATATCTAAAAACTATTTTATCATCTATAACCAACCAAAATAATCATCTAACACCCTAAAATTTTCCATGAACCTGAAATTTGATCATAAACTTATCCATGGATGACATTATTGTATAAACCAAAATGTGTTTCTGAAAAAGTGGTTATTTTCTTCATCGATGACTTTTTTTTCATTTATTCATCCACCCATATTATTATTCTTATATCATTTTTATGTAATAAAATTAGTAAAATAAATATAATGTAATTTTTTTATGTGAAATGTATTTCCAAAACTCAGAGACACCTCAATGAAATGGTATTTTTTATCATCTATTGTTTGGACGTCGAAATACAACCTCATGAACTGATATCATTCGTTCTTCAAATACAACAAGTAATGGATTGAAATAATGATAGATTTATAGTTTATATAGCTTATATATAAAATCTATAATTTATATTTTCTTGTGTAATTATTATATAAGACATACGTTAATGCTTTCAATTTTCTAGAAATATAATAACATTGTTTTGGATGTGTGGATTACCTTTTCCTAAATGTGATGTCATTTACTCAAAATATACATGGAATTTATAAAAGAATGTTTCAATAAAGAAATGATAAATATATAAAAATAATATTATACTTTAATTAAAATATACATATATAAAATTTAATTTTTATTCTTTTAATACGACATGAAAAAACATCATTCATGCATATGTAGGGTTTGTTGTCTTAACGAACGATTCCTATTATTTCTATTTATAAATATTCTTTATTAATATAAATAATAATATAATAAAAATATATGATACATAAATATTGATATAAAATATTTATATGATTAATCAATGATCTTTTTTAATAGGAAAAAAATATGATGCCAAAACATACTCGAAAAACATCACAATTATCACAAGAAATATTGAATGTAATGATAGATCACAAGAAAACAGGTAATAAGATATTATAAAAAGATTGTATAATATATTATGAATAGGATTTTTATTTTGGAAATAACTTAATAACCTACTTTTAACTGTTTTATATGATGTTAAATGATGTTCATAAAAAAAGTAATCACTTGGTTATAGAATTCATCTCAATTTATATTTCATTGAAACATTTAGGTTCATATGCCCCAATACAATTTAATGTGTTATATATAATTCCCCATTTTCATTTAATATATTAAATCACTCAGAAATCATGGTATATTATGTTTCAATTTGATGTTTCTCATCCAAGGAGTTTTGAATTCTAAATTATCAAATGGTAGAAGTTATTATTACAATTTCAATTTCTTTATTGATTGTTAAATTTATATCGAAATATCACATCCATATGATCATTTTCATCATAAAGTAAAATTATCTTATGTATCAATATTATCATGAATTTTATATAATTATTTACTAATTAATATAATATTATTACAAACAACGTTTGGTTCAAATGTTATTTGACTAATTGGGGATATATTTATAAATTTGTATCTTTTAATCATTTCCTATATTTGATTATTAGGAATATAGTTTATAATTAAATAAATTATTAGATATAATATAGATTAATTGGATATACACTACATGGTTTTGGGTTCTGTTAATTCAAGCCACTAAATGAATCCATAGTCTTGAGAGACATAAGTAGTCAGAGAAATCAGATGGGGTTTTACCTCGTATGACTTGAACTATCTTGATGATAGATCTTGAAGGAAAATTCATCATGTGCCTATGAAAAATTACATCCAACAATATTTTAATTAATTTATAATTCATTTTTAATTATTATCAATGAATTGTTTTCATTGAAATTATTTATGGATGCATTATTTTGTATATTATTGATTAAATAGAACATGTGTTTTGTTATTTTTCTTTTTATATTGATCACTCCTTTACTATTATTTAAATAGAATGTGTGTTCAGTTTTGTACCCTTCTGTATTGATTATTCATTATTAATTCATGATATCTTTGGTAATACTTAATCATTACAAATTATTTCATTTCTCCCATATTTTTTCCTTTCCTTTGTTTTTGATGATCAAATCGTTGAATATTATTTCAGTGATTATTTCATTTCAATTTATTCAATATAATGTCTTATTTTATATTTATTAATCTAAAACTAGTATCATGTATTTAATATTGTTTTCCAAATCTACTAAAATGGTCAATCTATTAGGATTTTATTCCATGCCATCATGCCTATATGATAATGTAAGGCATTGAATCTAGGACTCTAGGGTTAGGGTGTTACACATGTCATGTAGTTTATTAAAATATTCAAACAATTTATTACAAACATGAATTGAAAATATTGATAAATTAAATTTCATTGGAATCATTATTTATTAGAGAACATTTTGTCACGATGGTGTTATTTAATAAATATTTGATAGAATAAATAAATTTTGGGAAAACAAATATTTTCATTATAAATTACAATGAAGTTCTACTATGATATATAATGAAAAATATTTTTTAGATTTAGTAATCCTCAATTTATTATAATAATAGGCTTGGTAAATTTATGATGATATAAGTATTTCATAATAAAATGATGATCACTGATGTTATTAGAGGATTACGGAAAATATGATTTCCACAAAAACTCTTCTCTATTTTATGCTTATATCCTTAACTAGATTTTTAATAGAGATGTTTCAATTGTTTTAGTTTGAATTTTATATAAGTTTCTTTATATAATTCCTTTTTTCTCTTACATATAAGTTATTTATATTAAACTCAGTAAACATGAAATGTAAAACATTTCTCCATTATCTATTTTAGTAAATATTAAATGTGTTCATGTGATTAAGAATAGAGGAATCAAATCCCATGACTACTCTACTAAAAAAACATCAGACATGAAAATTTGATGATACATTAAATTCAAATGATGTATAATTATATATTGAATTATATATATATGTATCATTTAGGGGATATATGAAATATTCCATGATTTATGTGAGGGTTTATAATTCTTATTGGTATAAATATTGAGAATTCTTATGGAAAATTGATGAATGGTGTGTTTTTATGTCATTATGTAGATCATTAATTTCCATAAAGGAATTATAGATTTATTTTTTTTCAAAATATATGATCATATGAAAGAATTATTTTTGATTTTTAATTTAGTGGATGCATGATAAAATTATCTTCTACAATAATATTATGGTTACATTTAGTGGGAATTCTATCTTCTAGTTGTCTAGAATTGAACCTTTAGTTTAACAATAAACTTTGAAGGATGAGTACACTGTGATAAAATATGTAGGGAATTAGTTATTGTAGAAAAATTGAATAATATTTGAAATCAAGAAGGTATTGAAATAGAATAGTTTTTCTATGATATCCATTGTGTTTTTTAATATTCCATGAATATTTATTTTCACTGTTTAATGAATCACATTAAACAAATGTACTATATCATTTTGATACACATTGAATATAGAATGATGTAATAATAAAATGATAAATGGATTAAAAATCTATGTGATATAACAATAAGAACTCCATCTTGGGAATGTTTGGTGAGAATTTTTCATTTTTATGGCATCGATAGAAAACCATTAGAATGATATCATAAGATCTATAATAATGTACTTGGGGGGCTCTGGATTGAATTTTACAAACTAAGGAATATTTAGATATTGAATGTGGTAATTAATACTAAAATTAGTATGATATTTGTAAAGGTAATGTTTGGTTTGGTGTTAATCAAAAAAAATTTGGGATGTATATCTTATTGAGTATTGAATATTTTTTAATCTTAATATAGAACTAGATGTGAGATGGTACTAAATATTAAAACATTAAACTAAATGAACGGTCTCCTTCTAGTTGATTAGGACAACATTAGAGGTGGATGAAATTAGATATCATCAAATTGGAAACGGTAAGTGGATTTAATTTATAATTATTAAATATTTCTAAAATACTATAAGGATCTATATAAAATAGACAAATATTCGATAGATTTATCAATTAAGGATGTGATACTATGGAGCTGGTCATAATCACATAGATCAATATTTGTGATAATAAAATATAATTGGAATCATTCTATATAAACATAATTTGTGTTTATGGTCTCACTACTAAATAATTAATCTTGGGTTATGGATTATAAAAGTATAATAATATATCTCATGTTCAATTTATGTTGTTGTTTGGTATCAAAATGGATGATATTTTGAACCATATTAAATCTACGTGTAAGATAATCGATTGATTTACATTTGATTATTGACTATTAAATTTAAGATCCGTTTATTAGTGTTTAATAGTTATAATGGTTTTTTCCTATGGTTTTCATGGTTCTTGTTATGAAAAAAAAATCTATGTCATAAACCATTTGAAACTTCTTGTAACAGTATGATGTATATGTGTTTTAAAGAGTATATATCGGTTCTAGAGTTTGGAATATATGATTTTTTGCATTATAGATAATATGATACTATAGTTCATGGTCCCCAAAGGTGATTAAATTGTAAATATTTAGTTGAATTAAATATTGTATTATATGTTGGGATACGATGTGGTTAAAGAAACCCTAGTAGTACTTGAGGTCTATTATGTGATTGAATCCATATATGAATGTGGATTGCATCATATATGGGGTTTGATAATTCCAAATGATACATGGTCTTTATTTTGGAGTTTAGTTCACTCAATTAATAAAATCTACTTTACATTGGGAATTAATATCATACTAGAATACTTAGGGTTTATATTGATGTTTACATCCTTTCAGGAAGATGAGTTAGAATAAGTTTTTCATTATAATACCCTAACAATTTTATTTTTTATTTTTTAAATTACAATATATTTGGTGATACATTATGTTATTCATGGGTTTACAAACCCTGGTATAATATATCGATAATATTATGTTTTTCTATATCAAGGATGATTAATTTGTATTCATTGTGGTATAGGTTTTTATAAGATGTCTAAAAAATTAAATAATAATTTTTTTACAATATAAGAAGTCTAATTTATAAATTATTGGGATTCTGGTCCAATAGGGATACATAAAGGATGGATTGGAAAAACAAATTCTTGGAATGGGATATGGTTTTGAAAAGGGAAGATGATTATATAAACATATGATCGATCAATTGATATATTTATTTTTATCCCAAGATAATAGAATTAAATGCACATATATTTAACTGTAAATGTTTTAAATGATATGAAATAAGACAAAAACAACTATTAAAAAATAATTATTTTATTTTTCTCTTTCACTGGATATATAACATTGAGTATTCAACTTATATGTATGGTGTGATCTACCATTTAAAACCATTTCATGAATAATTATGTATAAGACCATTTAATTTTATGTGATGAGGACAACAATTCCTTATATTTTTAGATGATACCCAAATGAAAACTACGGTACAGGTATATAAAAATATATTGTTGAAAAATATATTAATGTTATGCCTTTAGTGAGGAATAATTGTAATGTGATATTGGAAGTCATAAGAGTTCCACTAGTAATGAATCCTTATGTTAGAAAAACCTGAAATGAGTCTATAGTGTCTCCATGGGATAGTGTAGCTCATATATTGGTTAAACAATCCCTTAAAAAAACACATACATGTAGAATGTAAATTATAATAAAGGTTTAAAAATATGTAGTATGACTAGTTAAAATATAATTATATTTACATTAATGAATCCTTGAAATGATTACACACAAGTAGTTGGATAGATATAAGTTTATCACTAACTTTTTTAGTCACAGAAATTATTTTTCTAACGAGTGATAAAAGTGTACAAGTAATAATGTTATGAATAAGTGTTATGTAAATGATTCCCAATATGTTTCATAGTTCAATATGAAATGAGGGGTGGGGAACATAATTATTGATAACATCACAGGATATGTTTATATTTTATAAAAATGTAAATTTTTTCTAATATCTGAATAATATATTTTTGGAGAAATACATTTTCATTTTCATGGAAATTGACAATTCATTAGTAATTAGGGAATGTATAATAATAGAAGTTATTCCATTAATGGGGGTATATCCCTTAATATATTTATATCGTGTAAATATATAATGGTTTTGTATTACATGAAATAATATTTTGTTAAAACCATATATATGATTGTACAATTATATTTTTTCTATTAAAATAGATTCTTTACATTTCAATTTAGTGATTTTATGAATCATTGGATATGGAAACATATAAATAATTTAATATTTATATTCATAAAATTAAGGGAATAAATATGTGTATGTATTGAATAACTCTCTAAAGCCTTGATGTTTTTTTGGTTCCTATTATGTAGTTATAAAATTTTATGATACATATGTGGAGACTTATGAATAATTCTAATGCAGTGAATAAATTAAATGAACATATAACGAATTATCCCTTTATTTAGTATGTTAATTAATTTTGGGAACTATATTTCAATTATGATTTAGTTTCAAGGTTATGTGTGGATTTTCAAACATGCAATTTGGGAATTTGGGGATTATTAAGAATTTCTACCCATACACAAGTAGTTAGATCATTGAAATAACGTGATTCATATATATTTAAAGGAAAATATATTTATTCACATCTGTTAGGGATATAAGGGAAAAAGATACTCCATGTGAGGAATTTTTATATCACCACATCATATTTGTATGAATGTGGATTATCTATAGTGAAGATTTTTAGATCCTTTATATTTGTTTATAGATGAAGTATCACTATTTATATTTCAATTGTGACACTAGATATTGGTGTTTAACTATACTGATACACTCTACTATCTTCACACCCATAAACATGTCTTTATAAACTGCCTTAGTTGGGTGATTTCTATTGAACCATTGTATATGGGCAGAAAATATTAATCTTCACATGCATAAGTGTTGAATGAAAATTTGATCATGCAATGTTGATATAGAGTATTTTCTTACAATATTAATTCTAAAATAAAATCATATAATAATTTTTAGATTCTATTTATAATATCATACATATATCTATTCTGATTTTGGAGTTTATTTTTTCAACATATTCAATTAATGAAAAATTTCACAACCAATTTAATAAATAATTAATCTCGTTTACCTATAGATATTTCATTTCAATGAGAATATAGTCTTGTGTGGACATAAGAAATATATAAAAATATGTTACAACCCTTTTATTCAATATTGGATAAAATCTTTCCTTGAATCATTATTGTATTTTCTATCTGACATATTAACATACCGTGTAATATTTTTTTGAATTAAATATGTTCCATTGTGCATATGATTTAATATTGGATAGGATAACTCATTATTTTTCATCTTGTAGGCAGTTACTCCATTATTAATACTCTATTTTATTGAGTATGATATCATGTTATTCATATAATAATACGTTAAACATATTTTGGGTTCTATATTCACTAATCTAATAAAAAATGTGATAATAAATGACCTTTTCATTAATGGTTATAAAAATGAACATATCAAAAACTTGTTTTGGGAAAATAATAAAGGTATTTTTGGTATTTTCACTTAACCAATTAATTTATACATTATGGTAATAGTCGAATATATTTTGCAATGATATAAGTTAAATGATTTCATTTTTTAAAATTATAACCTATAAAAACATAAATAGTTCCTTGGAAAAGGTGGAGTCCATTTGTTTGGAAGTGAAAATATATAACACAATAACTACCAAGTGATGATATCAAAAAATTAAATGTTAAAAATATATTCCAATTGTTTTTGACAGAGTACATTCCAATGGTAATGGAACACACAAAAAGAAAAAATATATATAATATAAAAATTATATTAAAAAAATTATATTTTGTTAAATGTTAAATTTATTTTGGCTTATATGTTTATAGTCAATAAGGTTAACAAAAATCAAATATATTTTTAACTTTTTTCAATTTTATAAATATTTACCAATATTTAATTTGTTTCCTAATTTTTATATTATTGTTATTAATTTAATAGATTGAATATTTGGAAATTAATTATCAACTACTGGATATAATCAATTTATATGAAATATTTCATCAATGAACTTTTTATTCACCTTAGTCCTTCTATTGTAACATTAAGGGATTCAGTATCATTATTTTTACCTTATTAAAAACATATTATGAATTGTGCATTATATTTTCTATTTGTGATTTTAGAAGATAACCTCCCATCCTCTATCTCTCCCTCTCTAAATCATAATTTTAATACATATATATATATATATTGAAAAGAAAAAAATCATAAAATACTAAAATCTACTAGAAAAAGCATTGGAATAAATTACTTTATAAGAGTTAAATAAATAATAAATTAAATTAGGGATATTTTATATAGGGATTAAAAATATTGGTCACCTAATTTAGAATCTATGGAAAATAAAAAATATCAGTCCATAAAATTCATAATATATTATGTTGAATGATTTAAAATGAATTGTTATATAATTTTTCCTCAATGAATTTAACCTTATTCTGGGGTAATTCTGTTTATGTTCATAACATTTTTGAGAAGGACATATTTATTAATGAATAGAAATTTGTCTTTATTGAGTAATTGTATTCAAATCATTTAATATTATATTATATATAATTTTCCTCATTAAATAATTGTAATTTAAATAGATCATAAATATCATACAGTATGTACAATTTATTAATGATATATAATTGAGAAATTGTATCATTTAAAGAACTATTTTAATCTTCTTTAACTATGTTAACATTATAGTGATTCTTACTAATAGAACATGCAATCAGAAAATAATAAATCCACACAGTTTTACCTGATTTTTATATCATTGGATATAATAATTTAAATCCATCAATGTAATCAAAAATATTAATATCTTTTCAATTTGAGAAATGATAGATTATATCATATTTGAATCATGTAGGTGGAAAAGAAGGATCAACATATTTTTTTAATAAATCCATTTATTCCATATTCTATAACGTATGAGAAACGTACTTATCTATAAAAGTATCTAATTGATAAAAAAATTAACAGAGAGACATAAAAATATCTAACATGTTTACTATAACAATTCCAATCTAAAAAAATCCAAAAGATATCTTCAACATTAGAAAAAGAAACTATTCTATGGAGACAATTATAAATGTTTTCAAAAGAAACCCCTGAATTTTGATTCTTATAAAAAGAAAGTATATTTTATAATATAAAAATTATCCTATAAGAGATCCTACACCATATTGATCAGAAATACTAGTCACTTGACTTCCAATATCATATACTTCCACATCATTTGGTTGATTGTTCAAATTGTAAAGAACACTCATAATTCTGAAAATAAATTAAATGATTAACATTCAATGATAACTTATATTCATTTTTGAATACCATCTTCTAGAGAATTTAAAACATTACTAATAATCTTCCACATGTGTAATTTAATAGAAAAAACAAGACATGTATTTTTTATAACAACGTGATATTATCTTGAATATTCCTTTCATTATCTCCCCATATTAGATATAGATTTTACAATTTTGACTGTTAAAAAAAATTAATTCCATTAGGTAAGTACATGTTCTAAATTGTACAATATTAAGAGCCCTAATAAGTTATTTAATTTCAAATTTCATGTATATTCTTATGATGGTGAAATTTAAAATAGAGTTGTGGGATGCTTTCATAATAACCCACTTAAAAAATAAAAAAAATCACAGTTTTCACAAATTTAGTCAATATATATAGAAATGATAATTTTAATGTGACGTCCCAAATATTATCAAGCTAGGAACACTTTAATGTTTTAGTACAAATCCTCAATCTGACACAGGGACCATGCCCACTTACTCTTTTTTCAGTCCAGAGATGCAATTAAATTATTTAAATAGTATCATGTGATTTATATAAAATAATACATAATCCCAAAGAGAAATGTTAGGTTAATAATAATAAAAATGGAATAAATGTAACACAATGAAATTTAAAGAAGTCAAAATAGATGAAAAGGAATGGAAATAAGTAATAAAATAAAATTAGTAAGTTATATGAGTAAAGATAATTATAAATTGGGTTTTAAATTATTATAATTATTTTTATTTTTCTTATTTTCCCTTGGAAAATTTTTTATATTTTTTATATTTTATTTTATTATTTTCCATTTTCTTTGTTTCATTTTTTCTTTTTTATCCTTCCCATAATTCATTCCTATCTATTTTTTCTTTCCCCTACTCTTTCATGTCACTCTATGTACGTCGTTACCCCCGGCCAGGTGGTGCACACCCCCTTCTTCCTCATAAGAATCCTTCTACACCTCTATCTATTCTCTATTTTCACTTTATCAGAAGCATAATAAAGCTCTTTGTAAGGATATTCTTCAACAATAAGAATCATTGGATTTCAGCTAGTCACCATCTTGAAATATGTTTTGGAGTCTTTTACCTGAAATTGGTGTTTTCTAAAGTCAGTATATTTTTTACATTTTAGGTTAAATCAATTTTTGTCACGGGACGTAGGAGATACTATGACTATGAGGTAGGTATTATATGATCATTCCTATCATTTCGTTTCATTGTCAAATTTGATCTATCTTTCCATTCCTCAGTGCCTACCAACACTTCTATAATGAATTCTATTAATATAATTAAACTAGTTATCATAGATACTTTTTATCATTGTTTAGCACGAACCTTTCCTAGGTTGTTGTCATGTTTGTGGGCATCCCTTTGGGTGTGCTGAAAAAATCATCCAATTTTAACCATTTCCATTGGTTCCTTAAATTATCAGATATGTGTGTGTTTGTGATACATTGGGTTGATATTTAAATTTAATAAAATGATTTAGGATGGATTTTTCTTCCAGAATATTCTTTTTATAATGTTTTTGGTGCCTTACTTTTATTTAATTATTTTACTCTCCTTAGGATGATAAATTCATAATTCTTTTTAACCAGATTTATGACGAAGGAATCAATTTTTTTCTTAAATTGTTGCCATTATGTATAATTTCTTTGGAATACATGTATATGGGCCTCTCATATTGTTTTTAGTTAATTAGGATTACGATAGAATTTGGGTTCCATATTAAGAACCCACTATTTAACTCACCATTAATGACATGTTAAAACATGATGCACCGGGGGAAGCGATGTTTTAGGATCATCAGGCATGATATCCCATGGGATTTTCACAGTCTATTGAGTGAAACAGGTTCCCTAACGCGAAACAGGGGATGAGCCCTTTCAAATGATGGATATGCCAAGACTAGTTTGAGACTCACTCTATTTGGTGTTATACTTGGGATGGACTCATGGTTACCATAACAAAAGTGACACATAGGATTCTGTAATGGATCTACTTGGATGGGCTTGGTAGAATTGGGAAATTTATTAGATGTACCATATCGATACCTTGGACATGGTCTTGGTATCCACCTATATAGTTTTCAATTTTAATATAAATGTATTAGATGATTTTATTTATGCCGTATATACAATTCTTTATGAATTGTGAGGCATCTCATGTGTATTTAGTGTTACTGGTTTTTGATATCTTGATTATATTGCAAGGCAAACCAAAAGCATGTGGTGTGCACTATTTCAATGATTTGTTATGTTATGTGAGCCTTGTTATAGCTATTACTCATCGTTGTGTATCTTATTCAAACATCTGATTCAGACCGAATCTGTTGGAATGGAATTGGTGTCTTCTTCAAAACATGGACTCGATTACAGTTATTTTATAAATTAACCTTCTTTATTTTATTATAAATTGGAACACTATTATTTGTGTACAACCCAAAATGGAATATTCTAGACACCGTGGATTCTGGTCTAGTGAGATTATATCTCACACATTGCTCTTTAGTTGCTTGTTAGTATAATAGAAATTTTATTCACATTATTGGATACAAGGAAGAATAATTCATCAAATTCATGATTTATTTAATGTTTTGGATAGGACATTGGGGAAAGAGGACTGAACCTTACTCGAGATACCATGTGGTGATTTTTTGGGGTCTTTTGAGTCTTTGTTTGCATGAAGTCTTCTATGGTACCATGTACCCCTAAAATTTTCTTTATTTACATTTGTAATTATATATTGATAGTATCATGGTATCAGTTATGATATTTCAGCATTTTCATATATTATATATTTTTATATTGGGTAATTTATTTACTTCTGCTATAATCTATTTGGTTTTCCAAACTGCTTCATCTATTTGTTCAAATATTTTTCCATTCCATAGTGAAATATCATTTAGTATGAGGGAATAGTCTTCCCATGGACATACCCAAGTCCCTCACTCATAGTCATCATCTATTGACATTTGGGGAGATGTTCTTGATGCCTTGTGGCCCATTGTCTTGGGGCCCATTTTCATAGGCCCTCAGGGCGGGACAATACAACGTGGTATTTGAGAGAAATTTAACTTTTTGTCTTACTGTTTGGGTTAGAGATGAGACTAGGATATATGTATTTATAATTTACCATGTCCTTGGACATTATTAACCCATGTATTGAGGAAATCCAAATTTCATAAGTTGGGATCTGAGTTATTATTTATAACATTTATTTTTGATTTTAATTCACCATTGGGTTACACACTTGTTTTATACTATTACAGTTATTGGTATTATTGAGATGATGATTTTGACTATTCCATCCTGATGACATGTGGGAATTTCAATGAATTCATAAAAATAGGCACCATAGGGGTTAAAATGTTGGGCATATTAGCATTACATATCTACATTCTGCATGAATCATCCTTTTTTTCATGTCAGTTCATTTGTGTTTAGTTGTAATATATTACAATACATCCTATATATAAATATAAATTGTTTACCATCATTAATGATGAAATTATCACCTTAACTGTAATTTGTTATAATTTGTCTTGACTTTACCTGTGTAGACTTTCACCTTCCATTTTCATAACACTCTTTGACCTTCTTACCTCATCTTCCATGTAATATTATCTAAGGTATGTGTTTTCTAATTGTTGATATATGTCACAAGGACATCATCGAGGTGTCTTCTAGGAGTGTAGCGATGAAAAAATTCCATTATTGTTAGGTCTAGCTTCCTGATGTTCCTCCTATAGTGTCAATTGTGTCACCTCCTCCTGATCTTCCATAGGGGGCTGATGCTTAGTTTAGGGATAGTATTGTCAAGATCATGTAGTCATTACATATTTCTACCTAGCTTACCCTGGCTATGGAAGATCTTATGTGGGATTATTTAATACAGAATTTTCCCACCATCTTGGGGGATTGCAGTCTCAATGCTATAGATTTGGGGATTGGAGCAATAAAATCAATTTTCTCCAATATTGAGATTCCCCCATAGAGGAGGGACAAACATGTTGTCATTATGCTTCATTACCCAGCTAGAAGTTGGATTAATATTATTTATTAGGCTGATAAACCCATAGAGATGGTATCTATAGACTTGTAAACATCAATCTATGATCACTAATTTCCGTAGACTCTAAGGGAAGATCATTATAAAGTTCTAATACATTTTCATGAGAACTATGAAATTGTAGTGGTATTATAACCATTTCACTGAGGTCTATAATTTTTCTCATTATCTAGATGGTGACACATAGATGACTGAGTGATGATTTTTAGAAAAAATTGGATATGTTTTACACTCACCAGTTAATGTATTTAGTTTCTAAACCCTTTTAAATATCATGAATTAGGCTCTAATTACAAAATCAAATATCAGGGAAGCTGATTTTATTATCTAGGGAAGTTCAATTCTGATGATGGGGAATGGGTTTTTAGGCACTAAGAAGCACCAAATTTTGGGTGCATATGGGGGGAAATTCATGACAGATTACATGTACGTAAATTAGTATTTTATTTCATCAGTGTTGAAGGATCATCTATAGAAACCCTAGGGCACGAAGAACTCGATGGAGGGACGGGTGTGTAGATGGATAAGTCACCTTTTGTGTTCCTGTTATTCTTTTCATTCAAAAACTAGTGGAAGAAGTTTCAGGCCAAAACCCCCATCAGGTATGGAATTTCTAGATCCGCGTTATGTTGGGATTTTGTTTCCTCTGTCCAATCTGAGACAGGTAGTGGAGGCCCCGACCGAGGAAGTCATGTTTATAGAACATCAGCATCATGAGAGTGTACCTTCTAAGTCTATATAGGTGGAATATTATGGTTGAGGATTAATATATATATATTCAATTTAACCAGCCCTAGTGGAGAATATTGTAGGGCCATCTATGATTATTAGTCCAATCCTTGTTGCCTCAACTTTATTTTATGTGTTTTTTGATGGGGATTATGCACATTGTTTCTTATATGTTCAAACTATTGAATTTTTTGGAAATTTCATTGATTAATTCTATTTTTTTGTATTTGGACACACTTTTATGGGTTAGTCCATAGGGAATATTCCAGTTCCATGAGTTCCCCCTTGAAATTTTCATGTACCCTTTCTCCTGGACTTTCTATATCCTCGAGATGGCCAGCTTTGATGTTATTCTGTATATGGGGTGCCTCATTCATTATCATCCACATTTATAAATCCACCATTATCTAGTGTACTCTATATAACATAATGGAATAACATATAAACATAATGGAGACTATGATATCTAGGCTGATCGAGTTGCAACTAAGCGTTCTTGGTAGGGCAGAGTGATAAAATAACTTGGAAGACTATTTATGAGCGATGAGGTACTATAGTGAGTGGAGTTCCATCCGATTTTTGATCATTTAGGGACAATTTACCTAATGATTTCCCATTATTACCTCCTTTAGTGGACATTGAGTCCACTATTGAGCTCATTCTAGCTGCAACAACAGTTTCCATTCCTACTTATTGAATGACATAAATGAGATAAATGATCTCAAGATACAGCTTGGTGAAATTGAGGTGAAGGGTTTCATCAGACCTAATAAATCACTATAGGTTCCTCCAGTCCTTTTTTCCAAAAATGGTGATGGTACCTTCATTTTGAGCATGTGTTACCACTAATTTAACCATCTTACTGTAAATAATCGGTTTCTGTTTCATCATATATATTCCCTCTTCGACCATATCTGAGGGGAACGATTTTCTTTAATTCCTATATGAGGTCGGGCTGTCATCAGTTGTATGTATGACCATCTGATATACCATGTATATATTTTCAAACCAGGTATGACATGTATGGGTTTTCGGTTATGTCAGTCGGTCTGACGAATGCACCATCCTTTTTCATGGATTTGTTGAATCATGTTTTCCACTTGTACTTTGATTCCTTTATGGTAGTGTTATTAGATGATTTCATGTTTTATTCTCACTCCATACATGACCATGAAACCCATATTGAGATCATCCATACTACAATAAGAGAGGATCCGCTAAATGTGAATCTTAGTAAATTACAATTGTGGATCAATATTGTTTACGTATTGTGCCATATCATATCTGAGGGAAGATTATCTATTAAACTAGAAAACATGGGTCCAATATTTTCTTATGAGAATCCCAAGAATTTTTTGGACATAAGCAGTTTATTAGGGCTTACTGGGTAACACAGACGATTCATCTAGGAAATATCATTCATTGTATAACCCTATAAAGATATGACTAAAATGTTTGTGTAGTTTATATGGTTTGAATCTTGTGAAAAATAATTTTAGGAGTTAAATGGAATTATCTTGAATTATTTGATCCAAATTCTACCAAATCACAGAACAAGTTACACTATTTATTGTGAAACAAATAGAGTAAAATTGTGTAAAATCCTTATGCATGGGGATCAATCCATGGGTAATGGATTCCCTTAGACGAGGATTCATGAGAAGAAATATCCAACACATGATATTAGATTAGAAGATGTGCTTCATGCTCTATTCAGTTGGAGACACTACTTGTTGGGAGAAGGGTTATTTTTTTTACATGAATCATAAATGGTGGAAATATATATCCACATAGGGAGAATAGAATTGAGGTAGTGCAGGAGAGTTGAATACCTAAAATATATCAAATTCGAGTTTTTTATACCCCTGGTAAGGGTAATTCCATGGATGATGATTTGAGGTGCAAGAAAAAAACCAAAGCATTCCAGAGAGACTGCATTGAGTGTCTGATGATGGATTTGTTTTATGAAATGCATCTAGAGGATAAGGATCACTACATAAATCTAGTTCTATAATATTTTGTTTTGATGACATTTATTATGGATCAAGTCCAATTTTAATATTTATTTGATCTAATAGGGATAGTTTTGAGGGAAATCATTATAGGATAGAACCCAACTCTTAGTGGCGTTTTTAATGTAATTGAAACTCTTCTATAAAATTTCAATGTATGGGTTCCATTTAATTATTAGGAAAAGATGATTATGTAATATCGTGAATCTTTCTGGGAAGTTAATACAAGAATCACTGTGATATACAGATATTTTCATCATCAGTACTGGTGGACATGTATGAAAAAGAAAATACCAGGGTTCATTACTCAGTGGTTTATCTGTTAGTATGTGAAGGAAATGAACCATCAACCGAATGAAATTCTACAAGATCTATCAAATCTTTTGTGGAAATGGAAAGATGCCACCATGGATTTTTTTATAGTATTTCCATGATCTATTTAAGTTAATGGTGCGGTATGGGTTATCATCAATAGGTTGACCATATTCTATCACTTTCTACCTATTCAAGAGACCATCTCTGTTGATGTGTTGGGGATGATTTTTATTTGGTAGATAGTTCATCTATGTGGAGTGGCCATTCTATCATGTCCGATAATGATTCAAATTTCACATCATGATTCTGAAAAGGGTTGCAGAAGGCACTAGTTTCACAGATACTTTTGAGTACTGCATATCACCCCCAGATTGATGGGAAGTCTGAGTAGACCATTCAGGTTATAGAGGATATGTTGTCAGCATATGTCCTTTATTTTTATTCCCCTTGGGATAAAAATATTCCTCTAGTTTATTTTTAATATTAAAATAGCTTCTAGTAAAAAACTAAAATTGATCCAAATGAGGCCCTATATTGTAGACCATGTCATTCAACCCTATGTTGGGTCGATGTAGGCGAGGTTCCACTTTTGTGACCTCAGCTAATTTAGGAGACTTCTGAACATGTTAGAATAATTCAAGAGCATATGGCTATAGATCACTCTAGATATAATTCATATATAAATCCTCATTATAGACAAATAGATGTTATTGTAGGAAATTGGGTCTTTCTACATGATTCGTCGAGGATGGGTCATTGGTGAATCAAAAGACAGGGAATTCTATCCATGAGTTCTATCAGTCTATTCAAAATTGTGGAGATAGGTGGACCAGTATGCTATTAGTTTATATTACCACAATGGTACCATTACATGCATGATGTCTCCCATGTATCTCCTATTCTATATAATAATCAAGACTCATATCATTTATTTCATGATGACAACAACAAGATTGATGCATATTCATCCTTTGAAGAGTGTCTAATCCATATCATTGATCCTAGAATAAAGGTTCTATGATGTAGGAAAGTTCATCTGGTCTAGATTATATAGAATCACAGATGCGTTCAGCATGAGGTGTTGGAGCATGTGTGTATGTGCATAGTGGAAAAAACTTTTCAAAAATAGTGTTCCACAATGATTAGAAGGGAAACATGAGGAAAATATGTATTATGGTGGAGATGTTGTAATGTCTCGACCTTAATAAAGGTATAGACCATTTATTTTTTTGTCCAAATCTGTAAACCGACCCAGGGTGTGTGCCTGTGGAGCCTATTGTGTGTCCCAAGCAGCTGTTAAATTATTTCAATACTTCCACATGATTTATGAAAAATAATATATCACGCACCAACATAATTATTATTTAACATTAATTAAATTGTATAAATTGTAATAAAAACAATTTTAAATAAATAAAAGAGATTAGAAAGAAATAGAAATATATAATAAAATAAAAATTGGACATGATAAGAGTAAAAATAATTAAAAATGTGTTTTGTCATTTTTTATTTTTTCCCCATTTTCCATCCAATTCCATTTTATTTTATTCTTGAATTTTTTTATCTTTCTCTTATTTCTTATATTTCCCTTTTTCTCCTTCCTCCTCACCTCCCTCTCCATCTTTGTCAGTTGTTCCCCCCTTGGCCAGGTGGTGCAGACCCCCTTCTTCTACATTGGAATCCTATTGCACATCTATCTCTTTTCCATTTTCGAAACACTCAAAAGTATAGAGAATCCCTTGCTAAGGATAATCTTCAACACCAAGAATCAATGGATTTTATCCCCTCTCAATTATGAAATTATTAAGGTAGGGTTTTTTCTGGAAATTTGTTGGTTTCTAAAATCACTTGATTTCTTTTGATTTATGTCAAATCAATGGTTTTAAATGGACGTGGGAGATACTAAAACAATGATTATTGTCTTATATGATCTTTTTATTCATCTCACTACATTTTTAATTTCTAACTATTGTGATGCTCATTAGTTCATACTGAAGAATCTCAATTAAGGCATATTAAATTAATTAAACTACTTATAGTTGATCCTTGTGACCTTTAATTAATGTGAAAACTTCCATTTTTTTTGTATGTGCCCATAGAAAATGTGTCGGGTGTGCCATCAAAATTGTCATGTTTTTATAGTTATCATTGGTTCTTTAAATTATCAACTACATCTTTTTATTTTTGATAATTGGGATTGAATTTTTAATTGAATAAAATAATTTAGGGTGAATTGTTTGCCTAAATAATTTGGTTATAATTTTTTATGATTATGTTTTATTGTAATGTTTTTTCCACTTCATTACATGATAAATTCCATGTTATGTTGTACTAGAGTTAGGATGTTGGAATTTATTGGTCACATAAATGGATGCATTTATGAAATCTTTCTCTGTGATATATTAATAGGTGCCTTTTGAGTTGTTTGATGGTAATCAGACCAGTGAGTGATTGTGTGTTTTATATTATGAACACACAATTAGATTCATTATGCTCTATAATTTACAACATGATGAACCTTAGAAGTGATATTTTAAGCTATCCAGGAATGGTCTCTCCATGAATTTCCACATAGTATTTTTTGACACTATTTTCCTAAGGGGAAACCAATGATGTAACCATCAGAAATATGGCTATGGTAATCCTCGGTTGGGACTTGGTCCAGTATGTTCGATATTGGGTATAGACTCATGGTAACCATACCACAAGAGATACCTAGGATTTTAAAATGGATCACCTTTGAAAAGCATGGTGGAATAGTATAATTAATTGGATGTACCTTAACAATTCCTTTAAAATGGTCTCAAAATCCACCTATATTCTGGTAAAAATTATTATAAATTCTTGAGATGTTTTTATTGATTAAGAAAATATTTTTCCTAATTCTTTTGGAGTCCTCTATTATTATTTTAGTAATCCTGATTTTGAATTATGGATTAGACCCCATTCCATATAAAAATATTGGAGTTTCCAATTTTTGTATGGTTTTTTATTTGATGTTGGCCTAGCTATATCTATTTGAGATTACCATTTACCATATAAAGACTTACAGATCTGTATAAAGAGGTGGTATGGGATGGGTGTATGAATGGGATCCCGGTCCAGGTTACAGTTATTTTATTAATTAAACTACTTGTTTTTATTATAGTTTGGCACATTTCTATTTGTTTACAACATGAAATGGAAATACCTAGACACCGCGGGCACTGACCTACAAAGATTATATATAATACCCAATTCAAACACCATTTGGTACCTATGTATACATTATACTCATAGTTCTGGATATAAGAAGTAATGACACTTCTGATGCATGATTTCATTACTATTTTGGATAAAGTAATGGGGGAAGAGGACCGATCCATGCCCGATATTACATGTGCCATTTTTTTAGTTTTTTAAGCCATTGTTAGGATGTATTATATGGTTCTACCAGGTACCTGCACACTATTATTTATGTACACTTGGAATAATTCATTAACATAATCATGGTATCAGTAATGACATTTTATCTTTTGAGTTTATTATATATTCTTCTTTTGGGTCATTTATCTGCTTGTTCTACGATTTGTTTTATTTTGTATATTTCATCCGATACTTGTTCAAATATTGTTACCTTATACAATGAAATAACTTTTATATTGGTGGAACAATCTCCCCGTGGACTTTCCCAAGTCCCTCTGAATTTTTCTATAACCTCTAGCATCTGGGGATATCCACTTGAGGTCTTGTGGCCCACCATCTCAGGATCCTTGTCATAGGCACTCTAGAAGGGGCACTACATTTAATATAATTATGATCAATTGAAATCCTAGGTAAATTAATTATATAATAATAATTATTGATGGAATTTATGTATGTTATCAATATTTAAAAAAGATCATATGGTATAAAAAATATTGAATGGATGACAACACAAACTAACCTAATTTTTTAATCAAATATTCTCATCTATCATAGATGAATCAAGAAAATTTAGGAATTATGAATATATAATGAGAAATAAATAAATATTTGGGATCCCAAATCTAATTAAATTCATATTTTTTAGGTAATTTTTAAATATACCAGAATTTATTGAGTAATGTAATACCAACCATAAGGATTACATTGTTCAACATTAGTTTCTGCCATTTTTGATGGGTGTACTTCACATGGTTTATGATTTTTTGAAACTATTGAATGTTGGGGACTTTACATTGATTAATTATATAGTGTTATGTCTCTTTACACTCCTTTAGGTGAAACTCTATAGGGAATGTTCCAGTTCCATGAGTTCCCCCCTTGAAATTTGTGGGTACCATTTCTTCTGGACTTTCAATGTCCTCGAGATGATCAACTTTGATGTTATTCTCTATATGGGGTGAATCATTCATTATTATGATCATGTATATATTTATCATTGTATAGTGTAATCCATAAAACCTAAGGGAATAAATTATAAACATAATGTAGAATGAGATATCCAGGTTGATATAGGTGGACCTAAGAGTTCTGTGTATGGTAGAGTGATACCTCAACTTGTAATAATTTTTACGAGCAATGAGGTACTACAGTCAGTGGAGTTCCTTACTATTGTTTATAATTTAGGGAAAATTTCCCTAATTATTTCCCATTGTCACCTCCTATAAGAGATTTTGACTTCACTATCAATATTATTCCATCTGCAGCACGAGTTTTCATTCTACCATATAAGATGGCACACAAACAGATACATGTTACCAAGATGTAGCTTAGTTATCTTTAGGTGAAGGGTTTCATTAGACCTATTAATTTACTATGGGGTCCAGCAGTCCTTTTTTCTAAAAATGAGGATATTGTCCTTAGATTTTTCATGGGTTACCATTGACTCAACCATCTTATTTTAAATAATTGATATATGTTGCATCCTATAGATTCCCTTTTCGACCAGCTCTGAGGGGAACTATTTTCTCCAAGACCTATATGAGGTCCAGCTATCATCAAGTGTATTTGATAATATCAGATCTACCATGTATAGATTTTCATACAATTTACGACATGTATGAAATTTTGGTTTTTTCGGTCGGTCTGATGAATGAACCAACCTTATTCTTGTATTTTATGAATAATGTTTTCCACTTGTACCTTTATTCCTTTGTGGTAGTCTTAGGAGATTACATCGTGTCTTATTCTAAATCTATACACGACCATGAAACCCATTTTTAGATCATGTTGACTATACTAAGAGAGGACTAAATATACATGAATCTTAGTAAATTCCACTTTTGGATAAATATGGTTAACTTCTTGTGTCATATCATATCTACGAAAGTCTTGTCAGTTAAACCATAAAAAATCGGTGTAGTTGTTTTCTGGTTTCATCCCAATAATTATTTTGACATAAGTAGTTTAATAGGGATTTCTAGGTATTATAGACGTTTCATCCAAGAACACTCCTTCATAGTATCACTATATAAAGCCTTGATGAAAAGTGTGTGCAGATCATATGGTATGAATCCTGTGAAAAATTCATTTCACGAGTCAAAAGGAAGACTCATAAATTCATTGATCCTGATTATGCCAAATCACGGAAGAAGTTTCACTATTTATTGTTACACTACAAGAATCATATTGGGTATAATACTTATGCAAGGTGATGGAGTAATGGATTATGAAACACTCTAGATGAGGACTCATGTGAAAAACTATCCTACACATGATATTGGATTCCATGATGTGGTTCGTGAAAAATGTTTTTTGGAAAAACTACTTTTTGGGAGAAAGGATATTTTTTAAAATGGATCATAAATAGTTGAAATATATCATCACATAGGTAGAAATGAATTTGAGGTAGTGAAATTCAGTTGAATAACTGCATTATATCAAATCCTATCTTGTTTATACCTCTAGTAAGGGTAATGAAATGGATGATTCTATGATATGCAAGAAACAAACAAAATCTATACTGACAAATTTTAGGGAGTGTCTAATGATGGATTTGTTTTAGGAGATGTTCCTAGAGGTTACGGATCACCCTAGAAAACTTGTTCTAGAATATCTGGTAGTGATTCCATTTATTTTGGAACAAGTCTTGTTTATATCATTATATGATATAAAAGGGATTTTTTTGAGGAAAATCTTCATAGGAGAGAACCCACTTCTTGGTTGGGTTATTGGTGACATTGAAACTCCATTATAATATTTCATTGTATGGGTTCCACTGAATTTTTTGGAAGAGATGATGTGGGAATGTCATGCCATTGTTTGGTATGTTCATCCGTGAATCACTATGATATACAACAATATTCATCACTGGTACTGGTGGACTGGTTTAAAAAAGAAAATAGAAGGTTTCATTTTTCAGTGTTCTACATGTGAGAATATGAAGGAAAAGAACCATTGACCTACTAGACTGCTACAACCTCTGTCAATTTGTAAGTTGAAATAGAAGGACATCACCATGGATTTTTTACAGTATTTCCATGATCTATTTAAGAAAATGATATTGTATGGGTGATCATCGATAGGTTGACCAAATTCACTCACTTCCTTCCTATCTGAGAGAAATTCTTTATTGATTAGTTTGGCAGGATTTTTATTTGGTAGATAGTTCATATTTATGGAGTGCTCATTCTATCTTGTCATATAAACATTTCAATTTCTCATAATGATTCTGAAAAATATTGTAGAAGGAACATGGTTCACATGTGCTTTTGAGAACTGCATATCACCCCTAAATTGATGGGTAGTCTGAGTGGACAATTCAGGTGTTAGAGGATATGTTTGTGAGCCTATATATTTGATTTTGGTTTCTCATGGGATAATCATATTCCTCTAGTTTAATTTTACTAAAAAACTATATTATAGGACTAAAATAAAATGGATCCACATGAATACCTATATGGAAGACCATGTCATTCACCTCTATACCATCTCAAAGGAGGTGAGGCAGCTCTTCTAGGTCCTCAGCTCATTCAGGAAACTTTTGAACATGTTAGAATAATTCAGAAGCATAGGGATATTGATCACTCCATATTTAATTCTTATATAAATCTTCGTCGTAGACAAATAGTGGTTGAGGTGTGAAATCAGGTCTTTCTTTGTGTTTCATCGAAGATGGATCATAAGAAAATCAGGTTATATGGAATGATATCCATTAGTTTTGTCGGTTCGTTTAAAATCATGGGGAGAGGTGGGACAGTAGCCTAGGTGTTATTTTTACCTCATAAGAACCATGCCATGCATTATAAATTCCATGTATCTCATCTTTTACATTATAATCAAAAAATATCTCATTCATTTCTGGTTTAAAACAACATGATTGTGGTGGATTTATCCTTTCTGGAGCCTCTAATCTATATTGTAGATTATAACATAAAGGTTCACTAATATAGGTTAGTTCTTCTTGTCCATGTGATAGGGAAATAAAGATGAATTCAAGATATGACATGGGAGCATATGTGTACGTTCACAGTGGACCAAACATTTCACAAATGATGTTCCACTACGCTTGGAATGGAAACTCAGGGAAAAGTTTTCATAAGGTGGGGAGGTTGTAATGTATCAACATTAATCAAGGTACGAGCTATTTAGTTTTTTATCAAGTCCATAAACCTACCAAGGGTGTGTGCCTGCATAGCCTATTGTGGGTCCTGAGAAAATATTAAATTATTTAAATAGTTTCATGGGATTTATATAAAATAATACATCATTCCCTAGCACAATGTTTATGTAATAATAATTAAATGGTATTAAAATTTATAAAAATAATTTTTCAGAAATAAAAGGAGATGAAAAAGGAAGGAAAATAGATAATAAAATAAAAAGTGGACATGAGAAGTGTAAAAATAATTTAAAATGTGTTTTATCTTTTTTATTTCATTCTTAGTTTCCCTCCGCTTCACTTTTATTTTATTCTTTTATTTTTTATTATTTATCTCTCCCTTCATTTCCCTTTTTTTTCTTCATATCCTTCCTCTATATATTTGTGTGTTATGACATCCATAGTAAGGTGGTGCAGACCCCTTTCATCTGCATTGGAATCCCACTACACCTCCATAACTTTTCCATTTTCAACACTAACAGAAGTGTAGAGAATCTCTTAGTAAGGATAATATTCTACACCATGATTGATTTGATTTCATCCAATCTCAATAGTAAATTCATTCATGGATGGTTTTTACAAGAAATTGTTTTTTTAAATTACCCTATTTCTTCTATTTTAGGTAAAATCAATGGTTTTCATATGATATGGTTGATACTAAAACTTGGATTTTAGGATTCTATGTTCTTTCTAGTCATCTCATTACATTTTTCAATTCTCACTTTTGTTCTTCTCATTAGTTCCTACCTAAGAATCACAATTAAAGCCTATTAATTTAATTAAACTATATAACCTTGATCCTTGTGGCCTTTATGTAATGATAACACTTCTATGGTTTTTGTATATGCCTATGGACACCCATTTGGGTGTGCCTTCATTATTCTCATGTTTTTACAGTTTTCCTTTGTTCTTTAAATTATTAACTACGTCTGTTTTTGTGAAAATTTGAATTGAAATTTTAATTGAATAATATAATTTAGTGTAAATTTTTTTCCTAAATCATTGGGTTATAATGTTTTTTGTTTCTCTCTTTTATTAAAAAGTAATTAAAACTACTTACTATGATAAATTCCATGTTATGTTTTACTTAAGTTAGCATATTGGAATTTATTAGTCAACTAAATGGTTAAAATTGTGAAAACATGGTTTGGGATATATGAATATGTTCCTTTTAAGGGTTTTAAAGGTAATTGGGCTAGTGATAGAATGTGTGTTCTGCATTTTGAAATGACACCTAGATTCATCGTGCTATAAATTTTACAAAATAATGATTATGGTAAGCGATGGTTAAGGCTCACCAGGAAAGGTCTCCCCTAGATTTTCACTTATAATTTAGTGATACCATTTTTTAAGGGGAAAATGATGATAGAAACATTATGAATATGGATATTCTAAGCGTCGGTTGAAACTTTGTACCTTATGTTTGATACTGGTTATATAATCATGGTTACCATACCACAATTGATACCTAGGATTCTAAAATGGATCACCTTTGACAATCATGGTGGAATTTTATAATTGATCAGACATACCATAATGGTACCTTCAGGATGGGATCAGACTCCACCTGTATTCCTAATAATTTAAATATAATTTCTTGAGTTGTTTTTATTTTTTCATCATATATTTTACCTTATTCATTTTGAGTACTCTATTGTTCCTTCAGTTGTCTTGGTTTTGAAATCTGGATTAGAACCCATGCCACAAAACTATCTTATAGTGTAAAATTTTTATGTGGTTTGTTATGTGATGTATGCCTAGCTATATCTATTCTTCATTACCATTTATCTAATACCGAAATTCATATCAGGCTTATATAGGGGGTATGGGATGAGATTCCACTTGGGAACCTGGACAAGGTTATAGTTATTTTATTAATTAAACTTCTTGAATTTATTATATTTGGGCACATTTCTATTTGTTTACATCATGAAATGGGAATCCCTATACACCGTGGGTGATGGATTACATAGGTTCGATCTAATACCCTATTCAGACACTGTTTGGTACCTATGTAGACATTATGTTCGTTGTTATGGATACATGAAAGCATGCCACTTCCGGTGCATTATTTTATTTACTCTTTTAAATAATGCAATGGTGGAAGAGGAATGATCCTTTCTCGAGATTCCATGTGGAAATTATTTTTGGGTTTTTTGAGCTATTATATGCATGCAGTCTATAGTTGTACCCTGCACCCCTACACTTTTATTTATGTACATTTGGAATTATTCATTGGCATAATCATGGTATGAGTTACGACATTTCATCTTCTGAGTTTATTACTTATTCTTCTTTTGAGTCATTTATCTGCTTTTGTTACTGTTTTTTTTCTTTTTTATATTTCTTCCTATACTTGTTCCAATATTTTTACCCTCTACAATGAAATAACTTTTACATTCAGGTTATTTTCTCTTCATGGGAATATCTCAGTCCCTTACTATTAGTCAGTAGCCTCTTGCATTTGGGTATATCCACCTGAGTTCTTATGACCCACCATATGAGGGATCTTTTTCATATTCATTTTGGGAGGGAGAAAACATTAAATAAAATCATTATCAATCGAGGGACTAGGTAAATTAATAATATATTAATAATTATTGATGGAATTTATATATGTTCTCAATTTTTAAAATAGGTCATATGATATAACAAATATTGAATGGGTGATAACACAATGAGACCTATTTTGATTAAAAATATTCTCAGATGTTAGAAATGAATCAGGACAATTTAGGAATTATGAATTTAGACTGAGTAATAAATAATTATTTGGGTTCCCAAAACTAATTTAATTCATCTCTGTTAAGTAATTTTTAAATATCCTATAATTTATTAAGAAATGTAATACCAATCATAAGTATTATTTTTGTTCATAATTATGTTTTTCAAAAGACTAAATATCTGTTTTTGATCCCTATAAGGAAATCACTTGCATGAATAATCCTTTATCATAAAATATCCAATACTACCATTCTACATAAAAATATGCCTATTTTCATTTAAATATAAAATAGGGATTTGATTGAACTGAATCTAAAAAACTACTTTGAGGAATTATTAGAGGTGATGGATAAGATTAAAATTTTCTCTTGAAAACTAAGGTTTTCATGATGAGGCTCATGAACAAAACCTACTTATCTTCTGACGTCTGTTGATTAAAGACATCATGATTGGTATACTCATATATAAGGAGGTCTTCTCTCAAGAGGATCATATTTTTTCATATATAAATATGTATAATACACATAATTTGAAATAAATATGAAGGATAATAATCAGTGGTGTCATATATTGAGGAGTAGTTAATAATTAATGGACTGATTTATTAAATTCATTTATCAAAAATCATAATATAATAGGATGTCTTTGAGTAGATCTCTTAAAAGAAGAATAATATGAATATTAGTCAATTTGATCTGACGTTTACTTCTAAAAGAATGTTCTATTGATTATATCTAATTTACTGATTGTGATTAATGTTTTATAAATTTTAAAATAATTCATTTAATCATTCTCTCAGATATACTATCATTGGAAATCATTTAAAATCAAAAACATTTAGCAAAAAATTATCGATCATTCAATATATATGAATAATTGGAAAATTATTATATAAAATAAAAATACATTTTTATCATTTTTATTAATTTACACTAATCAATTAATATTCTATAGATTTCATACTCATATTCTTGTTATATAGAATATGAGAGTTGATACAATGAAAATCCATATTTCTATTATTAATATATTATTTTCAGAACAATTTTTTTATATAAAATTGAGAGAATTTTAAATTTGTGTAATATTTTTCGAAAATGTTGTATGTGAATTATTGGAATAAAGATGCACACTAAATGAGAAATATTACTGGTTTAAATAGTGACTCTTTCATAGTGAGACCATTGTTTGGGAAGATATTCTTTATAACCCTATATCCAGTATCATATACTTGAAACACTTATTTTCATTTTATATATCACTGTATATTTATTAATTAATTATTTTATTTAAATGTATTTATTTTTGATTTTCAATTGTAGTTATATACATTTTTAGTGTTGTTTTATATATTTTTGTGATGTTTAAATCAAATTAGTTTTTAATTAGTTTTTACATGCAATTAATGGTATTGTAATTATTATCAATGAAATTTAGTTCACTGTATGTCCTGAAGGGAGGGTTTGTTTTAGTTACTTATGAATATAAGGTGATGTTTTATGTCATAATTACTAACATCGTATTTTTTTCATATGATATAATGTAATCAAGTTATTATTCTATTTATTAGTTAATTGAATAATAAATAATTGGATCTTCTACCTTAAAAGAGTGATGGGACCTCACTATCCATTCTACTAAATCAATGCTATTATTGAGGGAATATAGAGATTCCCTACTAATATTGAATTTTTACTCAATATAAAATTCATCACGTTTTTCATGTCCCTCTTCCCCATTCTCTTTCTATTTTTCTAACCTATAATTTTATTCCACATGATATTTGTTATACATCATATTAATTTATTGATTGGGATTACCAATTTAATCCAGAAATTCATTAAATCCATAGTGAATTTATACTTAGGATCTTTATATTCCATTTTCATGCCATACACAATCTATTGTAGGTTTTTTTATTTTTCTAATATATCACTAGTTGTTAATTTTTTGTCTTAGTCAATGAGATATTCAACAATACATATTTAAATTTTTTTATAAATTATTTTTTATAAATATTTAGTTTTTGATGTGTTTTATTATAAATTTATACCCTATGTAAAATTTAATGTGAAGAAAAAATGTCGGTATATCATTATAATTTTAATAATATATTAAATCATTATTTAATTTCTTCATTGTAATAATGTTTTTATTAATTGAAAATATAAATAATATATTTACCATCATGATTTTTTAAACATGGAATTACTCTTTATTTTTTGATAATTTACATTTTAATGGGATTGTCATAATTTTATAAATTCATTATTCTAATACTAATTAATGGATTTTTTTGAAAATGTCAATAAGTATCAATAAAAAAATAAATAAAGGTATTTTTTTATTAATAAGAACTTAGGATACATAAATAATTATTCTATTGTATTTATGGAAAATATATCATTAAAAATGTGTTAATATCATAATGAAAGTAATTAATATAATATTTTTTATTCTTAAAAATATTTTCATTATATAATTATGATATATAATTAATTATATTCAATTATGTATTATGGTTGGTTATAAAATTATGAGTTTGTAATGAATTAGAATAATTAGATCCATTTGATCATAGAAACTATTTATTCAGATACATTGTCTACGTAAGATGGTTATTGAAAAGCACTCTTTTCAAAAATTTACTATACATTAATTTTGCAGAATACGTAAAATATAATACAAACTGACATCCAAAGACCCTATTAATTTAGTTCCTTTTCAATCATTGAAATATAAACACTAGTACATCAGTGATCTACATTATCTCCAACTATGTTCTTCATGAATACCACCCATATTTGATATATCATAAATAACACATATCATCATATCCAGTCGAAGGAAACATAAAAATGTCTAAGATCCGATGCTTAGTAAGGGATAACAAGGGATACATATAGGCATAAACACGAGAATTGGGTATGAGAATGTGATTATAAAATTAGAAGATCATAACATGAAAATAAAAAATCATGAAAATGAATCATGGATTAGATATTTTCATTTCATTTTACATAAATTATAATTGAATAAAGAACATAATCCATTAAATCAGAACACTGGCATAAAATATGGAATTGTGGGAAACATGTAACCATATAATATTATTTCTATAGTAGTAATGGAATGTTTTCTAGGTCCACTATAGTAGTATGAGATCACTCCCCATATCATTTTGGTAGTCATGATTCACCAACATGGCCATCTAAGAAAGAATATTTCACTCCTTTTTTCGTATTGGTAGTCCTAGTTCCAACCCACGACTATCTTAGTTGTCATGCATCACTACAAAGAACATCTTATTATATCTCTCAAGATATAAATTTTTAACCAAAGAATTGGACGTAGATATAGGTCACAACATCTCTTAATGAAATCATACACCCATGTTCCAAAAAATAAAAAACAATCATATCATAACCCGTGAAGTGAAATAAGTATCATTAACATGTAATCATATCTTAAATTGTTAAACAAATACAGGTTTCATAATCCTCACATTAAAAGAATTACATATGAAAAGAAGTAGGTTATAAAATAATATGACTTATGAATGAGAAATGGGTTTCATAAAATTAATTCTATCAAAACATAAACCTTTCATAGAATGAATATGATTTGAAACATTGAATAATTTCCCCACAAAAAAAATTGTGACACCAACATATGTCATCTTAGTTGGAAAATAATTTTTATATTACAATTAAAAAATTATCTTTAGACAAATATACATTCTTTTATGAATTTTTTTAATCATTAAATATTGTGATGACCATTTTAATTAAAATAGAATTAAAAAACTATAACAGAAGATCTGAAAATGTTTTAAAAATATTTTTCTTTTAATTCTTATAAGGGAAGCTTGAAAACATTTTGAAATCTATTCTCCATGAATATATATATATATATAGTTAAAAATAATTTTAAAATATTCTTCCTCAAAAACTTATAAAATAATATTACAACATTTTGAAAACCATTTTCCTTTAAAAAAACTGAAAAAATATAAAAGATGATTTGAAATCATATAAAATATTATTCAAACATAAAACTGTGTTGAATATCTTTTCCATCGAGATACGCAGAAAAAATATTTCACAATATTAGTATAAAAATTTATTAATAAAATAACATTGATATACTATAAGGGATGATTCATGGGAATTAAGGTCACGAGAGAGTGAAAATCGGTAATTGTCGAACATTCCATTTGCACCGTAAAATGTTTAAAATAGTTTTAGAGTGGAAAATGAAAAGATGATTAATTTTTAAATCCTCCATATATTTTTTTAAATTGTGATAAATTTATCGATGTTTATTTTTTATATTATAAGATAATATTATAATATTTTAGGAAGGTTTTCCTTTTGTAAAATATTGTTTGAATGAACACAGGTTCCCGACCAAAGAGAGGGTAATGTTAGGATATCATAAACAAATTCTTAAATATATTATGTACAAAAAAGTTGAAAAATAGTTCCAATATACGAATATATGATGGATATACATAGGATAAAATTTCATGATAGATCAATAGATATGTATAGTAATATTTCATCCATGTAAGATCAATCTTATACAATCTTGGAAAGTGATGATATTATTTAAAAAAACATTTACCACTTGGTTACATTAAACTTTCCTTCCCATTTGAGAAAATGAAATTTCATGAATCATAAAATATTACTAAATGAAGTTGAATCATTATATGAAATTTAAAATTTACTATATATACCCCATAGAGTGATATAGGTTCATAAGATGGCCTCTCGTCTAAAGATGGGAAATTTAGACAAAATTACTATACGAATTTGGGAACTTTTTATACTCAAAACCTGGGAATGAAATATCAAAAAATTGATATGTAAATATGAATAAATTTAATTATAATAATCAGATAATAAATCCATCAAAACTATACACACCACCTTAATTTTTTTTGGTGGTGAATAAATAATGTTTATCATGGAAATGAAAAGGGTGTTGATTTTCCTTTACCATGTGTCTTGACTGTCATTTTTATCATACTGAATTTCTATATAATAAATATATATATTATAAATATAACGCAAAAACACATTATTTCATATAATATCATATATGTTTAGATTATGAATTTATATTACCCTATTATTAACAATTATATATTAAGGATTCCCTTCGCGTTTTATCTGTGTGGGTCTTATCAAGTGTCTTGATTTGTAATATATTTTATCTATATACTTATATCATGATTTATTGAATCTAAAAAATGATATTAATATAATTTATATTCATTATATTTTTATTATTAAAATCTATAGTATATATAAATATTAAATTGAATACCATGTTCCTGGAGATGGTAGGCCGTATGTATGCACGAACACTATTTCACATTAATTATCATTTTATAATAATTAAAATGAAATTTATGAATATATTAAAACATTATCATTAAACTTGTATTATTTTGTCATATATATCATTTAATATCACTAATAACATTCATAATAAATTCCATGTAGTTAGTGAATGAATCACATCACTTTAAGGGGAGGTACTCAACACTTCCTCAAACTAAATTGTCATATTTACACAAAATAAAAAGTATAATAATATAAGTGGTAAAAGAGTTGAATAATATTAAATAAAAAATAATTATCACATATTTCCTTGATAAATTGTTTTTATATCATAATTCCCATCTATGGATGTAGTTAATGAACAAAATCAACTATCATCATTTCATGAGGTAGTAGTTCGTCACCCACTTAATGAGTATGTTTGTTGCCAATTTGATAGAAGTGTGTATAAGTATAGATATAAATAATATCATAAAAACATATAAGAATATTTATAATATGGTGGTTGTTGTATAATCGTGGATTATGTATAGTGGAGTGGGTGGAGAATGAAAATAAAATAACAGAACTTGAGGAAGGATGTTACCTATTCCATGGGAGACTCCTTTTAGTTTTCACCAATGAGATTCCTTGTATTAATATTATCCCAAATGGAGGCTTAATAAAAGTAAGGTATGTACATTTATAATTTTATATGGTATAGATATCTTAAACCTAGGTGTTTTGAGAGGTGTTAGGAAATGGGAAATGTTGTCTCACATTTTAGGGGTGGAAAAGGAAACACTTGGTATTTTTGAAATCAAGTAAGAAGTAAACATGTTCATACCTAACCAAACTAATCATAAAACGACTAAAATAAATAATTAATATTATATGTCATATTAAGGTCCATACAATTGTTTTTTGATAAGTGGAAAGGTCATTTGGGCAATTAATATTAAGGGTTGTTCCCTTGTTAAGCTTAATTTTACCAAAATCAGTGTAATTAAATTTAACTGTAGTAACTAATATTTTGGGGAAAAAACATAGTTGACCTTATTAGAAATTATAAATTATTCTTATTAAAAAAATGGAATATATTTCAAAAAATTATAACCCCATAAAGGTATGAAATAAATTGAAACTTAATGTTGTAGTCGGGACGATACTTCGAGGTTTTAATGTAAATATGATCAAAAGTTGTATTAGTTTTTATATCCAATATCTTTGTAATATTGGTTATAAATACCTAAACTGTATTAATTGTTAATAGTTTAATATGATAAATAAATAAAACCAATTAAAAAACTAACTGTATAAAAAATTATGAGAAATAGAAATTTTGAATTAAAATATATCATTTTCACTATTAATTAAAAAATGAAACTTCACATAAAAGTATAAAAAATTCATCAGAAGATAATTTTTAGGTTTATTTATCAAATATGATGTTAATATTGACATATAATATTTATTAAAGTTTCAATATTGATATTTATTATAGGTTCTCCGTTAAATGGTTGTAAAAATAAATTCATAAAAATACATATTCTTATGTATAATATTGGGTTTGTTCTTATCTTCTACATAGAAAATATTTTAGATGAATAAAAAAAATTATATTTTGAAAATATAACATATAAATTTAATTAACATCAGGAAATAGTATTAAATAATTTATCTTAATAAGAGGAATCATCTTTGTCGCATAAAATAGTCTTTTCTAAAATCATTCCATTTATATTCATTTGGATTCAATTTTAATTTATAATAAATACATAACCAATGAATTAATATATATATATATTCATAAGTTACCTAAAATATTAGGATCCAATCGATGTTTATCAAATGAAATATTTATTAATATCATTAAAATAAATATAAGTGTTACATTAGATTTTTTAAAAAACTAGTGTTAATTACACCATCAATATCTGCACTCACAATTGGAACCCAATAGTTAAGAGTCCAGAAGGAAAAAATCATGTTCATCTACATGTTATCCTTCTTATATTGGAAATTTTAAACTTGATATTCTTCTTTAAAATCATGTGATATGAATAGATTGACTCAAGTAATACTCATTATACATTCAATCCAATTGTGTAGATTTTTCCATGGCACATTCATATTCAGGGTTTAAAAGTCATGATAGCAATTTTCATGTCAGAAATAATCCATAAATATCTCCCCTTGACTGTATACACAATTTCCCATAACTCAGGTTCATGGCAATCTCAAATTCCAATGTAATTGTAGAACCTTCCCTTTACATAACCACGATGTGGTTGGAACGCAGCTCCATAGCCCATGTGACCTGGTGTTCCAGAAGTAGATCCATCCACATTGACCATGATCCATGAATTAATTGGTGGGATACATTTTATATATTGCATAATTTTCTATTTCCACAACATATATGGCACCGCAAATAGACACATTGTTTAATGACCATCATAATAAGTTTACATGCTTCTAATTAACACCACTAAGGCATTGTATTATGCAATGCAATCATACGAAGATAAAAAAGTGGTTCTGGATTTTTGAACAGATTCATATTCCTTATTGTTCACATAAGATATAATATTTATGCCAAAACATCTCGGTGGAGATTCTCCACCTATTCACTATATCCAGCTGTGGAAATAGTCTCAATCATTTCAGATAACTACAAATGAGTATCAATGTTCATCTAAAAAAATATCCAACATATACCCATAGTTTCATGGAAAATTCACAACAAAAAAATTAATTTTATATATCCTATTATGAATTCATATAGTGATAAAATGTTCACAATATTTATTTCCCTATTAATTTAATATGATTATGATTGGGAATTATATTTTTCATGATTCTCTATAGAAGCCCGTATCTTCAGGGTTGTTTCAATGGAACTCTAAAATGCACAATCTATTTTTTAGTCTATGAAGCAACAAGACTCTCATGAAATTGATGTTGTGAAATAATGTTATTAATAGTCCTATTTTCTGAATCCAAGGGCATGATAGAAACATCATGTATAGGTATTCTTTTCCAAATAGTGTTCCATTAGTTGAGGATGGAGTCTTTTCTTACCAACCATTGTGTGTACAACATGATTTTATAAAAATATCTCTTAATAAATGCCCGAATTGAGAATTTAAGATTGAATTTACATACATTTGTAACTATAACATTGATATTGGAGTATGTAAAATCAATGGATTTATTACTAGAGATATGGATTCATGTGAATCTTCTAATGATACTATCATTAATGATTCTAAAGCCTTTGGTTCATAGGGATCCTATGTCAGTAGGTAAAATACCATCCTTTCATGAAACACTAATTAATTTAATTTTATTAATCGATCCAGTCCAAACAATGTTCTTCAACATTCCGGGAAGTCTACAACAAGACCTATTATCCATCTATAAATCTATAAGTATTACATAAACATATATTTGATCACATAGTTTACATAGAAAACCCATTGATCCATGGACATGTATTTTTTCTTTCCACCATGCCATTTGGTTCAAAATTATGGATCATATTCCCTCTAAATTTTTTCTCATGACAATGCCCTATAATATGGGAATGCAAAGATAAATAAAGGAAAAAAATCCATCATAGCTTCATGTCTAGTCACAATTCATATTCTTTTAGAAAAAATATTTCCATCGCAAAACAAAATGTTATATTTATCATGATTTATAGATTTTCAAGTCACCTTCTCATAATGATTGAATAGCTCATTAATTAAAGATATGATTTTCATCAAGGATTTCCTAAACTAGAGGACATCATCAGCATATAGAATATGTGAGGTATCATTATTATCCCTTCCAGCATTGATTGGTATATAAATACAAATTTCAGTGAGATAATTGATACATAGGATTAAATAGTATTTAGAAAATGAAATAATATTCCCAAAAAATGGGTCACCTAGACTCACACCCCTCTTACACTAAAAATATAATCTATGTGTTCTGTTTATCAGGATTGAAAGCCTTGCAAAATCAAGGATGACATTAATTAGTCCAATTAATTCACTTGAAAATCTATATATTTTTAGGATATCAATTATAAATATCCATTTTACTATATCTATTTGCATGGAGATATTAATATTAATGGAAAAGTTTAATTTTTTCATCTACATCTATTTATGATTTACACATTATGGGGTTGTAAAAGGGTATTTCTAGATGATCATCCCCAGGAAAAAAATAGAGTAATAATGTGGTTAATAATATCAGCAATCATGTTCATGATAATATTACAGATGATCATGGTAATATTATTTCATAGAAAAATCATCATTAAGTATTCTATATAAACAGAATTTTCTTTCAAGGGGATTAATGAATGAAATCTCAAGATAATCCCACGCAGCAATGAGAAGTGGGAAAATAATTCCTTAATCTCCTGAGTTATTTCATCCTAAAATATGTGTCAATAAAAAATATATAATTTTTTAGTAAAACCATCATGTTCAGGAGATCTCTCCATGTTAATATAGAAAATAACAACTTCGATTTTCTAATTAAATAAAGGCATGACAATAATTCTATTTTGGTGCTCCTCACGACAAACATCACTGATGTCCCCCATTTTTCTTTATGTTGGAGGCTCCATTATCAGAATAAAGACCCCTGATGTAATCAATAGCCTACTAGGAGATCTAATTTTTAGTATTTTAGATACAACCATTAATATTTATGTTCTTGGTTTTATCTTTTTCCCTCCTCTCATTATGTAATCTATAAATGAAGTTTTAATTTTTATACATATCGTTAAGCCATTTAATGTTCAATTTATTTTTTTATCAAGTATTAATTTTATCATAAGGAGGTCATAATTCCTTTTATGTTCTTGTATTTCTTAATTGTGTGGGGTCCTATTTTAGGTTCCTAATTTTATAGCATATAATATGGTCCCCAATAGAATTAACATCTAGATCAAGATTGTAGAATCATTGTTTTCTCCACTCTCATATTATTCTATTAGTATTATTTAACTCTGAAGACATATTATAAAAAGGACTATTAATGGGATAAAATTTCAATGATTCTAACAATTTTTTTGTACACCTAGGAATCACAATCCATCCATGATTAAATCTGAACGGAATGTGATTTGTTATTATTAAATGATTTGAGTGTTCAAGAAGAATTTTATTATGATTTGAGTGATGTTTGGGTAATGTAAAGCATGATACTTCACGTTCAATCTTTCTATCATCCATTGTAATGAATCATATATCAAATTTTAATTTATATCATTAGTGGACTATTATTAAACTCCATATGAAATTAACTCAAAAAATTAGTACATCAACAAGGTTTCATTCATCAAATCATGTAGAGAATTCCATTTAAGTAATCAAATTGATGTTCTGTGGAATTTTATACTTATGTGTCAGTATGGAATTAAAGACCTCAAGAACCACCCACTTATGATCTATAGCTTCAAATACTACACCTATTTCTTTTTCAAAAGTCCTCTCATTCTAATTTAGGATATATAGGATTACATAAATGATATTGAAAATCAAAATGTAACTTATCACATGAGAATATGAACATCTAATATTTCATGAACCTTGTAGTTACATTGATTATTTCATGCTTTAAGTCCCAAGGGTGTTACATGATTCATGTTTCTATATTATGTGAATCACATTTATAGCCTAAAGATCCCATTTGAACCCATTCCATTCCTAAAATAAAAGCATTGGTTTAGAAATACCAATAAACATTTTTTCCCCTGAAAAATTGATTAAGGGGTTTGGTCATTAAAGAATTCCTAATCCCCTAAAACATCCCATAAAATATCTTCATTGTTATAGGGTCTTGACCCATGTCAATGGACCCCCTTTCGGTGCCATTTTACTCGGTTCATTTCCATATCTGCTTTTTTTTCTGTTTTTTTAGAATCTATTTGAAGCTGATCTAGTTACGAATTATTTTTAGGGATATTTATCATTTTTCCACTATTTTTATATTCATAGACTTCCTATAAGTATATTTATCTTTAGCCTCATCTAACCAAAATAATTCATTCAACGAAGTGAATTTATTCACATTCATTCGATGTTCAATAGACTTTTCATTAGATAATATTCATTTAGAAGTTTTGGAGGTAGTGACTTGCGAGAATTATCCCCCTAGGTCATTAATTCCATCATTTTGATTATTTGGTCTTTATCATGAAAAACAATCCCAATAGTCATTTCATTCAAGGGAACCACTAATGGTAGGGTCTCATGTAGGGTCATGAGTGCATCAATAAAAGATTATAGTGTTTTTCTAGAGTGATTTTCTTTGCTGCCATTATACTTACCCATATTCAAATTATTATCCAATGATGTTGGTGTGGAAGTGATCACTAAAATCACTATATTGGTAATTCAAATGTACCTATCACCATGTGAGGGTAGGTTGTGTCCATGAAAATAAGAGAGATGTCTAAAGACCTGGATTTGTCCAAAGTGACTTTTATGATAAGAAACCATAATACTTTGATGGGATTCCATTGTATAGGCAGCCCATGTCACATTATATTGATATTGTCACTCAGTAAGGGCTCCCATAGGAAAATCAGTAAGCATACCTATTGAAGATTTCTCTTAAATATGATTATTACCTTGTGTGTTACCTATACTATTTTTATCCATAATATTATCCGACTGAAGGTTACACGTTTCTCTAGATGTATTATCTATTGACATGTGGTGTAAAGACACATCATTCACCAGGGTATTCACAATCATCTCAATGTTATCTAATGATTTATCATGATCCACTAGGTCAGTATAAGTTTATCCATATCAGTCACATATATATTGTTCTTAATATGAGTATCTTCAGATGGTGTATATAGAATATTAGACTATTCATGATTATTTGATTCATTTCAAGCCATGTTAACATTAGAGGGAATGAGGTATTACTCCCATTTTCCAAAATATAAGGATTTTTTCCATACCCAATTTCTTCATTGAAATATAGGTATCAACATCTTCCATGTTGTTTAATTTTCAAAAAATAATTTAATTTCATTCATATTACAGGTGCCAAAGAGTAATCAACTCGGATAAAATTTCGGTTTCCTCTCATATTGAATTTGTAAATTGCTTCTAACATACCTTGTGGTAATAATAGATTATTCATCTAGATTTTTGACATATCTACCTCCACCATGATTCCTGCATTATGTCCATATCTTGGATTACCATTTTTCATTTCCATCATAATTGGCATCCCATCAAGAGATGAAATATCCCATTGAATGTGTGGGTTCCAATACATCCAATTCATCTTGAATATAAAAATATAGGCATGAGTATGAGTATTTCATATTGAGTTCGGGTCCAAGTTCATATCCCACAAATGAATTCATAGGAATCTAGACCTTAAGTTTATGGTTCTAAAGATCCACAAAATTCATTTTATTTCGTTTGAAGGAAATAATACATGGTAATGTCATCTCCCTATGGTTGTTATCTTACTATTAGAAAATCCCCATATCTCAGCAATTCATCTTTTGAGTTCATCAAATTTCCATAGTTTTGCATCCTTTTGGACAATTACTCACATGATGATAGAATAAATTTAGTGATTTAACATCTCCTACACAACTTATTTATTCACAATGACATGAAAAATCTTTACATTAATTATGATTCATACATGAGGAGGTAAATAAAAATCATAATATTATGGGTTCCCCAAAGATCTTACCACCTTGGAAGAGTTCTTTTTCATAAGAGAAACAGAATCGAAGTCCATCTTTGACCTTCCTAGTAGATTTAGTTACTTAGAACCAAAATCTTTTGTACTTTATGATAAAATATATTTATAATTTTTAAAATTAATATATTACTTATCACATCATTATTGTTCTTATTTGTTGAATGGAATGTGATAATGTCTTAAGAGTAACTATCACACTAAAAGGTCATAACAGATCCATGGTATTATGAGATCCTAGATGTGATATTAAACTATCCTTGAATATATGTTCTATATCCAAATGATATCATTTATGGATCAAAAATGATATTGGTAATCAAGGATGTAGACTCACAGTACTTTGAGTAACCTTATTATAGTGTACTACATGGGTAATTCAAGAAGAGGATTATTAGGAAAAGATTAGCCAGTAAGAAATCCACATTTTTTTATTTCAATGGAGGATTCTATCTAACGATGTGGGTATTTTTCCATGGGAATTATGATTATTTTTAAGGATTATTTTGAGTCACACAATTATATGTATTGATGAAAACCATGATGATATATAATTTGGCGAGGTATGATATAATGAATGTGTCACGAGTAATATTTAATTAATGAATAATGAGATAAAGGATTTATCCCTTGAATTCATTAATGAAAGATAATATCTCATGAATTTAATGGAAAGGATATAGCCTAAAGAAATCCAAGGTCGTGGAGATTAATATGAATGTTATATTTCAAGAATTTCAAATAAAGAGATATTGAGAATATAGGTTGATGACACTAGCATGCAACATTCTTGATTTTATATATTGTGAAAAAGATATTACATTACATGGTAAACATTCATATGAGGAGAGATGTCGTTGTGGCATTAACAAATATCTATACGTGTTCCTTGGCATGTTGCTAGACGCTAACCTAGGACATTAGTAGATCCACCTATTTCCACTGGAAAAGAGTCATAGATGGTCACACACATGTGTATCAAGTCTCATAGAAAAATAATATATTTTCTTATTATTTAACATGATTAATAAATATTATTCTTTGTTTTGGATTAATAATTATTCATGGATTATTGGTCACCTATATTCTAACACTTATTATTGGAGAGAATTTATTTTGGGAGGAAGGTTAATATATATTCATTTCCTATTTAGTAGATATAATATCTATATATTTATTGGTGAATAATGAAGTGATTATAATTTAATAAATATATTAAAATTATTCTAGGTCCAATAAATAAGATGGAGGATTGGTGAACCTAGTTCAAGGTTCCGGTGCGAAATAATAATGTTGAATATTGTGTAATTATATATTATTTAATTATAATTCACATGTTAGGAATGTGTCAGAAATAATAATAATCCCAGTATTATTAGATATGGGGTTTCCCTAGGATTAATAAAATAAATAAGGGATCATTTTTCAATTAATATATTTTAACCATATTAATATAAATTCCCAATTATGATTATTTTCTTATAACAGTATCCATGAAAATCATTGTGCACAACAGATTGGAGAAAATCTCTAAATCCTATAGAGTTCATCCCTCTTCATGAATTATATGAATAATGATATAGGTCCCCCTCCAAAAGATCAAGTGTAATGATTTGGAATTGATTCTCAAGGTGACCGAAGGCTGATATTGCATGTCAATGGATCTTCCATGCTAAGACCCAGAGACTCTTTCAGTGATGTTCAGAGAGTTACCGAGAAAATGTGGATCACTGCTAACGGAATCCTACATATAGATTCTATAATATAACGGTGCTGAACCACATATATGTGGATAGAGGAATCAACAATGAATGAATAACCTTGTAGGTAATTATTATTTATTTAAATTAAATGTAAACAAAGAGGGTTGATATCCCCTATCTTAGTTTCATGTTAATAACAATTTTTTGTTCATTAATTCATATTCATTGATCATGACATTCATCATCGCCTTCTATTAGATTAATCATTGATAATTAAAAAAGAAAATAGATATGCACTATCCTTCTCACGCTTCCACTACGTCTGTGACCTAAAACTGGTATTGATGGGGTAACATCATTGTTTAATATTATTTAGTTTCATTGGGTATTTAAATCATTATAGTTTATTATTTCAAATCAATATTAATCATTATTTAATTAGGAATTAGTAATTCTATTTTCTGCATTATCATTTCTCATATATATAATAAAAATGATTAATTTTTAAGATTATTATAAAATCATGGATCTCATACGGAGATTCCAAGGATCCTGGATGTACAATACCAAACTACACAACATGAAATCAGAATGACATGTCATTTAGTCATGTTCAAAGCATCTATATTGATTTGGAAAACAATACATGATTTTTTATTGACTAGGGAATTAACTACACCATTATTTCACAATGTGTTATCCAGGATTAACATGTATATTATCAAACAGACTACACACTGTGTGGCCTAGTAGACACGTTGTGTATTCCCTTCGGATCAGGGTGTCAGGCAGTGTATTCCATACAAGGCCTACCCGATTGTTGACCGTGTAACATAGAGTCAACACGACATGTGTCCCACTGGACAAACCTTGTACTCAATGATTTTTGAGGTATTCCTCACATGCTGAGACCCTAAGCAAGTTCTTTAGATATAGATTTAATGGTATACAATATGTGTCTGTCATAACTACTTGTTGTGTACCATTCCCATATTACAAAGAATTAAAATTTATTTTTTAATATGTAAACATTGATACATGTAATTTTTTGTGTTCTTAATGATAGGATAATCAATGTAATGGGTTTTAATATACATAAATATTTTACTGTTTAATTAATATCAAGGTAATTTTCAAATCTACTTATCATTTATGAGTTACTTGTTTTTACACTACGTGCATTAAAGAATGATATGTGGCTGAAAAATCATGTAATTCTTAAAATAATCTATGAAGTACATGACATGAAAGTATGTAATAATTCTTGTATGCTATATTTCACAAGAGTAAAACAGTAAATGTGTATAATATATGTTGGGAAGAATCGTATAGGTATTCGTCATTTTTCTTCCAGGTTATATGTTATGTGCACAATTAAATTCAAATGAATTTATTTAATTTATATAAAATTTTAAATTAAGAGAATCTAAAGGAAATTTAGATAAGGATTATGTTAAATGAATTTATTAATTAAAGATAATGATTAATCGATTTGAGCAGAATTTATCATAAATATTAATGACTAATAATGGAATGATATTTTTATTAAATGTATAATTCGTTGCATGATAGTGGATGATCTATAGATAGGTGAGGCATTTTTTATGCTTTTTGTTTAATTTTAATTTTTTATTAAATTAAATTGCTAACATGCATGCCTTATCTCCACATTAATATATACGATATGCATGCCCTTGGTTTGTAGAATGTAAACCCTCTTTTACCCATCACCTCTGTTTGAGTAAAAGCATTAGTAATGGAAGGATCTTTGAAGCATGTTGAGTTGGTTCATGTTAGGATCATAGGATAAATAAATCCATGAAAGATACAATGATGGATTGGTGGAATGTTGCAATCATGAACGTCAGATTGGTTCAAGGAGTTTTTACCCGTGGTCAGTGGTTAGTTTATTAACCATTATATAAACTTACCATTAGAATAAGCTCATGATCGTACCCTTTATTTTATTTTTTCCATTTAATTATTATTTATTATGGATGTTTTTAAAAGATCGCATAATTATTGAATTAACAATAATGAAATATGGAACTAAAATAAACTGACTTATGCGTAAATATTATCTAAAGACATGGATAATCACATTATTAATTCCACTTAATATTTATAAGAATGTGATAAAGCTAATAGTTGGAAATAGACACAAAAAAGATACAATCCTCTAATAAAATATTAATTTGTTACAGGATTCCATTAAATCGAACTGAATCGAACCATAGTTAAAAGTGCTTGACCAGACAACGTTGGGTTGATTTCAATTATCATTGAATTAAAACATGAGGATTTGGGTAGAATTTAATTGTTTCACTTCAATGAATGACTGCCAACTCAAGAAATGGTGTAAATGAGAAACAAAGGTTGAAGAAATCCAATTAGAGGATTTCACTGTTAGGGTGTCCATGGAGTAGGTCAAGGAAAAGTAATTTATTGAGGTTTTATTTCAGAATGCCTACCTAAAACCTTTCATTTTCCTGTCCAAAATATATTGGGGTAATGAGAAGGGAAATATGGATCTTTATAGCTATAATGTCCTAGAAACAAGATATTCTGAAGCCAATGGTGAGGAATATTGGGTTTCAATAAAATAGTGGGAGACTATTAATTATAATGTTTATTTATTTGTATGTGTTTATTTGATAGTGTACTAAATCTCAATTTATTTCATTTGTGGAAAAAAATTGATATGAAACCAAACATATCATTGTGATCCCTACTCGAGAAGGAAAACTACCTCAATGAGATGAATTTATTGGAATAAAAGAGGTGTTTATGCATCATCAATTTCCATGAAAAGAAACTATATTCTATAGAATGGAATTTAATAATTATTCTTAGATATAAGTCAAGTGATGAAGATATATCACTCTATGAGAAACATCTAAATGATACTAAAATGGGTCAGTAATTCATAATCTCATACATATCCATTGACATTATAAAGAAACATGTGGAAATTGATTCATATAGCTTGATGTATCAACTTTGGGATCTCTATCGAGATAAGGAGAGACAAGAGTTTTATAAAACCTATTAATATTGTTTATAACATTTCTTGGAGAGTAGATGCTAGAAAGTCCTCATTTAGTCAATCTTATTAGCCACAAAGATTGACTGGACATCAATGGGAATATATTTATGGTAGAGTTGAGTAAATATCTCATTCATTCATCACTTCCCAAGAACCTCTCAATATTTTTTAAAAATTATAAAATGAGAATTAATGAGAGGAGTCTTTCAAAACATCATATATTAATTAAATTAGTTGATTATGAAATGGGGTGTAATAAACCCGCTATACTTATGGTGAATAAGTAGAAGAAGTTTAAGGAATAGGGTGAAAATAATTATAAATAGACTAAAGCCACATAAAAACAACATACCAAGAAAAATAATATCTAGAGGCAGGGAAAAGAAATAAAGGCAATATGTTATTCATATGGAAAGCCAGGCCACTGAAAGGGGAATTACACCTTGAAGAATTGTAGAGATAAGGGTGTGCACTTCATCGAGTATAATCTTTCTTTATCATCATATTTTGTATTAGATTCAACTTGTGTTGCTCACATATATATCCAAATGCAGGAAACAAGAATATTATGAATGATTTCCAGAGGAGGGATGGATCAACGTGCTTTCAATAGTGTAAAGTTGGATGCTCTTTCCATTGGTGACTACCCCCTTTCATTTCCAATGATAATGATTTCAATTTAATGTGATTGTAATTATGTACCAAATATTTCCAAAAACATAATTAATGTATCAAGACTAGATAATTATGGTTTTATTTTCAAATTCAGATATAAAATTTGTTTCTTCTAAAATGAAAACATATATTCTGGTAAATAACATTTAAATTATAGTCTGAATGTATTAATTTATGAAAACTAAGTGTTTTAAATGGATAATAAATCATGCCCACATGACACATATAACACCCAGTTGTGGCATCACCATCATGGTTATGTAGATGATAAGTGTTTGAAAAATATCTTTCATTATGGTTATTTAGACTATTAAAAAACAAAACCATATGATAGATGTCATGCTTGCCTACAATAAAAAATTACCAAACCACCATTTAGTCGAAAGAGAGAAAGTTCCAAAAAGCATCTTGGACTGGTACACATTTATGTTTGTGTACCATTACTTATAGAAGTTATAGGTGGATATTATTACTTCATAACTTTTACTAATGACTTGAGTATATACGGATTTTTATACTTGATGAGGTATAAGACTGAGTCCTTTGAGAAATTAAAGGAACTCCTAAAAGAAGTAGAGAATCATCATGGTATGAAGAAAAAGAATATTTGATTGAATTAAGTTGGATAATATCTTAACATAGAGTTCGTCGACATTCTACTAGGGTTTGGGATTCTATCTCAACTCAACCATCATTATACGCCACAGTGGAATGGTGTTAGTGAATGGAGGAACCATACTTTGTTGGACATGGTATGGTCGATGATGAGTCCTGAAGATATTCCATTATCCATTCTAGGAAAATGAATTATATACTATGGAATTCATGTTAAACCAAGCACTAACCAAAGAAGAATAAAGAATTCCCTTAGAGCTATGGAATTGAATGAAACTTGTTTTGACGCATACAAGTGTATGGGTTTACAAAAAAATCAAGGCCTTATTATGTAACAAAATAGAACAGTGGGTTATTAAGTGTGTCTTTATAATATATCTCATAGAAACAAGGGGATACTACAAATAAAATCCCTTATACATCAAAGTGTGGGTCTCTAGAAAATCCTTGTTTTTGAGAGGGAGAACATACTCAAAAAGGATAGTGGGAGCATGTTTGAATTCGATGAATTTCAGGATCAAGATACAGAATAGATGGTACAAGAACTAGTTCTACAAGTCCCCAAGGAATATGTATTTGTTAAAACACGTGTAATTTATAGGAGAGTTAGAGAGGCCAGGGAACTAGAGAGATATGGTTGTTTAGTCACCAACTATAGTGACTCATTATGATTGGATAATGATGAACATATCTCACAAAAGGTGGTGTTAGTGATCTCAATATTAAAAATATGTCTATACTCTATGAATTATATGATGAATTCCATGTATCAAATCCAAGTCTCGGTTCTTGTCGCTGCACCCATTAATTTAAATCCTATTGGATGTAAATGGATATTCAAGAGTAAAATGGAAATGGATGTTAAAGTATATAGTTATTTAAAAAATCTATTAGATATTGGTGTCAAACAATGTCATGGTATTGAATATGATAATAACTTTGTTCTAGTTTCCATGTTGAAATCCATATGAATAATAATTTCCATTAAATTTTACCGTGACTTTGAGAGATATCATATAGATGTCAAAAATCAACTCCTTAATGGGATCCTAGAGGATGATATCTATATTACACCACCAGAAGAGTTTGGGACACCAGGTGATTCCAAAATGGATCCCATGTTACCAAGATAAACATATCAATTGAATAAATAATACAACTCATTGAATATTAGATTTGATGAATCCATAAAATAATTTGGTTTCATAAATAATCAATGTGATCCATCAGTTTACAAAATGTTTAATGGGAATCCTTTCGTTATCCAAGAAGAGTATGTTGTTGACATATTACTTCTTGGAAATGACAAACCAGTCTCACAGTTAGTTAAGGAATGGTTGATCAAGTGATTCTCCATGAAGGAAATAGTCAAATTAGCCTATATTATGGGGATCAATATCATTCATGATAGATCCAACAATATTCTTAGACCTTGTCAATGTACATATATTGACCAAATACTAAAATATTTAGTATGGAACAATCCAATAGAGGATTACATCCAATGTTAGATGGTTTACATCTTTATAAGAAAATGTTTCCTTAAACACCACTTGAAAAAGATAGAGTGAGTAATATCTCATATACTCTGATGAAAAGATCAATCATGTATTCCATGTTATGTAATACACTTGATGTTTTTATGCATTGAAAATTTTACGTAGATATCAATAAAATCTAGGATAAATACATTGGAAGTTTGTTAAGAATATCCTAAATTATCTTAGAATAAATAAGGATATATTTCTTGTGTTTGGAGGAGATGAGGAGCTTGTCATTAGAGAGTATGATGATGTAGTTTTTCAGACAGATCTGAATGATATTAAGTTGAAATCAAGATTTTTTTTCAATCTTAATAGATGATCTGTGACATGGATGAGTTTAAAGGAGCTAGTTGTAGCTGATTCTATAGAAGAGTCTCAGTGCATAGAGGCTTCTAATGCAGCCAATGAAACTGTTTGGATTCAGAACACTATCTACAATATTGATGTGGTACCTAGCAGTAAAGACCCCATCACATTGTATTTTGATTATATTTTAGCAGTATCTCTTGAAATATAACCAAGGTCACATCAATGAAAAATGAACATACTGCAGATGTATCGCCTCTTTAGATATTTTTATCAGGTGGTGAATTTTTAATGAACTATGTAATCATGGAAGAGAAAATGATGGACCACATGACTAAATTCCTATATTTTTGGAATCTAAAATATCATGTGAGATATGTAGGACTAGAGGTTTTTAGTAGTTGGGTCTAGTAAAAGTGGGTGTTTGTTGGTGTTGTTTCCTTAGAACCTACTTCATTTTAACTTTATGATAACTTATATTAATGTTTTTGATATTACTAAATTTACTATCACATCATTTTTGATCTTTTTATGACACTGAATATGTTAATGTCCTAAGAGTTACTTTCTCACTAAAAGGTCAAAGTGGATCCCTGCTATGATGAGAACCATGAAATTCAATGAAAATATTCTTGAATATATATTCTATAGCTGGATGATATCATTTGAGGGACACACATGATATAGGCTATCAATGGTGGAGACTCATAGGACTTTGAGGCACTATTTATTGGTGTATTCCCTTTGTAATTTCTATGAGGATATTATAGGAATAAGAGCTTCTAGTAGGAAATCCACATTACTATATATCATTGTAAGTTCCTATCTGGGGAGGTGGGTATTGTTCCAATGACTTTAAGACTATTGTTAATGAGTATTTTGAGTCATGCACTTAGATGTTTTGGAAAAATACCTGATGATATATTTTCGTGGTGAGGTAGGATATGTTGGGTGTTTCATGAGGAATATTTAATTAATGAATAATGAGAGAAGAGATTTATAACTTACATTATTTATAGAAATATAGTATCTCAATAACATTGAAGTAAATGATATAAAGTTTATAAATCTGTTGCAATAGTGACCAATGGGAAATTTCTTTTTCCAGAATGTCAATGAAAGACATATCAAGCATATAGTTTGATGACATTAACATGCACCCCACGTGATTCGAGATATTGTGATAAAGGGGTAACATTACATGGTAAATGTTTTTATGAGGTGAATGCTGTTCTAGAATAAAATTATTTATCTATGGGTACCTTATCATGTTACTAGACACTATCCATTAATATTAGGGTTAACAACCTATTTCCATAGAGAAAAAAGCCAAGAGGGTTATAGAGTACGTGTATCTAGCATCTTAGTTAAATAATATACATTATTATTATTTAACAAGTTTAATAAATATTATTCCTGGAATTTGTTTAATAATTATTCATCTATTTCTATTCACATTTATTCGAACACTAGTTATTCGAGAGAATATTTTATGGGTGGAATATTTAATAAATATTTAAATTATATTTATTGAATAATATATATATATATATATTGGATAAAAATGAATTGATATTTATTTAATCAATAAATTGAATTTAGTGTTGGTCCAATAAATATAGTGGATGACTGGTGGACTGAGTTCAAGGGTCCAGTGAGAATTAATTATACTGAATATTATTTAATTAAATAATATTTACATATAATTTGCATGTTAGGAACATTTCATAAAATAATAATATTATTATTGTTATTAACTTAATTGTAGTTCTCTAAGATTAATAAAATAAATCAGGGAACTTTTGTAATTATGTTATTTTATCCTTAGTGATATAAATACCCGATTATGATAATTTTATTATAATCATAGACATAAAAATCATTTTGAATAATGTATTGGAGAAAATCTCTAATTCCTAGAGAGTTCATCTTTATCCATGAATTCTCTCAAGAACAAAAGATATCCTCCTCCACCAGATCAAGGAGAACTCTTTGGATGATTTTCCCAAGGAGATCAGAGGTAGGCATCACAAATGAAACAGTTTCTTGCGCTATCACCTGGAGACAGATTTGGTGACGTATAGAGATTCATGGAGCATGTGTGGGTCATCTCTAGACGAATCCTACACATTGATTCTACAACACAATGATGGCACACTAAATATCTATTTCCAGATTCATTAATGAAGAAAGAATAACCTAGTAGGTAATTTTTTTAATTAAAATAATTGTAAACAACCTATGTTGATCTACTCTATTTCAGTTTAGAGTTAATAAATATTGATTATTATTTTATTAAAATCCCCTGATCACAGAATTCATCAGCAGCTGGTCAAAGATTTACCACTGATAATGGAAAGAATCAATGTTTGACAATATCCATCTCATGATTATTTTGTGCCCCAAACCTATATTATTCTTTCCCAAAGTAAAATTAAAGTATATATTTATCCTTCCTTTTGAAAAATGAAATAATTCCTTATTCACAAGATGATCTAAATGTGATTAATTCATTAAATTTTCTACAAGATTATAATTCTCACACTCATCGTGATAGGTTGATTGAGGTTTTTACCCTTTCATAAGACAGTTAATCCTACAATTTTCTATGTAATGTCATTGATATTTCTTAATAAATAATAAAATTTTGATAATATATAATTTTTTGGACACTCATTATTTCGAGTTAACACGACATCGAGGAGGGTCAGTTTTTTGTGTAGTGTAATCAAATCGTGGTGTTATTTGTAGAGAAAGCTGTACATTTTGTAGTGTGTAGTGCATTATTTAGTTGGTGATGAGTAAAAAAGAAGGTTTATGTATTCTTATAATATAAAATCATAAATATTTTTTTAAATGAATGTTATCAAAAATATTAAATTAAATAGAAAATAAATTCACTAAAGCTCGTGGTGTTACAATGGTTACAAGGATAATTACTATGGTAGGATATAAGGTGAATCTATATAGATAATATAAATTTTTTTTATGATGAACCTCAAGATTTTGGATCATCCTACTAGACATGGATTACACTTCAAGGAGATTTTAGTTTAATTAAAATCATTACACTCAAGTGTTAGCTTCGTATGTATGAGTTGTGTCATATATTGTTTTTCTATATAGCATATAACGACAGATATTTCCTCATAATATGATCATTATTTATTAGGGGTTCAATCTTTTAGAGATTAAATGGAGACTTTATTAATGATGGAATACATGGAATTATTATTAGATTTGAAATGGTTGTGTAACCCTCCTGGAAGCATATCATCTCTATGACCTACATCCCATGTATACCTATTTATGTTGGCGACCATCACATAATGATTAGTTTTTTATCCTAAACTACATGAGTAGGTTTCTATGTTAACTAATGAAAAAAATTCATAGTGATCCATGAATCATTTTTATAAAAAATACCCACTCAAAAAATCATTCAATAATTAACAATGCATGGATCCCCAACAATAACTACTACATAGAAAAATGTGCACCTATTAGATGTGATGTATTAGTTATCTGGAATATAAAATTCTCTATTTAATTTATAATACATTTAGTAATAATAATTTATAATTATATAATATAATTATTGTTAACATACAAGGAATTGTTTTTTATACCATAATAGCATTTCTGAGTTAACTCTATTAAGCCAAATTTCACCCCTTCTACCTTTGTGTTTATATGGAAACATGCTCTCTATATTTATACTCCCCTATAAATAGTTCTTGTAACAAAATTTGTTATGTTCACATATAATATTAACTATCTAGTGGTGGTCTCATAGTGTGTAGATAGAGATGAACATTTAGATATAGTGTAGAGCGAATCAAGGAATTGTTCATTACAAGTGGATTTTGGGTTACTGTTTGTATTATGTAGATTTAACATGTTTTATAGTTTTCATTTTTTTATTATCATGATATACTGGGATATATAATTTTATTATTGCTTGATTTTATTTTTAATATATTTTTGTGGTCTTTATCATTCCTATATAAACGTTATAATATAAATGGTATATATTTTTAAAAATGGTTATATGGTATTATATAATAAATTATAGATATGTTTTACTATATATAGTTTTTCAAGTTGTAGCATCCTATTAAAGTGATATTCATTCATATATACATCCACCATCCCCATATGTATCATAGTTAGTATTTGGGAGGAACTATTAGCTAAATTCACTCCTAATAGGGGTACCAATAAGTCAGGTCATGTATGAATGGAAACAGAGTTATTTAAGTCTCAAAGATAAAGGTTGATGATAGTAGTAATTTATGGGTTGGTCATGATTACATAGATAAAATTTTTTATTTCTTCATGACATTGGAAAATAAACCAAGGAACCTAAGACTATTTTTAGGGGAAAATATATCATTTCACTATGATTATGGTACCCTTTTACTCTACATAGTTGCCGTAGGTATTACAAAGTCTTCATGATTGGATTTTACATAAATCTAGTGTGCTTCATTTTCTTATTCATTTAGACAGTCATTTAGTAATCTATTCTATATATACATTAATAACTATATAGTATTCATTTTAAATGTAATATTCAACTACTTATCCTAGTAAAATTGCCTCACATTTTAGTTTTTACAATCCCGTTCTTGTGGATTATCCTCTTGTGAAAGTAATGTTGAGTGATGAGGAGTTTATGTAGGAACAATACTCAGATTTATTTTATCCACTAGTATAAAATAGGTTTGATATCACCGAAGTTAAATATACACTAGACCCTCTCACAATGATGATAATAAACCCCATGGAGCAAGAAAAAACTAATCATTTGAAGAGTTGGTTTCCCAATTTTTAGAGTAGGAGGATTTCAATATTTTGGGATATTCAATGTCCTATAAAAAATATGGTTTTGATTAATTCTATCATTTTATTTTTAATATGGATATAATAACCACTCAGTAAATGGTTTTAATATTACTTATTCTTCATTAGTGAAAACCATTATTCTAGTTGTTGTTTTTTGTAAAAAATGCATGAAAATTCTATTATTTTTACTGATTGAGAACATATATTAAGAAGATTATTTTTGTGAGACTAATGTCGATGCTAAAAATTTATATTTTCCACTATAATACATTTATTTTTACTTCTCCATTATTCTTCTAAGAACAAAACTATTTTATGGTATTCGTTTAATTCGGTTCCCAATGGATATCATTGAGCTTGAATTTTTTAGAATGACCTTTATCATAAAATTATATCTAGGACCATACCATTGTTTAAAATAAACTACTGTTATGATGGATTAATTAATTTTTTGACTTTTTTTTACATATTCATTTATAGGTAATAGAATTTGATCATTATGTTTAGCATAATATACAATAAATTTTGTATGAATATGATATTCATAGGGGTCATGTCATCAAAGTCACCAAAATTCGAGATATCTAACTCAATATTTTGTAATAGAGTGACCCAATAATAATTCCACTTATCTAGTAGGTCTATCATGTTATTTTATTGGTTATATAGTTCACTTGTATTATTTCTCCAACATGTTTTATAAAGTAGTTATATACATTGTGTCAATGAAAAGAACTCCCTAATATAAGAAATAATGAAATTTGGAACCTTATAATAGTCAATATAATGTCTATCATAGAATACGAATTTGTAGAATATTATCTAGAGTAAAAAATACTATGGTTATATATCTATTATAAATATTTTAACCACAAATAAATCTTGGGTGGCCTTGTGCTCAGTGTAAACATGTTTAATTAAGAAGATAAAAACTGAATATAGAGGATTTAATATAGGGAATGAGTGAAATTTTTTGAGTTATAATTTGAACTTAATGTAGAATGAAAATAATATTCGTCAATATATTGGCATGTACATAATTTATTTTTTAATCCGTTAATTTCTGAGATAGTTATCCTAGTTGATATTTTAGAGATACCACATCTGCTAAATTATCCAACATGATGTGATAACCCTAGTTTCACATGTTTTATTCTAGTTATCTTATTCTAAAAAGATTAAAAATTTTATCGAACCACATATATGATCAAATTATACCTAATGAGGTTTTACACAACATTAAATAGTTATCAACAATGTTATATTGGGTTGATTTATATCATTATAGAGCTATATTTCATTAGGTACATGGGTCAAGGATCAAATTAAAATGTGAATGAGACCCTTATATATGATTATTATGAATAAAACACAAGAGACTATGTCAAATTATCTATCATTTGGGGATCATATCACTATATTCATTTTATGTTATTAGATAAGTAGTTGCCTGTAGTTCTAGATATATTTTATTATATTAACAGATTGGATATTTTATTGTTTTCCCTTCATTAGGTTGTTTATTTTGGTATTAACATATACTTGGGACCACATCAACATATTTTGAAATTAGTTTTATAACACTTCATTTGATTATTGAAATTAAGATATTGTTATAGATTATTTTGGTTAAATTCATTATCAACAAATCATGTTCCCTTTGTCATGTCCATTTCACTTCACCAATAAAATTAAAAAGATGTTCAAATAATGGAATTAGAAATAAAAATTTAAATCAGGAATATTCAAGAAAATAAATAACCACATAATATGCAATATGATCTCAAAAAACTATTAAATAATTAAATTTTTCTCAATAATTTATTTATGATTCACTTATCCCAAACTAAGTTCTTATGAGTAGGATTTCATGAAAATGGAATTCAGAGATTTCTATGCCCACTATGAGTTTTTATTAAGAGATTATATTTTATTTATTCATTTTTAATGTTCATGGGATACATAAGTTTTTTTCATTCAACATTACATGGACTGGATTATTGTAGTAAGCATTGATGTTATAATCATCTATTCATTGTCTATAGAAAAATAAAGTATTTTTTTATTTATATTTATTGACATATTTTATGAGAATCAACACAATGAAAAGATATTGAAATTTTGTTTCTTTATAATTGAAATTCACATCCTATGTAATGTCGTATTATTGGGTTAATTTTTTACTTATCCCAGAGAGGATGATGTTTTGAGGGTATGGGTGACACCCAAGACAATGCATGAGGTGCATGGTTTCATTTAGCTAGGGTAAAACATTAAAATAGTTTTATATAAATTATCCTAATTTAAATCCATATACACATTCCCAAACACCATTCGTCCTCCGGGTAGTGGCCTCTGACCATCTCTTCTAAACATTTCCTTGGTCGCACCGATGACGCTCGGTGAGGAGGGAGTAATGATCTGAATTGGTAAGCATACCAACATTACCTTCATCCCATTCCCCACATTGATTGAACAATTGGTAGACGATGTACAAGGCTCGCTAGAGCTGTAGGAATACATCCAGAGCGTTAGAGGCGGGGTGCTAGTGACTCATATTGACGGGAAGATCTTCTGCGAGCCTTACGTGTCATCCCGATTCACTAGGAAGTTCGGGTGCCTCCAGCAAATGACGAAGATGGTATTCACGGACTTCTAGGAGGAGAGGAATCCCAAGATCCTTCGCTATATGTGGTTAATGTTCACAACTTATGGCTCTGGCGATGTTATTACCCTTCCTCCCACCGGGGCCGATGCTGGCGTATCAACCGAGTATGCTGAACACTGGTCCATCACATACCCCGAGGGGATTTTGCGCAATCGAGTTCGGAAACTCGAGAATACCTGCGTGGATCCCGGGTGATGATAGAGAAGGCATGGTGCCACTATAAGGGAGAGACCAGGGGCGTACCAGGCAGTGAGGTCTGCATAGGCCGAGTCCTCTATAGTAGGATAATCACATTGCGGGACAACAAACTTCCTGGGAAGCAGATAAGGTATCTACTACAACATACCCACGATGCAATATTCCCAGCCCTATGGTCATCCTTGTTAACTCTGCGGTAGTTGGTGAGAACCGATTCTCTCTAGAAAACGATAGTGCGGGGTGGAGTCCAGCTGCCAGAAGTCGGGCTTGTTCAGATTTTCGACAGAGTAAACTTCCACCGGCAACATTCATATATAAAGGCCATGGACACATACGCACGCCAACGGGGTCGGCGCGTGGAGCCACCATTCCTGGTGAATGTGATTCTCGTCCAAGAGATTGATCAAGAAATGATGCCATCTGGGCAAGGTGATAGTGACGGGTCGGAGAAAGATGAGATCAGTGAAAAAGTTGGAGGAGAAGAGGAAGATGAAAGAGAAGGTGAGGGAGAAGATGAAGGATAAGGTGAAGGAGAACCCGAAGGTGAGGGGTCACAGGGAAAACCCTACCAAGGGTGTCTCCATGAGAGTGGCGAGATTGTCGGCTCTGACATAGACATAACCAAGATACTCGAGGTATACTTCATCTCTCATCCATCCTTGTACTGTATTACCATTGCGACACATATCCCATCTTTATTATCTTACTCAAGAGAACATTGGAACCGATCAAGTATTGCCAGTTGAAGGAGTGGAGGAAGCATCAATAGGGCTAGACGGGGCACTGAAGACCATTATTGAGCTGACGAGTGCTAAGGTATCTCCTTCCACGATAGCTCTTTCAGCGGCCAGATCACTAGAGGTGGACTCCATGGATTCTTGTAAGTCCCTTTCTTCGATGATGATAATTTGTGTTGAAGAACTCAACTAACCAGAGTTATTCCGGTATATGCAATGATCGTGGAATAGGGGGCCCCTCAGGCTGCTGATCCCGATATATCCACGGGCGTGCCGATGACAAGAACACTGCCCCACCCAGAACATGCCTCCCAATCTGAGTTGGCTCCAGTTACTAGTGAATAGGGAGCGGTAGACATTGGTGGTGCTACTGTCGGGGAAGGGCTGAAGGTTGATGAGGCTGTCACCAGGATCGAGGGGAGATAATACAGTCACCCTGGTGCTGATGAGCCTCCTCCCTTGGAGGGAATCCCTGAGGAAGACCTTGCCACTACTCTGTTGGCTTTCTTACCTCTCTATCGGTTCGATGACCCTAAAGAAATTGACAATTCTGACTCGGAAGCAGCCGAGGAGAGCCGGATGACTCGGTGCAAGGGATGGAAGTGCATATGATGTTTTCTGAATCAGCCTCAAACCAAATGGTTGAAGCGGATGGGATCACTCCAAACATGGTTGCGCTTCCTGTGCACTGGAGGAGTAGATGATCAATGCCTTCATCTGATGGTCCGTGACTACATGGCTGAGAAGATGCGTGTGAGTTGCTGGCGTGCTGACATCATCCGGTGCTATGAGGAGTCAGGCAACACCCGATCACTCTGGCGGGTGGAGAAAGAGGTGCAACGCCTTGAGGAGCAGGCAAAAGAACAAGATATATTCATCAAAAACCGCTCTGAACTCGTGGAGCATCTGATGGCCCAGTTGGAAGACTCCCAAGAGAAAACGTCGAAGCAAGTCTCCAGAGAACCAAGATCCAAGCTTAACAGGAGTGGGCACAGGCTAGGGTTGTTGAACTACGCCCCACGGCCTCCGATGAGGAGAGGGTCCTCAGGGGATGGTAGGTAGTCTTGGAGGCCACCAGCCAGAAGGTAGTGGAGTTGGAAAGATCAATCCAAAACGATGATCCTAAAGGGCCCTATTTTGGACGAATCGATAAAATTATCTCGCTCTAGTGCTTCTTTCATTCTTGTTTGTATGTATGAGAAAATTTCGTTTACTTTCCCCTTTTCTTTACATACTGGTCACTTTAGTTTAACATGCTCAATCATAATTCCAAAATAAATAGGAATCTATCCCTAAGCTCACATAGGCAGTGAGAAACAAAGGAGGCTCGCACTATTATTTCATTTGATTGTGGGAGCGCCAACCAAGCCTCGGGCATTCGAAATTCGAACGCAAATTTTCAAGGAGAAGAGGGAGGCCCATCCAAAGAAGGGGACCTCAGACATGATCGATGTATTATCTTCTCAATGAACTCTAGAGCATGAACGGGGCAATGCCAGGGACATTGGAATCAGTCAGATCATATGGAAATGAAAATGTGTGAATCATGTTACCCCAAATTCGAAACATTGTGGGAGGGGCATGGAAATGAAAGACAGCTATTAAATGTGTTTGAAACAAAACATCCTTATCTCATTAGCCTGAAATGGGAACAATAAATGAGGGTTGACTGCTGACCATGTTCGCAACATGGGGCCTAACTCAAATATCGTCGATCCGTCTTCCAGAACATTGGCCCAGGATAGCAGGCAAACCATTGGTCAAGCATCTATACTATTAGGGGTCCCTTCAAACATGAAAGAGGATGAAGATACGAACAAAGGGGCACACAAAGCATGGAATGTGAAGTGGTGGTTTCTTCAAATAGAATCCAACACTCCTGAAACTAGTCCACTGCAATGAAAGAACATTAAAGGGTGCATTAATCTGGTCATGGACCATTCCTACTCTAAGACAGGACCACTGGAGAGGGATCTGTTGCTTCCCAATGCCATTATGGGGCATCCTGAACTTGTTCAGGGAAAATGATTCAGTTGCACAATTCCCCAGTGGGGGCAGGAAAACAGTCCTACAGTGCAAAAAAGGAAGGTATTTGTGATTCCCAGGGTAGGACCCAAGAAGAAATGTCTGGGCATTCCTACATATCTCATAAGGATGAGAATCAAGCCATACATAGTTCATGAGAGGGTCTTTGTTTGAGGACTTAGATCTTGGAATAGAAAGACCACAGGAGACGCATGGTAAGGTGCTTATGAAACCTGACGTGAATGAGGACGTAAGTCCCGATTACCACGTGTTCCTAGGGAAGTGCTTAGGTGAGGGAACAGATCACAAAAGTTGATCTGGGCCCGTGACAAAGTGAAAAGGTGTTCCTATGTACCCCATGATGATGGGGATCAAGCTGCAATTACTTATAATATGGGGGTCATGGTAAGGTACCAATGATAGGAATGAAAGGAGGTGTGTAGGTCTAGCCTGTGCACCAAAAAGAAGCTCCATTTGATGTATCTTGTTTGTCCTTTAAGTTTAGTGGGATTTTTCTTTGCGAAGCGACATGCCTAGGGTGGAAATTCTTGGCATCACCACAATATTCAAGCCATATACATGCATTGACAAACGATATTGAAAATTACAGATACCCAACGTGATTTCCCTTATAATGAGGTCACCACAATGCATTGCCATTTTTCGTTGTGCAGCCAGGACGATAATGTCACAGTTTATGGTCATCTGATTGGACAAAACATCACAGTTTAAGGTCATATGGATTGGACCTGAGGGAATTCACACAATACTTGTAGAGACCCGAATCTTGACATACTTGTACATTACATTACTTTAGAGGAATACTTAATACATAACAAAAATAGACACAAAAGGATCGTAATAGTTTAGTGTCTTTGGAAACTGGGAATATAATCTGCTAATCGTGGTGAATGATCTTAAACATCTCTCATAAGATCTTACCCTTTTTTTTTCTTACCTAAAACCTTTCTTTAAATCCTAGGGATAACAAAACATATAAAGGGAGAGCTCAAATGCTCAATAAGGGTAAGCATGGGTAAAATAAAACAAATCATATACATTTGAACTTCAAAACATGAACATAATATATAAACATTAGAATCTTGAGCAATGACATAAATCATGGCAGTACGTAAGGCATAGATCATAATGAAACATTAATCATGATAAAATAGCATGGGAATTAAATCATGTAATTGTGGAAACCATTAAGCACATGATATGATTTCCATAGTAGCCAAGGCATTGCTGCCAAGACCATATTAGTGGACAAAGTCCCTTTCTGAATCGAGTTCACTCCTTGTTCCAGTCCTGTATTACTGAACCGGTTTGACTTGCCGTTCCAGCCATGTCTATCTCATGAGATATAAATATTTACCCAATGCATTGGAGGGAGATATAGGTCCCCCCCATCTCATATTGAAATCATTCTTTCATGTGCCACAATATAAACATAAATCATTCATCATAACCAAAGAATAAAATGGGTTTCATAAACATCATTCCATCATAACGTAATCCATACAAAAATAATTGTATATCATTTCATCATTAGAAAAGTGAACCATGTAAATCATAGAGACATGATACTTGAAACATACACATGTGAAATAATGTCATCTTATATGAAAATGGTTTTGATAAAACACTCGAAAATAATTCTTGAGGAAAATATCCTTTTTTACTTCAAAATCATTTTATTTTTACAAAATGTCATGCAATTTTAAAAGAAAAGGATTTTTTTTAAAATAGTCATGAAATATTTTTGAGTAATCTTCATGAAAATAAGGCTTTATAAAATCGTAAAAATCCTTTCATGCCGTATACGTTAAAAAACATTCTTCTCTTACTTTTGTCGGATAAGTCAAAAAGTACCTTGTACGAAAAATGACAAAAGATTCCTTTCATATCTTTTACTAAAAACTCACTGAAGGGTAAAATTGGATTTAAAAATTGTAGGTGGATGGAAATAATATTACATATTTAGGAAACATGGATGTGGATGATAAATATTCACCAATAAATTCTGATGTATAAACAATCTCGGATAAAAATGTGATTGTGAGATTTTCCCTTACATTAGGTCTGATATGCTTCGTACATATCTGAACCTCCTGTATAATTATTTAAATAATTTCATTGAATTATTACATAATCATATTAATTTTTATGATATCATATACATTTCACTTATGACTTTATATTACCCGTTCTTTTGTAAATTTCATGTTAAAGCAGCGTTTTGGGTAAAATCATTTCATTTATCGTATGTGTTTCGACATGAAATTCTTGATAATATTACGTATATCGTGATTTACATATTTATATAATGTAAAACATGATTTATATATAATATATATTCATCATATACATATATATATATACATATTATAGATCGATAATAGGAATGAAATACACCGTTCATGGAGACGGTAGGTCGTACGTACGCATGGACACTGTTTTCATTTCCTTGTTGAATTGAAAGAAACTAAATAGATGACATACATATATATAAATATAAATAAATCCTGTAGCATTATAATTTCATATATTTCATTATTATTAATTATATAAACTTTATGATCATTCATGTATGGTTAACATGGAGAATGAATCTCATCGCGTCGTGGAGACGGTAGTCCGTACGTACACACGAGCGATGATATAGTTCCCATAATTATTGAATAGAATTGGAGTGGATGGTATAAAATATCAGAATCAATATGACATTATAATAACCATCTATAGTTATTATTTACACCATTATACCCATCCATGTAAGGTGTTGGTGGAAAAACAAAATTCACCACGGCGTGGAGACGGTATTCCGTACGTACGCACGCGTGGTGATTTCATTTTCCGTAGGATGGATAGATGGTGAAATAGGGTTCTTTAATAATTATAATAACATATAAGTGAATGATTTATACTAATTTTATTACATCATAATGAAACAACTAAAAAAGAAGAAGTGGAAGAAGAAATAAAGTTGAAAGAATCGGTAACGGATATTACCTCTTCTTTCGACACGCCTCTTTGAAAACCCCTCTTAGGGAACTAAGATTGGTCTTTGAAGAAGACCATAACCTCTAAGATGTTTCTAGGGAAGTGGGTAAGATAATTTGTCAGGGGTTGTACGAGCATGAAGGCTCAAAGTGTTGTGAGGAAGAGAGGGAGGAGGTTCCCTTTTATAAGGGAGGAGTGGGGAACCTTTGGAAAAACTAAAAATAATATTTTATTATAATGTCATACTCGGTTTTTAATAGCTCCAAAATAATTTATTTCGAAGATAAGGTGGGGAGGGGTCAAAATCCTTTCATACAATTGAATTTAGACAAGTTTTGGTTTCTATTTTAACCTTATCATTTATATATAACTTTATGTTAAATAATTTTACTTTTACCGTGTCTTCTTGTTTTCTTACACTATAAGGTTAATAAACTAACTATAACAAGCCAAAAGAACCCCATGTTGTTTATTATTAATATATATTACCAAATATAAGACATTTGGACGATCCTTAGATTTTTAGGAATAAAATAACAATTAATAATATAATATTTGTTTTAAAATCTATTTTTTGTCAATTTTGACACTATTTAGTAATTGATTTTTGTGAAACTGATAAAACAAATAATAGAACAAAAAAAGCTAATTAAATCAAAACTAACATGTCATATTAACCTATAAAATTAGTTAAATACATAAAAAGTCTCAAATTTCATTTATTTGTGTATTTATAACATCAATTATGTAAATATTTCATTGATAAGATGATTGCTGCAACATTTTTGTGTTATAAATAAATTAAATTATATAATGTCTAAAAATAATTAATAAAATACAATTATGTAGTAAATCTTATTATCTTTAGAATGAATATTTATCGTCGAATTTATCATATGTATAACTCTATATTAAAAATTATTTTGTTATTAAACTTTGATTTTAATTATTTTAACCATTCTTTAAATAAATTAATAATAAATGTCCTAATCTAATCCAAGTGGGCCTAAATGGTCATATTTAATTCATAAGGTTTTTTTGTCTAATTAAACTTATCCAATAGAATTAGTACATGTCTTAGGGTAATAATAATATCAATTTTACCCTTAATAACCCTATTTACTTTTAACCGTGGTTAAAAAAAGTAAAAAGTTACTATTCACCAAAAATTATTTTCATCTCATTGAACCACATTTTAGACCTTGATATTAACCGTGTGTCTTGGATGTTTGAAATTCAATTCACAGAAGTGGTAAAATTTCATTTAAATGAAAAGGTCAGTTTTTTTAACTACCACTAAGTGGTTTTACTATTCATCGAAAATTGTAGTTTTTCAGAAAAATACCAAAAATTCAGCCGAAGTATTATTTGAAATTCCGAATTCAAAATTGATGTCTATTTTTCCAAATTCAAAAAATAGAAGTGTCATTAATTAATTTTAAAAGTAATTCCTGTTATCAAAACTAATAGCGTGTTTCTTAAGAAACAATAACTATCAAACGATTGATACTTGTTTATATCCAATTTCAAAGTGAAATTAATTCCAATGACCAACATTGGATTAAATGGTAAAAATATATTTTAATTAAATTTTAAACAAAAATAAAAATTTAATCTAACCATATAAATTATTGTGATGAAAAAAGTTGTTTTTAATTAAAATATTGCGTGTTTTACTATTCATTAAAATATGGAAGTTATCAGAATAACATGAAAAATTTATCCAAAGTAAATTTTTATATCCTGATTCCAAAGAATAATTGTATTTTGTAAAATTGAACTTATAGACATGTCAAAATCATGATTTAATGTGCGTGCACCATCATAAGGCGACAAAACTACATTTTTTGAAAAATACTTATTTTACTCGAAAAATTGATTTTGTTCTCATACCATGTTCTAGAAAATGTGTAAGATGAATAATAATGTTATAAAATTCAAAATGTAGTTGATACTATTAATAATGGCTAGTTCATAAAAATATTATAACAATATATTGTTGTTTAGTGAAACCTGGTATTGCGTACAACACACGCTATCGAGGAAGGACGTTATTTTGTGTAATGCAAGCCAAGTCTTGGTAACGTGTTGTGAAAGAATCCTCTATTTATTCGTATAAAAGAATCAAACCATATTTAATTTACACATTGAATATATATATATATATTTATATATATACACTCAATGTTTCGTAGAATAACTACTGTCAAAATTGTGTGTAACATGATCCAATAATAGTGTTGTGTATACAGAAGCTCATACGGTGTTGCATATAGCGCAAGGTAATCTTGTTGTTGATACAACACAAGAAATAAATGAAATTAAATGAATATTTTTCATAAAATCTCGGGGTGTTACATTCTACTCCCCTTAAAATGAATTTCTCCGTCGAAATTCACCGGGGTTATAAATTGTTTACTATTTATAGAAACCCACATCGTAAAAAAGAATACCAAAACATGGCTTTAGAAACTAAAGTAAGAAATTTAATGGTTACCCAAATTAACTCATCACTGGGTTTCCACGTAGGAGAACATAGGTGAAAATATGGATATGGAAGAAATATCTAACCATCAAGTTCTAATGGAGAGTGGTAGAGAACATGGCTATGAAAAAGCCAAAAATCACAAAGCCAAAAATTTGTGATGATCTAGGGTACCATCTGATTCATCGGATATAAGGGCACTAGGAAAACATTTTTTGTTTTCAAGATCATTTCCATAATGTTGATGAATTTGAATTAGAATAAATACTTACTTTATTTTGGTACAATCTCACTGTTGTTCATGCCTTGAACAATTTCCACTTCATCTCTTAATGAAATGATGTTTAATTTGTTATTCGTGAAGTGTTAGCAGATCATGTGATAGAATGACAGGTCATTCCGTCTATCTCAAACAAAAGGATAGAAAAAGTTATTAAATATACATAAGTCAATTTATAGTGAGATTAATCATATATGGTTCCTAAATTGGACTTGTACTTAATATATCATACTGATTAATATAATAAAACTAGTTTCTACTAAATAGGGACTTCCTGTAGGCCAGTGTTAGGTGATAAAGGCCTATCGCACTTCAATTGTGGGTTCGATTCCCACAACCTTGTCCGACGCAATGGGCTATCGCCCGTCCTGCAGGTTGTCCTTTTTCTAAAACTATATTACTATAACATCCCATCAATAATATCGAAAACATTTCTATCATTAAACAATACTAACTTATGTCCAACATAATCCATTCCAATCATTAGGCTTATCTAAAATATTTCGGTCCAAGCTCAGAGTATAAAGAAAATGATTACTTGAAATGTCACATAACAATCACGTGAATGCCATCATTTATCCCCCATATATCATTAGATATATCTTGTTGTTCAAATTACAAACATGTGAATACCTTAATAATTTATTCTCTTGAAAAAATAAAAACCCATTTAACCTTAGTGAAAACATGAATGCTGTCAAAAGTTAACTCTTTCCACATACCAAAATCCCAAAAATTCTATATACTCAAACCATGATATCAGTTATTCCTTATATCAATCATGAGCTCATGAATACTGTCAAACATTTCATTTTCTTTTTATCCTTTCATTATGTGCATATCATCTTCTTTCCAAAATATTTGAATCACTTTTCATGGTTACTAGTACTATACAATTATTAAAAACCACAATAGACTAATACAAAAATATTCTAATACACCATAAAAGTACCTCAACAACATTATTCTTGAATACCAATATATAAACACTTCAATCCATCCTCTTCAATGATTTTCATGGAATAAGTCCTTTTTTGATTTAAAAGTATATTTTTAGGTCAGGGCATTGAGTTGGGTAATTCTGTTGTTCTCCACAAATAAGGTATCAAACTCCATAATAGTATGTCACTCTATGACCATTTTCTCCACACAGATAACATCTGTCCCTCCATTTTAGGTATTCCTCAAGGTTCTTCTTCCTTTATTTAGAAATCATAATCTTCCTTTATTTATGCTCAGCAACATGCGAACGTCAATAAAAGTATATCTTCCTCTTATTTGATGAATTAGGAATACCACTAAATTTCACCTTCTTAATCATATATCGCGATGACTGATTCGGCATAATCACAATATTTTTTTCTCTAGGCATTACACAATTTTGTTGCTCATAGTCACCAATTTTTACCTTAGATTCAATGCTAATCGAATTCCTTCAGGTTCCCTCCATTGACTAAAACAAAAAAAAGAATTTTGTGAGAGGAAAAAATCATACAAGGAAAATAACATAATCAAGGGGGAGTACCTTCGACATCTACCATCTTAGGGTTAATTCTAATATCTTTACCATAATTCTAGGACTATAAACTATACTTATACTTAACCTCAGGGACATCCCTAGACATACCATAGAAATATCTCTAGGGATCTCACTAAAGTTATCGCATCCACGTTTCCAAAGGTTGACTAAACCTTTCCTCTGATACCAACTGTAGAGACCCAAAGCTTGACGTACATGCACATTACATTACATTAGTGGAATACTTAATACATAACAAAAATAGACACACAAGGATCGTAATAGTTTAGTGTCTTTGGAAACTCGGAATATATTCTTCTAATAGTGGTGATAGATCTTCAACATCTCCCATAAGATCTTCCCATTTTTGTTTTCTTACCTAAAACCTTTCTTTAAATCCTTGGGAAAAGAAAACATATAAAGGGTGAGATCAAATTCTCAGTAAGGGTAAGTGTGGGTAAAGTAAAACAAATCATATACATTTGAACTTCAAAACATGAACACAATATTTAAACATCATAATCTTGAGCAATGACATAAATCATGGCAGTACATAAGGCATAGATCGTAAAGAAACATTAATCATGATAAAATAGAATGGTAATTAAAACATGTAATTGTGAAAAACATTAAGCACATGATATTATTTCCATAGTAGCCAAGTTATTGTTGCGAAAACCATCTTAGTGGACAAAGTCCCTTTCGGAATCGAGTTCACTCCTCGTTCCAGTCCTGTATTACTGAACCAGTTTAACTTTCCATTCCAGCCATGTCTATATCATGAGATATAATTATTTAACCAATTCATTGGATGGAGATATATGTCCCACCCATCTCATATTGAAATCATTCTTTCGTGTTCCACAATATAAACATAAATCATTCATCATAACCCACGAATAAAATGGGTTTCATAAACATCATTCCATCATAACATAATCCGTACAAAAAAACGTGGATATCATTTCATCATTAGAGAAGTGAAACCATGTAAATCAAAAGGACATGATACATGAAACATACACAAGTGAAATAATGTCATCTTCGATGAAAATTGTTTTGATAAAACACTTGAAATGAATTCTTGAGGAAGATATCCTTTTTTCTTCAAAATCATTTTGTTTTCACAAAATGTCATGAAACTTTAAATGAAAAGGATTTTGTTGAAAATAGTCATGAAATATTTTTGAGGAAGCTTCATGAAAATAAGGATTTATAAAATTGTAAAAATCCTTTCATGTCGTATAAGTTAAAAAAACATTCTTCTCATACTTTTTTTCAGAAAAGTCAAAAAGTACCTCGTCGGAAAACGACAAAAGATTCTTTTCATATCTTTTACTAAAAAAGAACCGAAGGGTAAAATAGGATTTAAAAAATTTTAGGTGGATGGAAATAATATAACATATTGAGGAAACATGGATGTGGATGATAAATATTTCCCAATAAATTCTGAAGTATAAACAGTCTCGGATAAAAATGTGATTGTGAGATTTTCCATTACCATAGGTCCGATATGCTTCGTACGTATCCGAACCTCCAGTATAATGAATTAAATAATGTCATTTACTTATAAAAGAATCATATTAATTGTTATGATATCATATATGTTTCAAATATGACTTTATATTACCATTTCTGTTGTAAATTCCATGTTAAAGCAATGTTTTGGGTAAAATCATTTCATTTATCCTATGTGTTTCGATTTGTCGTTCTTGATATTATTAATTATATCCTGATTTAAATAATTAAATAATGTAAAAAATGATTTATATATAATATATATTCATCATATACATATATATATATATATTATTGACCGATAAAAGAAATGAAATACACCGTTCATGGAGACGGTACGCCGTACGTACGCATGAACGCTGTTTTCATTTCCTTATTGAATTGAATGAAACTAAATAGATGACATAAATATATATATACATAAATCTAGTAGCATTATTATTTCATATATTTAATTATTATTCATTATATAAACTTTATGATCATTCATGTATGGTTAACATGGAGAATGAATCATATCGCGTCGTGGAGACCGTAGTCTGTACGTACACACGAGCGATGATATCATTCCCATAATTATTGAATAGAATAGGAGTGGATGGTATAATATATCAGAATCAATATGATGTTATAATAACCATATATAGTTATTCTTGACACCATTATACCCATCCATGTAAGGTGTTGGTGGAAAAACATATTTCACCACGGCGTGGAGATGATATTCCATACGTACGCACGCGTGGTGATTTCGTTTTCCATAGGATGGATAAATGGTGAAATAGGGTTTTATAATACTTATAATAACATATAATTATATTATTTATACTTATGTTATTACTTCATTATGAAAAATGTAAAGAATAAGAAGTGGAAGAAGAAATAAAGTTGAAAGAATTGGTAACAGATATTACCTCTTCTTTCGACACGCCTCTTTGAAACCTCCTCTCAGGGCACTAAGATTGGCCTTCGAAGAAGACCAGAACCACTATGATGTTTCTAGGGAAGTAAAGAATAAAATTTTTCCGGGTTTGGCCGAGCATGAAGGATCAAAGTGGTGTGAGGAAGAGATGGAGGAGGTGCCCATTTATAAGGGAGGAGAGGGGCACCTTTGGAAAAACAAAAAATATTATTTTATTATAAAGATATATTCGGTTTTTAATAGCTACAAATTCATTTATTACGAAGATATGGTGGGGATGGGTCGAAATCCTCTATTAAAATAGAATTTATAGAAGTTTAGGTTTCAATTATAACCTTATCATTTAGATTTAACTTTAAGTTAAATAATTTTACTTTTTCCGTGTCTTCTTGTTTTCTTACACTATATGGTTAATAAACTTACTATAACAAGACAAACGAACCCCAAGTTGTTTATTATTAATATATATAACATTATATAATTCATTTGTCCTAACCTTAGATTTTTAGGAATAAAATAACATTTAATAATATAATATTTGTTTTAAAACTATTTTATGTCAATTTTGACACTATTTGGTAATTAATTTTCTTAAAAATCATAACAGAATGATTAGTTCAAAAAAAGTTAATTAAATCAAAACTAACATGTCATATTAACCTATAAAATTAGTGAAATTAATAAAATGTCTAAAATTACATTTATTTGGGTATTTATAACATCAATTATGTAAATATTTCATTAATAAGATAATTACTGCATCATCTTTGTGTCATAAATTAATTAAATTATTTAATGTCTAAAAATTATAAATAAAATAACATTATTTATAAAATCTTATTATCTTTCTAATGAATATTGATAGTCTAATTTATCTTATGTATAACCTTATATTAAAAATTATTTAGTTATTAAACATTGATTCTAACTATTTTAACCCTTCTTTAAATAAATTAATAATAAATGTCCTAATCTAATCCAAGTGGGCCTAAATGGTCATATTTTATTCCTATGGTTTTTTTGGTAGAATTATACTTATCAAATAGAATTAGGACATGTTTTAGGATAATATTAATATCAATTTTAACTTTAATTACCCTATTTACTTTTAACCGTGGTTAAAAAAAGTAAAAAGTTACTATTCACCAAAAATTATTTTCATCTCATTTAACCACATTTTAGTCCTTGATATTAACCGTGTCTCTCAGATTTTAGAAATTCAATTTTCAGAAGTGGTAAAATTTCATTTAACTGAAAATGTCAGTTTTTTTAACTACAACTAAGTGGTTTCACTATTCATCGAAAATTGCAGGTTTTCATAAAAATTCCAAAAATTCAGCCTAAGAATTATTTGATATTCTGAATTCAAAATTGATGTCTATTTTTCCAAATTAAAAACCTAAACGTTTCATTAATTAATTTTAAAATTAATTCCCGTTATCAAAACAAATAGCGTGTTTTTTAAGAAAAAATAACTATCAAAAGATTGATACTTGGTTATGTCCAATTTCAAAGTGAAATTAATTCCAATGACCAACATTGGATGTAATGGTAAAAATATATTCTAATTAAAATTTAAACCTAATTAAAAAGATAATCTACCAATATAAATTATTGCGATGAAAAAAGTTGTTTTTACTTAAAATATAGCATGTTTTTACTATTCATTAAAATATGAAAGTTATCAGAATAACATGAAAATTTTACCCAAAGTAAATTTTTATATCCTTATTCCAAAGAAGAATTTTATTTTGTCAAATTGAACTTATAGTCATGTCAAGAACAAGATTTAAATTCGGTGCGCCATCAAACGGCGGCAAAACTACATTTTTTTAAAAAATACTTATTTTACTCGAAAAATTGATTTTATTCTCATACCATGTTCTAGAAAATGAGTAAGATGAGTAATAATGTTATAAAATTCAAAATGTTGTTGATACTATTCATAACGGCTAGTTCATACTAATTTTATAACCATATATCGTTGTTTAGTGAAACCCGGTATTGCGTACAACACACGCTATCGAGGAAGGTCACGATTGCCGGTAATGCAAGCCAAGTCAGGGTTGCGTGTTGTGAAATACTCCTCTGTTGTTTCATATAATAGAATCGAACCATATTTCATTTATATATATATATACTCAATGTTTCATAGAATAACTAATATCAAAATTGTGTGTAACATGATCCAAGAATAGTGTTGTGTATACTGCAAGCTCATATGGTGTGGCGTATAGCACAAGGTAATCTTGTTGTAGCTTAAAACACAAGACATTAATGAAATTAAAAGAATATTTTTCATAAAATCTTGGGGTGTTACATTGCGATAAAGCAGACCTCACATGAATGGGGATGAGGTCAACATAATCACTACGTGCAATACCCGGGAGAAAAACCCTAGGCCAAGAGGCCAGCAAGGGCTAGAGGATAATGGACAGGAGGAGCGAGCTCTCAGCGGAGCTAGACCTGAAAACATTATGTCTGTATGACCCCACATATCCCATGAGGATATGGATCGAGCCGCAAGAGCTCCTAATGATGATCTTAGTTTATGGTCTTAGAGCTCGGATCGTGGGGAGCCCCATAGAATGATGTATTGTAGCTTGTCCCATTGACGTGCGAAAGTGCACTAAATGATATTTCCAAGAGTGTCGAAATCCCACGTGAACACAATGGGAGTGGAGCACAATGTGAATCATGTAACCAACATTCAAGGCTTGAAAGGGCTAGCATAACGACAGAGAAGTACTGCTGACCATGTTCGCAACACAACATCTCGTCACGTTAGCCTAAAATGGGGACAATCAAATGAACGTCGACCATTGACCATGTTCGCAACACGAGACCTGTCTCAATTTTTTGCTGAAACCCTCAGGGGAGTTGGCCCATAATAGTAGGAGAGCCATTAGGCATGGAATCCATGAAATTTTCTGGGGGTCCCTTCGGGTGTGAAATGATAATGGGGGCCGAAATGAAGGGAAACACGAAGCCTGACAAGTGGATGGAAACTTAGCCATGTTGAATCTGACACTCCAGGTCCTAGACCAGAGTACTCTTAAACACAATGGAAAACATCTGTAATGGGGTCAAAAGGGGCGATGCAACCTGAGAGGGGATGATTTGAAGAAAATGGGCATATAACAGCGGACACGGGACTCTCTGGAGGAAATAAATGGCGTGGTCCAGATAGGGCCAACGCAAATGAGGGCGTAACCCCATACTGCACCATATATTCCTCTCCATAGGGAATGGGAAGGCCATGGGACCCAGATAATAGAGAGAACCCTAAAATATGGGGATGGACCTAAAATCATAAGTGCTCAGGCGATCCTACGTATTCCATAAAGATGGGAATCAAGACACCCGTAGTTCTGCAGGATACAATTTAACGTCATGCAGGATGATAGGGAATTTTAAGGTCATGAGGGACCGATGTCCAGTTTAATGTCATGGAGGACCCAATAGTTTAGGATCATGTTGGACCAATTAGTTCAGGAAAAATACTGTTTGAGGAACTTGGTGTTTGTGGGAGGAGTTATACGCTCACCATCCATGGAAACTAGTGAGTATGCACCATTGGGATAAACCTTATGGACAATGAATGGTACCTCCAATTTGGGCTCCAACTTGGGTGGTTTCCTATCGGGGATCATTGGCACCCTGAGGGCCAGTACCAGGTCACCTTGTAGGAAGGAGCAGAGGTGAACCTTCTTGTTGAAATCTCGAGCTAACCTACTCTGATACCTTTCCAGGCTGTGCAAAGAACGAAGCCTATTCTCATCTAGAAATTTCAATTCACCTTAACGGATTTTGGCAACTCTATCCGGCGCATGCTGGTCATAGAATTATGTGCGCAATGTGGGAAACTAAATCTCGATGGGCATGACGACCTCATTTCCATACTCCAGGGATTACGAGGGAACCTGAGTGGAATTACGAGTCGTCATACGATAAGCCCATAGGGCATTGGGGAGATATTTCGGCCAAATATTCTTGTTCTGACCAACCATATTTTATAGAATGTTAGAGAGGGTTTCGTTAAATTCCTCAATCTATCCATTTTCCAGCGCCTGATAGAGGGAGGTATGGTTAGAGTGAATGTTGTACTTGGCATACAATTTATTCATCTCGACTGCCCGGAAGTTGGTGTCGTTATCAGTGAGGATAGCGTGAGGTACTCCAAATAGATAAGATGATATTGGAACCCACGAAGTCGACAATAGAACAGGCTTTAACATCCTTGATTGGAATTGCCTCTACCCACTAGGAAAATAAGTTCTTAGTGGTCAGACTGAACCGGCATTGGCGAGCTGTTGCTGGTGGGTAAGGTCCAACGACATCCAACCATCGGACTGCAAAGGGCTAAGAATACTTGGTAGTGTGGAGAGGCTCTGGTGGCCAATGCACAATGTTTTCATGAACTTGGAAGGCATGGCACCTCTTGGTGAACTCAATGCAGTCATGGATCATGGAGGGACAAAAATACCCTAACCTCAGAATCGGATGAGACAGTTTTGGCCCATCCTGGTGAGCGCCGCAGGAACCAGTGTGGACCTCTATCATGACTTTTGGTATCTCAAATCCCTAAAATCAACGGTGGATAATACCATCAAACAAACATTTGTAGAGAATCTTCCCAAGGCCAGGAGCACTCTGAAGTGTAAACTATAATGCGCAGCATCGGATTCGCTCGCGCTCTACCTGTTCAAATGGAAGATTATCGTGTTGGAGGTATTCAACAAAGGGTGTCCTCCAATTAGGAATCATATCAATCACTACACTTGGGGGACCCAAGGGTTCCGACGTAGAAGCTCCGATGGTGAGATGGCTTTCCTAATGGACATCATCATCATCTGGGGTAACAGGAGATATGACTCTCCAGTGGGTCACATGGATAATTAACTAATCTTGTTCGGGCTCTGCGAGTGATGCATCCAAACTTTCCAAAGCATTTGTCCGACCATTCTACAACTAAAGAACATATGTATCTTCTGGTCGAGAAGGGATCTAAACCATTAGCCGGAGAGTATGGTCTGACAATAGTGCGAGATCTGGTTTCTTGACGACATCATCACTATTGACCTACTTGATGACCAACTCTGAGTCCCCTTTCTCATGAAGATGGGGCACTTCAACCTTGAGGGGCATCTCAAGGCCAGTAATGAGGGCATGATACTCTGTCTCATTGTTGGTGCAACCTTCCGACAGCAGAAATGAATATGGCAGGATGGCTTGCGCCGGATTAATGAAGAAGACACCCATACCTACTCTATTGAACCTAGGTTTATTGAGTCTCCTCCCATTGGGGCTACAGTAGGCGCCAACAAAGTACATTTTCCAACATGGTATGGGATGATCGACCGAGAGGATTGCCTCATCAAGAAAGTCCCAGTCCAGGGAATGATCCACGGAGGTTGGATCGGCAGCTAGAAAGTCTGCCAATACCTATCTTTTGATAGCCTTCCAAGACACAAACCTGCTATCAAACTGCTGGAGGATTACCCCCCACCGTGCTAGTCGACTAGTCAACATAGGTCAGTTCAGGATGTACTTCAATGGATCTACTCGAGAGACCAGCCGTATCTCTTTGTGCTGCAAGTAGTGCCACAATTTTTGAACGGCAAATACGAGCACCAGAAAGCTCTTCTCGATGGTATAATATCTGATTTTCGTATCTAGGATCATGCAGCTCAGGTAGTAGATGTTGTTCTCTATTCCCTCATTGTTCTTATGGGTGATAAGTGCGCTGAGGGATAGTTCCAGGGTGGTCACGTAATGGACCAGCAGCTTCCTGGAGACATGTGGCATCCAGACCAGAGGTTGGATCAGATACTGCTTGATTTCCTCAAAGGCGGCCTGACACTCCTCGTCCCATTCATACGTGGTTCTTTTCTTCATGAGTCAGGAAAAGGGCTTAAAATTACCATCCATATTAACAATGAATCGGCGTATGTAGGCTAAGAGTCCTTGGAATCCTTGAATCTCTTGAATATTGCATGGGGGTGACCTCCAGATGATGGACTTGATATTTTCTGGGTCTATCTAAATGCCTCAGTACCTGAAAAAAATCCATGGAACTTTCCGGAGGTGACCCCGAATGCACACTTTAACGGGTTCATCTTCAGGTGGTGGGAACAGAGGAAACCAAACACTTTCTCAAGGTCCTTGAGATGGTCCTGGCGCTGAAAAGATTTGACCACCAGATCATCCATGTAGCATTCCACCAATGTTCCCAGAATCGGCTTGAATATGCGATGCATGGCCTGCTGATAGGTGGCACCCGCATTCTTCAGGCAGAAGGGCATAACCTGGTAACAGAAAGTACCTTGTGGTGCCCTGAAATCTGTGGATTCTTCATCCTCGGGGGCCATCTAGATATGGTTATATCCAGAGTACCCATCCATGAAGGAGAGGGCTTGGAACCCGAACGTGGTGTCAATCAACAACTCTGTCACTGGGAGGGGAAAATCATCCATTAGACAGTGACGATTGAGGTCGCGGAAGTCAATACAGACCCTGATTTGCCAGTTCTTCTTCCCGGCTGGCACAATGTTGGCTAGCCACATGGGATACTGGACTTTCTTAATGAAGTTGGATTTGATGAACTTATCAACTCTAGCCTCGACCCTCACACCATGAGAAGGGTGCATCTTTATAGGATGCTACTTTAATCCGCGATGACTTTCCAGAAGACAGAGATGGTGAATGGCTACCTGAGGATTCAATCCTGGCATCTCGTTGTAACTCCAGGAAAACACGCCACTGTGATATTTGAGGAAGTCCACGTGCCGCTACCGCTCCTCGGGGGCATGGTGGAACTGACCAATGTGGGTTTCATGTCTGCCTGGGTACTGAGGTTCACCTATACCAACGCGTAGACCCTGGTGGAGACACCTTCATCAAAAGAAGTGGTGTCTTCCATGTCCTATTCTCTACTTATAGAAGGATCTGCCCTCGGAGAACCTACTTATGAGCTACCAGGTCCTGATGGGAGGCTGCTATCAACTTGTTCGGCAATGGTTATGTAATTGGGGAACTCTGACGCCGCCGAGACTGTAGCAACGAAGGTTGTCGTCCATATCCCATCCGGTCTCCTGCCCAGAGGTCCACACTTAAAGATATCAAAGTAGTGCTGGCACGTTGGCTGAAGTCGACATATTCCAGCCTGGTGAAATAGAAATGAATGACGTACTGCCGTTGCCCTGAGCCGGACGTCCCGATACCTAATGGGACTGGGAGGCTTTGGGATCATTGAGGCCTGATTCGCATAAGAGTACGAAGTGATCCTCTGGCGCTGTCGGGAGGTGGGCAGATGGTTCCTTCTTTTCCAAGAAATAACGAACCATTTCCCCATGGCGGGGGTGGTGGCTTCCAACCGATTTATTGGGAAGAAATAAGCATCATTCAAACCTTCCCAAGGGTTAGTTGTAGCGACGACATGATCAACTTGACATGCCTGGACTTGTTTATCATTGCTATTGTAATAGTCAGCATCCATGTAGCGGGATTCAAAAGAGGAAAAAGTAGATGTGTCACCTTTGAGGAAGCCCACTCGACCATTAAGGGAGTATTTGAGGCTTTGGTGATACGATGAGGGGACCACCGCTTGAAGTTGGAGCCATTGTGTGCCCATCAACGCATTGTACGCGGTGTCCTGGGAGACAACCGTGAACTCGATGCTGGAAACCAGGCCACCGAACAGAGTCTTTAGGTGGATCGTTCCAACTAGAGTATGCTCTATCCTGTCATATCCCTGGATTCTTAAATTAGGGGGAGTCTGGCAATCCTCGTATAACCATAGCTTTTGTAGTGTCCGTGTTAGGATAAGGTTGATCTCAAAGCTAGGATCAACGAGGCAGCGACAGATTTCCACACCATTGAACTTGCCGGTGATATACAACAGGTAGATATGACCCTGTACGGGGGAGCCCTCGTCCTCCCCGGAGAATGAAATGATGGCCTGACATTCGACATCCTCAAACACTTCAGTGTGAAAAGCCTCTGCGGCTGCTATCTCTGTCTCAAACTGGAGGGGGCTTCTTAAAGCCTCTGTGAGTGCCTCACGTATATCTGGTGATAGACGAAGGGCTCCAAGAATGTAAATCCTTTCCGGGATACCGACAAGGAGCTTAATAAAATCATTCTTTCATGCCAGGCGTGAACCTCTTCTTGAAGGATGTCGCTCTGTGACCGGAGCAATGGCGGGACCTACCGGCTGGACATGCGGCTGACTGGTACTAGGCATATCTCGTTGTTCACGAGTCGAAGCCTAGAGAGTGGCTGCTGGATGAGGACTGTATGGCTAGGGGTCGGCTTGTGGAAGGGAGAAGCTGGTCTTAGCACGACCGATGGGGTTCCTCCTGATCTAGTAGCAAAAACGTTGGTGGAGGCAGACCTGTCAACACCAGATGACGGGACCGTGTGTGCAGAGCTCTATACTGGTCATGTTGTCTAGTCTAAGCGGCATGCATGGCCTGGATGGATGTGCCAACTATTTTTACCCTACTATCCATGTAACCACGACTCCGACGACGTTGGTGACGGTTGGGGACATTGGGAAGGTCTACCTGGCGTCCCACATCGTCGGGAGTCAGATAGGGATTTACCAACTCTACGGTGTTAAACGAAGTGTACCCCAAATTTTCACTTCAAAGGTAATCCACTAATGGGATATTTCATGGATGTATCCCCATTTCTGAAGGCATAAAGTTGGTGAGAGTGCAGGATGACGACGACATTGGCAGGGCGCGTTGTTTCTTCATGTGTCGTCGCTGCTTTTTCTTCTGGGAAGAGGCTGGCTGAGATGATGATGTCGAAGTAGTAACTACAACATTTGAGGGATCTGGGTGATTCAAGCATGCATGGATGATTCCATGGGCATGTGTGACCGCCTTGCAGGCCATCCAGTCTTTATACTTCTAGGACCAATGGTTGGAAAGATGTTTCCATTCACCTTCGTCGCCACTACTGCCATCCGATCTCACAAATACACCTGCCACATGTTCCAAGTAAGGGACCAAATGACTATATTGTTGTCAACATGGTCGTGGATACAGTCCTTGAACATGTATCATCGCTTGATGATGTGCCCCAGAATCTGGTGATAAGGGTAGTAGTTGTGGTGATCAGTGAGACGCGCCGCTTTTGGCTTCCGGCACTCAGGAAGCCGCACAATTCTCTACTCCAAGGAACTGCAGAAGTAACCGGGGACCTGAGCCTCGTCAAATGAGTAGGTCTGATTCCTTCTTTCCTGAAGGGGGGATCTAGGAGGCTGACCCTAATTTGGGGCCGGAGGAGCATGCCGAGGAGGTGGAATTTGATTATCTTTCCTAGGAAGTGGTGGCGCGTGATGCGGAGGCGCTTGCTGATTTTGAGGCAGTCGCTGATGGGATGAAAGGTGTGCCAGTGGGGGAGAACCCCAATGGGGGTGTGGAGCTAGCATAACTAGTAGCAATTATAGCAGCCTAGGGGCCTCTATCTGGGCCACAATAGTGGGCTCGGCTCTGGCATCTCTACTTGCTGGGATTAAAAGAGGCAGGGGGCAGGCCTGACTGGCCTGTTGTTGGGCATTTTCGAGGCGCTGGGACTTGTCTAAGAAGTCCAAGAACCCTCCGTGGTAATTTTGAGTGATCAGAGAAGAAAATAGCTCTACATTGACTTTATGTACACACATTGTCAGTAATTGCTCCTGAGATAGTGGAATGTCAAGGGATTATGTGAGCCCCTTCCACCGGGCGATGAAGTCTGCAACTCGCTCATCGGGCATTTTCTTGCACCTAAAGAGGTCTGTGATTTTCGTCTTCTGGGTTGTGGAACTAAACTGGTAGAGGAATTTCCTATGAAGGTCCTCCTAGCTAGTCATGGATCCGACCGGGAGATGGATGTACCAGACGAACGCCGGCCCCTCCAGTGTCTGAACAAAGAAACGGAGCTTGGCAGCCACCTACTTCACTGGAGTCCCTAACATAGGCCCACACCTTGAGTTTAAGTGGGCCAGGTGCTATGGTGGGTCTCCTGTCCCTTTAAAGGGGGATAAAGTGGAGTTCCCAAATCCCGTAGGTGTTGGAATATCATCCACCCATGCTGGGTACGACTTTCCGTCTAGTGGGGTCGCCACGTGTCGAGTTTCCAAAGCCTCTAAGCGGGCGATGTCTGTTGCCATCGGATTTTCTGGATGTGGGTTCTGTCCGGATGGGGATGCCTAACCACAAGCACATTGTTGGGCTCTTCAATTTGGTAGACAAGCTCAACAGCTCACGGAGCGGCTGGTGGAGCAACCCTTGGGGCGGCGGGAGGAACTCGAGCGGGATCTCTTGGGTGGTCACGCCGCTTAGGAGGGTTTGGGGAAAAATATCACACCCTCTTTCCATGATCTCTGGCCTCTCCTCTGTCAGCGAAAATGGAATGAGCGTAGTTTCCTGGGAGAATATCGTCGAGGGGTAGTTGTTCCTGCCCCTGCTGCCCCAGCCTAGGATTACTTTGTCAGGTCGCCTCTCTACAATGCGTTCAGCCAGAAGCTCATTGACCAACCTCTTCTACTCAGCAAGCTATTGGCGCAGCATGGCCTTCTCGGGATCTTCCTATGCCTTATGTACTGAGACAGATGGGTCAGAGAGCTTGAAATCCCCAACATGTTTTTTACCCTTGCCGATATTCTGACTCAGTATTGATGCCTCAGTGGGTGCGGGAGACCTAGGTGGTTCCTCTACTGACGAGTAATCCTCCCTGATGGGTCCAGTGGTGGCTTGTACTCAAGGGGTAAGTCCCCATAAAAAAGGTCCAGATCGTTCCCCTCTCTTGAAAGATTGGCCATGTTGACTGACGCTTCCCTCGAGGGCATGTCCTTAGATTCTCCCAGTGAGTCAGGCTGCTGACAAGTCACAATGAAGAGAAAGGCAGCGTACTTCCCCCATCCACGGACATGCGCATGGTGGGCGGCCTCCTCGATAACTTTGCGGAGTACTTGAAAACTCTGAACGCATTATTGTTGGAAGGCCCTTTGGTGGCCATGTGACTCAGGGTGCCGGACAGTGGGCAACGTGGCTAGGGTGAGCTGACAAAATTTCTCGCCGATATCCTCGAGGTGTGATTGGCTCCCGGGATGAGGCACTTGCTGGTGGAAAAGACAGAAGTGAGTCTCTCGGAGGGTCTGGAAAAAATATTCAAACTCTCCAGGGGGGATCAATTTTGGTGTATCAAAATCCAACCCTACGACCTACTAAAACATCTCGGGGAAGTGGCCTGATGCGAGGATAGTCCAGAAGAACTATTACTCAGGTTCAGGAGCTTGCCATTGATGGCCCCGATAATCAACTGGGAGTGGCTGGGAAACTGGAAGAGGTACCGAGGTAGGCCGCTAGGCCGGTGGGCTTGCCGGCAGAGAATACAGCGAGAAGGCTGATTGGCCGCCGAATCCTTGGTCGTCCTCTATGGGTTTTAGTGACCTGGCTGCAATGTCACGATAGGGTGGACCGGTGAACGGGACTCCTATCACAGTGTCAGTGCTTGCCGAGGGTGTTCTATGTCGCAGATATTCTGCCACAGACCCCCAAAAAATCACTCTTCCGTCTCTGGACGAGCTGGACGGTGCTTCCGGAGAAGCCTATGGGGACTGAAAGTTCGATCCCTGGGGGTACACCAAGTCCTCTTCCTCCTGGTATACCATCGGAGGGAGGCATGGATCATATGGATCTCACATTCAGGGAGTACGAGGCTGACACACCACATCCCTATCCCATCGCTTGACTTAGAAGACTGAGGAGAGGGCTCTATCGTCGAGTCGTACTTATCCTCGAAGTCAGAGAAATGTACTGGACTGATTTCCATCCAGCGTTCCCTGTCATTACTCTTACGGAGATGACATCCCACCTTCTTTCCCCTGGGTGGCTCCTCGGGGTAGGACCGATTTCCATCATGGAGTCCTCTAGACGCACTGGTGCTGGGTGGGAGAGGACTGATGGCCGGGGTGTGGGGAGCACCAGGGAAAATGTCGAAAGGGACAGGGGGAGGAACTCCCTGTGGGTGAGTGATTGGATATACAATGGATCCATACTTGCGGTCTGGGGTAGGGGAAGTGACCCCATACCCAGTGTAGTGAGAGGTGGAGAGAGACCCACCCGAAGTGTTTCTATCATAGGGAAGCCCCTTACCTACAACGAGGGTGGTTCCAGGAAGGGCTTATGGCTGAGGATGGAAGTAGGGTAGGCCCAAACCTTCCAGAACTATGGCACGGAGTAGGCCTTCAAGCTGGATGGTACTACCACAAATTGGTCTGCAGCGGCCATTGCCTGTGCTGGTTACTGTGAGAGTCAACCAAACCTACCTGTGGGGAGGTTGGGGCCTTGATCTAGATCAGGCATATATCTGCCCCTGCTCAACATGTGTGTGGGTTTGATGGTAGGAGTCAGTGGTGGATCTGGCCACAATGGTTGCTGATTTTGATGCCCCGGGGAGATCAACCTCTTCTGCTCGTGCGCGACGCTGGCATCAGGTTAGATGGGTTGGAGTCGGTGGTGCAGGTACATGGATTTCCTAGTCCTCAACTCGGGGAGTTGGGTGGAGACGCCAAAGCAGCCTAGAGGGGGCCCTTTCCATGAACCCTTGAAGTGGTTATTTGATTGGGCCAACCCAGACATCCCCTACCTCGTCGGTGTAGGGGAGGGAGGTGTCAAGGCATTCCAGGTATAAGCTCCCAAAACGGCTGAATGTCGGGGTGGGGAGCAGCAGCTCCCTGTGCAGCCCTCAGGGGCAGAGTTGATGGTGAGGCGCAGCTTCCTCAAGGTCCAAACGGTCCATGTACCTAGCAGGGATGAACCCCTCTTCCTCGTACCTATGCACAAGGTCATTGTTCACCCTTCATTGGATTATCTCTTATGGGGAGAGGTGGCGTGAGCGCCCAACAGTCGTGTCGGTCGGAGCATCTGTGGAAGAGAAGGAACCGTGCGAGGTGGCCTCATCGGTACTTCCCCTGCCCCTGCACTGGTGGGCAGGTGGAGATCGAGCTCCGGATGTAGCGATATAATTTCTAAAAGAAAGTAGATGAACCATTATCACTAATAGGAAAATCAATTGATAACCAGTAGCCGAGCACCATTCCGTCTTCCATGGTCGGTAAGAGGGATCCACGCTGACAACGTCACATAACGGAGTGCTAAATGTCATAACTGCCCAAACTCCTGGGAGGTTTCACATCCTAGTACTGGGTTCCCGTACCTGGTGACATGCAAATCTTCCGACGCCCCAAACGCTACAAGTCTCCGTATTGAGGAGAATAGATTCACGCGGGGTTCACTATTTTCTATTTCAAAAGCTTTCGCCAGGGCATGCGCACGCACACACATCTATCATGCAGAGGGATCATGACTTGTTAACCCGCATTCACGCTTTCCAAAGGCGGGTGGAATTCTCTCTTTATTCAGGGATGTCTTCTCCTTGATCGAAATGGGATGATGGGATGCCAGTTCCTTATTCCATGTATTCCTCCTTAGACCTCATCACCTAGTCTGGTTCTCCCTCATAAATTTAAGACCTTTTCGTGAAACTCTTCCTGGTGCCATGTCTTCATAGACACTAGTTAATTACGCTGCGTCCATCGAGCTGCTACAAGGGGTCTGGTCGGGGTAGAAACCTTCGGTTAGGGGAGTGGTCATGCTGAGGCATCATTGGCATGTCTTGACACACGTGGATTGGAATGTCTATCTTATGTCCCTTATTATATGGATTCTCGACGGCACGGAAGCCCGAGGCATCCCACATTGAGTGCGGGGAATTGCATGCCATAGGAATGTATGTGAGGTTTTCCCCAGCTTCCCATGTTTAACATAGGGTATGTCGCGAGTTTAACGTCCAGCAGAGACAAATCAGACTGATCAGAACACTGATAATGGATCAGATATAAGAACCCCCGAGAGGGAAAGCCGATATTGGGCCCGATACATGGGTGGCTTGCCGAATGCTGTGGAGTGGAATGAGGCAACATGATCCCACCTGGATGTGGCAGACCGGGTACGAATCCTGATGGGTGATGAAGTGAAGGGGATTGAACCTCGTGGAGGCTTCCTACATATCCCCATGGTAGGGAATCGATGTCCACATAGTTCGGGATGGAATGGGGCTTACACTCTGAGGCGGACCACAATTATGGATGGATGGGGCTTACACGCTGAGGCGGCCCACAACGATGGATGTAATGGGGTTACACTCTGAGGCGGCCCACACTGATGGATGGATGGGGATAACACTCTGAGGTGGCCCACAATGGTGGATGGATGGGGCTTACACATTGAGGCAGCCCATAATGAGGGATGAATGGGGCTTACACTATGAGGCGGCCCACAATGACGGATGGATGAGGCTTACACTCTATGGCGGCCCACAATGATGGATGGATGGGGATTACACTCTAAGGCGGCCCACAATGGTGGATGGAAGGGGCTTACACTCTGATGTCGCCCATAATGGTGGATGCATGGGTCTTACACTCTAAGGCGGCCCACAATGGTGGATGGATGGGGCTTACACTCTCAGGAAGCACACAATGGTGGATAGATGGGTCTTACACTTTGATGTGGCCAATAATGATCTGGGAACCAACGTGAAGAGTTCAAAATGACCGGGTGGTGGGATTGAACCTCGTGGAGGATTCCTACGTATTCCCGTGGTAGGGAATCAAAGTCCACGTAGTTCGGGTGTATAGTTTAATGTCATGCGGGACTCGGGTTGGTGTCATAGTCGATGATTACTATAAGCCCACGTGAGTCATGCTTGGTGTGAGAAACCAGAGTCGGTAGAGACCTGACGATCACGTCGCGAAGGGTGCGTCCAGGGGAAGCGAAGAGGGGCTTACACCTTGGGCGGCCCATGGTGCTGGGACTTACTCCATGATGGGGGCCTGAGGGCGACAAAGTGCAGAGGGAGAGGGGAATTACGGAGGTGCATGTGTGCTACCTCCTACAAGAAAGGCTAGGGGCTTACACCAAAGAGGTTGCCCTTCCCCTGCAGAAAAACACCACTCCCAAAAAGAGGATATCATCCTCTGTGGAGAATAGAGAGGTGTGGAGAATTTCCAAGGTGGGTCCACCCCATGTGAGTGGCACTGGGTGATGTCACAGTTTAACATCGTGTGTTTAGGACGAGGGACTTGGCAGTTTAACGTCCTGCAGCTCGGACAAGGTGGGTGTACTCCACACCCCTAGGACATACATGACCGGTTCCCTTTACTCCATGTGGGAGGGAAAGTACCGACAATGCCATATTGAAGGGGGGTCACAAAGTGAACCATCGAGGGGTCAACGTTAGCCTAGCTATGTGAAGAAGCAATAGCTGTTAGCATGCCTATGCGAAGAAGCATGAGGGAAAGCAACACAACTAAAAAAACTACCAAAGGGACCTTGAGGTTAATTCGTATGAGCCTGGAAGGTCGTACGGGAAAATATAACATGGTTTGTATGCCCGGTGTGTGTGCCAGGGGAATCCATAAGGAGGACATAGGGCGCCTACGTAGGGAGGCACTCGAGGAGCAACAAAGTGAGGGGTCCTAGGGGTTGCGCACAAAGAAATGGTTTGCGCGCAAAACACCGGGATGACACCTAATCAGGGTAGAGGGATTTCACGTGGATAGTAGGATCACAGAAAAGGTATTTGAGTTGCGCGCGAGTTGCAAAGGCTGCACCCAAAGTTACGACCGCACCCAGCCAAAGGGATTGCACGCAATTGGACCGTTTTGCACGCAACGAAAGGAATTGCGCCCAAGTGAGGAACCCAGAAGGTTTTGGAATTCTGTTTAAGCCAGTGGATTGTGTGCAAAGGCGGATCCCTGTGCGAGGTGGCATGAAAAGGATCAGTATATGAAGGCCATCTTGCAGGCGCGGATGTCCGATTTTGTGCACGAGAGACAGTTCAAATTTCTCAACCCTAAAACAGAAGGGCTCTCCTTCTATTTACAGGCATCAGGCGGCAAAAAATGTTAACTGCACGGGGCGCGAGGGGGAAATTATTTCGCGTCTGCGCCATGGACACTTCACGAATCCCAAACCCTTTCCGGGCGACCCTACTTTTCCGCGCGCATACCCATTTTTTTCGCGCAACAAATCTGGGCCCTCCGAACCAAGCCTCCTTGTCCGAATATGACTTCTATTTGTCATTTCAAAACATCCTTCAGTAATTACGGACTTTTCGGTGTCTAAAAATATCATATAAAATTTCACTAACTTCATACTTTATATGTTCCACATATGACATGAATGAGTCATATCACTTTATAGGGGTGGTAGTCCGCACTTCCTCAAATGAAATTATGATATTTACCCATTTTGGAAATAAAAAACATATGATATAAATGAAAAATACAGAATCATATTTACAATATAAATATAATATATATCACAAATAAATACAGTTCCATCATCATGGACACAATGAGATGTAGTAAAAGAGAATTAGACAATTATCGTTTAATGTGGCAGTGGTTCGCAGTCCACAAAAACAGTATATTTGTATCCATTAAATGGAGGTGTGTGGAAGTTTAGTTCAAATGATTATCATTAAAACATCATATTCTATTAAATATAATGGTTTTGTTATAAAATAATGTAACAATTTGGGTTTAGGGGGTTGGAGAAGGAAAATAAAAGAAAGGAACTTGAGTGAAAATATTATCATTAAATTGGGTAACTCCCTTTGGTTTTAACCACAAGGATTTATTGAAAAACTCACCATTTTAGGAAAGCAAATCCAAAACTGGAGTATTAAATAATATCTTCTTCCGTTCTTAAAAAAAATACATTTCATTGTTTAGTGAAAATATATTTTACCCATTTTCAGATTACCATAGTTAGCAGGCAAGATAATAGTGTAATGTTTTTCAAAAACCGTTGGTATTAAATTTATAATCCAATAAAACGACGAATATATATAACATTTGTATGTTTTGGCCATTAATAAACAACCTTTTTTAGAAGGATCAACTTTTATTCTATTATTATTTACAATTAGGGCAAGAAAATAAAAATTTTACAACAAAAAATCACACTTTCTGAATTTTTTATACAGTTTATTTTCTATTAAGGTTTCCAAAACAACCTCAAGATGTTTTCCTTTCTCTTATTTACTTTTAGAAAATAAAAAAAAAGACATCAACTAAAATAACCACAAACTTATCCAGAAAAACATGAAATATTCTAATCATAAGATACATGAATATACTAGGTTTATTATTTAACCCAAATTGAATAACAAAAAATTCACAATGCCCATATCTATTATATAAAATGTTGTTTTGGGTTGTCATCCTCCATCACCTTCAGCTGATTGTATCCGGATCTCAAGTCAATCATGCAAAAGTCTTGATCTCTCTAGTGCTGATCCAACAGGTCATTGATATGATGAAAATGATACTTTTTTTGTAGTAGTGGTGTTATTCACATATCTATAATCAATGAAAAGTCTCATTGAACCAAATTTAATTTTAATGAACAAAGCAATAGATCCCCTTGGTGATGTTCTAGGACAAATGATGCCTTAATCAAGAAACTTCTAGAAATGATTTTATAGTTCAATAAGTTCCATTTGGGGCATTTGATATTGGGGTTTAGAAATTTTCTTAGAATTAGGAAGTAATTTAATTTTAAATTATACTTCTTTATTAGGCATGACACCAGATAACTAATCAGTAAAAACGTCAAGGTATTAATTTACCACTGGAAAAAAATTAATATGAAAAGATTCCTTGATTTCAACAATATGATCAATATATATTTCATTTCCATCATTCAACTATTTCTCATCATCCTAATTTGTTATCAATTTAATACGTTCGTTCTTGTATACAAACATAAACTCTTTTTGAAAAAATAACTTCTTTATCTTCATAGTCTATCATAGATTGATTAACAAAAATCTAATGTATTCCCAGAATGACATCAAACTCTACTGAAAAATGGTTTGTAGGAAAATTATTTCTATAGACCACAATAGAATGATTCCTATAATTCCTCTTTTCTATAATATTACCCCCTGCAGTTTTGATAATAATTTCTGATCTCAATTTTTGTGGTGATGTTTACAATGTACAAGAAAATACCTCAGAAATAAAGGAATATGTTGACTATGTATCAAACACAACTTTTGAAAAGTATGAGTAAAAAAATGGTACTTGATAAAACATCATTGGATTCCCTAATATCTGCTGAATTAGTTATAAAGTATCTCACTATACATTTCCTCAAATATTCTAGCTTATTTTCATCATTCAGATCTCTTTTTGGGAAGACATTTGCATAATTATCAATCTCACCACATTTAAATTTCGTTACAATTTTCTAATGAAGATTAGTCTTAGCATCAATTTCATTACCATATTGGACCATATTTGAAAACAAACCACATTTAAAACACATCATAGTTTTTGTAAGTCATTCCCCAGTGTGCTTTTATAACACTTTTCACAAATTAGAAACATGAATTTCTTACCATCAAATTTATTGGGTTGATTAATACCTATCAATTTCCATCTATACCTCTTCATATACATGTTGTCAAAGTGAACATCATCATCCAAAAACTCCATATATACACTCTCATCACATTGGAAAAGTGTCTTATAGATTTTGAATTCATGGGAGTCCAATTCCCTTGGATTCCATGCCTTTATTAGTGAGTAAAATCGGTTTATTTTCTGATCAAGATCCTGAATATATTTGGAGAATCCCTCACCAATTTGAGGTTGTTTTCTTCATAAAAAACCACTGCCTCTTCCTTCTATTTCTTCAATTCAAGTTATTTCTTCTCCATCTTATATCCCACAACCATAGGAAAATAGCATTCGTGGAAAATACTTTAAAATTCATCCCACTCAGGGGTATTAATCTCCTCTCCATCCCTGATATTTTTGACCATTGACCACTAATGATCACCTTCACCTTCCAAACGATAAATGGAAACAATTAAATTCTTATTATCTAATTATCCCATAACATAGAATATCTTTCCATGTTCTTTAATCTACCATTCAGTAGCTGTTGGATCTGATGATCCACTAAATGCAGGGGGGTTGTCTCATATAATGTTCCTCTATCATGATGTTCTATTGTAGTTCATCTGGTTGTTGTCATTGATGGATGCCAAAAAAATTATATGCATGAAATAGCTAATCCATTACTGTCAAAAACTACTCATTTCCAATCCCTACCACTTTGGGCTGCTGATTCGGAAGGATATCATTCTTTTGGCAACTCTACTCTTGATCATTCCTATTTCTCCTTTGGAAAAACATTGTAAATAAATATATCATAGTAAAAGAAACATGGTAATATTTAAATTACTTATCTTTTAAAATTATCCATAATTAAAAAATCATTTTTTTCCATTAACATCATCTTAACCCCTAATGTTATATAAACCATTCTATTATACCAAATATAAGGATTGGACCATATTACATAACATAATAATGAATTTTAGTTATGAAATTAATTAATTTCATATTTATGATCTTTTCTAGATTAGAGTTTTATAAAATTTCCATAAAATTCATATATAACATTACACATTCATACAAAACTGATAACACAAAATAGTAAACATTTCATCCAATATATAAAACATTTTAAATAAATAGTGTATTCATGAAAAATAAACACAACATTTAACAGGGATTTATTCTTTTTCTTACACAACCATATAACCATTGAAAATCATTTAAAATCATGGGATGGGAAAACAATATCAGTAAGGGATATTAAAAGAAATAATGAAAACATTATCCCAATAGTACTTGTAACGTAGGACACCATTTAAAAATACATACTTGTTACCCATATAAACATACATTGTGAAACCTAAAATTTCAGTGAGATTTCCAATAATCATATAGAAATTAATAAGATTCAGAAATATATATTCTAATATTACTTAAATAATATTTTAACCTTCTCAATTACATTATAATTTGTAACTATCATGGATACCATACAATATAACCCTCTTGGGTACCGTATTGTGCAACATACACACACCTAAATAATTGGAGGGATATATAGGTGCCAACCTTTATCATATAATATTCCTAATAACTATAACATAATCAAAAAAAAATTATACTTTAATAAAATCATTTACTTTTAATTTTGTAAAACTGTATGTTTAAAATGGGGTTTTATAAGAAAAGACACTAAAAAAACATATAATTGATATAAAAATCATTAAAAATAAATAAATATGTGTATCCCATATAAATAAACATAATAAAACATAATATAAACAAGAAAATATCCCATAAATGATCTTATAACCACATAATTGACGAATTTGATGGATACCCCACAAAATAAAAATTGGGTAAAGAATTCTATTACATGGGGTTTTTCTAACATCAAACTTGTTTAACCCTCTTATATAATTGTTAAAATAGTGTTATTAATATATTAAATAAAAATTTTCATCTTCATAATACCTTATATGATCATTTCATTACAACATTTCACCCTTTCATGGTTGGTATTTTGTTCCTTCCATTTGTTTTTGGTGCGTTCTTTATGTGATTTCCATGGACGGTTTGTATTTGAAATTCATGGCATTTAACAATGAAATTATATAAGTGAAATTAAATTTTAATAATATTTTTATAGAATATATAATGATACCATAAATACATTTTTATCATATATGATGTGGTATCATTAGATAAAACATTAATGATGTTTTTTAGATAATTTTTAGTTGTTCCTCGATATTCATGAACATGATTCATTGATTAAGTTAATGTCCGGAATAGAAGTTCATTACAGAACCTGAAATAGTTTATAAATTAAACATTACATTTTATTCAACCATTAAAGTGTTTTCATGATCACATTTAAATGATTTAATATAAATTGGAAACAGACCGTCGATGATTTTGGTAAATCGGCATATCACAGATAGTTTTTTTATTTTTATTATAAGTTGGCGAAGATAGAAATAAATATGATGAATCTAATTACATGAAAGTTATAGAATACCTAATATATAATATTATAGACATTACATACCTCCTGGATTAGTCTAGGGGAAGAGATTATAGGAAAAGAAAGGAGTTAGAAAGAAAACATATAAAAAATGAAGAGAATTGTCACTCTTGATCTATTCTCATTGAAATCATCTTGAAGGACTTTGATTTTGGCCATTAGGTGAAACCATAATGTCTTGGACGTTAGGATGATACTTGAGGAATGGATTTTTATGAACATACACAATGATGAAGGATTAAGAGGTGTGTGAGAAAGTGGGGAATGAACTTATTTTTTATAGTGGAGGGGAGGATGGATTTTAAATTATTTTAATCATTGTTATAATATTTTCTATGAAGACTATGAATGGACTTGATTAATTTAATCCAAAATAGTAATAATTAAATTTTATTTTGAACCAAGTGGGATTACATCAAGATTGCATCAGATATAATTCATTAAAACAGGTATTTAGCATTTATTGAAAGGACTCTGCATTATACATTACATAATCATGAATTAATCAAATAATTCACAATGAGGATATTTTCAGGATTAGTTCTTTATAGAATTAGGTCAAAAATTAAACAAAACATCTTGAATATTACATGTAGGCACTTTTACTCCGCAATCATTTTTTTCTTCAAAAAATACAAAATCATAAAAGAAAATAATCATGATTAGTGGCATGTCTTAATCATCATGAATTTTCTATGATCCCATCATTTTCTATATTCGACATTAAGTCTAGTGAAATACATTTCAAAAACATAGGATAAGAATAAAAATCTCAGTAAGGGTTACATAATGAAAGAAAACTATTTGTTTTTCAAAACAAAAAGTAATCCATGAATACAGTATTGTATGTAATACTTTTCACATTTATGAATTTGTAAAGAATATTCACTAATTAAAATCTCATTGCTTACCCTTTTATAACCAAAATATTACCGTAAAACCCATATAATACACACATAACATATAATGGTAAATAAGGACATAAACATAATGTAATGTAATAACTATACGGTTGACTTCCTCACATATCACTTAATGGAATATCCATACGACCATCCTCCATACCAAATGCCTAGGAGGTTATAATGTAACCACCCATCCCTTGTTTATCATGAACCACCCATTATTTGGTTTGTCACATAACCACCCATCAAATGTCCAAGTACCATCACATAATCATAACGCACAAAATAGTTAAAATATCAACATTTCAGCAATAACATTTAATTTGAAGTCACAAGATATTATTTTAAGATATTGAAATACTCAATCCATTTCAAAAACCATTTTCTATACAAAAAACAACCAAAAATGGAATAATGGGTTTCGTATTAAAAAACATTAAATCTTATAGATGAATCCAAATAATGATTATGGTAGAGGAGTGGTCATAATTTCCACATAAAAAACATTCCTTTTATCATTTAGTAAAACTATTCATTGAAAAAATATTCCCATTGAATGAAAATAAAATTAAAATTGGATTACTATACATTGTATAAAACAAGGAGTTGTATATTATCAAAGCATTCCTCAAATAAAAGAGATTGAGACAGATTCCTTTACCTCGTGTTCAAAAAAACTCGTTCGTTCTATTATTTCCTGAATTATAAACCTAAGTAAATTTCTACATGATTCAGAACCTTTTTCAATTTTATTATTACTTTTTTATCAATTCTTACCTTAATATAACAAATAGTTAAATATTTGAGTTTATATCAATCATTTTTTAGATTTTTTGAACTTGAGTAAAAGAATAAACATTTTATAATTACAAATTGTACATGTGGTCAAAATTACATTCTATCCAAAATGATATTTATTATTTAGATATCATATAAATCATATATATCTAGTTTATATTTATTTAGAATAGTCCATTACACTTGGATATAATAAATGAAATGCACCATTCATGGATACGATAAGTCATACGTACGCATGAACATTAGTTTCAATTTTTTTCTTATTTAAAGGAATGAAAAATAAATTACAAATAATTATATAATAATTATAGTATAATATATATTTTATATATGTTACAAAAGTACATTAATTCCACCCTTTATGTGTTCCATGTATAGCATGAACAAATCATATCACTTTGAGGGAGCAGTAGTCCTCACTTCATCAAATAAAATTATCATTTATATACAACATGAAAAGAATAAATCTATTTTTTAAAAGATAATTAAATAATTATAGTGACAAAAAAATCAAAAAAATCATATATAATTACATTTCCATCAGAATTTCCACCATAATATGTGGTAGAAGAATATTGAACAATCATTATTTCGTGAGGAGGTAGTTCTCCATCCACAGGAAAAATATTTTCAATACCCATTAGATTGAGGTGTGTGTTAGTTTAGTTAGATTACATATTATAAAAACATAAAATTATATTGATGTAACTGGATTGGTTATGTACTCAGATAATAAGAATAAAATAGGTAGCTGAGAGGGAAAATAAAATAAAATAACTTGAGAGGAGACGTTGCCATTAAATAGGGTAGCTACCTTGGTATTGAACCAAATGTTTTTATTGAATTACCATATTTGTAGGACATATATTTGTACAATGACCACACACTACAAATTTAAAACATTCTATTCATTCTTCAAAAATAACTTCTTTCCCTTTCCGTTAGTAAACTGGACGCTTGTTTTTTCATGGAATGTTCTTGATTTATGTCCTTAATCAAAAAATATATAGCATCTTCCCATCTCTTTGAATAATTTTCATTGGTGTTTCTTTTCTCATCCTTGAAAAATAGTTTTTAATATACTTACCTTTATGATTATTACCTTAACTTCCATTGGGATTCATTTCTCGAATATATGATTCCATATAAAAATAAAAAATGTTCTAGTGGTCAATCATGACACTAGATATTTTTTTGGGAATATCCACAAGATATTTCATTGTAGCTCCCATTTCATTCGGCTGCTTATTCTGAAAACCGTCATAGTTTTCTTCACAATCATTGTTACTTGGGGGCCTACTAGATCTCGATATTTATTAAAACCAAAATTGTCAGTGTGATTATATCAGTAAAATAATCATATAATATCTCATGAGGAGGGTAAATAGTAAGTTATACATATTCATGTTGTCTTAAACTCATTCAATTTATCTAAAATAACTATGACTTTTTCTAATATGTCAATCATTATGGTTATGTCACTTATGATTAAGTAACACCATAACATACAAAGATGTATAAACTGACCTATAAAACAAACTGTAAGTCCCATTACTTATAACATTACTTAAACATGAGTTAAATCAATAATTAACATTGAGGAACCTTTCAGGTTTAGTGTTTTAAAGAATTAGGCCATAAATAATAAAATACATCTCAAATATTAAAAAGTAGACACTTCAACATTGCAACAATTTATTTCATAAAAATAAAAACTCTTAAAATAAAATAAATATGTTTAGTTCTATGATTTAATCAATAAGACTATTCCTTTATCCGACCCTCGACCCTATTTGAATATATGTCAAGTGAAAAACATTTAAAAAATATGGGATGAGCATAAAAATCTCCGTAAGTGATACACATATGATGCAAATTGTTAGTTTTTTCAAAAAATAAGTAAACCATGAATACAATGTCATATGTTATTCTTTTCAACTATATGAAGTAATAAATAATGTTCAATGAAAAAAATCTCAATTAATACCCTTTTGAATCCGAAATATTACATAAAACCCATAGAATAGACACATAACATATAAAGGTAACTTGGAGCATAATTATACTATAATAGAATAAACATATGGTCAACATACAAACATATAACTAAATGGAATAAACATATGGACGAATTATATACCCAATTCATTGGAGGTTATAACATAACCATGCATCCATGGTTCATCAGGGAACTACTCATCATTTGGTTTATTACGTAACAACCTGTCAAATGTCTCTGTACCAATTCATAATCATAACAAATAAAATATTTCAAATATCATCATTTTAGTAGTTACATTTAATTTGAAATCACAAGATATAATTTCAAGATATTGAAATACTCAATTCATATCAAAAACAAATTTAAATACCAAAACACCCAAAAACATAATAAGGGGTTTCATTTTCAAAAAATACATTATGGCTTATAGTGGATGACAAATAACGATTATGGTGGAAGAGAGGTAATTGTCACCACATAAAAATAGATTACTTTATTCCTTTAGTAAAACACTTCATATAATAAATATTCCCTTCGAATGAAAATAAATGTCAATGGGAGTTGTGTATTATCGAAACATGTCTCAATGAAAGGAGATTGAGACAAAGTCCCTAACCTCGTGTCAAACTTGACCTGTTCGTTATTTAATTTACTAAATAATAAACCTAAGATAATTTAAACTATATTAAAATCCTTTTAATTATTATTATTATTTTTATATCACTTATTACATCGATTTTCTAATTATCTAATTATTTTAGTTTTTATCAGACATTGTGTCGATGTTCACAACTTGAGTAAAAAATGATCTTATTATAATTACAAACTGTCTATCTGGTCAAAATTATATTATTTACAGAATTATTTTCCTGAAATAGATATCATATATGTCATATATTTCAACTATATATGTATTTATAATAGACATTAAAATTTGGATAAAATTAATGAAATGAACCGTTCATGTAGACGGTAAGCCGTACGGACACTTGAACATTACTTTCAATTATTTTTCATTTTCAAAGGAAGGAAAACTAAATGATACATAGATATATTATAATTAATTTATAATATAGATGTTATATATGTTAAATAAGTTCATTAATTTCATCCTTGATATGTCCCATGTATATCCTAAACGAGTCATATCACTTTGAGGGGGCGGTAGTATGAACTTTCCCAAATTAAATTATCATATATATAAACAATACGAAAATATGAAATATAGGTTAAAAAAGGGAATTATAGAAGAATTGAGATAAAATAAATATCATAAATATCATATTAAATTACAGTGACATCATAATGGACACCATAAGAGGTGATATGATAAGATTGAACAATCATCGTTTCGTGAAGCAGTAGTTCGCCATCCACAAAAACAAAATGTTCTATACCCATTACATAGAGGTGTGTTTAAGTGTATTTATAATCCTTACCATAAGAAAACCTAGTATATTTAAGATATTGGTTTATTATATAACAAATGAATAAGAATCGAATAAGTAGTGAATGATGAAAATAAAATAAATGAACTCTAGAGGAGACGTTACCTTTAAATCGGGTAACTCCCATTGGATTGAACCAAAATGTTTTCTTCAATTTCATTTTACCAAGGTTAATGATTGTAAAGGAAAGAGAGGGATTTTGGGAGATTATTTGGGTAGAGTTTTTTTGAGCCAATGGGATTAAGAGGTGTGAGTAATGGCTTATAGGTGGTGTCCTTTTAAAAGAGGGAGGATGGGCTTTTTAGGAATGATTGATAGTATTATTTTATAGTAAAAATATTTTCAGTGTCAAAAGCCCAAAAAAATCATTATCATCGAAGATAAGATTAATAAAAGTCGAAATAATGTCAACCAGTAAATGTTTGATTGGTTTTGGATATTTTTTTAATCAAATTTTTTTTATTTAACCCATTATTAACTAATTTAAATTTTACCATGTCTTCTTGCATATTCATACTATATGGATTATATATTTACTATAAAATGAGAAGATAAACAAAATGGATCATTAATGATAATTGAAACATCATATATGTTATTTTCAAAAATAATATATTTTTGGACTATATTAACATTTAATGAAATATTAATTGATTTAAAACCCCATTTATGTCAATTTGTAAACTATTAATATCATGATTTTTTGAAAATATCATAACAACTTTATCAATTCTAAAAAACATCATGAATTCTATGATAAAAATCCATAATCATCCATAAAAGTTTTTTATGGAATAAAAAGATTCGAAATAAATTTATTTTAATATTTATAATCTCACATATTTAAAATATTCTTTACTGAGGTAATCATTATATCATTATTTTTCCATAAATAATTTTTTTATATGATGTTTAGAAATTAAAAATAAAATAAAATGATGTATGAAGTATTTTTATCTTTTTAATGAGTATTTATATTCAATGATATAAACTATATAACCCCACATTATTTTTTTTCAACAAAATAAAATATGTTTAAGATATTTTTATTTTTTAATTTAAATAAAACGTTATTAATGAAAATATCTTACCCAAGTGGCTTTCAAAGGTCAAAATCTAGACCAGAATATTGTCTTGGTCATCTATGTCTCATAATATTTGGTTATTACAAGTGGTAATGTCATTTTATATTATTATAATATTATTTTTACCTTGAATTACTCTATTTACCTTTAATCGCGGTAAATAAACATCAAAAGTTACAATTCATCAAAATATATTTTCATACAATTAAAAAAAATTAATTACAGATGAAAACCATGTTTTTCTAAATTTTTATATTCAATTAACCAATGTGGTAAAATTTCATTTAAATGAAATAGTTGATTTTTAAACTAATGTGTAGTGTTTTCACTATTCATAAAAAATTTAAAATTTCCTAAAAATACCAAAAATTTTCCTGAATATAATTTAGATATTTTTAATTCAAAAATAATTTCAATTTTAAAAAATTAACACATAGTAATCTCATTAATTAACTTAAAATTAATTTTCGTTGACAAAACTAGAAAGCGTGTTTTTATTAATTAAAAACTACAAAAAGATTGACATGGTTTTATGTCCAATTTCAAAGAGAAGTTTCATCCTATGAACAAAGTTGGATGAAATGGTAAAAATATAATTCAATTACACTTTAAAAAAATTTAAAATAACAATATATATATATATATGAATTTTATGAAACACTAGTTTTAAATTAAAAGGCATTGTTTCTTACAATTCATTAAAAAATGCACATTTTCAGAAAAATAAAATAAAATGTCCCAAAGTAAATTTTGATATCCTGATTATAATGGAAAATTATATTTGTAAAATGCAACATATAAAAGATACATAAACTATATTTAAAAGGGGTTGGCCATCAAAAAGTTGTAAAACTACCTTTTAAAAGTATTAGTGTGTTTTTTCTTAAAGTCATCATCATTATGAGACATTGAATTTTTTTGGAGAAATGTAAAAACATTTAAAAATTATGTTTAATCATAATATAGTAAGTTATGACCGTTATATCTAATAAAAGAGGTACGCGTTAACAACCATTTATATAATTATATTATTATTTTTTCAGTATGACTCAGTATTGTGTGCAACATAAGATTTCAGAGAAACCCATGGTTTCCTATCAGTTATGCCATTGAACATAGAATCCCCATTAAAGGAATATAAATATTTAACTCAAAAATATTAATAAATATGAAAATTTCATATTTATTATTTTTTTAAGATGTTACATTTATTGTAATTTATTGTATATTACTATTCATAAAAAATTATTGAATTTCATAATAATAAAAAATTTAACCGAACCATTTTTTGAAAATTATAATTAAAAAATAGAATCCATTTTTTAATTATTATTAATTTATTATTTAAATAAAATAATAATTTATTAAAAAATAAAAATTTAAAATCTGTAACTCACTTTTTAATTCTATGAAAAATTAATCAATATATAATTTTTTATAACCTTAAGAAAAGAAAATGTTATTATTATTTTCTATTTATAAGGGTCATATTACTATTAATAATACTATTCCTACATGTATGTTACTATTCACAAAAAAACGTGTAGGTTTTATCAGACTCCATATAACGTACTAGTCAGAACCATAGATGACCATCTTTTAAAATTCAAATCATAGAAGCAGAGAAATTATGTTCGAAGGCTTGTTAAATATATCTATATAAAAAACGTTTCATGAATTTCAATTTATTTTCTTAAAACCTGGTGGTTTTACAAAGACAACATGTTATATTGTGTGTAAAGACTGATAAAAAATATCATTCGATCAAGTATTAAAAGTTTATTATAATGAATATTTTGGGTAAATAGATTTAATATAGTGATGGTTTAACAAAATGATTATTAAATTAGTTGTATCATTTAATTTAATAAATTAAGTGGTATAAAAATGATTTTCCCATTTTGTAAAATGATAAATATTAATACCACAATGGGAGTCTTCATTAGAAAAAAGGGGCCTTAAAAAAATACCACAGTCATGAAATTAGTGTTCATTCTCAATTTTATGAAACTATCTCTTATTATCTTATCTTTATTTTAGTTTAATGTGGATTTCTAGTGTATAATTTTGAATAAAAGGTTGTACAAAATTTTTTGATGATTCCATGGTAAATTCTGTACTATTGGCTGAAACAAATTTTTGGTTTTTTATAGATCTATGTTAACAACCAACCTCTGAAGATATAAATCATATATAATAAGCTCTGTATATTTTTTGTTTTATCAATTAAAATTTATTGATTTCACTCATATTGATTCATGTAGAGGGTTGTTAGGTTTTATTCTACTATATATATAGTAACAGTAATGTCTAATAAATCCATTAAATGAATTTATCATTATTCAATAGTAATTGAATTTTATGTGAACATAGTTGACACCATGGGTTAACATATCAATTTTGATTAAAAAAAGAATATCTCTTCCATTGTCATATCAATATATCATGACATGACATAGCTTGTACCCTTGAATAATATAAAAAATTATTTTTATCATAATATGATATAATGGTGTAACATATTAAGTTTCAAGGAATATAATAATTATTCATATATCATAATGTGGAATCATTACTTAACATATTTGATAATTTTTTTTGTATATTTTGTGTGATGTAGTTTAACTATGCTGATTAATGAAATTGAAATGTGATATTATTAAATATATTTTTAGAAGTATTTACCAAAATTTAATCACATTAATTTATATTAAAAATAATATATTTCCTTGAAAACAACACCATATAAAACAAAAATATATTCTAAAAAATAATATTTGGTACGATATAATTTATTACATGAAACTGTAATATTATGTTAGAATTAAACTCCTCAGGACATAAAGATATATTTCCTTTTGTGAAAACTCACTCTAGTGGATTGTTTACTGAGAATAAATCCCAAGTCAATATAAAATGAAAAAAATTATACCATTACGACATTCATGTTATATTTGTGGGTATGAATATAAAAATATAAATTATGAAAATTATTTTAACCTAATGATTAGAAATAAAATAATAATCATCTGAATAGAATAGAATATTTTATAAAAAAACTGTATTTATTTATAAGAATGGTTATTGATACTCTATGAAAAAACAATTATTATTTTTTTTAATTTTTTTAAAATATATTTTATTAAATAAAGATCATTTTTGAGTTTATATTACGAAAATATTAATAATGGGAATTTTTTTAATTGTTTTCAAAATAATTATGTTTTCTATGAATAGTGAAAATACTTATTTTTATTAACAACTAAATTATTTTTTAAATTATTTTAAAAGATAATTTATATTATAAATTAAATATAATGTAATACTAGTCGAATTAGTTTAAATTATATAAAACATATTTCATGAAAACTATTTCCATTTTTAATTTTGATATAAATTAATTTAAAGAATTTGAATATTTTCATTAGAAAAGCTGTTTGTTCAAAACTTCTAAGAGATTAATTTAATTATTAATTATTAAAATTATTTTTATTTAATTTAGAAAAATAAATTATATATTTTGAAAAATAATTATTTATGTTATATATTAATTTAAAATTAATTTTGTAAAAAATTTATTAATATTAAAATCTATAAAAACTAATTATCGTAGTTAATGTTAATATAGTTTTACCTAACTAAGAATATATTGAATAAAATGACATAATGTCTATCCATAATCCATTTTATTGTCACATGTAGACATTATAACATATAATTCTAAATAATTTTATTATTTTTATGCCTCTCATATTTAAAAAACGTTGGTATAGTTTATTCATTTAAAATATTCTATCTGTGTCCTCTCTACAACTTATAAAAGACCACTCCCTCCCTTTTCTCCATTCAGAATATAAAAGACCCATGGATCAATCCATACTACTAAAAATAACTTCCTTAATCCTCTCTAAATATCATGTATGCATTGATATTATTATATATCCATGATGTAATGTCTTTTTTTTGAAAACATTATGAGGTTTTCTAATGAAGAGGCAAGGTTATCAAATGAGTGTTCTTATAATGTTACTTATGAAACCTTCATTAATTATTCTGAAACCAAGATTTATAATAACATAATTTTCTTAAATTTATTTACATGGTATTATGTTTATGGAATCTATAATATTTATCTCTTATTCAATCTAATGTGAAAATAAATCATTGATTGTGTGCACAGAGGGCTACTACTTCATAAACTGATGAAACATGTTTTCCATCACCACCATTCAAGGAATTATATATTGATTGATTTAATAGATATGTTTTATATTTATGATATTATTATATTTATTTAATTACAATATCATATATACCTTCATACTATAAATTTAATTTAAAATATGATAACATCGATCATGTGTACATTGGACCACCAACCCACAAATGATGTGATTATATTTTCACATATGAATTAAATTTAATTCAATAAAGATAGATTTAATGAATATATATTATATAATGAAATTATATTTATTTTAAAGAATTAATATTCCATGCACATCTTTACCCTTTGACTCAATAATAAAATGATATCATCACTTGTGTGTACATATGACCAACCATGTCCCCAAACTGATGGGATTATTTTTTACATGTCCAACCATATAAATGAATATAAAATTTATATAATAATTAGATATGATATTTATAATATTAATATAATTTTTTCTATTATTTATCTATATCCTATACCCACAAACCAAAAATTCCATAAATAATCACGCGTGAAAGAACAATGAAATTAAAACTAAAAATAACGAATATAATAAAATATTATAAAACAAAACATGTGGAAAATGTTATATTTGGAACATATATGATAATTTAAATATTAATTTGGTTCTTTAATATATTATTTTCATTACTAAAACATTATACCATAAGTTAATGAATGTTCTACAATTGGGAAGTGTGAGGTCATGGGCTTCTCCTCATTTTCCCCTCATTGGTTCATATTGCAATTTTATGCATCAATTATCATTTATATTTTTCATAAACAAAAATTGTTCATGTAATATTGAGAAAAGAATAATTATTTTTGAATTATACATTTCTTTTTGATTTATTTCAGATATATAGAATTTACTTTAATATTACCATGTGGTATAGAATTTTATATCTCAACTTCATTACATTATGATATATTAATTCGTTATTTTCATTGAAAATTTATGATTATGTATTGAATAATATTATGAAATTTTATTTTTAAACTAGATATTAATTATTTGAATTTAAATTTGGTTCACAAAGGTGATTAATCTCATAATTATCATATCAATATTTTTATCACTTTAAGGGTTTATTTAACATTGTCATTTTAATCGGTATTTATTATACTTAAAATTTCAATTATATTAAATTATTTTATCTTCTTATAATAAAACCCTCTCATTTTATTGTAATTCTATTTTTTCATTTTAATTAAAAATGAAATCATTTCATGATTCAGATGAAAATAAATTTTCCTTAAAAACCATGTTTCTAAAAATGTTTTAATTTTTCTTTTCTATAATCCAAATGATTTCATTTGGGGATTTTAAAGAATTAATTATTTTTTAATTTATTTTAAAAATAATCATCATATACATTTCCAATCAAGAACCATTTTACATTTACAAAAGATTATAAATGTACGAATATTTTTCCATGTACAATGTCTATAAAATTTCATATATTCATTAACACTTAATATTTTAATGATTCCTTTATAACTATCAATGTTTATTTATGAAAATAACCCTCATATTTATAAAAATTTACTTTAAAGGTTTTCAATAATTAGAAGGTTATAATCGTAATGAATGTTTTAAATATTTTTTTTATATTTCTATTTATCAATGAAATCAACCCATTATTTTACTTATGATTAATTATGGATAAGTTGAATAGGAAACATCCTTATATTTATCTAAATTATTTATAATCAGTTTGAGTATAGAAAATAATTATATTTTCATTATTAATTAATTTTTATAGTCTTTAACATTCTATTTAAATGTTTATGTTCTTGTCATCATTATTAATTACATTACCAATAAACATTTGTATTATTTTTCATGGATATATTTATTACATGAACTATATATAATTTATACATGTAATTTATTAAATTGAAATTTATATGATTGGATGAAAAATTATGTTTACTTTGTATTCCTTAATGGTTATGAATATTTATAGGAAAGTCATGTTGTTCATGAATTATATCAATTTTTCTAATTTAATGAATTCTATGGACATAGATATATTGGAGGGTCCCAGATATAGATAACTCGTTGATGCAATGGTTGTATATTGAGAAGAATGATTTGTCTATCCCTAGTTTTATGTATTTATGGTGTACACATACCAAGAATTTTTAAAACCTTTTTGGAATGTTATTGATGGTGTAGGTATCATGGTTCTTAAAAACATTATTTCAAATAACTATGAATTTTTTTAGTAATAATGAAGTTTCTAGTATCAATTGGTTTCAGAAAATGATATTATCACATTATTAAATTAAATAAAATTTTATATATTCAGTGTAATTAATATATAATTAATTAAATTTCCATATTGATTAATAAGTATATGATTATTATACTAAAATTATTTAAATTTAATGTACATTCATTTTTTGGCCATTCTTGTTGATAACTCTTATTTATTCATGATATCATCCCCTGTACATAAACCTTATATATAATTTTCTATCACACATATTTTTTCCATTCTAATGAATCTCAAGTGTGGATTATAAATGATATGTAGGAATATTCTATAGGGTACAATGATGTTATATATAATTTATTTTATTTATTGTGTTCATATATAATATGAGAATCATGCATGTATCCTGTTTACCAATACTAATAGAATATTTGATCCTTTGAGATATGATCACTTTTATCAACATCTATAATGATAAATTTGATATTGGATCTCTTTTACTAGAGTCAGGATTCCTATAATTAGCATCTCATCAACTTTAGTATAATCATTAGGAAGAATATTCATGAAAAATTAGTTTGGGAAACATAACCCAATTTGATACATTAAGGATTATTATATATTAACATATAAATTTTTGGTAAGGTAGTGAATATGGATTTTTAATGGTAATTCATCTCTATATGGATACTAAATGTGGACATGGTTATCACACGGATGTTTCTATGTGTGAGAAATTTGGAAAATGTACATCGGTTTTGACTCGTGCATACTTGTTTGATGATTACATGACTTACTTCACATCTGGTTTGACTCTCTAGGTGGATAATATTTTGATAATTAAAATTTTATGAACTAAAAATTATAATTTAATTGAATATATGATGATAATTAATTAATTTGGATAAAATAATAGTGCCATATATTGAAAATAAGGAGTAATTATTTAGATGTCTTATGAATGATTATATGGGATTCCCATTATGATTATTATTTATAACACTATTAATTTTGAATTTAGTGAATGGTTGTATCCTAATAGAATTAGATTATCATTAAACATGATGTAAAATATAGTTTCCATGAGAAAAAAAAATTAATACATGGAGTGAATGATATCACAATTATTCTTTATTAGTTATCAAAAATTATAATTAACAATGAATATCATAACTAGCCTTCAGACTATCCAAACAATTTAATGATGGTGTTTTAAATGATTTATAATGGTGGATACCATGGAGAAAAAGAATCCTCAATTACTTTTTAAGATATAAATTTGTAAATTTAACATCCGGAAGGTGTCATAAGGAAATTATAAAATGTATTATGTGTTGAAAAGAAGGGAATAATGAAAAGAATTACTAACAGAAAATTAAGACTATGATGGAATAAAATTAATTTCATCACAAGAAACATTTATTTTTCATCTTATTAAATGTGGGAGAGTGGGAATTATCTGATTCAAAGGACCACTCAAATGATTAAACTATAAAATATGGATATATCTATTTTAAAATGTAATGGATGAATTATTTATGCATTTTTAATGAAGAATTAATTTGTATAAGTATTGTTTTAAAATGATACTTTTTTTATACGAACAAGAAAATATCTCTATTTAATGTAATATTTTAGAATAATAATTATATTAACAATCATAATAGTTATGGATACCATCAATTTTTATCAGATTATGTTTAATAAATATTTATTTTTTGAAAATTATACATCTAAGTAATTGTGTACTAATATTTTAGTATTATTACTGATATATTTGAAAACAATTATTGTAATACACCATATTGGATTAGTATAATTTAAAATTATTTGAGGAAGAATGCATTAAATTTTTTAAAATGGTGTTTTAAGGTATTTTTATCATCTATGCATTATATTTATTTTATGTTTTAGGAATTATTGGTCATCACCATTTGATAATTTTATTATAATTATATTAATATTATTTGGGAAAAAGGAAAAAATGGTGAATTTGGTTAGGCCGCATGGCTTAAACCCACATCCAAATGATGAGATGGGTTTACACCTAGCACTAGCCTATGTGATGTCCTCATTATTATTTTATTGTTTTTTCTAAACCCATTTCATGAATAAATATTGAGGATTGACTTGTGGTTCCACTCTTTTGGTTGAGATATTAATGAATTACTTATGAAGACTTTATGGAATTTTGAAAATATTTAAAAAAAGGGTTAATTAATTTTCACCCACTTATGAATCATATGTGGAGTTAAATGTTAATTTTAGAGCATCATTCATAAAGAACTCATTATTAGATATATATTTCATTGTGTAATATATGATGTATAAATTTATCTACTAATAATAAAAGGATCAAATTATGACAATGTAATAGAGAGATATCTTGTAAAAATAATTCCTTATATTTTTATATATTAGATGAATTTGATAAATTTAATAACATGATGATTAAAAGAAATTCCTATTTAATCCATATTTGATGTATTAAATGGTATTTTAAATAATCAATTGTTTTTATGTCCATAACATTCCATTTATCATTCAATATTGTATTATCAAAATTCGTTATCACAACTTATAATTATTTAATATTTTCTACAATATACATATATTAATTTCCCAAAAATTTCATCATATATAGAATCCATGTTATCTTTTATTAAATACTATTTTTTATATCTTACATTTCTTATATTAAGGGGATGATCTTTTGACCATATTTACAATAAGGGTTTTTAAAAATAAGATTTGTCAAATTTAAAAAGCATGATTTACATGTGGAAGATCAAATTGTGAGGACATAACTAATAGATGTATGAGATAATGAAATAAACATTTTTTTAAAGATAAAAGTTTTTATTGATATTGTATATGAATGAAATATAAAATTTAGACATGAATGTAACACCCAAAAATTGTTGATATTTTTCATTTAAAATAAATCTTGTCACTTCAACAGCTAGCAAGATACTCAACACCAGGTCAACCTGAAAATTAATCTTTCATAACACAACAAAATAGTTTTTAAATTGGAGAGTATAAATATTATTATCAAAATTATTAATATTATTGTTTTATATTTACTATAAATAATAAAACTATTCATTTTATGAAAAATAAATATTATATAGAAAATTGTTTTTATCTAAAATATTGTTTAATCGCACATTATATGTATAATATAAAATTAATTTATAATATATATATATATATATTATGTTTTATAAAATAATAAATTTTATTTAAATCATCAAAAAAGTTTTATTCATGAGTGAATTTTTTGGATTTTTAAAAAAGGGAAAATCATGCTGATTATTAGGGAAAATACACATTTTTATTGAAATGATCATTTTCATTTAACCTATATAAAATGAAATATTTCCATGAAAAATGGTTTTCATGAAAAACTATTTAATAAAAATTTAAATATAAATAATTTCTTTCATTTTAATAAACATCATATTCAATTTTTATATAAATACATTCTAATATTTTGAATGATTTTTTTGAAAAAAAAACTTTTACAATGATTATGGTTTTAAACTAAAATTAAATCATTCACATATGTGGATTTAATTAATATAAATTTCTGAAATATTTATAATAAAATTAATTAAAATAATATAATAAATTTTAATATTTTTAAACCCATTATGAATTGTAAAATATGTGAAAATAAATTATCATAGTAATTGTAAAAATTGGTTTACTACACAGTTGAACTAAGAATATAAGTGTTAAAAATAACCTAAAACTTATATAACACCCATTATATGTCTGTAATTATATATTAATACCAATAAGTTTTGATAATATCCTATTTTGGAAAGCATTTCATGTAAAAAATATGGTTACATGTTATTCAATTAAACCTTTTATGTGTGTTATCTCCCACTTTTATAAAAGGCCACTCCCTCCGTTCACATCATTACTCACATAATGACCCTTGTTTTGGAAAAAACCATACCAAACATAATAAATTTTCACATACCAACATCAGAGAGGCCTTTTCTTGATCCAAATCCCACGCAAATAAAGATATTGTTGTAAATAGAATAATGCTTCACGACGAAGTGGTAAAGTTATTATATGGATTTTTTATATTATTTATTATCACACCTCTTTGAAAAATACTATACCATGATTATATAATAACCTCAATATCAAAAATATAATAATACATTATTATTTTAGGGGAATTTATAATAAAAATTTCCTCTTCCATGAAATACCATATGAAATCGTCAATCATGTATGTGGTGTATTGCCACCTCACGAACCGATGAATTTTTTTCCACTACCACATCTTAATGAAAGAGTTAATTTTGATTTAAAACATATATGTGACATTCATGATATTAATATACTTTCTTATATATAATATCACATACAAATTCTTACATTCAATGATGTTTAAAATACAATAACATCGCTTATGTGTACAAAAAACTACTACTTCAAAAAGCGATGTGTTTTTCCTTTCACAGACACTATAAATGGAAAATAGATAATAAAAAATTAAAGATTATAAGTCATAAGAAAGATGATATGAATTGAATTGAATTAATATATAACCCGCCTACTTACTCTTTTACACATCAATGGTATGATATTTTAAGAACATGGTTCTTCTTTGAGGTAATGATTTCTTGTTTTCCAAAAAATATCAATTTAATTTTATAAATATAGAATAATATAAAATGATGTTAATTTCATATAGGGGTTTGGGATATCTAGGTATAATTTTTAGCACACAACCTAATTTGATTGTGACTAGATATGGAAAAACGGTTTGGTAAACCATTTGGTTAGGGTTGCAAAACCATGAAGTAAAGTCTTCATTTTTAGAAGATTATAAAAAAATCACATGGTTTTTTCACCGCAAGTAAACTGTAGGGGGTAATAGTTAGAGTTCAATATGGTCTATTAGAATTTGTGAGTGAATGGTGGATAGTTTCTTAAACTATGGGCCTAAACCATGAATCGTAGGATTTGATTGAAATTTTATATTTTTGAATAAAATTATAATTCTTATATAAACCTAAATTTGGTTTCATTAAAACCCTAAAAAAATGCGACCTTGGAAGATCTCCACCTTGATCTATTATAGGATTTGAGGTACCATCTCTATCAGAACTTCAATTCATGTTTGGTTTCTCTTGATGGATCTACAATAGTAAGATCTAAATTCTATTCTAATCTTATGACATTGTTCTATATATTGGTTGTGTTATATGAAATTATGCTATTATACACAAATTTTTCATTCATAACCTGTTCTTAATATTTATCTAAATGGTGGAAAATAAGGACCCGATACGTAACAGGCTATCTAGTATGGAATAAAGGTAGGAGGTCTCATGCCTTTCACTTAATGGTGTGTGTTTATATATTCCATCATATAGAACACCCATTTTTCCATTTTCATATTCAATTGAAATTGTATGCTATTTTTTCTAGAGATTTTATAGTTTGTTGAATATGTTTTTTTATTATTGTAATGGCTTAAGATCTTGAATCAACAACCCTTTGGTTGTTTTATTTATAAGAGATATTTTAACGGCATAGGAATTTGACCCTTGATTCCCTTGAGAAATTTCTTTATATTTTTATGGCTTCAAATTTGTAAATATAATTACAACATATTGATGAAATGGATGATTTTTGAATTAATGTAAAATAAAAGGAATTAATGGTGTGACCCTTTCCCCTTTGTTTGGTAATATATTGAATTTTCTTGAATTTCCCAAATAATGAATTTCCCATGTCATACAAGACATGGTTATGTTATGAAATTGACCGAATAAGATATAATTTATCTTATTGATTATTCTTCATTGTGAGATAAATGATAACTATGCCATGTGATAATATGATAGGAATGATATACTTTTATATGAAAAATTATCCAAATTACAATTTGAATATCCTATATAATCTTATGGACATGTGATTGGTTGTTAATCCTAATACGTATGAGGTTGGTCAATGGCTTATAACACCTCTTGAGGTGTGTTTGATATTGAATTATTCTGGATTTGACCATTGGATGTCAAATGAATTTTTGAAATGAAATGGAATTGGTGAAATGTTTATTATAATATGGTGAAACATGGATTCAAATTAGAATTTTGTAGATGAGAACTTGTGGAAATTTAGTATTGTATCATTGTGTGATAGATGGATTCATATTATAATTTCACAGAAGGAATCGACAGACTGAAACGTAATATTATTTTGAGTGATACATGAATCCAAATGAGAGTTGTCAGGGATCGACATAATGAGTCTAGATCTATATTTTGAGTGATACATGGATCCAAATGAGGGATTTCATGGATGGGATAAAATGGAATTGAATATTATTTTTATGAGTGATACTTGGGTTCCCATAGTAGGCCAAAGTAAAAGGGAACAGTTTGTATGGACATCATACCTCACCTAGATATATATTGGGTTCCTGAGTGGTTCGGCATGGAGAAGCTTATAGGGTGTTGGTTCCCATTTCACATGCAGTGATAAATTAATTCTAACATTTGAATTTCAAGGATGTGATCACATTCTAAATTTAATATTAAGTGAAATAACAATATAACACCTCTAAAATTAAAAATCATAGGCTTGGGTATGGTCTCACTTTATACATATTTGGTGGAATGTTGTGGTATCCATGAAATAATTTTCTATCATGGCAGGATTTGGGATTTTATCCACATATAAACACATATTACATTCAATGAAAATGATTTGTTTAATGGAAGGAGTTAAATTAGATTGAGGATTACTTTTGTGTACATCCTTGTTTATTATTACTCCTCCTAAACACTTTTTATTTATATTATCTAATTTTTATTTATAGACCATTTCCGGATTCCTACAGAGATTATCTATCACACCCTATTTGGGTAACCTTTTTGGACCATAATAGATTATAGGATTGGTGCAGTTGAAAATGTAATGCATTATAATAGAGATACTTGATATGAATCTTAGGAGGATGAGAGCCCGTGACGAAGATGAGGCTCTCAATAATATTGGGATTTTATTCTCCATTTTGAACATATGGGAAATGTATTTTACATGAATACTATTATTTTCTTGGATACTTTATTAGAAATATGTGATATATATCATCATCTTTTATGTGATATGTCTTCTGGATTTGATTATACGATCAGTCATCCGATGGTTGTATGGATTACTTAATTTTCAATTGTACCGTTGTTTTATTTATGAGAAGTTACACTCTTATAAAGAGGGTATATGATCCCCATTAAAATAAGGCCCTCACTGATAGATGGAATCCTCTGGCAATTGGGAATATGCGCTTGATGCCGTGTGGGCATCTGGATACGGAGCACCATTGAATGGCATCCATAACTACGAATGTTAAGAAGTGGTATCATATGAGTTCTTTTATAGGTTTCTTACTATTTTATACAATATTAATGTATAACAAGGAACAAGAATTAGGTAATGTGTATTACCATTTCATAGCTAACCCACATAGAGGAAGGAGAAAAATTTCCAAAAAATGTTTTGATGTTTTCTAGATTTTGACTATTGCGGTTGATTTGATTCCACTATAGGGGGACACACATGTGTTTTTTATTATTATCTATATTATTGTGGGTTATATCTTTTTTCAACATAATGTAATGAGGGTATACCACCTCATTCCTAATATATAAACATGCTAGATTTCACATTCAATGAATCATGTCATGACCTTTAGAATGCATTACTAATTTCATGTTGTTCTGATAGGTGTTTTGATATATATGTTTATCTTTATGTTAGGAATATTGACATATATTATGTTGTAAAATATATGGACACTAATAATTGACCCTTGAGGTGTATGGGACCTCTCGGGTCGGAATATTAAAGATTCTGGTTCAACCATTAAAGTGAAATGAGTTGTGGGGTGACATGAGTTGACCCCATGATTTTGTCCATGTAGAGTATGGAACCCCATGGATCATAATTTAGATTCTATTTTATAAAATTTAAATTTAAATTAGTTTTAAAATCTAAAAGGCTTATGGTAGATTACATAACCAGACCCAAACATAGTAGTGATCTTTTGGTAGTGTCACTAGCTTATATGGGATCTATTTGACACCTATACCTAACCCATGGGGTTGCATGGGAGGTTGTTTTAGATGATGTTTTTTATCTATCCTAAAATTATATATCTGATTTTGATATACAAACCTTGATAATGATCATACACTAAGATGAGTCTTTAGAATATAAGAAACATACAACTAGGACGACCTCTAGTGGTATTCTAGGAGGCTGGCGATGATAATACATCATAGGTGGTTGGCCATGGGATGATAGTAGATGATCTAGTTATACCAACTGCAAACCCAGCTAATATAATATATTTTATTACTTTTTCATAATTTCTGAAAAAGCTTAAGAGATTTATTCATACCGTTTGGGGAGCACCATGACCTGCCTCGACTATGGAAGAGATGAAATTACAATAATGCAAGGACATTTTCATATACATTAACACATTGTTATACTTATCCTCAGAGACAACCCTAGATATATCCTTACAAATATCAATATCGATCTCAATAAAAATATTTCAACCTAGGTTTTAAATTCTGACTGAACCTTTCTTTGATACCAACTATATCGATCTACTATTAACATGGATGGATATCAATTCATTTTTATTAATATTTATGACATATCTAAATTACATTCCCAAGGACCATAATAGTATAATGTATTTGGAAAAAAAGAAAGAAATATTATATCTTCTTCAAAGATCCTAAATAATTCTCATGAAGAACTTTCCATTTAGTAATTATTATCAAAACCTTTAATTTTGTTTATAAGCTGGAGACCCTGACCTGAAAAGGAGGATCCCTTTAATAATAAAAAAGAGAGATTACCCTAGTCTGAAAGTAAGATATTTATATTGATACTTCCAAAGGAGAGGAATTAGTTCATCCTGTACATGATCCTCCCATTGAGATTTTGGTCCATTAACTCCTTTACCAACACGCCCATCCTCTAAATAATTCACCTCTCAATAAGCATTAGTGACGATATGCTCTCTTGAGAAGAGGAGATCCATGCACCGTGTCCATCGATTGGTCAGCTTCAAAGAATGATGAAGGGAACCAGTACAAAGATCCATAACCACGAATGTTGAGTCATATTCGATCCATAATTGTTCCAACCCCTCTGGTCAGCATGATCAACAGCCACTATGACTCCATGAATCTCTACTTCAAGAGAAGAAGCAAAGCTATAAGAACAATATAAACAGCCAAGAATACACCCTTTATGATCTCTAAAAACCACACCAAAACTTTCTGCCCCCAGGTTACCTCTTTAGGAACCATCTGAATTCACCTTAATACATACATGAAATGGATGATGCCATAATAATTCAAGCATACCATTAGGTGAATTGAAATTACCTTTAACTCCAACCTGAGATAGGACAGACCAATCATGAAGAGAATACGCACAGAAGCTGCCTCATGGAATAGAGACATCGCGCGCAGCATCAAGAAGACCTCCCAAGGTTGTCCCAACATGAAATATGTGATTTTCATGAAGGTAATTGTTCGTGTAAAACCAGATCATGTACAACAGTTCCTCTGCAACTTATAAGAAAATAGAGGCAGCCTAAGGTGAGAGTTTCAACTTATGCCAAAACATCATGAACTCACCAATTGAGTTGGCACGGGGTAGATCCACTCCAATGATGTAAAATAATGATTCCCATATTGCAAAGGCTACAACACAGGTGAGGAATAGATGATTTATGTCTTCCCTATGCTAATGACACATAACACACCTTGAGCAGACGGAGATTCCACCGTTTTGAATAAATCCATTATTTTGAAGGCTTTTGTGAGAAAGACTCCATGCAAACATGGCCTGAGTGGGCCTGAGAAAGCCCTTTATTAGGAAACTCATCCATTGATAACTGGGCATGTTACAAATACTGTGCTTGTAGAAACACTTAGGAAAAATAATCCCATTATAAATTGGCACCCAAGCCCAAAAATCACCATGAGATGAAAAAACATATTTGCTCTGCCATGTGTCTAACCTGATTGGGAAGACTATCCATGCATGCAAGTTGATCTTTAATTGAAAAATTAAAGTTGTGGATAGAGCTATCCCCAATGACCATGTCTTCCAATCTTTTACCAGTCCAGTTTCATTTCGAGAACTGAAAAAATGTGTCCCTCGAGACCAACCAGTATGAGTTATCATCAATTCTAGAGAAGATGCTCTTGATGGAATGCCAAACTGACGAGGAAAAGTAATTGAAATTCAATGCCTTAAGACTATGCAAGAACATGGCCCTGAGAAAGGATAGAGCCTTGGAATTTGTATTCATAAGCCTCCATATAAAACCAGCCTGCATGGAGTCATTGATGTCTCCTAGATTCTTGATAACCAATCCACCATCATTATAAGTCCTACATACCAGGTTCCAAGAGACTGTTTCAAGATTCCTCTTAGTGAAACTACATGATCCATATAAAATTCTTGATAGAGACATTGGCGCTCTTGAGTAAAGGAATCAGCCATTTGTATAACATAAAAGTGTATACGAATTTTGATGTGAGGATAGATTTCACAAGACACCCTCTTCCTGCCATTGATAAATATTTCCCCTTCCATTCTGATAGTTGACTTCTTATCATGATGGAAATAACAATGAAGTAGAAAAATTTTGGTCTCCCCCAAATCAGACGCACCCCTATGTATGTGAAGGGAAGATCACCCGCTTGAATCCACATCTCTCTGATGATGCTTTATTAATAACCTGCGGAATGGAAACATAATAATTGGGTAAGATGAAATTTTTATTAAGGGAAAACAAGGGAATTCATATTCATAACATCAATATAAGGGTATAGGAACATGGGAAGAACATTTGAAGAATATATCTTGTATATCAAAGATTTGAAATATGAGACATGGAATAAAAATCTACATTTCGTATATCATGAATCATATGAAACACTTGAACATTAACCATGTTATCATATCATATTCATAAAACCTAAAATTCTTGGTAATAAAATTATCTTATAATATCATCCCATATAATTTATGGATCATGGGAAAAAACTAATCAGGGCACTTCATGGAGACTACACTTACTGATAAGTAAATTCCACTATCCCCATCCATATTCAATTCTTTATAAGGGACTAGGATTTAATATCTTCTTATAGTGTTCTTGGTTTCACCATTTTCCCATATTAGATTTCTTTACCCCATCATCCCATAATGCTTTGGGTTTCCCCATATTCAAATAGTGGATGAATCATGTCGACATAATTAATATCCTTATATCATGAGATAGAAATCATTACCCAATTAATTTTATGGAGATATAGGTCATACCTATCTCATATTGAAATTAAATATACATGTTCCATAAATTCAAAAACAATCATATCATCATGCCAAAAATGAAATGGGTGTCTTAAACCTATAATCATATCTTAACCTATGAAAAAAAAAGTTTGATAATCATTTCATGTAAGAATTTCCTATGAAAGGATGTAGGTTTTATAAGAATATAACCCATGAAATAGAAACTAGTTTCATAAAAATAACTCCATAAACCATAAAAAATTCATAAAATTAATATGAATTTTGTTCATGGGTCATATCTGTATTAAAACATAATCTAGAACCGATGATATAATCTTTTATTGAGAAGAATATGGAATATCACACGGAATAAAACCATTTAAAAAATATTTCATTTTTAAAATAATTTTATTTGAAGAAACATTGATAATAAATGAATCAGGGAAACCAAATTATAAAAATTTCAATAGGTAAATATATTTTTCACTTTTCAAAAACACAAATAAAAAATAATGAATTTTAAAAATCATTTTTTATGAAAATATCATTGAAAAATTATCATTGAATCTCAAAAACATTTTAAAAACATTTTTCCTTCAATACATTTAAAGGAATGATGAAAACATGTTAAGAATTGTTTAATTTTTTTTTCATATATAAACATTTAAATTAAAAATAGCATTGAAAAAATTTAATGGAAGTTTAAAAATCATATAATACACTTCTTATGAAAATCATTTTTAAGACCTTTTTTATTGAAAACAACATTACAAAATTGAATTTCAATATTATTAATCAAAAAAAATTCATAAAAAAATCAATCATGAAAACATTAAATTGAAGAATCAAAGAATGAGGATCATGACAAAGGAATTATCCATACATTCCAAATATTCCTTTTGAACTATAAATATATTAGATGAGTTCCTCGATAAGAGAAATAGAGATGATTATTTTTTAAAAACCATTTTGGTAAAAAAAATTATCCCATTGTTAAAAATTATTTTATATTACCAAGGATAAATTTATAACATGTTTGGTAATTTTTTTCAGAAGGCATGGTTAAAAGGACCATACATGTTTGACCAAAGAGTGACGTAAACTCGAATCTTCATAAAAACACTTCTAAAATTATTTTAAGTAAAAAACTTTTGAACATGGTAATAATAAAATAAAATATCATGAATAACCAAATGAAAAAAATAATGCGTATCTTTGAGATAAAAATAATATGATTTCATAAATGTAATAATAATAAAAAACAATCTCGATAACCGATTAGATTGTTGGAGTAATGTTTTACCACATCATAAATTAAAAAAATCCCCATGTAAGAAAATGTCATCACATGAAGCTCATAATATTATAAAAATAATTTCATTCCTGCTAAAAAATATAAAATTGTAGTGTATACACCTCATAAGACAATATATGTTCATAACAAAACTCTTGTCTTTAAGAAGGCAAATTGAGGAAAAATTACTCTAAATTTTGTTTAACTTATGAAACAAAAATCACAATTAAATGTTATCATAAAATGGAAATTTAAATATCCATAAATTTATTTATAATAATAGTATAATACATTCGTATTTAGTTTATACACCACACAAATTAAATAAGTAATGAATAAGGCATAAGTATCAAAAAAATAATAGTGAGACAAGAAAAAATTTAACATAGACTTGGCTTTTTTTGTACATTATAAAGCCCCTTTCAAAATAAATAGAATATTATTATACATATAATAAAAAACATATTGTTTTATCTAATACCATATATTCTTTTTTTATGACATTATATTACATTGTCATTGATAATTCTTTTGTAACATCACATTTTGGGTAATATATCTATTGTTTTTCGAATATATTTTGAATTGTTATTCATTATTCTAATAATTAAATCATTTTATAATTATTTGATTAGTGTAAAAAATGATATATATATATATAATACATATTAAGTATATAAATATTTATAATAATATTTAATGTATTGATATAAGAAATGGAATACACCATCCCTAGAGACAGTATGTCATACACATGCATGAACATTGTGTTTATTTTCTTTCTTCCTTGAATGAAATAATGTAATTGACATATATATTTATATATAACAAAATTAAAGTAAAATTATTATTTCATATATATCATATAATTTCACTAAACCCACATTTAATATATTATATGTAATGTGTTAATTGATCATATCGCTTTGAAGATGTGGTAGTTCACATGCCCACATAAAAATTTATCATATTTAGAAAAAATAGAAACCATGAAAGAATATTTAATTTAATAATTAAAGAATTATAAATAAATCATAAGTACCATATGAATACATATTTTCTATCACAATTACCAAACATGAGTGGTGGTAATGGGAAAATGAAAAACATCATTTTGTGGGGTAGAAGTTCGTCGTATTCAAGAACTTCATGTTCATTACCCATTAGATGGAATGTAAGTGCCTGAAAAACACATAGAATAAAGAAATAAAATTATTTAGTAAACTTATTTTCATATATAACCATGTAATAATTATATATTACTTGGGGGATAATGAAAATAAAACAATGGAGTTTGAGGAATGGTGTTACCTTATCTTTGGGTAACTCTAGTTGCATTAGACCAAACCACTTCCTTGGTGGAATTTATGCAAAATGAAAGGCATATATAATGAAGGTAAATATTTTTGGAGCATTTTAGAGTTGATTTTTTTTCAATAGATTTTTATTTAGATATTTGAATATGTTTGACTCGTGAGTACCTATTTAACATGGAGGAGGAGTGGTATTTGAGTATATTTTTTAAAAGTTAATGATCCCATGTATTTTCATGAAAAGTTGATAGCATAATAGTAAAAACTGAGAAAAATGAGGAAATGTTTAAAACATGAATAGATAATGGTATTTGGAAAAATTTATAGGTCATTTTGGGATATATGTTTACAGTTTAGTCCATTATCATATTAATTTTTTTCCACTTAGATTAATTTTAATCACTTTGATTAATATATTTGGTAAAAAACAAATTCAAACTTTTTAGAAATTAAAATTAATACAATTTAGAATATGAAATCCATTTTTTCAGATTAAAATCACATAAGTGGAAGAAATTAATTTAATATTAATCCCGCAGACGTGACATAACAATAGGTTCTCAAGAAATAATTTCCAATAGTTTGAAATTTTTTATATCCAATTCCATTGTAAACTTAGATAAAAATAGCTAAATATAATTATTATATTTAAAATTTATCTAATATATTATAAAAATTATTTAATTTATTTATATAAATAACTAAGATGAAAATTAGATTCAAAATTAAAATATAGTGTTCTTCACTAATCAATAAAATAATTAAAATTTACATAAAAAAAATTAACCCAAAGTGATCTTTATATTACTTTCAAAAATATAAATTTCAATTTTTAGATAAAAATTATTAATATCTATATTGTAATATTTATTATGGGGTTACCATTATATGGAGTTAAAATTAATTTTTAGAATTTTTTTTAAAAAAAATTACATTTCTTCTAATCATATACCAATAAATGTTTTGTATGAGTATCACAAATGTTGATTGAATATATAATATATACATTATATTTAACGAATTAATCGAAATTGTTTTGATATTGTTATTAAGATAAAATTGAGTTTGTACGTTGAAAAATTGTTTTCTTGGAAATAATGTATCTTCATTCTAAAATAGTTTTTACTTCCATTTATGACTAATCTTAATCCAAATGAATCCTTTTATATTCATATGTATATCATATTTTTACAATTTATTTAATCAAATTTATAACATCAATTCTAAAATCTAAGGGTTAAATATATTAATATTTAAATAATAATTTTAATTGTTTATTATTGTTTGGTAAAACTTGGCCTTATGTTTAACATGAGGTATCAAAGGGACTATGCATTGTGTGCAACATAAGAAAACCATAGTTTTGTAGTTACATTAACAATTATAAATGTTTTATTTAGAATAACATTGACATGGTTTTGTATACAATGAAATAGACACATAGTATTTTTATATAACTGAATATATTTTCAATGTTGCGTGAAATGAAAAATATCAAACTGAGTAAATTATTTAGAAAAAAATCACAAAATCCCTCGGTGTTATAACTATTATATTTTATTCACAATTAATTAATAAAATTTTAAGTCAAAATATTTCAATTGGGGAACTCTATTTTTATTTACAAATTTCCCTATACGCACTAATCTACCAAACAAAATATAAATTTTATGTGATATCTAGGACTGAAAATACATTATATTATTTCCATATCTATAAATTACCATTCCTAGATTTCATTTTAATCTATATTTATAGTTACCTGAATTAAAATTAAATGGTTTTTGTATGTTATATACATTATAGTCATAATATTATACAAAAATACACATTATTATATTAAATATTTTAATATTTGATAATAATTAGTTTATGATTCCCAACACAAATTATTATATAGACACCATAAACAACATCTTAAATAACATATTTCTATTTTTTCTTCAAAAAACATCTATCATATTATTATAATGTTTCCAAATAATTAATTTGGGGAGAAATGATGTGGTCAGCCAAAAACTAACCTACCTTGTTTGTATTCACATAAAAATAATACATAATTAATTAAATGGTTTTATAAGTTTATAGGTACTTTTGATTCCCATTATGGTTGGTTTTTCATGATTTTCCATAACCTATAACATGAATAAGATGTAATATAAGATAAATAATTTAATTAATTTAATGTGTAATTTACCTCAACCTAAATATCATCCATTGAGATAAGTTTTCCAATAAATATTTTTTCATCCCAACAGATTTTGGTAAATTTATATTGAATAAAAAAAATAGTTTTAACATTGTATTATTAATTAAAAAATGAAACACCAAAATAAATATGATGACAATCCAGAACCATATTGCTTATAAAATATTATTCATGGTATACGTATTTAGTATATAGATTGGATAAAAGGTATAGACCATTTTTTCATAGCCCATTTTATTGTCTTTTACCATGTTATGGGATCTAATTTATTAATGATATAATTATAAATAATTGAGAATGTTTATTTTTTAAATATTTCTCAATTATTCCAATGAATTATAATTTAAAAATAATGTAAAAAATTATAATATATATTCATTAATTTTTTAAATATACACAATTATAGTGATATTTAAATTTCCCATTTATAAGGCTTCCAATGGTCATTTAATATCATATACAATCCTCATTACATCACATTTATTGATAAAACTGCATTTATTATTATAGAACTCGATCTCCACCCTCAATCAGGGATAATTTTCAATTAATCACACAAAAATAAATGATATGTCACACATTCAAAAAATTTGAAATATTGGTAATTAATTTTCTAATTATAAACACAAAAAAAATTAATAAAATAAATATTACATCTTTGTCATACAATAAATCTTGTTTCCCTATCACGCGCCATATTAACACAAATCACTTTCGACTGGATCTGCATCTCATTTTAAATGACATCATTATAATGTTTATTATACCATTATAATATATTCACAATACAACCTTTAAAAATATTAAATTTACGCTATATTCTACCATTAAGGTGTTTCATATCCATCTAATAGTGGATATCAATCTTGAAATACATAAAAACACCCCATCATCACCGCATGCACATACTAGTCACATATGAGTTCATCAGTTCTGAGTCTACAAATACACATCAAGAATCCTATTTTAAAAAATTCATATAAATTCTCAATAATCAATTGAAAAATGGGATACATATATAAACATTACAATTCATTAGGATAGTGCAATTTTACACATTAGTTAAATTCAACATGTTTCGAGGCACTATTGTGTAAACAGATATTAAAATAACTCCTTAAGAATATTCATATATATATATATATATAATTTTTACCCTATAACAAATTCCAAAAATATGTATGTTCACAACCAAGCTCTTTAAATATAGATTAAAATCATAGGATACATTCCAAATATATCATTTCTATCATCCTGAACCATCACATGTTTAAAAATGCCATCCTTTTCAAGAGATTTCATAAGCTTATTTGTTGGTAAAATTCTTCAATGTTTTGGTTATAAATTGATTATGTATTTTCTTGGATGTGTTTGGTTAAAATATGGATGTTTTTAGGGTTTGGGATAGTATAATTTGGTGGAGTGTTTTCCCATGCCCTATCACATGTCCAAGAAATCCTCGCAACATCGGATTTAGAGGGATTTCACAGTTGCAACATGGTGTTTCAAATAGTTATCCCTAAAAGGATTAACCATGCACCCCACAAAAGAGGTATATTTCTTCGGCAGAAATTTTTGAAAAACCATGAACCCCTATTGAGGAAACCACAAATACATACTAAATTCCCCTGAATATTAGTTTCAAAATTCCATTACCCTCCACCTTCACCCTAGTTTTAGCAAACTCGACTGTAAGTTATTCCAATCATTTTGGAGGCTTCCGGATTGATTCAAAGGGATTCTAAACTCAGTTCATGCCAAATTGATGACCATATTGAAGAATTTTAATATGTTATTGTATGATAATATCATCCTGAGGGGTTTTCATCCTTTCTACCATCATTACCAATTCTTTTTATGGGATGTTTTCACATACTATAAATAAATCTAGATCTTAGTTTTGATAGATTTAATCCATTTGATCTTCGATAAAGGTTTTGGATCTATATATAATTCATTATTTTTAAAATCAATAATCCAATTCCATTTTTTTTATTTCATTTGGTGATCATATATTAATTATATTTAAGAGGGTGTTCTAAATATCAATTCCCATCTTCATTAATTCTAATTAAATTTGTAGGTTGTGGAATTAAAGTTGGAAAGTTTGAAAATTGAAAATTGAATTGAATTTATTAAAAGATTAATTAATCAATGGAATCATGGAATATATTATTTCATTTTCAATGTGAATATGAAGTGAGTTAAACATGGTAAAATTAATTATGGTGAATGTGATTATAAAATTGGTGAATAATGAGACATTGAATATTTTGATTAACGAGTTGCTGAAATTGGTCAAATAATATGTGTTTGTAAATTTTTAATGGGATTCTATAATTTTTTAGTTGAAGTGATTTTGGAATTCAAATAATAATTGATTGATGAATTGATTGATTCGTGACATGTATGGGGTGTTTTTCTTAACCTAAAAGGGTCATTGAATTATATTATTAATGGTTGATAAATGGTTTAATTGTATTTTCTTTGTATTATTACATTTAATAAAAGTGATGGAATTTAATTTTTTGGTATTTCTAATGGTGTACCATAATGTGGAATTATTATGGGGGGGTTAATAATGAATAACTTTGTAAATGTAAAATATGGGGAAAATGAGTCAATGATGGAGAAATAGTGTGTGGGACACTATGTGATGGTGTAAATTAGAATGGGGTTCAATAAAAAGAATTTTATACCCAAAATAATGCATATAATAACTTTTGTATTTGAAAGGGAATGATGATCTAAATACCCATGGGGTGTGGGACATGGACTGGTGTTCAAAATAACCAATGGGTGCTAGACACACCATTCTTTTCCCATGAGATTAGAAATGTACTATTGTTCCAAATGGTTGTGATATGAACTGAAATTAAATGGATAAACAACGACCATGTGATAATTAATTATTATTCATTATTGATAGGTGATAAGCCTAGGTAATAGTTCAGACTTTGGGAAGGGACAATGAAACTATTGATGCGTTGGGTGACTTCCTAAACACATAATATTATCTAGTAAATTAAATAATAATGAAATTTGATAATAGTTTATATTATGAATTGTACATTATTATATATATAACTATAATAAATGTCATAAAATTGATATTGATTTACATTTTTTTATTATGGACTACTTAATTTTACTAACACAGTACATAGGATCTCTGATCGGTACATGAATATATGTCAGGATTACAAAATTTTATTGATAAATTGATGGATGAGTTGCGGTGGAGCATTTATAAGGGAGACATACTAGATGTTGGGACCCCCATGGGAGTATAAATGTGACTTTTATTTGGTTTCTCATTTAAAACATGAAACATATTAGTAATCAGATATATGCTATTTTGGTTTTGATGTTGTGTGCATATTATTTTCATCAAGATATATTAGTTTTGTTGGATTATTAGTTCTATAATTTGTGTAATATTATTGTTTGAAAAATTGTGATTATGTGGTAATGTTGGTATAGTCTATCAATGATACATTATTATAACATCATTGATATTTTTCTGCCTCCTCCTTATGGGGAGGTGGTCCTCAGGTCACATAACCTATCAGTATCTGGAACGGACATGTGCTACATAGGATGTGACGGTTAAATGTGGTATAAAAGGCAGTTTTTTTCTTTTTTTTATACTAATGCCATGGAAACATAGAGTATACAGTATGATGAGTCAGGTATTGGTCAAGATATCTTGTGTGGGAGTTTCTAACCCATGTATGGGGATAAAACCATGTACCTGAGGTGGGTTGTATTATAAAAGTTGGTTGATACAATTGGATGTTATTTCGCCTCATGTGATGTGTTAGTTATGTGATGTGACTATTGTTCTAATATTTTCTAATATTTTACTCATGAACCAATATGGCATGAGTGTTGAGTATGCATGCATAATTATAGGCACTCATGATATATTGTGAAAAAAATAATTTTGGCCACACAAGGAAAAAATATGGTTTTGGTATATTTTTCGAATTGGAATTATTTTCTACGCATGTGTAACTGAACTGAAAAGGGATCATAGTTTGAAAATTTTGAATTTTAAATGATGAATATTTTGGAATGTTTAAATGGATAAATGGTCGTCTAACGAGAACATGAATATGACATTGTGTTTCGCTTTGTTATATATGACCTCAATGTATGTTAGTAAAATATAGTTATATTTCCTCGATGTTTTTCATGTGGTTGTAAAAGGGGATGACTTGTTGTGTTTTTATGTGAATCCATCTTATTACATTTGTAAATTTCATGCTATATGTCATAAACCATGTGTTTAGAAATTTAGAGATATTCCTCCACATAGACACTTGTTGAGATGATGAAATTAGCTTATGGTTGGAGGTGACCCACTAGTAATGGATCCTAAGGAACCAATAGTTCCATGTGAGGGAGATTGAGAGTAGTTCGATAGGAGCATTGTTTTCTTTGTACAGTTTTTTAAGAGAGACACAAGGTGGGATTGGAAATGTGTTTATGATCTAACATGATATTTTTAGTAGACCAAACCACTAAAATTATCCATAGAGGGTGTACCTAAGGTAGATGAGTTCTGGATTGACTCTATTTAGATGATTTATAACTAGTTAGATACACCTAGTGAGATGAGAGTAAAACTAGTAACATACAGGTAACTTAGTGAAGAAATTTTTTGGTGGGAAATCCAGACACTGGATAGGTAGTTTGATAGTATGGATTGGAATGAAATTCCAGAGATGTTCATGGGACACTTTTACCTTGAGATTCATAGGTGGAAGAGGGTAGCCGAATTCATGAGGATGAACTAGGAGATTAGGTTCATATTTGAATTTACATGACACTTTTAAAATTTTGAGAACTTTTCTCTAACATTGATAGAAGATGAGGCACCATCATATAGAATGTTTTAAGATGTGACTAAATGTGAGACAAAGCCCCAACTTAACATCCATTGGCAGAATTCTTTTTTATAATTGTAAAATAAATCTCTCATTTATTAGGGGAACATGATGGATTATTTTGGTGAAGGTAATGAGGATTTAGATAGATGATTAAGATGTATAAATTATGAGTGTATGAATCATCTCTATTAGAATTAAATATTGGGAAACAACTGAAAGAGTGGTTTGGGGGATGTTTCAGTCACAAAGGACCTTACAAAATTGATTTTACACTACTGTGGTAGGCTGTGACAAGTTCATAGTCATTTTCCCTGGACACAGGTGGAGTTATTATCTTGATACAGGATGAGACATTTAATGTTGTTCTACTAGAACCCATGATAGATGAGTAGTGATGGGGAATCTAGGCATAACCATAGTTTGGGAAGGTGATATTCAACACCATATGAGTATGGGAGTCAGATTTCAACTGGCCATGGTAGTAGAGGTAGTGGATGTTGTACATATTGGAAAAATAACCAATATCAAAATAGTGTTAAATATCCGGGGACATAGACGGCTTCGTTAGAAATAAGAGAATGATAGTTTTATTCAACACATATTACATTTGTGGATAGAAATTTTGGACTATTGATGGTCATAGTTACTGTTATTTTATCTTATATGATTTTGAGTTCCTTATTTGATACTTAAACATATAATTCAATTATATGTGCAGTACTTGTGAATGGGTTGAGACTAAAATTGTATTCTTAGATAGGGGAGTTCATGATTGATAAATCATTTCTAGTTAGGAAGAATTATATATTATTGTACAATGGATGTTCACTATATGTTGGGTGTATAATATCAGTTGATATATATACATCCAAGATATATAAGAGTTTGATTTGATTTTGGATACAGACTTATTGGTAACATGTTGATCCCACATAGACTATTACCATTAAAGAGTGATTGTTACATATCCCTAGGGCGGTAGTTATGTTCACCATGGATAGTGTGATATTAAGATGGTTCATAGAGGTCCAATTCTTTGGCAATATGGGAGCTGACTGCACAATTCTCAAGTCTTTTACTGGGTGATGAGAGTTTTGTTGATGATGAATTTCCACCCATAGTGGATAGGTTCTAGGGATGGTTTCTTAAGAACTTATCTAGCGTTACACCTAATAAGGATGGGTTATTTATGATTTAGTACATAATAGGGGCTGTTCTATTTTGTATTTCACCATACATAATGAAATTAATTGAGTGTCCACGGTATAAGACTCACGTATAATAGTTTCTAGATAATGGGTTTATCCATCCAATTATATCACCTTTGGGGTATGTTTTTAATGAAATCTGATGAGACATTGAGAGTATGTGTTGTTTACAAATATTTGAACCATATTACTATGAATAAATAGTACCCTCTTATATTTATCAACTATATTTTTGTAACTATTGGGGGAATCAATTCCCTTCTCCAAAATTTACATGATATTTGGGTGTCATTAGTTGGGATTTCATCCTTATAGTATAACGAGGAACCCATTCATAATCCATTATGGACTATATTAGTGTTTCATGATTTAATTTGGGCCGATGATTACAACAATAGTTATTTTGGTCATGATTAAAAAAACATCCACACATTACTGGATAAATTTTTGGTAGTACTTGTGGATGAAATTGAGGTTTACTACAATACTTATGATGGTCATTCCCAACTTTATAAAGTCATAATGAGTACACTAAGAGATTTTATTCTATATAAATATATATGTATGTTCATGTTATATATAAATTAGGTAAATTTCATAGTTCCTATAATATTGGGGGAAGGATGTTTTGGAGGACCTATTGATGGTTCAGGTAGATGTATCTTGGGAGAATCCCAATAATGGTTTTCATATTTTCAAATTTCTAGAGAAATGGTGTTATTATCAAAGATTCATTAATAAAGTTTCCTTATTCTAGCAACAACTTATGGGGTTAAACAAGAAATAGGTATTGTTTAAATGGTATAGGTCAAGTTACAAATCTTTCAAGGAGTTAAAATAAATCATGAAAAATGAACAAATTGTGATCATACTCAGGATCAGTGAATAGTTAACAATGTTTTGTGGTTCATCTGGGGTTCGGTAAAGAGATGTATTGATGGAGGGACATTGATTTGTGGTTTATGGGTCTCTATAGTTGAGCTTCAATAAATGTAATCACATTATAAATGACCTAACGTTAGTTTTATTTTCTTATTACTTGATGGTATGGAGAAATTACCTTTTGTAAAATATGTTTACTGTATATATAGATCATCTTATCTTAATGTATAACTTATAAAAATGAGATTTGAATCTGTTGTAGTGGATATAAGTTGGATATATTAATTCATTTGATATTGAATGATCATATACTCCAGAGAATGGAAATAATGTTGTTGAATATATGAGCAAAAATACAAAACTCATGCAATTCATCGGTATAGTTTGTAGTGAAAGATTATAACCATGACAAAAAATGTGCATGTTTTGTTAATGGATGAACATGTGTATATATACCATATATTAGTTTCAATGGAGTGACTACTTCTGAGGTGGATTAGGGGGAGGTAGTACGATGATCCATGGTGTTTGCCATCGAGGGAAATCCTTGAAGCTAGATACTCACAGTCTAATTGGAATATAGAAGATAATGATATCATCAATGTCTAAGGCTCTATTGGTGTGTTTAATTATTTTCCATATAGGGTAATGAAGGAATTTTTTGCCTTGAAGTGGGTGGTTCATCCATGTTTACACAAAGTGTACCATGACCTATGTTTATAAATTTTAAAATTGGGAATCAAAATAAAGGATCTTTGAGGGTTCGTGACTGAATACAACACATGTCATCTGGTGAAATCCTTACATCAATGACCTGGTTGTTTACAAAATAAATTCCCCATTTCATTATGTACACGGGATGACGATAATATTGACATTATGGTGGTTCTACTGAGGAATCATTATAAGAATTATTATTTTTCATTTGTTATGGATCGACTAATGAAAGTAATACATATATCGACTATACATTAGAATTTATCAGTGTACTTTTGGGTATATTTGTACGTCAAGAGATAGTCCATATAGACTAAATTCCACATAGTATTGTTTCTTTCCATTACTTGCATTTTAAATTGCCCTTATGGTAGTATTTGTAGAAGGTTCATTCTATACATGTTTTTTTAGTATGAAATTACATCCAAAATTATACGGTAAGTCAGAGTGTATTATTATGGTTCTTGAGGATATTCTCTGACTTTGTGTTCTAGAATTTGTTGGGTTTATGGAGAAGAATATATTAGTTTTAATTTTCTCATATCAAAATATTTATCCTAAAAAGTTTATGTTATAACCATACAGATAGATTTATGGTCGTCCATAAAGATCACCTCTATATTTCATAGATATATGAGAGTCAGAGTTTTTGGGACCAAGATTTATGCTGGAGGAATTGTATTAGGCATGATTGATTCATAAATATATGGATATGAATCATATAAGAGATAAGTCTTATTCTGACAGACATCGAAAACCTGTATAGTTTACCCATGAAGATTGTGTTTTCTTCCAGGTGTCTCTTAGATTGTGTAACCATAGGATCAAGAGGCAGGGCAATATAGATCCCTAAATTGTTTAAAAAATTATAGATTATGGAGAGAATCAATCTAGTGGGATTTAGATTGAATCAATCATGGTTCTAATGTTCTATAAAAACTATGTTTCATGTGTCACAACATTCTTGGTATCACCCTAATGCTTCTCATTTCATTTATGTGGATGGTGTTGATCTTGAGACCAATTAATTCTTGTAAAATTATTCAACATATTTTGTGGATCATAGTGATAATGTTATCTTGGGAATGATACTATTGGTAGATAAATTATTTTGAAAAAATGGAACTTTTCATGAATGAAAATTAATTGAGAAGTGGATATGAGGACACAGTGGATTGATATTTTTACCTTGGAATCATAGATATGATTTTGTATATATCATAAGGAAGAATTTTATAAAATTTAAATATTTAAATATCAAACTTTTTTAAGAGATGTATCGAGAATTTTTTAATAATTATTTCCCTTGATTTTTTTAACTTTGGTTAATGCATTCCGTGGAGGAATATGGGTGAAATTTGGATGTTTTTGGATGGGGTATGGTAGTGCATAGTTGGTCTGTGGTTTTACCAATCATTTTCCATTCCCTAATAAATTATGAAACCCAATGAAAATAGTAATTTAATTATTGATAATTTTTTTTAAACCATTCTGCTATTTACAAGTAACCATGAACCCCCATAGTAGATGAGCACAATTAGAGATCATTGTTTCGAAAACCATTAACCCAGGTTTAGAAAACACTATATGAAAAATTAATAACGCTGAAAATTAGTATTAATATTGATAAACCACATTCCTTAACCATAATTCAACAAAACCGGACCCTAACTCATTCCACTCATTTTTTGAGGCATTCGTTCAAATTCCATGTGGTTCAATACTCAATTACTGGTGAATCAAATACCATATTGAAAAAATACTCACATATTCTAATATGTGGTTATCATTCTATTTTTTCCACATCTCTCCAATCATTCATTAATCTTATGAAGGGGTTTTTTCCTACATTGTTATTGTATATAGATATAGTTTTTTAAATATAAAATTATTCTTATCTTGGATATAGTTTTTCAATCTCGATCTCATTCTTGATTTTTCATTTAATCATTCTTCTTGAATTTGGGGATTTCAATTTGTGGGTTTCCATCCAAGATCACAATGAAGTTGGAATAATTTCAATTCCCATAGTCTTGGATTTCATTTGTGTGTAATATTTATATAATTTAAATGATATTTGTTGTAAATTGAATCTTGGATTTAAATAATTGTCTTAGTAATTAAATAATGGAGTCATGGAATTGATTAATTTCTTTTTATTTTGAATATGAAATGAGATGATGTTGGGGTAATTGAATTTGGTAACCGTGATTATTAAATTGGTGAATAATGAAATAATAAATTGATTGATTAATCAGATTATGAAATTTATGAATTAAGGAGATTATGTAATTTGTAATTTATATTTATTTTCTTACAATTAAATTGATGGGATTTTGGAATGGACTGATTAATTGAATGATAAATTGATTGATTAATAGGATTTAATTTGTATTTATATTATCATTGAAGGGTTGTTTAATTATATGACTAAAGATTGATAAACAGTTTTCTTGTGATTTTTTTATATTATTCATTGTGAATTAATTCAATGGAAATCAAATGTTTTTATAATTGAAATGGATTTCCATGATGTGAAATTTTGATAAGTGGCTTAATGATGATTAACATTGTTAAATTATATATATATGTAATAAATGTGATCTATTGATCATTGGGGAGTGGGATACATACAAATTCTTCCATTACCCATAATATTTTATCCATGATGTTATAGAAAAAAAATTCATGAATGCGTTTATTATTGAATGTGATAAGGAATGATGCTCCAAATACCCATGGGGTGTGGTTCACGAATTGATGCTCCAAATACCCATGGGGTGATATACATGACATTCTATAACTATGAGACTAGAATTAGACTGTGGTTCCAAATATCCTTGATATGAATTTAAATTAACTAGATAAGAAATGAATATGTGATAATAAATTGTTGTTATCAATTCTAAATGTATGGACCCTTTAGTATAGATAAAACAAGGGAAAATTCTAATGTAGATATAAATGGGTAGGGTGTCTTCATGAACCTATAAAATTATGTGGTTAATTAAATACTAAAGTAATATGATAATATATTAATTTATTCATTGAATGTAATTATATATAAATATTCATAAAATGTAATTGAGTAGATATTGTTTTAGATTCCTTTGGGGGGCTTACCTAATGAGTTTTAATCCAACCCTACTATGGATACTTGATTGGAACTTGAAAATTCTTATTGTTTGTAGGAAAATATAAGTGAAATAAACTTATGTTATATGGTGGAGTTTGGCTGGATAATGGATGAGGGAAATTAACCATGTGTCAGGAGCCACTTGGGAGTGGCAATGTACATTACTTTGGTTTTCTCACTCGACACTTGACACATATTTGGCATGAAATTTCTACTTTTTGGTTTTGTTATTGTAATACTATTTTGGTAACCATATGAAACTTTCTTTCTACATATTCATTATATCATTTGGCTATTAATATATTCTATTGAATTTTACTTCTTTTATAAAAATTTTATTGTATCCCCATGAAATTTATATTAGACCCTCACTACTAGTCAGAAGCCACAAATGTATGAGGTTGTGTGATTGAGGTCATATAACTGACTGCCTTGGGTAAACTATATATGGATCTTGGGTTTGGAGGATACCCATGTCTATATTATAAATATTCAAATTCATTATGAATATAAATAACTCCACATAAACAAAATAATTTATACATTTTCATAAGAAATATCAAAATTCATATAAAAAAGGTCTAATTTTATTCAATTTTTAGAGACACATTTCTATATTAAGCTCTTTCTTAACCAATATAAAATTTCAACAATTTACATTTAATGTAGGATGATTTAATAATTATATGGTTTATATTACCTTTACCTCATAATCTCATTATTTCCCAAAGTTATCAAAAAATTACATATTCTTATATTTCATATTAATTTATCATATATGTCAATTCATTATAATGGTTTACAATCCCATTATCGATAACACATATTTTTCTTACTTTCAATTCGATTAGTCACATTATACTAATCAAAATGTTTTTAATTTTATTTTCACATTACATTTTATGAAATAAAATTATTCATTTTGGTCAAACCATTATAAATGTTTCACAGAACGCTGATAAAATATTAGTAAAATTAATTATGTATTTGTTTTTAGACCATGTATATTCTACAAAATCAGACACATGTTCTAAACAATTAAATCATTTATTATAAACCTCTTATTTTTTTTATAAAATTCTAATTGGTTAATTTATTTACTTAATTGGAATATAATAATTTAATATTATATATGATCCCTATCACATGTATCATCACTAATTAATCATTATGTAGTACATTAAATAATAATCATTTCTATAAAATTTATGTCTAATAATTACCATTTTTAATTAATAATTAAATCCAATAATTAATGAAATATGAAAGAGTAATATATTCTATTTATTTATTAATCAATTCATTTCAATAATTATGATAAATAAAAAAATAAATAATCATACCACATATATTGTAAATTGTTTAGTATTAGTTTTGGATCCTCTTTTTTCATGGAAGGATTTTTTTCTTCAATTTGTTGCAAACCATAATGGAGTTTCTTAAATATCAATGAAAATAATATGATGAAAGATAATTAAAATAAATAAAATATAAAATAATAACATATCATGAATATTATGTGATTATAATTATATTTATCATATCTCATGGTAAGATAACCCGATCCCTGTATAAATACCAATAAAATTGTATGGATTAACTTTTTTAATTATAAATCAGCATTAAAATTTAGTCTAGATTAAATTGGATAATAATTTATAACAACACTTACATCATATTTTATCTTATTGGGAACCAAAAACAAGTTTTATTATTCCAAAAAATAATCTATAATGAGTTTTCCACCAATTTCTCAAACAATTTATAAAATGGTTTTAAAAGCTAATGCTACTCATGGGGTAAAATATTTATTAATAGAGAAAACAATCATGATGGTATTGTATTTTTATTATGTTGCATTATTTTAATTTAATAGAAATTTAAAGAAATATTTGGGCACTGGTAAAGGATTTACACTTCCCAGTTTTCAAATATAGAGGGTATTAATGTCTCTATATTTCTAATATGTAGTGAATAAAAATGATAATTAATAATATAAAATTATATAGTTATAAATCAGATCATGGTAAAAATATAAATATTATAATAGACAATTGTTTATATTTTATTATGATTTTATAATATTATTAATGTATCTAATTTTTAAAATTATTTATTGATTATTTCTTTCTCGAAGATAATAAAAATCAATAATAAAAATTTGAGGATAATTGGAATTTTTATGATTTTAAAAAACCATGACACATTATTATCACCATGTGCTATTAATGAAGATTATTGATTCAATGAAGTATCATGTTTTTATAGAACATAAATAGAGTATTAAATTAAATTTGGAAGACATATTAGAAATTAATATAAGTATCAAATTAAAATGTAAAGGGAATGATGTATTCTAATGAAAATGACATAATATGAAAGGACTCAAGGAATGCAATATGGGGTAAACATAGTATTTAATCATAGTTATAATGAGGAGATGAAATAGGAATAATGTGAATTAGATATAAAAATAGTTAATAATTTATAACCAAAGGTTATTCATCCTTTATATAAGTAACAATTTAAAAATATTTATAAAATATATATAGTGTTTTCTATGATAATTGAAAAACAAATTATGAATGATTTTTCCATTTTTTGATAATAATATTACATATATATATTATGTGTATATATCTTTTTATTATGATTATGAGGTGTTAAAAACCCAGAAGACGTGATCTATTATTGTTTTGTGGTGATTCTCCGCAAATATTGTGTTTTTATAATTAATGATAATATAGTAGAAATATTTGATCATGATTGATCACCCTCACAGAATATATACTGTAAAAATTGGGTGAATCAAGGAATACTTTTGATTCCTATCTATGAAGGTTTAATAATTATTAAGATATAAATTAGAATTGACTGGACTATAATAATTTATAAGTCACAATCCATTAACACTAAGAATAAGTAGTGCTTAGTTATTAATAGGATTCAACCCACACAAATGATCTACAATATTAGACATAAATATCATTTCACAAAAAAATATATATTTGATATAAAATTTTCTAGAGCTATATTGTTTTCTTTTAATATTTGTTTATAATGTATGAATAATAATTAAATATGTTGATTACAATGGTATATATGTTTATTATTCAAATAACACCAAATAATATATCAGTAGAATGAGACAATAACTTTGATGGAAAGTAATAGAGTTATTATATGTCTTTCTATATGGTATATATATTTTGGTTGAAACCACTCTGTGTATAATAGATCCAAATAATGAAGAACAGATGAGTTACAAAAGGAAGAAAATGAACAAAAAAGACTATTCTGATTTAATAATTATAAAAAGTAATTAAAAATTAAATCCCGTAAGACTATATTATATAACTAATTAACATATAAGAAGGTCACTCTATTATAAGGGAGGAAAACTATTAAATTGTGAAAAATTGTGTTTATAGTATTTCATGACCACATTCAAGTATTTTATGCATCAATATTCAATGTAGTGGAAACAATTGTATATGGAATATGTTGTTTAGAGAATAAACAACAAACATCCAAAATTTTAAAATAATGATTAATATATTGGAAAAAAATTAAATGCTAATGAATTATATAAAAAATAATAAATTAAAATAACACTCTCTAATATAAATATATTCTATGGGTAGAACATGATTATAAAACCTAAATATATGAGGCTGTTAAAATGTGGTAAAAATCCCATAATGGTTTATTTTAATTAAATATTAAATCTCATTATTAATTATATTTAAATTTTAAGCAATTAAAAAGATGTTATATTTTTATGCATCAATAAAAGTTACATATTCATGTTTTATGGGAAACCTCCTCTTTATTTTTCTAGAAGATGAAATGTTTAAAAAGTTTATTTTTATGTCAAACATGGTTAGAATATTTGTAAGAAAATAAATGTTATAAATTAAATAAAAAAATTATTCCTTCAAAGAGGAGGAATAATAAAAATACATGGATTGTTAAAAATTCACTTTTTAATCAAATGAAATAAATTATTGTTGGTGAGTAAGATATAAATTAATTTTAAATCATTTGTAACTTCTTTGAAAATGAACTATTTTATATTTTGGCACAATATCACGTCAAAAATTTATATAGTTACAAAAATAAATGGTTGTTAGTATTGTTGACATTGAAACCATGATAAAAAATTACATTTAGTATTTTAATAATCATAGAGGTAAAGTTAATATTACTAATTATCCCACTATGGTTTATTGAATATTGTTTTTTAAATAATGTAATTTAAATGTCCACATTGGATGACTAGATTCATTAAATCTGACATTGGATATCTATATATTGAAATTATGTTGTTTATAATAGGGTATCAATACAATAACATCGATTATTAGATTTTCTGAAGTAATGAATAATTTTAAAAATATTATTTATTGAATTTAGCATAAATGATAATAAACTAAGTGTAGATAATAAATTTTGATGCTAAATAAAAATGTATATCATATAAGTTGGATTTATAAATTTAAAAAAATTTAAATAATGCCTTAATGAAGTGTTATAATAATAATAATAATAATAACCTGTGATATGAATTTTATTACAATAAAAAAACATTGTTATTATTCATATGATTCGTTGAAAACATGGTACAACCGTTATTATTATAGTGAAATAACATGTCGATGGAATAAATATTTTATAATCTATTATAAAATCTTACCATGAGTAAAAATTATATTAATATTGTCATATCTATTATCATATCCTCATAAATTCATGGAATATCGTTATTAAAAAAATTAATTTTATAATATTATATGACAATATACTTCATTTTATATAAAAAATACTATATTCAATTGTTATATGATTGAAATCATAGAGTTTAATGGAACTTTGATTTAATATGTAATCATTGTAATTTAAATTTACTATTATTGACTAGATGTTAGATTGGCCTATATGAATAATAGTAACCACCTTAAGAATATTTTTTTATGGTTTTAATTATAAATATAAATTGTATATTTACTAGTTAATAAGAAATCAATTTTTATTGATAAGAACTAAAATTTTTATTTGAATGCTTAATAGTTAAAAGATATTTTCCTATAGAAACTGATTTTCATTGTATTTATTATTTTTCAACTATAATATATGGTTATTAATTTTATAAATAGATTTTATGTCTCCAATTTCATCATATGAATGTTTTCAAGGGATGTATTTTGGGGGTTTCAAGCTATAGTTGAATTTGGGGTGAAAAGTACAAAATATTTTAAAAATAATATCATTTTTGCATAAATTAAACAAACCATTACATTTTTATTTAAATTTTATGTACATTGCTTCTAATTTAATTAAATTTAATTCAATAAATTCAATATTATTCATCAATATACATGATTATTGGTATAACTCCATTTTTATTTGTAAATCAATTTCTTCCATATTTTTTTTTCATTTCATGTAATGAAATGAAATCAAAAATAATTTTTCATATTAGGAAATTATATTTTAGAAAAAAATATTCAATATTTGGTGTAAAAAAATTTAAATTATATAATGGATTTAAATACATTTATAGTTATAATTAATATTAACAATTTTAAATATTAATCACTCTCGAAAATGATAAAACATGTTAATAATGATTAAAATAAGAGGGTAAGGATTCAGAATTAATATAAACATTTACATAATCTAATGGGATGCATTTAATTTATAAATCATCATCATAAAATTTAAAATATTCAATTTTTACACTTTTTTATTTTTATTTTTTAAATATTTTATATAATTAAAAATTAATGGATATCAATTTCATTATTTTAATATATCTTCATTTTTCCATTTGGGAAAACAAGTGCTGAATAGATAAATTTCATGAATTAAATGTGAAATAATTATATTTATAATAGATAATTATTAATATTTATTATTAAATATCTATATATATGTTAAAATATTTTTCAATACTAATTTATTCTTTGGTTGAATATTATAAAAATACCTTCATTGATTTCAAGAAAGTAAAAATAATTCATTTTGGATAATTTATGGTTTACAATAAAATTAATTAGAAATTAATATTTTTAATTGTTGGGGAAGTATTTTATATTATATTGAAATTTTTATCTTGATGTCTTTATTGTAAATATTTCTAAATACTTTCTAAATTTACCTTAAAAATTATTTAATTCTATTAAATTATTACTATTTATAATTTTAATTATAAAAATTCAGTCATAAATATATTTTACGGGAAATTTATAAATCATTGATGAAAGTTAAATTTATATTCCTCATAGTATTTTTAAAATTAAAACCTTAAACCATAGAGATTAACTTTTTTAAAATTATTATGGACAAAAATGATAACAAGGGGGTTAAACATAATAAATAGGTCCCAAATATCGCATAAGAAATGATAAATATAGTTGGATTACTTTTTCATTACTTGGATACCTTATATTCAAATATTTAGTACATTGTATAAATTTTAAATGAGTTAAAAACATATATTACATTAATAGTTCATGATTTAATAATACTTCCTCCCACATAACATATAATAGTTTATCCTCTATGTTATCTAAATCGAACATTCTTGAGACACATACCTTTACCAAACCCAAAACAACAACTCTCATGATCCACATATATTTTCTAGATTTTCTTATCATCCTAAAAAACCAATCAAAGGGTCCATATGAAGGCCTACAATGGTGGTTTTCCAAAGAAGGGGAGGATGATATAGAATATGATGAAAATTAGGACATTATGTAAGTGGATCTATTATCACAATTATATCTATGAGACAGATGGAACATTCACTAGGTTTTCCTTTTATTTTTTGTATATAATAAAAATTATTAAAAAAATTATGATTTTAATGAATAACAATATCATATTAAAATCTATTTACGTTTCCCTCTTTTATGAGCTTTTTCACATAGAGATTATTTGAGCAGTGAAGGTTCTTATTAGAAATATAACATTATTGTAAAATGTATCATGTTTTTTCACCTATTTTTATTTATATGATGTATATTGATGCTATTTTATATTTTATATCATGATTCACTGTACATTAATAGTATATAATGATTCAATTTATGTTATTTAGTTAATGGGGATTATGATTAAAAAATGTGTTATAGGTTTATGATACAATATTTTTTTAATTTTGTATTTTTATGATACATATTATTTAAGTGAAATTATTTGAACATATACTTTATTTATTATATATTTTATTTAAATATATTTAATTTAAGACTATAATGTATTTTTCGATAATTACACTAATTTTTACATGAAATTGTATAAAATATGATTTATAAATATATGAAAATATTTCTTCTTCTATAGTAAGGAATATTTCTCCTCTATGTCCACATTCATAAAAATTATTTATATAAGTTTTTAAATATTAATTAATTTTTTTAATGGTTATTTTTACTACCTAACACATTTTTTAATTTATTAAAAGAATATTTTAAAATTATTTCATTAAGACTCACTATTGACATTTTACAAAAGTGGAGAAAGGATTTTATTTAATTAACAAGTATCACATGGGTAGATTTTCCAATTATCTTGTAAATCCTTATTAATGAAGAACATTTATGGGTTTTTATGGTTGTCTACATTGAACATATTTCTAAAATATTCCCAATATTTTAACATTTATTTACATAAAAGGGAATTGATATTTTCATGTTTAATCAATGAAAATTTAAATTCGATTTTTATGGTATTTTTCATCGTTTTTATCATCCTTAAATTTTTCTATTATGTTTAATATAGATATTATTTTATTAAAAAACCATTTTTCATTCTACATATATTTTAGGATTATATTATTTTATGGATGATTCAATAAATCATATTATTTTTCCATGTTTTTGTTAAAATTTGATAAAATAATTGAATTTTTCAGGAGCCCTACAATATCATTTCTCATGATGAACTATGATTATATTTTAAATATGGTTTTCATGAAACCTTTTTATTAGTTTATCATGTTATTAATTAAATTATATTATATTTATATTATTATTAGAATAAAATATAAGATCAAGGTAGTATTATTATGTTATATATCATGGAAATATTTCATTAACAATGGGGAGCCCAATATAGATCACGATGAGGGTTAAGTGTGACATATCACTCAAATTAATAGATTAAGGAGAGGGATTCAACTGTATTGATGTAACTCATAATGTTGGATGTAATTTATTTAATATATTTAACTTTTATGAGATAAAGAAGTTTATTGGATGAATGTAACGTTTTACTAATTTTTGTATGTTTTCAATTTTGGTGATTCCACGATGAATGAACAATTCCCCATGATATAAAAAATTGATTATGTATTATTTCTATGAGTTTTAATGGTTTTATTAAACACCACGTTTTTTAAATTGTTAATTACTATTAACTCTTAAGACTTTATACTTATTACATAACTCATGTTATATTATTCATGTTTTTATTGTTGTAAATTATATTATATTATTCTCATATGATAATATTATGATTCTTTAACCCTATGATTATCTTATAAACTCTCATGATATTCGTTAAATTTATATTCATACCCTAAAAAATAATTTTATCTCACCCTTCAAAAGTTTCCATGTACATGTGTTACTAATATTGGTATAATTTAAGATACTTATAGATGAGAATAATGTTTGGAATATTTTATTTTATTTGTTAAAATATTGTCTTCGAATTATAAAATAGTTTTATAAAACTAAAAATTCTCATTTTGATTATATGATTTGAGTTTAGATTCATAAATGAGTTTTCTTTTTTCCTATAACTCTAAATCTAAATGGTAACTGGCATGTAATAACTCTATATTACCATTCGAAGCATTTTTTAAATAACTTTAGAGGTTAAAATGTTTATAGATAATAATAAAATAATAGTTATAGAAAGTATTATTGATTGACATGTTTATGGATTATCATATATTAAAGGCATAAATGCCTCATTTATGTTTTTTTGTTATATTTTAATTTAACTATTGATATTTGGGGTATTTTTTGGGTGTAATAAATCATTGAGGAATATATAACCTGTAGGTTTAATTTTTGATTTAGTGTAATTTAATTTTGAAAAATCTTATTATAGAGATAATATTAATGATGAACATAACCATTAATGTTAATTGAATCATTAATGATGAAGTAATTTAATTTTATCTTAATAAATGGGATATTATATTATGATAACATATGTTTAGATATCCATAAGATTTAAATGTGATATGGCGACAATATGATCAAAGATAAAAACAATTTAATAAAATTCACATTATTGAAAACATTATATGATTAAGGAAAATAGTTCTATTTTTATATGGATGGATGTTTATTTTATGAATATTAATTGAGTGAAATTATAGTAACGCATATTTTTTTAGGGTATTATGGATATTCATGTTTATTTTAGAACATAATTTTATTTTTTATATAATATAATATCAGAGTATATTCATTTTTTATATATGGTATATACGTTATTACTGTTTCTTTGAATAAATTTTAATTTTATTTTGGAATAATAGGACATGAAATAATTTTAATTTTCTGTTTTATATTGTTTTCATTTATATTTTAATATGCATTGAAATTGAATTTATTTATGAATGTATTTACATTATACTTTAGGAAATAAAGTTATTTCTTTTGATATTGATGTAAAACTACTAATTCATATTTGATATTATTTAACCATTTCCTAACCATTATGTTTTTTAAAGGGGATAAATGTTATGATAAATTTATAAACCTTTTTCGTATATTTGTATATATTAAAGGATCATTAAATTGATTCTACAATTACTAATTCAATAAGGTTATTTGTCTAATGATATGTTATTCAAGAGTGAAATTGACTAGAACAAACCCCAATTAGGATGTTGTTGGAATAAATTAGGAAATTATATTCTCACATATTCCCTATATTGATAGTATATAAATTCATAAAACATTGAAATGGGGTTGATAGATCTATCAACTTCTATAGGTAAAATATTGATCAACAATGATGTTATGATTTTAAATACTCATTTGATGTTATGTTTTTTACAATGGTTAATTTATTATCCTCCAAATAATATTTAAATGATACGTTTCAGTCATAAAATAGATATTAATGTCCTTTTCAAAAACAATTTATTCAATGAGGAATAAATGTTGTTTCTTTCCATTTATGTAAACACATATTTCACTACATATAGTTTATTATCAAAAGGATTTAAACACAATTTATTAAACATGATGTAAAAATAATGAGTAACCTATGTAATTATATTTGTTATAAACCAATTACACAAGGTTTTAAAACGTATATTATTTTAGGTATAATATAATTTTTTATATCATCTTGCACAATCAAATCTGATTTTATAACAAAAATAAGAAAGAATAATAATATTATAATATAGATATGACTATGATAACCTAGCTAGTAGTATATTGAATATGAGTAATAGTAACCAAACAATTAAATACATGTTGAAATTTTTCCTTATTCATATTTATTGAATATTAATTAAAATAATACTTACTCAATTTTTAATTATTTATAAATTAATATATGTCTATGATTTGTAAATTTTTTAAATAATTATTTTATTTTTTAGAGAATGATTCCCCTATGTTTTTTACATTTCATATAAAAGATAAATGTGTTTAATGTATAAATTGATGTTGTCAAATTTAAATTTCTAGATTATTTCAATTTATCAAAATAATATAATTATATTTTTTTGGTTTTTTATAAAGAGACGACTTTTTTGGAATTGTGAAAAAAAATTTTTTATAAAAACTATAATTTCATTTAATGTGTTTATAATGTCTAATTATCTTTTGAATTTTATTTATTGTAAAACATATTCCACATTGATTTAAAAAATTTAACATCCCATAACTTTTCTATGAGGTGGATTTTATGATTTTTTTTCATTTACGTTCATTTTTAGTTGTGTAAGGCCAAGAATGAATTTTAAGGATACTTATAATGGTGAAGACACTGATTTTCTTGAAATTTTCGCATTAGAAATATTTTTTTTGCAGTATAATGGGTGTTTACATTCTGTTTAAAAGTTTTCAAATATTTTTAATTATCACCTGCAATATGCTATGAAATATGTTTACAATGTGAAATGTAACACATTATGTAAAATTTACATGCCTTTTAAATAATAAATATTTTATTTTAAGACAAATGAACTCATTTTTCGTGTGCATTAGGAAATAAGAAATAAAATTAGGTGTTATTAGGTTATACTCTATATAAAATTCTGAGTGTCGATTTTATACTACTGGTTACGATGAAAATATTATTTCTTTACATTACTAATCCCTTATTCTTGGCCTAGACCAATACCTATTTTATTTTCATGATATCATATCCATTCGTTTTATTTTTCACTGATTGATCATCATGTTTGATATAATGAATCGGCCAGGGTAAGTAGTATGCTTGTCTCTTCTGATTCTATCGTTTTCACTCCTTAGATTTTGGTATATTTTATTGAAATTGATTGATGTTAATCTATGTGTTGTTAAATATGTTTCTTGTTTTTTTCCTACATATAATGCACCTTCGTTAATGTTGTTGAGTCCCACGATAGAAATTGTGTTCTTTTAAAAATGTATGTGATTATGTTTATGATGTTTCAATTTATTAAATATTGAATTTATTGTGCTTGAAATTTAATTCATTTGATTTGTGAAAAAATTGATTCAAAATGTGGTTGACTTTTAGCTGAAATATATATTTTAAAAACACCCTATATAAATGGAATTCGATAGTGGGGTGTAATTTAAAAATGATTGAAATATTTAAATTATTTATGGATTAATTTTTGAAAAATATAGCTTATATTGAAATGATAAAATCATATGATTGGTTTTTTAAAAAAATTTCATTAAATAATGAAAATCATATTTATTTTGAATTAATTTATTTTAATTAAATTTATAATTGAGAAAAAAATTTGATAAATAGTTTTGGAATAGTTTTCCCATTTTTTGATTGACTAATTTATAACATGTGATGATATGTAGTTTGTGGGTTATGTGGAAGAAAAATATTGGATATTAATTTCCAACCAATGGATTGGTGATTTACAACTATAAAAAAATCCTACTTTCGCATAGCTTGTCCCTGATGTGATGTTTAGGGGTCTTATTCATCATGAGAATGAGAGATGTGTGTACAAATACTTGCTTAGATCACTAAAATAAATTGTATGAGGATCCAATTTCATGGATCTATCATGCCACTAATAGATAATAGTGGTTCCCGTTATGATTATATTTATATTCATTACTATGTTTTTTAAAATTATTTTCACATGTCTAATAATTTATATATAATATTACATATTTATAGTGCTTTAAAGATCTATGTTTGAAATAGTTTCCATCTTTTGGAATGAAGATAATTATTTTCTTAATATTTGAAATTGTATCTCCATTGCATTTTTTACTCAAATGGAAAGAATGATTTTGTTATTTCATATTTAAAATTATAATTTCAGACTTTTTGAGAAAATACCATCATTTGAAATCAATTAATAACTTTTACTATAGAATATTTAGATTTCATTATGCTAGGATCGAGTATGGGGATGTTCCATTTGGTGGTGGTTGTTATTATTGATCCATTGGACTATGAGTTTTGTTTTGTTAATGGGTGGGCCAGAAGCCTCAATTTATTATTAAATGAAAATACCTCATTAGTTTGGGTCGAGGGAGACCCATGACATTGCCCGATGGCGCATGGCCAAGTAGCCTGAATACAAGGCTTGAATGCCCATTTTTTGGCCCAAAGGACCCCTTGGTGAACAGTGCTGCTACCATACCACACTTCTACAGTAACTATTATAGTCCAATCACCAATATAGTACCTACTATAGTGTCTCCGCCACTACTGTTTCGTCGCAGCTACAGTTCCACATCTACTACAGTACTACTACAATACCCTGCTATAGTAGCCCGAAATTATTTCCCTTCCTGGATTTGATCATGAGTCTTTTGGATGCCAAGAAAAAGCATATACCGCATGGGTACTGGCTCATTGGAAATTTAGTGTTTTGTGTCTATTGGGATGTCTGTTTTTTATCATGTATAATATTTATGCACTGATAATGTACACTTTTGGTTTTGATATACCTACTTTAATTCGTATACAGTCTCTGTTGGTGTCTTTTCATTGAGCATACTTATATGTATCTCTTTATCTAGATCTTCTGCTGTTAAATTATTTCCCTTATTATCATGTATGATATCCTGTGATAGTCTCCAGACTATATAGATAATCAATTCTATTCATGATATGCTATTTTCCACTCGATAATTAAGGTACCATGGGACATAAGCTCGTTTAAGATGATTTGGTATCAAATGTGATGTTTGTGCATCCTTCCTTATTGTCAGTATGATATTGAGTGATCTTCTCAGGGCATAATATGTAGTTATGAGTGAGTATCTTGACATCTCTCATAATAATTATAGTTAATTCACAATGTGTGTTTTGGTAAAGTAATCATGAGGTTTAGTTCTTTTATTTTCATTTCGTTATATTTTAATTACATGAAATCCAAAAAAAACTTTCAGATAAGATTAATTTACATTGTTTCTCTTATTTGTATATTGATATAAGTTAACTTATGATTTATTTAATTTTGTTTAATGATTTTGTGTAGCATCATTCATTTGGGAATATGTAAAAATAGGATATAAGAAACTTTTTGTGATCAAAATGACTAAATAAATCCTATAGTGGACATAAATCTAGTAGATTTTGTTGTGAACACTATCCACACTCTCAGTCATGTACCACCACTAACTTTATTTCAGGGTTAAACTATGGATCCTAAGAGGGATGAATCCCCAAATGATGATACATATTTACTTCATTAGAAATAACAAACATTCCAGGTCTCAAATAATCCTCAAGAGTATCAAGAGAGGCTGGGAATGGTTTATATTCTATTTTACTTCTCGGGAAATCCTTAATATATTAAGGTATAGTGTGATACATTTAAGCTTGTGTGACACAGAAAGAGGTTTTTTGGACTCAATGGTGATGGATAAGAAGAAATAGTGTTTAAGAGGATGTTCATAAAGCTTATTTTCATTAACCAATTCTATCCATGAACTATGATGGTAAAAAATGCTATTGGGTTTGTCAAACTTGAGTAGGATCATATAAAAATGATAGAATATTTTAAATGATTCATTGAGATTGTCTAGTGTTCACATATTATTGTTCCAAATCAAAAAATATAGAAAGGATTTTTTTATTTGGGGATTCTATCTAATTTTCATTATCATGTTTTCTTGATGATTATATCTTATTATAATGATATTCAAGATCATGTGCTGATGGTCGACCATGATTTGATGGTATGAATCGTAAGATGGGAGTTTTATTTTATCCATATTTCTTTTCTATGCTATCAAACAATTGGATGACTAATCATAATTATTCTCATGAGGTATATTTATGGAAGTGTTCTTCTAGAAATCATGTCGTCCCCAGAAGAGGCCCTATAACTTTCATCTAGTGTGGTAAGCTTGGGATGTCTAAATGTGTCTATACTAAGGCACCAAAAATATGAAACTCATATTGACATCCAGGACACTAGAATAAGTTCAATTATATCTATTCTACACTACCTCGTGGATCTATATCATCATCACCAAATATTACAATGGTGAAGTAACTAGTTTCACGATTTAAGGGGCTTCATCCACATTTATTAGGAATAATGCCTCTTCACATACTAAATGATTCTCTAATGGAAAAACATATGGTTCCGGTGACTATGAGAAGAAATATCACAATAGATTCATATTTAATTTCTATATTATTAAATACTACTTCATCTCACTCAATTATATCATCTCTCATTTTGAATATTCCAAATCATCTTATGTAGGTTTGGTTTTATCTGATAGATATTACCACACCACTTATAATGAAGAGTGAGAATGGTACATAGTCCTAGTTGTGTCTTAACTTTATATAATATTGATCATAGTTGGAATTTTTGAGTTCTCATCATTATACATCATGATATAATTTAATGGGTCAGTTTGAGCATTTATAATATATCCCAACTTAATTTTGATCTTTGAAGGGACTCCATTTATGTCCCCAATATGGTGTGTCATACCACTATGGGAGAATTAAACCTATGGTCATGTTGAAAAAATACATTGAATATAGATTTGTGTAATGTGTTATCAATGATTTCTTATGACGTATATTAGGAATCCATAAGTGATGGTCTCCCATAGTTTGTCTTTTACTTTTCTGAAATCTCTCGTTCAAACATTTGTAGTTTTCTACTAGTAAGGGACATAGAATTTATATTGATGTAGTACATGGTACACAACCAATATTTATTCCCACTTACTCCTTGGAACGATCTAAAATAAAAAATTTGAATACTTAGTTGGATGATATTTTAGAGTATGGATTTATATTACCATTCCATTCAATATGGGCAGTTCTTATTTTCATTACTAAGAAAGATGATGTAGACCATCTCTTTTGTGTTGATTAACATAAATAGAATCAAGGTATGAAAAATAAACAAATGTATTTTTCCATATATTGATGATATTATAATCTTTGGAATGTTGAGAACTTGTTCTCAATGATCGATATCAGATATGGTTATCACCAGTTGAGAATAAAACAAAATAAAATTTAGAAAACATCATTTTGTACTAGGTATGGCCATTATGGGGACCATGTCATTCCATTTTTTCTATACAATGAACCTTCAATCATTATATATTTGAAGGGAATATTTTCCAGGACTATATGGATAAATTCATGGGGTTATTTATAGATTACATAATTTTATAATCTATTCAAAGAGATAAAATGTGATTCTTTTTAAAACAATTACAGAAATATTTTATAAAAAACTAAATTTTTAAAAAAATATCGAAATGTGGTTTTGGGATTGGGGATGTGATGTTCCTAGGACACATTGAGTTATATAATAGTATCACAGTTGTTCCTAAGATGGTCCCAACTATTATGAAAATGTAAAAACAAGATTATGTTTTCATGATTTGTATCTTTCTCGGTTCAGATGGGTATTACGATGGGTTGGTAAATGACATCTGGATGTTGTCATCGCTTCTGAATTACCTAACATAGAATGAAGTGACATTTTCCATGGATGCGAAATGTAAAAATTATTCTCTTCATAAAAATGTTTTTTTACATTTATATCTTTAGTGACTATTCCAGTGGAATGGTAGGGAAATGTGATATCCTTTAACACATCAGGTTTGTGTTTGTTTCTTATCATAATGTAGTTTGATCATGTCATTAACTATAGATCTAAAAATTTTAGTACAGATGAGAATAATTACATAATCTACATCCTTGAATGTGTAGTTGTGATGAATGAAAATTAGAGTTGGAAACATTACCTTTTATTATAATTTTTTATAGCATATTTGACCAAAAGAGCTGGACATATATCTTCTCAAACAAATATTTCAATCTCTAACAGAGGCATTGGGTAGAGTACCTATTGTCTTTATATTTTTTTTGCATACACACCTCTGAGTGAAAATGTAGTGATAGATTCTGTAAGCATGAATCCTATGACAAACCCCGTGAATAAATAATTAGATTAGTGGAACATGATGGATCCTTTTACATAGCTGTATATTAGAGTTTGGGAAATATGAGATGGGGTTTTTTGAACAGTTTTCAGTTTACCACCACTCAACATGCTTTTATTATTATGGAACAACATCTTAATTATAAATTATGTGTTGGAATTAGGTAATATATTTTTGGTGGAGATACTATAAAATATTGTTTGTTCTATATGAAGGTTGTCATATGATTCCAAAATTGTGAAATAATGCCTTTTCTTTTATGGAAATATACGACGGGGGGTTTCCAAGATTCCCAATGGGATGTTATATGAGGAACCAAAAAGATATTATATGAAATGTGGTAATTATTTTGGTGTCCAGTTATGAGAGGATACATTGATCAGTTTTTTATCACTACTATACATTCCAATATTATAAGGGAATTTGAGACATTCATGTTTTCATGAAGCACATTCACTACTAACATGTATGTTGGATGAGATCCCTATTGACATTAATTTTTGGAGTCTATTTTCCCAGAGAAATAATAATGAGATATGGGTTGTGTTTAATAGTCTAACCAAATTCCCATATATTATACCCATTCATGACACATCCAATGTTTAGGAGGTGGTAAATATCAACATGAGATATATTGTTCCATTGCATTGAATTTTATCTCTTATAGTTTATGAAAGAGATCACCATTTTACTTATTTTTTTATATATGACTTCAGGAGGTACATCGAATTCATGTTCTCTTATGTATGGTATATTATCCACATATGGATGGCCAGATATAGTTTGATATACAGATTATTGAGGATAATCATCATGTGTGGGTCATCTATTGGCATGAGAATACCATTAGGGACCGATTATATTTTCCTGTAACAAATTTATGAATCACCTGTCATAATGGATCATTTTGAGGCTTTGTATGATTTGTCTCGTAAATCATGGTAGTGTTGGTTGGAGATAGGTGTATTTTTTGGTTGGATTTAGATTGGTTCAAGAGATGACAAAAATTATTCATTTAATTCATCAAAAAATTATGACATCAATGATCTAGTATATATCTTATGTTAATCATCATCATAGACTATTGGTGTTTTTAGTTGGTGATATGGTGTTCATGAATGATTCACCATATTTTTGTCGTCGACATCTTGTGAGGAATGGGAAATATGTTCCTCACTTTATGGGATGTTATTATGTTTTTCAGTAGGTGAGGAATGTGGATTAACAGTTTCAATTCATCCACGGTTGACACTGATTTATAATGTGGTTCATTTATGAAAACATTGAATATAATTTTCTGATCTGTATTATATTTGGAGATGGAGTGATATTAATAATTATATTAATTTATCTATTATTGATAATCTAGTCTGGGTTGATGGTTATGAGACCATGGAACATCATGGGAACATGATACCTATGGTTTAGGATCTCTGGCATCATGGTTTTGTTTATTATGGTGAATTGGAGTGTAATGAACTTATGAGATTGAGGTGACCTCGACTTTTGATATAATATGATTCTTGACATGATTTCTAGGGACATATTTTTTATGTTGGGGGAATTGCTAAAAAAATTTATACATCAATCTATCACTTTTTACTATTTGTTTTATAATTCTATTTTCCTTGGTTGAATAGGGCCAATAAAAAATTATACGGTTACCAATATGGGTTTAGTGGTAATTATTATTGGAATTTTATGTACAAAACAAGAATCTTATGTAGTCCATTGTGGATTAACATGTACTGTAATGGTGTTGCATAATGTTTTATTGTTTCCTGGTATATTTTTTGAAATGGTTTAATGGAATGAATTGTTAAATATTATTTAGGTTTTAAATTATGTATAAATGAAAAAAATATGACATTAATAAAAAGGTGATATGTTATTCTATGAATATGGTACACAATTACATGATATGTTATTGGGTTACATATCGGTTAAAATCCCAAGTTCTTATTTTAAGTAGGTGTTTCAGTTGAATATATTTATTCCTCCATCCATTCTTCTTTTCCAATTGACCTAGACCAATCCCCAATGTATTTTTGGAATATCATATCTTTCTAGAACAACTATTTATTGATTTATTGCCATGTTTGTTTTAGTAAATCACTTTGATTGTGATTTCTTCATGTGTCTTCAATTAATCTTATTTTCCCTCCATATAGAGTGATAGATTGAGTTTTGATTGATGGATCTAAAACACAATGTTGAAGAATATTATTCTAAGTTGAAATCCTAGATCATATCTTCATTAATTTTTTTATTATTTGTAGTTACCATTTTTTGTGATAAATATAAGTGGTTCCATTTACTATTTTTTAATTTATTAATCCTTAAAATGAAATTTTTTAATTTTCATTCAATTGAATTTTGGGAAAATATTCTGATGAAAATTTGAATTGAAATTGAAATTAAATAGATTTTGAAAAAAACTATAATTCAAATGGAATTTTAGATTTATGTGTCTATTAAAATAGAGGTAAAATTATAAATTATTTTTGGATTGATTTTATAATTTTTTTTTAATTGATATTATAAAAACATAGGATTTTTTGTGTTTCTAAAGGGAATGAATTGATAAAAATCCAATGTTTTGGTTTATAGAATGAAATTGTCATATTTGGAATTGAAATGGAGAAATAATTTTTAATTTTTTTTTAAATTAATTTAGAGTTGTCAATTGATTGATTGATCTCATCTAAGCCAGAGTAGTAAGTTGGTTTTTTGAAGTAGCATGCTATGATGGTAATTCATAATCAACGATTAACGATTTACAACTCTAAAAAACATAATTTGGAATATATTTTCCCTGATGGGATATTGATGGGTCTTAATGTACATTATCCTCAGGGACATGTGTCAACATACTTTTTATGGTCACTAATATAAAAAATGTGAGTATTCCATATATTGGACGATCATACCACATGGTCGATGACCATGGTGCTTGTTGTGTTTTTCTGATATATATATATATGTGCTACATTGTTTGTGGAACATATTTACTCATGAATAATTATTTATATAAACTATTATATATAAATTGTTTATATATATGAAATTTTTGAAATATATTCCATCATTTTGGAATAAAAACATGTTTTTTAAGATATAAAAATGAACATCCAATTCATTTTTCATCAAAATAGATATCCATGTTTGGTTTTTTATAGCAAAATATTATGGAACACTTGGTGAGACACAATGGGTCCTTGAGGTCACACCCTGAAATTTCCTTCTTTCATTTATGTATTTCCATCATCTATATTTGAGTTAGGGAGATATTCCACTTTGAGGTGGTGGATGTTGTTGATATTTTGGCATACGATTGAGGTGTATAATGGGAGATTGTTTTTTTAAATGGGATGTTTTTCATACATGAATGATATAATATTTATGTATTGATATTTCTATTTGACTTCTTTTACTATCAAATTTGGTAAGTATTCCTTGAGATTAGTTATATGAGTCCATTTCTCTCCCTATGATCATAGAAATTTTTTCCCTATTTTCCTTTTATGATTCCATGTATTAGTAACCAACGTAGGGGGATGAGGAATTCCCTTTTAAGTTTATTAGTGTCGACTCATTTATCAGGTTAACATGGTTTCTAGGAAGGTTTATGACGGAATCAAATTAATTCCATGGGGAATAACATTATATATTATTTTTTTATAAAATAAATTTTTAGAATAAACGGTGTATCATATTGAATTTTTTTCCTTATCTTTCACAAAAATAAAATAAAATTAATTTTAATAACTTTTGGATTGTATTTATTATAAAAATAATTTATTTGTTTGTAATCAAAATATTAAAATTTAATCTATAAGGTATACATTGTTTTTATTCATAATAAATAGTAATCTTGATTAATTTTTATCATTCCGGTATTGGGTAAAATGTGATAAAAATGTTAATATTATGAGACAAGGCTTTTAAATTACTAATATGGTTGAAATAATACTATTAGATGAGTTCAACTCAAATGTAATTGTAACATCCAAGGTAATTAAAGAATAAAGAATTTTCATATTTATTAATATTTACGAATTAAATATTAATTTTAATTAAAAGGGGTTTCTACGTTCAATAGCGTACTCGATACGCAACGATGAGTTTCTTTGAAAACTTACGTTGCACACAAGTAATAAAATAATATTATTTTAAATGTTAGTTAACAAGTTGCCGTTGTACTGGCAGGAATGGATAGAAATAACTAAAATATGATTATATATGTTTTTAAATGTTTTTACATTTACCCAATAAAAGATAAAGGCTTAAAATACGGAAAGAGTTCAATTTTAGGCATTTATACCCTAATTTTCACTAAGGGTTCACTTATCACCTTTTGACGGTGAACCGTCTTTAAATATAGTTTTGATCAATCTTATAAATTCTATTGGACCAAAAATAACTCTTCTTTAGAATCGGGACATCAAAATTTACCTTGTGTAAATTTTGGTACCTTTCCGATAAAGTTCATTTTTTTAATGAATAGTGTAAAATGTTGTATTTTAATTCAAAACCTCTTTTTAATCTAATTTATTTATATGATTAAATTAAATTTTGAATTGGTTTTAAAGTGAAATTAGAAAATATTTTTACCATTAAATCCAATAGTGGTCGTTGGAATTAATTTCACTTTGAAATCGGACTTAAACTAGTGTCAATCTTTTGATACTTATTGTTTCATAAAAACACGCTATTTGCTCTGCCAGCGGGAATTAATTATTAAATTAATTAATGTGACTTATATATTTTGAATTTTGTAAAAAATACTTCATTTTTGAATTCGTAATATCAAATATAGCTTAGGGTGATTTTTTGGTAATTTTCTGAAAAACTTCAATTTTTGATGAATAGTGAAACCACTAAGTGGTACTTATAAAAACTGATTTTTCCGTTTAAATGAAATTTTGCCATAATTGTGTTTTTATTTTCAAAAATCCAACATAAATGGTTGTCATTAAGAAGTAAAATGTTGTTCAATGAGATTAAAATAATTTTTTGGTGAATAGTAACTTATTATGTTTTTAATCGCGATTAGTGGTAATTAGTGTAGTTTAAGGTAAAAATAATATTTTAATAATATGAGATGACCTAGACACATGTACTACCCTCATTGGATGTGTCATGGCCGACCAAGAAAAGCCATGGGTCATCTTGGGGACCCCATGGAGCCACTTTGGTTGGAAAATGACATAAATACCTTTTATTTAATGTTAATGTAAAAAATGGCACAAACATGATAAGTTTTACTAAAAAAAAAGTTAAATGGGGTTATATAAGTCAGATTTTTGATTATAAATAGTAATTGGAAAGATAAAAATATTTCCTACCTCATATTATTTGTTTTATAATTTTTAGACATTAAATAAATTAAATTATTTATGACATAATAATGATGCAGCCATGACATCATTATTTGACGATTTAAATAAAATGGAAAGATAATGTAACATCTATGAACTAAACATGTCCAAAGCTTATTTAATGGGTGGATTTAGAACCCTTATCACCTTATCCACGAATTATATCAATGTGGGACCTTTTAAAACTGAAACACATTTTCAAATAAAGTAATATTTCTTTACTTTCCAAAAGTTCCCCTCCTCTCCTCTTATAAAAAGCCCCCACCTCTACCACCTTACACACACTCCTAAAGCCTTTGGCTCGGCCAACCCCTGCCCATTTAATCTCTCCACATCCCTCTCCTCATCCTAGAGGATTCCCTTTGGGCAGAATCCATTCAAAGGAAGCCTTTAGGCTCAAATCAAAAGGAGTTACACTTTTAAAGGAAATTCATTCTCTCTTGTTCATTTGTTTTATTTTGCTTCTCCAACCCCCTAAAATCTTTTTATTTACTTATTTTGTAACAAAACCAGTATCTTAAATATACTAGGATGTTTTTATAATATTTATTCGAGCTACACTCTCACACAACTACATAAAATGGTTAAAGAACATACGGTTTTTGTGGATGGCGAAATTCTGCCTCCCGAAATGATGATTGTTCAATACTCATTTAACACCTTCAAAAGTGGCCATTATGATGTCACTATTTTTATATATGATATATTATATGTTTATTATTTCCTTAAGCTTCTGTATTTTTCATTTATGGCATACCATTATTGTTTCCATTATGGGTAAACATGATATCTTCATTTCAGGAAGTGTGGACTACCGCCCCCTGAAAGTGATTTGATTCGTTAATACCGTATGTGGGATGTGAAAAGGATAAAGTTAATGATATTATATATGTTATTATATGGGAATTATAATATACTCTTATATCATCATGATTCCATTCTATAAAATACAAAATAGAAATGAAAGTAGTGTTCATGTGTACGTACAGCTTACCGTCTCCATGAATGGTGCATTTCATTTCTTACCTCTAAATGATTATGTAATATTATAAATACATGTATATGCTGGATATATATGATATATATGATATCCAAATCAGGAATGTCATTCTGGATATAATGAACCATTGACCACATGAACAACATGTAATTATAAGAAGTCCACTTTCGACTTAAGAACCAAATTTTGACAAAACAAACATTATTAACTAAAATGGTTAAATAATGTTTATAACATGGAAATAAGTGATATAAAAGGAATAATGAAATTTAAAAATGTTCTTAATCAAGTATAAATTAACTCAAGTTTATTATTCAGGATGTTAAGGAACGATCGAGTCAAGTCGGACTCGAGGTAAGGGACTTCGTCTCAATCTCCTTTCATTGAGGCATATTTCGTTTTATACACATAATTCTTTTATACGGTGTATAAACCCCTTTGACTTTTACTTTTATACAAAAGGAATCTTTTTCTACGAAGCGTTTTACTAAACGACAAAAAGGAATGTTTTTTTAACGTACGCGGTGACAACGACCTTTTCCGCCGCTGCGAGTATTATTTGGTCTTTGGCTTCCTCAATAGGCCGTTATGTTTTTAAAATGAAATAAATACCATATAATCTTTTATGTATTTTGGTTTTGAAAATGGTTTTGATAAAGGATTCTATTATGATATATTGTGATTGAAATGTGGAAATGTTATCATTCCTTTATATTGGTTTTATGCTTTATGATTTTATATTGGTACTTGGACATTTGACGGGTGGTTACGTGATAAACCATATGACGGGTGGTGCCGTGAATACCAGGACGGGTGGTTACGTTATAACCTCCAATGCATTGGGTATGGAAGTCAGTTGTATGGCTATTCCATTAAGTATGTATGGAAATTGGCCGTATGGCTATTACATTTAAGTGATATGTGTGGAATTCGACCGTATGGTTATCCCACTTAAGTATGTTTATGTCCCAAGTTACCTTTATATACGTTATGTGTTCTTTATATGGGTTTTATGGTAATCCTTTGGTTACAAAAAGGTAAGTATTGATACTTTATTCAGTGAAGAGTTTTTACTACTTCATGAAGGTGAAGGTATTACTTTTATAGAGTATACATGGTTTACATGATGTTTGAAAAACTAACAGTTTTCATTCTTTGTGTATCCCTTACTGAGCTTTTTATGCTCACCCCAAGTTTTTTTGAAATGTTTTTCACAGGACTTAATGTGGAATAAGGTCAAGGATGGGATCAAGGGAATGTCATGATATATGAAACATGGAACTAGACATGTTTCTTTTAATAGTTTTTTCTTTTATGGAAACTTAGTAGAAATGACTACTTTGTAATCTTTTGAGATGTAATAGTTATGTTCTAATTCTCTAAAACTCTAAACCTGAAAAGATCCTCAACGTGAATTATTCATTTAATTCAATATTAATTAAGGTTTAAGGCCGGGGCCTTATAGTTGGTATCAGAGGTTGGTTTAGACAACTTTAGGAGTTAGAAAAGTGTTAAATTATAATATAATTGAAATGATATAGCATTTACGGATTACCATGTTGCTTCACCTAAGATATTTCTATGTTCAGAATGGTTTTCCGCAGAGGAAACAACGAAACTATGTTGGGACGACATCAGGTGGAAGACAACCTTCCAAATCAGCAACCTGAGATGGTCAGAATCGGAACTGAACAGTTTGTTGCAGTGATGGCACAGTTGACTCAGGCTATAAATGGTGGTGGTATCCATGCACGAGATCAGCCAGATCAACCATAGAGGAACATTTCAGTGGTGGAACATTTCATGAGGCAACATCCCCCATAATTAAGAGGATCATCTGACCCTCTGCAAGCTGAAGGGTGTATTAAAGCACTGGAGAAGATTTTTGATGTCATGGGGTGTTCAGAACATCAAAAGGTTAGTCTTGCGGTTTACCGTTTTGAAGGTGAAGCTGATCAGTGGTGGTCGATGGTGAAAAATATCAGGGATATTGAAGAGATTGAGGATCTTCACTGGGACGAATTCAAAGGTATGTTTCTTGAGAAATATTTCCCTAAGGTGGTTCGTCTTAGGTTGGAAAAACAGTTCCTAGAATTGAGGCAGTAGGATGATTCAGTGGCTGCTTATGAAGCAAATTTCACTCGATTGGCAAGGTATGCTCCGAACTTCATATGAGATATTGATAGTAAAATAAACTGTTTTTACTCAGGGTTAAAGCCAATGTATCGAAGGGATTTAGCTTCTCGTGAGTTCAAAAGTTATGAAAAACTTGTTCGATGTGCGGAGAAGGTGGAAATGGAGTTTGCTAATGATCATGTGTTCTATGACAAACAACAGAATAAGAGGTCTAGTTGGCAGGAAAAGGGGAAGAATTCATCAAAGAATCAAGGAGGTAAGAAAACCAAATATCCATCCTATGAGAAGTGTGGTAAAATGCATCCTGGAGAATGTTTATCCAAGTCTGGTAAGTGCTTTCAGTGTGGTATGTCTAGTCATATTGCTCGTAACTGTAAGGAATATGATCAAGCAGGCAATGAAAAGAAAATGGTATGATGTTTTAAGTGTAATGAAATGGTTCATTATGAAAATGAGTGTCCAACGAAGAACTCATCTGGGGGAATGCAGCCAGACTACAAGCTGAAAGGGGTGGTGAAATCCTTTGCAACAACTTCAGCAGATATTGGGCCCTCGAATGAAGTGGTATCAGGTACACTGTTTGTTTGTTCAGATTATGCCAATGTGTTTTTTGATTCAGGGTCTACACACTCTTTCATTTCTGAGAAGTTTTCTAGTAAATTGGAAATTCCATATCAAGATATGAATCTTGAACTTATGGTAAAAACACCCAGAGGGAACGTTGAGACAAAAAGAAATTATAAGAACCTTATTATCCTTGTGTGTGGAAAGAATCTACCAGCAAACCTTATTGTTTTTCCTCTAGTAGAGTTTGATGTTATTTTGGGCATGGATTGCCTTTCTGTTTTTCATGCTAAAATTGAATGCAGAGCTAAAATGGTTTCTTTTTAGAAATATTTTTAGTTTGTGTACAAAAATGAACCCTTAATTTTGATAACATATCAGGAAGTTGAGAAACTAGTAAAAGATGGAAATAAATGTTACCTTGCACATATTGTTGAAAATAAAGGAACTGTTCGGATTAATGATGTGCCAATGGTAAATGAGTATCTTGATGTTTTTCCTGATGAGTTGCCTGGTATTATTCATGACCAGGAAGTTGAATTTACTATTGACTTAGTTCCTGATTCTATGCCAATTTCAAAACCCCCTTATCGAAGGGCTCAAGTTGAACTTTTAGAGTTAAAGAAACAATTTCATGAGTTATTAGATAAAGGTTTCATTCGACCTAGCACATCACAATGGGGTGATTTTGTCTTGTTTGTTAAAAAGAAAGATGGATCAATGAGACTTTGCATTGATTATAGAGCCTTGAATAATATTACTGTTAAGAACAAGTATCCTTTGCCTCATATCGATGATTTGTTTGATCAGCTCTAGGGAGCTCACTTTTTTTCGAAGATTGACTTGAGGACAGGGTACCATCAGTTGAAAGTAAAAGAAGCAAACGTTCCGAAGACTGCGTTCCATACTAGATATGGCCATTATGAATTTGTAGTTATGCCTTTTGGTTTAACCAATGCACCTGCTGTATTCATGGACCTTATGAATAGAGTTTTCCATGAGTTCTTGGATATGTTTGAGGTTGTTTTCATCGATGATATTTTTGTGTTTTCTAAAATTAAAGAGGAGCATGAAAGTCATTTAAGGGTTATCTTGCAAACCTTAAAAGAAAAGAAACTATATGGAAAATTCAGCAAGTGTGAGTTTTGGTTACAACAAATTTCTTTCATAGGTCACATTGTTTCAAAAGATGGGATAACTGTTGATCCTACTAAAACAAAAGTTTTTGAAGATTGGCCAAGACCCACAAATGTAACCGAGATCCGTAGTTTTCTTGGTTTGGAAGGTTACTACCGAAGGTTTGTTGAACATTTTTCACGGTTATCTAGTCCGATGACTAAGCTAACTCGTAAGGGTGTTATGTTCATATGGACAATAGAATGTGATGATTGTTTTCAGGCGTTGGAGAGAAGACTAGTGAATTCTCCAGTTTTGGCACTTCCTTCCAGGAATGGTGAATTTGTTATATACAGTGATGCTTTGTTGAAGGGAATTGGTTGTTTCCTTATGCAGAATGATCAGGTAATTGCTTATGCTTCACGACAGATGAAAACTCATGAGGTAAATTACCCTACACATGATTTGGAATTAGCTGTTGTTGTCTTTGCTTTAAAAATTTGGAGGCATCATTTGTATGGAGTAAAGTGTGAAATATATACTGATCACAAAAGTTTAAAGTATATATTCACTCAAAAAGAATTAAACATGAGACAGAGGAGATGGCTGGAATTAATCAAGGATTATGATTGCACAATTCATTACCATCCGGGAAAAGAAAATAAAGTGGCTGATGCTTTGAGTCAAAAAAGTAATACATCATTAGCAATGTTGCGTTTGGAACGTGATAATTTGGTTAAAGATTTGATGAACTTTGGCATAGAAGTTGTTGGTACATGATGTTCTTCTGTTTTGTTTCAGGTATCAGTGAAATCTTCTCTATCAGACAGAATCAAGCAAGCACAGAAGCGAGATAGTGAGTTGAAGAAAAAGGTAGAGCTGGTTCAGAAAGGTAAGTTGCCTGAATTCAACATTGATAATGATTGTGTTTTGAGGTTTGGGAAGAGGTTATGTGTGCCTTGTGATTCACAGTTGAAGAATGAGTTGTTATGTGAGGCTCATAGATCCCCGTTTTCAGTTCATCCTGGCAGTACTAAGATGTACATAGATCTGCGGGAGTATTACTGGTGGGATGGAATGAAAAGAGATATTGCTGATTTTACTGTGAAGTGTCTGACTTGTCAGCAGGTTAAAGCAGAGCGGCAGTTAACGAAAGGGATGCTTCAGCCTTTACCAGTGCCAGAGTGGAAATGGGAAAACATATCCATGGACTTTGTTGGGGGATTACTGAGGACATATCGACGTAATAATGCAATCTGGGTTATTGTTGATCACTTGACTAAATCTTCTCATTTCCTTGCTATACGAGATACTTTTTCCCTAGATCAACTTTCCCGTTTGTATCTTAACGAGATAGTCAGGTTACATGGAGTTCCCCTCTCCATTGTATCTGATCGTGATCCCAGGTTCACATCTAACTTTTGGAAAGGCCTTTAGAAGTCGTTGGGTACTGAATTAAATTTTAGTACAACTTTTCATCCTCAATCAGATGGGCAGTCAGAATGAACAATTCAGACCTTGTAGGATATGCTATGAGCTTGTTCGATGGATTATCAAGGAAGTTGGGACCAACATCTTTCTTTGGTTGAGTTTTCTTATAATAACCGCTTTCATTCCAGTATATAGATGGCACCATTTGAGGCATTATATGGGAAGAAGTGTCGAACTCCAACATTTTGGGATGAAGTGGGTGAAAGGAAGCTGATGGGACCAGAATTTGTAGAAGAGATGGTAGAAAAATTTCAGTTGATTTAGAAGCACATGAGAACAGCTCAAAGCAGGCAGAAGAGTTATGCGGATAACCGGAGGAAGGATCTATCTTTCGAGGTAGGTGATCATGTTTTTCTCAAGGTTTCTCCTTGGAAAAGTGTGATGAGATTTGGTAAGAAAGGAAAGCTGGGTCCAAGGTTTATTGGACCATATGAAATTCTGGAGAAAGTTGGATCAGTTGCTTACCGAGTGGCTTTACCTCCGAGTTTATCTCAGGTAAACAATGTTTTTCATGTTTCAATTTTGAGGAAGTATATGCCTGATCCATCTCATGTTTTCAGTCCAGAGGTAGTTCAGCTGGAGGAGAACCTATGTTATGAAGAACAACCAGTCCAGATTCCTGACCACAGGGAGCAGGTGTTACGGAATAAGGTGATTCATCAGGTAAAGGATTTGTGAAAAAACCATGTGATTGAAGAGGCAACGTGGGAATCTGAAAATTCTATGAGGGATAAATACCCCCACATATTTTGATAAGTGAATAAAATTGCGATGACGCAATTCCCAAAAGGGGGGAACGATGTAACATCCCAGGTAATTAAAGAATAAAGAATTTTCATATTTATTAATATTTACGAATTAAATATTAATTTTAATTAAAAAGGGTTTCTACGTTTGATAGCGTACTCGATACGCAACGATGAGTTTCTTTGAAAACATACATTGCACACAAGTAATAAAATAATATTATTTTAAATGTTAGTTAACAAGTAGCCGTTGTACTGGCGGGAATGGATAGAAATAACTAAAATATGATTATATATGTTTTTAAATGTTTTTACATTTACCCAATAAAAGATAAAGGCTTAAAATACGGAAAGAGTTCAATTTTAGGCATTTATACCCTAATTTTCACTAAGGGTTCACTTATCACCTTTTGACGGTGAACCGTCATTAAATATAGTTTTGATCATTATTATAAATTCTATTGGACCAAAAATAACTCTTTTTTAGAATTGGGACATCAAAATTTACCGTGTGTAAATTTTTGGTACCTATCCGATAAAGTACATTTTTTTAATGAATAGTGTAAAATGTTGTATTTTAATTCAAAACCTCTTTTTAATCTAATTTATTTATATGATTAGATTATCTTTTGAATTGGTTTTAAAGGGAAATTAGAAAATATTTTTACCATTAAATCCAGTAGTGGTCATTGGAATTAATTTTACTTTGAAATCAGACTTAAACTAGTGTCAATCTTTTGATACTTATTGTTTCATAAAAATACGCTATTTGCTTTGACAGCGGGAATTAATTATTAAATTAATTAATGTGACTTATATATTTTTAATTTTTTAAAAAGAATTCATTTTTGAATTCGTAATATCAAATATAGCTTAGGGTGAATTTTTGGTAATTTTCTGAAAAACTTCAATTTTTGATGAATAGTGAAACCACTAAGTGGTACTTATAAAAACAAATTTTTCCGTTTAAATGAAAATTTTCCATCATTGTGTTTTGATTTTCGAAAATCCGACATACATGGTTGTAATTAAGAAATAAAATGTGGTTCAATGAGATTAAAATAATTTTTTGGTGAATAGTAACTTATTAAGTTTTTAATCGCGGTTAGTGGTAATTAGTGCAGTTTAAGGTAAAAATAATATTTTAATAATATGATATGACCAAGACACATGTACTAACCTCATTGGATATGTCATGGCCGACCTAGACAAGCCATGTGTCAACTTGGGGACCCCATGGAGCCACTTTGGTTGGAAAATGACATAAATAACTTTTATTTAATGTTAATGTAAAAAATGGCACAAACATGATATGTTTTACTAAAACAATTTTTAAATGGGGTTATACAAGTCAGGTTTTTTATTATAAATATTCATTGGAAATATAAAAAGATTTCCTACATCATAATAATTTTTTTATAATTTTTAGACATTATATAAATTAAATTATATATGACATAATAATGATGCAGCGATGACATCATTATTTGACGATTTAAATAAAATGGAAAGATAATGTAACATATATGAACTACACATGTCCAAAACTTATTGGATGGGTGGATTTCGAACCCTTATCACCTTATACATGAATTATATCAATGTGGGACCTTTTAAAACTGAAACAAAGTTTCAAATAAAGTAATATTTCTTTACTTTACAAAAGTGCCCCTCCTCTCCTCTTATAAAAGGCCCCCACCTCTACCACCTTACACACACTCCTCAAGGCTTTGGCTCGGCCAAACCCTGCCCATTTACTCTCTCCACATCCGTATACTCATCCTAGAGGACTCCCTTTGGGCAGAATCCTTTCAACGGAATCCTTTAGGCTCAAATCAAAAGGAGTTACACTTTTAAAGGTAATTAATTCTCTCTTGTTCATTTGTTTTATTTTGCTTCTCCAACCCCCTAAACTCTTTTTATTTACATATTTTGTAACAACACCAGTATCTTCAAAATACTAGGATGTTTTTATAAGATTTTTTCGAGCTACACTCTCACACAACTACATCAAATGGTTAAAGAACATACGGTTTCCGTGGATGGCGAAATTCTGCCTCCCGAAATGATGATTGTTCAATACTCATTTAACACCTTCAAAGGTGGCCATTATGATGTCACTATTTTTATATATGATATATAATATGTTTATTCTTTACTTAAGCTTATGTATTTTTCATTTATGTCATACCATTATTTTTTCCATTATGGGTAAACAGGATATCTTCATTTTAGGAAGTGCGGACTACCGCCCCCTGAAAGTGATTTGATTCGTTAATACCATATGTGGGATGTTTAAAGGATAATTTTAATGATATTATATATGCTATTATACTGGAATTATAATATACTCTTATATAATTATGATTCCATTCTATAAAATACGAAATAGAAATGAATGTAGCGTTCATGCGTACGTACAGCTTACCGTCTCCATGAACGGTGCGTTTCATTTCTTACCTCTAAATGATTATGTAATATTATAAATACATGTATATGCTGGATATATATGATATATATGATATCCAAATCAGGAATTTCATTCTGGATATAAATAACCTTTGACCACACGAACAACATGTAATTGTAAGAAGTCCACTTTCGACTTAAGAACCAAATATTGACAAAACAAACATTATTAACTTAAATGGTTACATAATGTTTATAACATGGCAATAAGTGATATAAAAGGAATAATGAACTTTAAAAAGGTCTAGTTGCCAATGATCATGTGTTCTATTAAAATATAATTTTTTACCTTAAACTACACTAATTACCACTAATCGCGAATAAAAACTTAATAAGTTACTATTCACCAAACTTATAAAAACTGATTTTTCCGTTTAAATGAAATTTTGCCATCATTGTGTTTTGATTTTAAAAAATCCTACATACATGATTGTCATTAAGAAGTAAAATGTTGTTCAATGAGATTAAAATAATTTTTTGGTGAATAGTAACTTATTAAGTTTTTATTCGCGATTAGTGGTAATTTGTGTAGTTTATGGTAAAAATTATATTTTAATAATATGAGATGACATAGACACATGTCCATCCCTCATTGGATGTGTCATGGACGACCAAGACAAGCCATGGGTCAACTTGGGGACCCCATGGAGCCACTTTGGTTGGAAAATGACATAAATACCTTTTATTTAATGTTAATGTAAAAAATGGCACAAACATGATATGTTTTACTAAAACAATTTTTAAAAGGGGTTATAAAAGTCATATTTTTTATTATAAATATTAATTGAAAAGATAAAAAGATTTCCTACATCATAGTATTTTTTTTTATAATTTTTAGACATTAAATAAATTAAATTATTTATGACATAATAATGATGCAGCGATGACATCATTATTTGACGATTTAAATAAAATGGAAAGATAACATAAAATCTATGAACTACACACGTCCAAAACTTATTGGATGGGTGGATTTAGAACCCTTATCACCTTAGACACGAATTATATTAATGTGGGACCTTTTAAAACAGAAACACATTTTCAAATAAAGTAATATTTCATTACTTTCCAAAAGTGCCCCTCCTCTCCTCTTATAAAAGGCCCCCACCTCTACCACCTTACACACACAACTCAAGCCTTTGGATCAGACGACCCCTACCCATTTACTCTCTCCACATCCCTATAATCATCCTAGAGGATTCCCATTGGGCATAATCCTTTCAAAGGAAGCCTTTACTCTCAAATAAAAAGGAGTTACACTTTTAAAGGTAATTCATTCTCTCTTGTTCATTTGTTTTATTTTGCTTCTCCAACCCCATAAACTCTTTTTATTTACTTATTTTGTAACAACAACAGTATCTTCAATATAAAATGATGTTGTTATAAGATTTATTAGAGCTACACTCTCACACAACTACATCAAATGGTTAATGAACATACGGTTTCCGTGGATGGTGAAATTTTGCCTCCCGAAACGATGATTGTTCAATACTCATTTAACACCTTCAAAAGTGGCCATTATAATGTCACTATTTTTATATATGATATATAATATGTTTATTATTTCCTTAATATTCTGTATTTTTCATTTATGGCATACCATTATTGTATCCATTATGGGTAAACACGATATCTTCATTTTAGGAAGTGTGGACTACCGCCCCTGAAAGTGATTTGATTCGTTAATACCGTATGTGGGATGTGAAAAGGATAAAGTTAATGATATTATATATGTTTTTATACAGGAATTATAATATACTCTTATATCATCATGATTCCATTCTATAAAATACGAAATAGAAATGAAAGTAGTGTTCATGCGTACGTACGGCTTACCGTCTCCATGAACGGTGCATTTCATTTCTTACCTCTAAATGATTATGTAACATTATAAATACATGTATATGCTGGATATATATGATATATATGATATACAAATCAGGAATGTCATTCTGGATATAAATAACCTTTGACCACATGAACAACATGTAATTATAAGAAGTCCACTTTCGACTTAAGAACCAAATTTTGACAAAACAATCATTATTAACTTAAATGGTTAAATAATGTTTATAACATGGAAATAAGTGATATAAAAGGAATAATGAACATTAAAAATGTTCTTAATCAAGTATAAATTAACTCAAGTTTATTATTCAGGATGTTAAGGAACGATCGAGTCAAGTCGGACCCGAGGTAAGGGACTTCGTCTCAATCTCCTTTCATTGAGGCATATTTCGTTTTATACACAACTTTATTTTATACGGTGTATAAACCCCTTTGACTTTTAATTTTATAGAAAAGGAATCTTTTTCTACGAAGCGTTTTACTAAACGACAAAAAGGAATGTTTTTTTTAACGTACGCGGTGACAACGACCTTTTCCGCCGCCGCGAGTATTATTTGGTCTTTGGCTTCCTCAACAGGCCGTTATGTTTTTAAAATGAAATAAATACCATATAATCTTTTATATATTTTGGTTTAGAAAATGGTTTTGATAAAGGATTCTATTATGATATATTATGATTGAAATGTGGAAATGGTATCATTCCTTTATATTGGTTTTATGCTTTATGATTTTATATTGGTACTTGGACATTTGATGGGTGGTTACGTGATAAACCATATGACGGGTGGTGCCGTGAATACCAGGACGGGTGGTTACGTTATAACCTCCAATGCATTGGGTATGGAAGTCGGTTGTATGGCTATTCCATTAAGTATGTATGGAAATTGGCCGTATGGCTATTCCATTTAAGTGATATGTGTGGAAGTCGACCATATGGTTATCCCACTTAAGTATGTTTATGTCCCAAGTTACCTTTATATACGTCATGTGTTCTTTATATGGGTTTTATTGTAATCCTTTGGTTACAAAAATGTAAGTATTGATACTTTATTCAGTGAAGAGTTTTTACTACTTAATGAAGGTAAGGTATTACTTTTATAGAGTATACATGGTTTACATGATGTTGGAAAAACTAACAGTTTTCATTCTTTGTGTATCCCTTACTGAGCTTTTTATGCTCACCCCAAGATTTTTTGAAATGTTTTTCACAGGACTTAATGTGGAATAAGGTCAAGGATGGGATCAAGGGAATGTCATGATATATGAAACATGGAACTAGACATGTTTCTTTTAATAGTTTTTTCTTTTATGGAAACTTAGTAGAAGTGACTACTTTGTAATATTTTGAGATGTAATAGTTATGTTCTAATTCTCTAAAACTCTAAACCTGAAAAGATCCTCAACGTGAATTATTCATTTAATTCAATATTAAGTAAGGTTTAAGGCCGGGGCCTTATAGTTGGTATCAGAGGTCGGTTTAGACAACTTTAGGAGTTAGAAAAGTGTTAAATTATAATATAATTGAAATGATATAGCATTTATGGATTACCATGTTGCTTCGCCGAAGATATTTATGTGTTCAGAATGGTTTTCCACAGAGGAAACAAAGAAACTGTGTTGGGACGACATCAGGTGGAAGACAACCTTCTAAATCAGCAACCTGAGATGGTCGGAATCGGAACTGAACAGTTTGTTGGAGTGATGGCACAGTTGACTCAGGCTATAAATGGTGGTGGTATCCATGCACGAGATCAGCCAGATCAACCACAGAGGTACATGTCAGTGGTGGAACATTTCATGAGGCAACATCCCCCATAATTCAGAGGATCATCTGACCCTGTGCAAGCTGAAGGGTGGATTAAAGCACTGGAGAAGGTTTTTGATGTCATGGGGTGTTCAGAAAATCAAAAGGTTAGTCTTGCGGTTTTCCGTTTTGAAGGTGAAGATGATCAGTGGTGGTCGATGGTGAAAAATATCAGGGATAGTGAAGAGATTGATGATCTTCACAGGGAAAAATTCAAAGGTATGTTTCTTGAGAAATATTTCCCTAAGGTGGTTCGTCTTAGGATGGAAAAACAGTTCTTAGAATTGAGGCAGTATGATGATTCAGTGGCTGCTTATGAAGCAAATTTCACTCGATTGGCAAGGTATGCTCCGAACTTCATATGAGATATTGATAGTAAAATAAACTGTTTTTACTCAGGGTTAAAGCCAATGTATCGAAGGGATTTAGCTTCTCGTGAGTTCAAAAGTTATGAAAAACTTGTTCGATGTGCGGAGAAGGTGGAAATGGAGTTTTCCAATGATCATGTGTTCTATGACAGACAACAGAATAAGAGGTCTAGTTGGCAGGCAAAGGGGAAGAATTCATCAAAGAATCAAGGAGGTAATAAAACCAAATATCCATCCTATGAGAAGTGTGGTAAAATGCATCCTGGAGAATGTTTATCCAAGTCTGGTAAGTGCTTTCAGTGTGGTAAGTCTGGTCATATTGCTCGTAACTGTAAGGAATATGATCAAGCAGGCAATGAAAAGCCAACGGTAAGATTTTTTAAGTGTAATGAAATGGGTCATTATGCAAATGAGTGTCCAACGAAGAACTCATCTGGGGGAATGCAGCCAGACTACAAGCAGAAAGGGGTGGTGAAATCCTTTGCAACAACTTCAGCAGATATTGGGCCCTCGAATGAAGTGGTATCAGGTACACTGTTTGTTTGTTCAGATTATGCCAATGTGTTTTTTGATTCAGGGTCTACACACTCTTTCATTTCTGAGAATTTTTCTAGTAAATTGGAGATTCCATATCAAGATATGAATCCTGAACTTATGGTAAAAACACCCGGAGGGAACGTTGAGACAAAAAGGAATTATAAGAACCTTCCTATCCTTGTGTGTGGAAAGAATCTACCAGCAAACCTTATTGTTTTTCCTCTAGTAGAGTTTGATGTTATTTTGGGCATGGATTGCCTTTCTGTTTATCATGCTAAGATTGACTGCAGAGCTAAAATGGTTTCTTTTTAGAAATATTTTCAGTTTGTGTACAAAAATGAACCCTTATTTTTGATAACATATCAGGATGTTGAGAAACTAGTAAAAGATGGAAATGAATGTTACCTTGCACATATTGTTGAAAATAAAGGAACTGTTCGGATTAATGATGTGCCAGTGGTAAATGAGTATCTTGATGTTTTTCCTGATGAGTTGCCTGGTATTATTCATGACCAGGAAGTTGAATTTACTATTGACTTAGTTCCTGATTCTATGCCAATTTCGAAACCCCCTTATCGAATGGCTCAAGTTGAACTTTTAGAGTTAAAGAAACAATTGCAGGAGTTATTAGATAAAGGTTTCATTCGACCTAGCACACCACCGTGGGGTGATTTTGTCTTGTTTGTTAAAAAGAAAGATGGATCAATGAGACTTTGCATTGATTATAGAGCCTTGAATAATATTACTGTTAAGAACAAGTATCCTTTGCCTCATATCGATGATTTGTTTGATCAGCTCCAAGGAGCTCACTTTTTTTCGAAGATTGACTTGAGGTCAGGGTACCATCAGTTGAAAGTAAAAGAAGAAGACGTTCCAAAGACTGCGTTCCATACTAGATATGGCCATTATGAATTTGTAGTTATGCCTTTTGGTTTAACCAATGCACCTGCAGTATTCATGGACCTTATGAATAGATTTTTCCATGAGTTCTTGGATAAGTTTGTGGTTGTTTTCATCGATGATATTTTTGTCATTTCTAAAAGTAAAGAGGAGCATGAAAGTTATTTAAGGGTTAGCTTGCAAACCTTAAAAGAAAAGAAACTATATGGAAAATTCAGCAAGTGTGAGTTTTGGTTACAACAAATTTCTTTCATAGGTCACATTGTTTCAAAAGATGGGATAACTGTTGATCCTACTAAAACAAAAGTTGTTGAAGATTGGCCAAGACCCACAAATGTAACCGAGATCCGTAGTTTTCTTGGTTTGGAAGGTTACTACCGAAGGTTTGTTGAACATTTTTCACGGTTATCTAGTCCAATGACTAAGCTAACTCATAAGGGTGTTATGTTCATATGGACAATAGAATGTGATGATTGTTTTCAGGAGTTGGAGAGAAGACTGGTGAATTCTCCAGTTTTGGCACTTCCTTCCAGGAATGGTGAGTTTGTTATATACAGTGATGCTTCGTTGAAGGGACTTGGCTATTTCCTTATGCAAAATGATCAGGTAATTGCTTATGCTTCACGACAGATGAAAACTCATGAGGTAAATTACCCTACACATGATTTGGAATTAGCTGCTGTTTTCTTTGCTTTAAAAATTTGGAGGCATAATTTGTATGGAGTAAAGTGTGAAATATATACTGATCACAAAAGTTTAAAGTATATATTCACTCAAAAAGAATTAAACATGAGACAGAGGAGATGGCTGGAATTAATCAAGGATTATGATTGCACAATTCATTACCATCCGGGAAAAGAAAATAAAGTGGCTGATGCTTTGAGTCAAAAAAGTAATACTTCATTAGCAATGTTGCGTTTGGAACGTGATAATTTGGTTAAAGATTTGATGATCTTTGGAATAGAAGTTGTTGGTACATGATGTTCTTCTGTTTTGTTTCAGGTATCAGTGAAATCTTCTCTATCAGACAGAATCAAGCAAGCACAGAAGCGAGATAGTGAGTTGAAGAAAAAGGTAGAGCTGGTTCAGAAAGGTAAGTTGCCTGAATTCAACATTGATAATGATTGTGTTTTGAGGTTTGGGAAGAGGTTATGTGTGCCTTGTGATTCACAGTTGAAGAATGAGTTGTTATGTGAGGCTCATAGTTCCCCGTTTTCAGTTCATCCTGGCAGTACTAAGATGTACAGAGATCTGCGGGAGTATTACTGGTGGGATGGAATGAAAAGAGATATTGCTGATTTTACTGTGAAGTGTCTGACTTGTCAGCAGGTTAAATCAGAGCGGCAGTTACCGAAAGGGATGCTTCAGCCTTTACCAGTGCCAGAGTGGAAATGGGAAAACATATCCATGGACTTTGTTGGGGGATTACTGAGGACATCTTGAGGTAATAATGCAATCTGGGTTATTGTTGATCACATGACTAAATCTTCTCATTTCCTTGCTATACCAGATACTTTTTCCCTAGATCAACTTTCCCGTTTGTATCTTAAAGAGATAGTCAGGTTACATGGAGTTCCCCTCTCCATTGTATCTGATCGTGATCCCAGGTTCACATCTAACTTTTGGAAAGGCCTTCAGAAGTCGTTGGGTATTGAATTAAATTTTAGTACAACTTTTCATCCTCAATCAGATGGGCAGTCAGAACAAAAAATTCAGACCTTGGAGTATATGCTATGAGCTTTTTCGATGGATTATCAAGGAAATTGGGACCAACATCTTTCTTTGGTTGAGTTTTCTTATAATAACAGCTTTCATTCCAGTATATAGATGGCACCATTTGAGGCATTATATGGGAAGAAGTGTCGAACTCCAGCATTTTGGGATGAAGTGGGTGAAAGGAAGCTGATGGGACCAGAATTGGTAGAAGAGATGGTAGAATAATTTCAGTTGATTTAAAAGCACATGAGAACAGCTCAAAGCAGGCAGAAGAGTTATGCGGATAACCGGAAGAATGATCTATCTTTCGAGGTTTGTGATCATGTTTTTTTCAAGGTTTCTCCTTGGAAACGTGTGATGAGATTTGGTAAGAAAGGAAAGCTGAGTCCAAGGTTTATTGGACCATATGAAATTCTGGAGAAATTGGATCAGTTGCTTACCGAGTGGCTTTACCTCCGAGTTTATCTCAGGTAAACAATGTTTTTCATGTTTCAATTTTGAGGAAGTATATGCCAGATCCATCTCATGTTTTCAGTCCAGAGGTAGTTCAGCTGGAGGAGAACCTATGTTATGAAGAACAACTAGTCTAGATTCTTGACCACAGGGAGCAGGTGTTACGGAATAAGGTGATTCATCAGGTAAAGGATTTGTGAAAAAACCATGTGATTGAAGAGGCAACGTGGGAATCTGAAAATGCTATGAGGGATAAATACCCCCACATATTTTGATAAGTGAATAAAATTGCGATGACGCAATTCCCAAAAGGGGGGAACGATGTAACATCCCAGGTAATTAATGAATAAAGAATTTTCATATTTATTAATATTTACAAATTAAATATTAATTTTAATTAAAAGGGGTTTCTACGTTTGATAGCGTACTCGATACGCAACGATGAGTTTCTTTGAAAACTTACGTTGCACACAAGTAATAAAATAATATTATTTTAAATGTTAGTTAACAAGTAGCCGTTGTATTGGCAGGAATGGATAGAAATAACTAAAATATGATTATATATGTTTTTAAATGTTTTTACATTTACCCAATAAAAGATAAAGGCTTAAAATACGGAAAGAGTTCAATTTTAGGCATTTATACCCTAATTTTCACTAAGGGTTCACTTATCACCTTTTGACAGCGAACCGTCATTAAATATAGTTTTGATCATTCTTATAAATTCTATTGGACCAAAAATAACTCTTTTTTAGAATTGGGACATCAAAATTTACCTTGTGTAAATGTTTTGTACCTTTCCGATAAAGTACATTTTTTTAATGAATAGTGTAAAATGTTGTATTTTAATTCAAAACCTCGTTTTAATCTAATTTATTTATATGATTAGATTATCTTTTGAATTGGTTTTAAAGTTAAATTAGAAAATATTTTTACCATTAAATCCAGTAGTGGTCATTGGAATTAATTTTACTTTGAAATCAGACTTAAACTAGTGTCAATCTTTTGATACTTATTGTTTCATAAAAATACGCTATTTGCTTTGACAACGGGAATTAATTATTAAATTAATTAATGTGAATTATATATTTTTAATTTCGTAAAAAAGACTTCATTTTTGAATTCGTAATATCAAATATAGCTTAGGTTGAATTTTTGGTAATTTTCTGAAAAACTTCAATTTTTGATGAATAGTGAAACCACTAAGTGGTACTTATAAAAACAAATTTTTCTGTTTAAATGAAATTTTTCTATCATTGTGTTTTGATTTTCGAAAATCCGACATACATGGTTGTCATTAAGAAATAAAATGTGGTTCAATGAGATTAAAATAATTTTTTGGTGAATAGTAACTTATTAAGTTTTTAATCGCGATTAGTGGTAATTAGTGTAGTTTAAGGTAAAAATAATATTTTAATAATAGGATATGACCAAGACACATGTCCTACCCTCATTGGATATGTCATGGCCGACCAAGACAAGCCATGTGTCAACTTGGGGACCCCATGGAGCCACTTTGGTTGGAAAATGACATAAATAACTTTTATTTAATGTTAATGTAAAAAATGGCACAAACATGATATGTTTTACTAAAACAATTTTTAAATGGGGTTATACAAGTCAGGTTTTTTATTATAAATATTAATTGGAAATCTAAAAAGATTTCCTACATCATAGTATTTGTTTTATAATTTTTAGACATTATATAAATTAAATTATATATGACATAATAATGATGCAGCGATGACATCATTATTTGACGATTTAAATAAAATGGAAAGATAATGTAACATATATGAACTACACATGTCCAAAACTTATTGGATGGGTGGATTTCGAACCCTTATCACCTTATACACTAATTATATCAATGTGGGACCTTTTAAAACCTAAACAAAGTTTCAAATAAAGTAATATTTCTTTACATTACAAAAGTGCCCCTCCTCTCCTCTTATAAAAGGCCCCCACCTCTACCACCTTACACACACTCCTCAAGGCTTTGGCTCGGCCAAACCCTGCCCATTTACTCTCTCCACATCCCTATACTCATCCTAGAGGATTCCCTTTGGGTAGAATCCTTTCAAAGGAAGCCTTTAGGCTCAAATCAAAAGGAGTTACACTTTTAAAGGTAATTAATTCTCTCTTGTTCATTTGTTTTATTTTGCTTCTCCAACCCCCTAAACTCTTTTAATTCACATCTTTTGTAACAAAACCAGTATCTCCAATATACTAGGATGTTTTTATAAGATTTATTCGAGCTACAATCTCACACAACTACATCAAATGGTTAAAGAACATACGGTTTCCGTGGATGGTGAAATTCTGTCTCCCGAAACGATGATTGTTCAATACTCATTTAACACCTTCAAAGGTGGCCATTATGATGTCACTATTTTTATATATGATATATAATATGTTTATTCTTTCCTTAAGCTTCTGTATTTTTCATTTATGGAATACCATTATTTTTTCCATTATGGGTAAACACGATATCTTCATTTTAGGAAGTGCGGACTACCGCCCCCTGAAAGTGATTTGATTCGTTAATACCATATGTGGGATGTTTAAAGGATAATGTTAATGATATTATATATGTTATTATACTGGAATTATAATATAATCTTATATAATTATGATTCCATTCTATAAAATACGAAATAGAAATGAATGTACCGTTCATGCGTACGTACGGCTTACCGTCTCCATGAACGGTGCGTTTCATTTCTTACCTCTAAATGATTATGTAATATTATAAATACATGTATATTATGGATATATATGATATATATGATATCCAAATCAGGAATTTCATTCTGGATATAAATAACCTTTGACCACACGAACAACATGTAATTGTAAGAAGTCCACTTTCGACTTAAGAACCAAATATTGACAAAACAAACATTATTAACTTAAATGGTTACATAATGTTTATAACATGGCAATAAGTGATATAAAAGTAATAATGAACTTTAAAAAGGTTCTTAATCAAGTATAAATTAACTCAAGTTTATTATTCATGATGTTAAAGAATGATCGAGTCAAGTCGGACCCGAGGTAAGGGACTTCGTCTCAATCTCCTTTCATTGAGGGATATTTCATTTTATACACAAATTTCTTTAATATGGTGTATGGACCCCTTTGACTTTTACTTTTATAAAAAAGGAATATTTTTCTACGAATCATTTTACTAAATGACAAAAAGGAATGTTTTTTTAACGTACGCGGTGACAACTACCTTTTCTGCCGCCGCAAATATTATTTGGTCTTTGGCTTCCTCAACAAGCTGTTATGTTTTTAAAATGAAATAAATACCATATACTCTTTTATGTATTTTGGTATTGAAAATGGTTTGGATAAAGGATTCTATTATGATATATTGTGACTGAAATGTGGAAATGTTATCATTCCTTTATATTGGTTTTATGTTTTATGATTTTATATTGGTACTTGGACATTTGACGGGTGGTTACGTGATAAACCATATGACGGGTGGTGCCGTGAATACCAGGACGGGTGGTTACGTTATAACCTCCAATGCATTGGGTATGGAAGTCGGCCGTATGGCTATTCCATTAAGTATGTATGGAAATTGGCCGTATGGCTATTCCATTTAAGTGATATGTGTGGAAGTCGACCATATGGTTATCCCACTTAAGTATGTTTATGTCCCAAGTTACCTTTATATATGTTATGTGATATTTATATGGGTTTTATGGTAATCCTTTGGTTACAAAAAGGTAAGTATTGATACTTTATTCAGGGAAGAGTTTTTACTACTTCATGAAGGTGAAGGTGTTACTTTGATAGAGTATACATGGTTTACTTGATGTTTGAAAAAACTAACAGTTTTCATTCTTTGTGTATCCCTTACTGAGCTTTTTATGCTCACCCCAAGTTTTTTTTTTGAAATGTTTTTCACATGACTTAATGTGGAATAAGGTCAAGGATAAGATCAAGGGAATGTTGTGATATATAAAACATGGAACTATACATGTTTCTTTTAAGAGTTTTTTCTTTTATGGAAACTTAGTAGAAGTGACTACTTTGTAATCTTTTGAGATGTAATAGTTATGTTCTAATTCTCTAAAACTCTAAACCTGAAAAGATCCTCAACATGAATTATTCATTTAATTCAATATTAAGTAAGTTTTAAGGTCGGGGCCTTATTGTAATCATAATAAAATATAAAATATATAAATATTTTCCTCACTATCATGATTTGGATATTTTTATTATTTTATGGAAATAATAAATAAATATATTTAACCTAAAAACATTCAATATCCATAATATGTTTATTTATGTTGTAGAAAATTTACAAATAGGTATAGGTGGTTATTTTTAATATTAAAAATTATATTTTTATATTAATTTGTTTTAATTTGAAAATATTTTAATTTATGGAAATACAATCAAAATTTTGATTCAATGCTTGTAAAAGTAGTAGAAATATTTTGTAAATTTATAAAAAAAACAATAAAAGTTACACATTAAAGATGAATTAGGTCTAAAATATTTATTATAGATAATTTTAATTGTTATTTTTTGGTAAAAATGTATTTATAATAAATATATAGTTATATTTAATTCATAAATTAATTTATTAGAATTACTAATTTTTTTCAAACTATTATTAAATATTTTTAATGATTATTATGTGATTATAAAATGAAAATAACATACCATAAGTCAAATGGTTTGGTAATTATGATGTTATGAATGAATGCTCCATCATTGTTAGACTTATAATTTTTAAAAACTCATTCATGACCCTTATTGTTTGAATAATTTGATAACATGGGAATTTATTAAGTGTTTAATGAGGGGGTTATGCTATGATATAATAATCAATATGATACATTTAATTTCATAAATATAAGATTTTGAATTTGAAATGACCAAAAAAATTATATTTAATACTATGAAATAATAGAACTATTTTACATGAGTTAGAAATATGTTAAATTCCATTTTTTCATTTATTTAACAAATTTATGCCCAACATTATTATTAAACAACACCACATCTCATCTCCCCTCCATAATTTATTGAGGTACATGGCTCTATGAAACCCTTTCGAAACACCTTTGGAACATTAATATCAATGATATAGATGTTATATAATCTAAAAATACCATGAAAAGGGTCCAATAATAGATATACAATTGAAGATTCTTAATGAAAGGGAGGTTAGAGACATGAATGAAGAAGTTCAAGACCTTATGTACGATTTCACATCTCAAATTTATTTATACAACACATTTAACATATTTACCACTTATTTATATTTCATGATATATATACTTTCCAAGAATAAATGTTATGATGATTTTTATGTTGGATATTATAATTTATAAATTTATTTATGGATTTATCATTCATGATGTTTTGATTCTGAAATTAATAAATCTATAATGATCACACAACTCAATATTTTATTATGGATAAATATTTCATTTTATACAACAATTTTTGTATATAATTCGTTTTTACTACAACTATTATAATTGATATCATTTATCTCGTTATATTCATGGTATTTAATGATTCATTTCATTTAACTTCATTCAATGTGTTTATGAGTCAAAACCTATATATCAATTAATGGATTATATAATTATTTCATTTATTTTTTGCATTGTATATAATAAATTTATATTAAAATAAATTATATGATTTATATCCTATAATACCTAATTATTTTCATATCGCATATTTATTTACTAAATATTTAAATACATGTAATAATGTCCACTATTCCGTAGTAAAAACGTTTGAGTTAATATAATTAAAAAAATAAACCTTATTGTTTTATTTTGGATCATGAATATTTTCCATCGAAATTCTATTTTAATAAAAACATTTTATAAATTATTATACATATAACTAAATTATTGAAGACACCATTTTCATAAATTTTTATTTTATTTAAAAATTATTGAACGGAATTTTTACAAATGTTTTATGTATGACTCAAATTTTATATTTTACAAATGTGTAAAATTAATTTTCTTCTTTATTGAATATTGATTAAGTAGAATTTCATACATTCATGTCCTTCCTTCTTTACCAATAATCCAATATAAGTTTCCATGGTTTTTTTCAAATAAAATAAATATCTCTATATTTTTTATTTTTTCTCCTTTTAATGTTACCAAATTTGGAGGTATTTCCCATTATTTTAATATTAACTTTTAAAGGATCTTGTATTGGATTTTCATTTATGTTAACATAAATCAATGATAAATATTGTTTTACTAGGGATATGAAATTAGGATACCATAAACATTATTTTTATTGATATATTGTGATTTTTCTTTAATAATTATTATACTAAACGTGTTTCATTCTAAAATGTTAAAAATATTTTGAAGAAAACATGAATATTTTTATGAGGTGATAAAATTATTTTCCAAGGATATATTATAATTTTTTGAAATTAAATTTTAATAATATAATTATCATGGTTTACACTTTTCATGTAGGGAAATAATATTTTATATATTTGTTTTATAATGAAATTTATCTCTACGAATATTATTCATTTTTTGAATCATGGATATTTGTTCATTATCATTGTTGAGTATGATATAGATCCAAAAATAATTTCATCCATGGATAACATAAGATGATAGTTGAGAACTGTACCACTCTCAAATGTAGTGGGTAATTTGATAGAGTTATCTTGATAGATGATACTCTTGTGGGGTGATAAAGTTTAAGAAATGTAGGTGACTCCCGTGAGATGACATAGTTAACAAGGTAGAAGCAAAAAATATGATAATGTTTAAATTATACTATTTAAGTAATTCCATGATGAAATAATTATTTTCCCTGAGAGAAAAACATTTTACGTATACATTTTATCAGACTTAATACTTCATTTGAACAATATTTATGCAAACACTATTTATAATTTCTTATACATAAGGCTATTTTTAGTTTTTGAGGCTCGTTTTTTATGATCCATGTTTTTATGGGTATGAATTATCTTATTTAATACTAATGTGTGTTGATTGTTTTGTCATAAACTTATGATTAAGTAGTCAAATAGAAGATATTTTATTGATGAAAATTATTGTTCATATTTTTAATTTGATCCCACCCATATTATGTTTCAATTAACAGAGGTAAAGAATATAGTTTTGCTATGTATATGTCACAAACCTTCCCCTAGGGAACATGTCATAACTACCCAAGACCGCCTTCCACATTCCAGGGGTTGTAGACTAGCATCGAGTAAGAATATCCTAAAAAGGGAATTGATTTCTTTTAAACCAATATATATTCCCAAAGCTCAATCTATAGAAAGAAAACAAAAATTAATCCACAACTTTAATTGAGACAACAAATGAGTGTAAAATACAAACTAAAAGTACAACAAGTCCAAAAAATCCTAAAACAAAATAGGAATGTATCGCTTCCATGGTCTGTCCACTCAAGACCGTACCTGAATAGTAACTGAAGGGTAGCTTCATGTAGCCGTAGAAGTAATCCAGAACATCCAATCTCACTAAGCACCACCTGATCCTTAACTATCGAGGTATTTATCAAATCATCAACCACCTACACAAGACACAACATGTGCGGTTGAGGCTTATGAACGGTTTAGTAACACAATACTCAGCAGGGACCCCAAACCAGAAATTAAATACAACAAATCAAGACCACAAAGATTGACCGAAAAGACTGACCACAAATCATGACCAAATATCAAAGATATCTCAAACCCTGTATAATTCTTGCTATAGAAAGTATAATTATCAGTTGAAAACATGAATCATCATTTACTGCTGAGGGACTCATCCATTATGAGTTCTTAAGGTTTACATGGATACTGGACCACTGAGGTCCGCTCTACCACTGGACCAATAAGGTCTACTGAGCTACTATACAACTTAGGCCTACTTGGCTACTGTACCACTGAGGTCCACTCGGCTACCAAACCACTGAGATTCGCTCGGCTAGTCAACATCTGAGGTCTTCTCATTTACTAGACGATTGAGGTCTGCTCGTCTATAGGACCACTGATGACTACTGAGATACAAGACCATTAAAGTCAAATGATCTACTTTACCACTATGTTTAACATGGCTATTGGACAACTAAGATCCCATCGGCTACTGAAACACTAATGTTAGCTATGCTACTTGGCCACTGAGGTCCGCTCTTCATGTCATTCATGTCACAACCAGCCATAGGATTCCAGCAGTCAAGTACTCTTGATTTAGGGAGAAACTACACCCCAAGTCATCAGCCATATATTTATTTTAATGAAAACTCACTTATAGTATTCCAAGAGGACCATATCATCATAGGCGTCCTAACACCATAGATGATGCATCAATAGATGCTCGTTCTGAATGGTATTGGCATTTTTGTAAATAGGGGACAGTTATATCTAGGCCCGGTCTGACATGGTCGGACCGACCCGACCTACCTAGCATGGGGGTGCCACATGAGCTGACCTATATTGGTTGGACTAACTTGACACGATTAGATCTGGGCTGACACAGTCCAGCCTAGAGAAGTGTCCAGTCCCATTGGTCTATGCTGGACCCTGCCCGGTTCGGTCGTGGTCCAACCCGTCAGGTTGGGCAGGGGTCTGGTCCGACATAGTCGGACCTGTTTATTTCCATCCAGGCCACACATCAACGTAGTTTCCTATCTACCAGCCTTTGTCAGTGGGTCAAATCTTCTTTTCACTCGGCCACCCAGGGGTCAGGTTAACTGCATAGTTCTGAACTCCATTAGTGGTCCAGCTCGGGTCAAGCTCATACGCCCACTAGTGTCCATTTTTTTTATAGAAACACTCCTGGATTAGGTTGGCCACCTTCCTCTACATGTGGTCCGACTTAGACTGTGTGGCATCTCATGTCACAGGCCACCCCTAGGACTGCTACCTATGAAACATCACACAACTTGTGTCACCCCCTACACTACTACAACCACTACATTCTGCGACCTCCACCACATCAGTGTTCCATATGGGAACACTGTCTCCCTCTTTTGACCGCCTCTGCGGTCCACCGCTACCGGCTTTCGAGCTGACAACCCTCCTTGTCGGGGCCTTCCATAATTGTCATGCCCCACATGGAACAACACATTATCCACCACCACTATCTCCCATTCATAAAGGCATTCACCCAACACCTTTGTCTCCCTCGGCCTCTTTCACAGGTTGATCCACCACTGCATCTTTCATGGACCGCAGCTTAAGTCACGTCAAAAAGAACGAATAAAAAAGGAAAAATATAAGAATGTTCTAAGAACACATAATGTATGGGCCATGAAATTTATTCGTTTCAGCATGGGTTTCCCTTGTTAAGAGGTTTAACCAAGGATAATAATGATGTGAATCCACTTCCCAAAGATTCCTATATGCAAATTCCCATGTCATTCTTTGATGACCGATATGTGGGTAAATATATTAGGTGATTTAAACTACATTCATAATTTATGATGAAGAATTGGGAGGATGAGGAAATCACATATAGAAATAATCCAAAAATAGGAATTAGATCGTTCGATGATGAAGAACGTATTTTCTCCAACGTTGTTTATCAGTTCTCAACCTGCAACTCTAAGGACTAATGGGATCCTTTAAATGGGAATGAAGAAACTTTTGGTGATCCTTCATTCCTCGGAATTCATTGTATAACAAAAACACTCCTTGAGAGCTTCAGATCCAAATATCAGATCATGCCAATGATCACATATTTCTAAAAAAAATATGGAGGAAACAAGGTTTTTCCTTTTTTTTATGCTGAGTCATCGCATCGCTACATTGTTTCAATTATGAAATGAAATAGTGTTTTAGCTATTCTTGAGATGGAGAGTTGTAACACTATTTCATTTATTAAAGAAGAATGGTTTGTTCAGTTATTTCATCGCAGTGTCTCCATGAAGCAAAATGATAAAAGGAAAAAAATTATAATCTTTTATTTTACTTTATTCTCCTTTAAAAAGTCCAAAAATTAATATTTACCATTGATCCAGGCCAGTCAATGTTATGTCCTTAATAAGGGGAGCATCTAATTATGAACTCAAAGGTGGTATCGGGTTTTTTAATCTGAGTTAACATTTGTGAGTTATGAGGAATTGGAAAATAAAATAATCATTATTTAAATTTGTTTATTTAGGATTACATCCCAAAAATGAACATTCATAACCGACCTCCATCGGCCGATGTTAGGCTCAACATAAGAAAATCATGCCATCATGAGTTCATAAGTGGTATCAAATTTTCATTCGATGTTATAGTTCTTGTGTTATAATTATTTCAAAACGATATAGAATTATTTAATTATTTTATTTATGGAAGAAAAATATATACCAATGTTGGCCTACATAGGATAATTTCTGGTTCTTCCTAAGTAATGAAATCCCTCCCAATATCATCAGTCATCTCAGATTTTCAATCCAACTCACCAAACCTAATTTATAAAAATTCAAACAATAAAAAAATTATTTAATTATTTTATTTGTTGTTATTCTATTTTTGGGTCTTCACATTGGAGACCCACGCCAATTAAAATTAAGTCGTGCCTGGAATAAAACCACTACTATGAATGTAAAGTGCCTCATATTTATGATCTGAGCATCAATTTAGGATTTATTCTATTTTCTCATGAAAAACAATCATTCCTTTTATAAAAAATGTAACATTTTTCGATGGAAAATTCCAGGCACAATGAGCCTCGTAATCGCAAGCTTTTTGAGAACCTGGTCTAAGAATAATAAATATAATAAAACAAATATGGATTTACAGGACATTACATTACCATTACTTATAGGGGTTTCAAACCATGTAATCCAACACAATATCTAAACATACAAATGAGGGTATGTGGATAAAACTGAGACTCCCAATATAAGAAGATATATTAGAGACTCGTGTGGTTCTACTTAACACGCAATAGAGGAATCGATTGCCAATGATGGGATATCTCATTTTAATCCACTATATTCAATGAAAAATATTTAAAACATGCCTCCTCATCAAATCTGTAGCACATAGAGGCATCTTGATCCCTCTACTAAGCTCCAATCATGGGTAGTTAGAAAGTGGGAAGACCCAGTGAGTAGTTCAACGATCACCCATATGGTATCATGTCTCGTAAACGTATATGGTGTAACCTTCACAAATTACATCAATATCCCTTCCCACTTCCATCTCAGTACCCAAAGAAAGATAATTAACAACCCATGAAATTGATACATAAATGTTTTCAGCATTTTATCTCAATAGGTAAGACAATATTCAAACTGTTCCATCATACTAAGTGTCTTCCTTGACACACACACACACATACCCCAATGCATCACCCTAATCTATGTGTCACTGCTACAACTGGAAATCCTCTAAAAAGAACAACATACTCCCAAACTATCGAATGTCCATCAAGGGTATTCCTTATGTAAAATTGTGTACATAAAGACTCACAATCAATTTCACGGAGTTGTTCCTCCATGCCTCATTTAATATTGGATGGGTAACAAAAAATGACTATATATATTCCTCTTCATCTCAATCCATGAAGGATTACTGTATTAAGGAAAACTAATCTATTTCCTCATTTATAAATAAAAAAATGTGTCTCATGCCGAGAGCATCCTCTAACACATTTCCCTTACCTAGTGTATATACTATTTTGAAGTCGTAGTCCTGGAGGTACTCCAACCACCATCACTTTCTCAAGTTCAAATCCTAATAATAATAGATATACTTGAGACTCTTATGGTTTTGTAGAAGGTAATCTATTCTACGATAATGTATTTTTTCCACATCTTCAATGCAATGACTACTGCTTCCAACCCACAATCATTGGCCACGTAGTTCATCTCTTTTGGTCTCAACTAATGTGTACCATATTCAATCACTGCTTTATTCTGTATCATGACAAAATAAAGTTTGGTCCCTAATTCATTATAGAACAGTACATACTCAACTCCCTGCTTTGAAAAACTCAACATCGAGGCACCTTCTAAAATCTATATAAACTGCTGAAAAGCCTTCAGGTAGTTTTCCATCCATGAAAAGGTATTCCCCTTTCAACATATCGACGTGGTCATACACCATTTGGTAGTGGATACTCATTCTCCAAAATCTATTGAATAAAGAGTCGGTAATCCACACATAAAATTTAGAAATTGATATTATGAATACATTCCTATTCAATTCCTCTATATGCTTCCTCAGCTCGTGAAGCTCTGAAAAATTCATCTGATATACAGATACTGATATAGTTTCCATCTCAGAGTGTAGAAAAATATAGAAGTCCATATATCTATGGGAAGGTAAACCTAGAAAATCATAAGGTAAGATGTCTTCAAATTCCACCACTACAGTTTGGAACTGAAAACTCATGATATCCACTACTCTAAGTGTCACGACCCCCTACCCAAAAATTGTACCCCTCCTGGGATGGCAATGTGAGAAGGGAGATAATGACCCCTGAGTCCCACCTCCAGTAGGCCCCGGGTTGGTGACTAGCACTGAGGGTATAATAAACATACAAATGGGAGTAATTACCCTCTAAGAGAACACATGCAGAAAAGAGAGAGATAGAATAGACTCCAATCAACTCCAACTCAGAACTGAGATATAAAAGAAATCCAAGTACATATATGAAATGTCATGCAAAAGTACTACAGCTGAAAGGGGAAACTAAAAGTACCCAAAAGAAATTAAAACGGCGGCGACCACAAGCCCAGACAGCTCCTCCTCCAATCGCAAGCTAGTAGTAACCAGCTTGATCTCCAACCTGCTCCAAGTGAACTGAAAAACATTTTATATATACATATGGTGAGTATAAAAGTATACTCAGCAGGATCCTCCCCAAGCCTCTCATGGAAAAGTAAATAAAGCATGCTAAAGCCCAGTGAACAACAAGTGAGACTAACTCGTTACCTAATAAGGTATACTAAGTTCCCAACCTCACCATGGCTACTCTCACCAAGTAACACATACAAGAATATAGCATATAGTAAAGAATATCAAGGGTACCCCGCTACTACTTCCCCACTGGTTTGCTGCTTTGCCCCAACGACATACGTTCTGTGCATCTCTCTCCAAAGGCTTTCCCACAGACACCTGGGCTAAGCTCCACAATCTGCACCTCGTGCACCACAGAGGCTTGCCCGCAGACACCTGGGCGAAGCACCACACCGTCCTCACAACCAAAAGTAACAAGGTAGTTTCCGGGAGCCACCACAGCCCGCATAATGTGTATCATACAACGAGTATAATACCTCAAGCCATTATAGCCCATACTCTGAGTAAAGATCCTCAAGCCATCATAGCCTACACACATTACACCTATAGTAGTCCATAGGATACTATATCCATAATATATGTGTGTGAATAACCACAAGCCATTACAACCCTCTACACACATATATGGGGTAACTAACCGTTGTGCCTTATGGAACAAGTATCTACCAAGAGAAGAGAGCGGGGCCAAAGGGGGTAGTCAGCCATTCAACCTCCCATCAGAATGTTGGGGAAAACACCCCCCAGGGCTCAGAATCCCCGGGGTGTCAGTTGCCCTTACCGACAGGGTGGAGTAGCGTATAGAAACACAAAAAGTAAAGAATATATATTTAACTAACATCCACACTATGGGAATTACCTAGTCTTAGATACAACTGCAGCTAACGTCTCTCAGACTCCAGGCTGCTACTTCAAAGACTAGATATCCAATAAGCACACAAACATTTGAAGAGCTTTATTAGATTACTCCATTCTCATTTTATCAGTTCCACTGTACCTTAATTTAATTCTTTAAGCATTAATTAAGAATAAACAATTCCACATTAAACTGAATTGGCATCACATTCAAAAACAACTTCTCCTTTTAAGATTCACATCACCTTTAATTTCCAGTATCTCCATCCCTGTGGATTTTCACCATTTAATCAAACATTCATTTTAGAGTTACTTTCCCACATTCCCAGGAATTCTATAAAAGCATCCTATGCTACTAAACACAAAGGAGGCTCAACACGGTTCATAGATATACTACCCGTCGAGTCTTTGCCGCCTATAGAAAGAGCACAGACCCATTTTCCCTCGAGAGGATAAACACGGAAAGCATGTGGCATACCTCGCGCATCTTCTCCTCCTTCGGAAGAAGGGTAGCGAGACCATCTGCCTTGAGCAGTGGGGAAAAGCAAAGCAGATTAACATTCAAAGAAAACCACAAGCATCTAGCAACCGCATCCATCCCATTCCATCACCCCTGGTGTCCTCCCCAACACCCACATGCATAACTGATGCATATCGCCACTCTAGGCGTCATCCAATGCCATAACCACAAGGCCTCCATGCCTCCACATATCACAAAAGCCATCTAGGCTCACATCACAGCACAAACAGGATAAAAACAACAATCACAACCATGGCCTCTTGACCCTTTAGCAAACAAGAGGGTAACTCAGATCCCCTTTAGAAATTCCCACATAATCTGTTCTTTAATCCATATTGAATTGGAAGATTTGTTATTCGTAGGTTCCAATCACGGATACCTAATCAGCAAGCTATCATAATTAAATAACCATGCTTCCTTCCCTAATTTTATTATCCTCAAATTAGAACAACTACAACAACGACGATAACCAGATTAATTTACATGCCTCTTTATCTTTTGCCAATTAATTAACAATTAATTCCGGCTTAACGTTCCTTATCAATTTCTATCATGAAGGAACAACAAATCAAAGAAACATAGATATCATTATATCTAGGAAAACATGAGGCAAACCGTTATCACGATATAAAACAACAACATGCGATCAACCAATTCTTTTAATCCGGTTCAAGTATTTAATTAGTTCAATTTCATTGTGATCCAAAGAGATAAATCATGCTAATTCTACGATTGCACATATACAATTAGAGAATCCATGAATCCCCTACCTCAAACAGTTCCTCACGTTCTTTATCCAAACAACATGTCACGATCCTCCCCTCGCGACAACTGCATCCACCAGAGGATGCTGTGGTACGACAGTACCAACCAACCCCAAGAAAACCCATTGGAATCTTGGAAATTACATGGTATAAATATTGAAAGGAGGATAGGAGAAGATAAACCCCAAAAGAACGACGATACAACATACCTTATATCGAAGATTGATCGACACGGCTCGGTTGCATCCAAAACAGAGCAGAACCAATCATAGGAGTAAAGATTGATTGTGAAACTCCTACGGAAAGGATTGAAAGGTTCTAGTGCCTCTTAGTTGAGAAAAAAGGGAAAGAACAAGGGAGAATGATATCTCATCCCTTTTTACAGATTTAATGGGGCGACAGTTTAAGATCCGGTTAATTCTCCATTAAAAAAGGATCGCATTAACCCACGCGGTTTGACCAAGTAAATACATCATGGACTTAGGAATAATTAATATAGGATTTATGGCATTTTAAATGGCCTTAAGATCCCTTAAAATAAGGCTTTAAATGTATTTTAAGTCAAAGGAAACGTCAAAAGGGGCAAAACTGTAGGAATCTGGAAACACTGTTCACATACTCAAAATTTGGCAAAGGAAAGAATCGGTAGCTCTTAGAATTTTGGAAACACTGTTCAAACATGAAATTTGGAAAAGGAGGGAATCAGTAGCTCTTAGGATTCTGGAAACACTGTTCAAACGTGAAATTTGGAAAAGGAAGGAATCAGTAGCTCTTAGGATTCTCGAAACACAGTTCAAACGTGAAATTTGGAAAAGGAAGGAATCAGTAGCTCTTAGGATTCTAGAAACACTATTCAAACATGAAATTTGGAAAAGGAAGGAATCAGTAGCTCTTAGGATTCTGGAAACACCGTTCAAACGTGAAATTTGGCAATGGAAAGAAAAGGTCACCGATAGAACCTTGCCGATAGAAACACAAGTCTACCGTTAGATCCTCACCGATAGAACATTATTCAAGTCTACCGATAGAAGGTCACCGATAGAAATACTGTTCACATAACTAGAAATTTGGCAATGTGTTAGTCGAGCTACTGCTTGACTGCGGCGACTGGTAGACCGAGCTACCGGTAGGCAGCGGCTACCGGTAGACCGAGCTACCGGTGGACCGAGCTACCGGTAAGCAGCATCTACCGGTAGACCGAGCTTCCGGTAGGCTGCGGCTACCGGTAGACCGAGCTACCATTAGGCAGCCGCTACTGGTAGACCGAGCTACCATTAGGCAGCCGCTACCGGTAGACCGAGCTACCGGTAGGCTGCGGCTACCGGTAGACCGAGCTACAGGTAGGCTATGGCTACTTGTAGACCGAGCTACCGGTAGGGTGCGGCTGGGGGATAAGTCACCTTGACCTCTCAGAACACCTCCAACACAACATTTTCACAAAGTAGTGGACCGGAGAGGTCCGGGCCATTACATTAGATACCTATCAAAACATTCTCGTCCTCGAGAATTAAAAACCAACTCAGAAGAAAAGAGGGGTCCGAACAACCACCCCATAAGATACCTCTCAGGGGAAAACCACCATGAGTTGTTCGAAAGCTGGAACAAAACTACGACATCTAAGAATATGGAAACAAACAATCCATATCCAAACAATTCAATCATAACATCACACAAAAGGTACATAAATAAAACATGAATGGTCTAACCATAAAGGAAACATCATTACATGAAAAGAGTTAAGAATTAAACAACTTTGGGTACTGAGCACGTATCTGTGACTCACGCTGCCATGTACTCTCCTCCATGCCACCGTGTCGCCACAAGACATGAACTAAGGGGATAGAATGCCCATGTAACACCTTCTCCTTGCGGTCTTGGATCTCCACAGGTCGCTCCTCAAAGGTTGCATCATCATCAATATCGATCTCTCCCCAATCGATAACATGAGATTCATCATAAAGGTAATGATGGAGATGTGATACATGGAAAACATCATGTATCCGACTCATCTGAGGGGGAAGTGCTACTCGATACGCCACAGCTCCAACACGAGCTAACACCTCGAAAGGCCCAACAAACCAAGGAGAAAGCTTACTTCCACGACCAAACCTTCGCTGCCCATGATGGGGAGTCACCTTTAGAAACACATGATCCCGAACATTAAACTCTAACGGTCTCGTTCTTTGATCAGCATATTATTTCTGACGATCCTGTGCTGTCTTCAACCTCTCACGAATAACCTAAACCATCTCTGTTGTATTCTGCACTAGTTCTGGTCCGAGAATTGCTGACTCTCCAACCCCAGTCCAGCACAATGGAGAATGGCATGGCCGGCCATACAAGGCTTCAAACGGCGCCATACCGATGGTAGAGTGAAAACTATTATTGTAAGCGAACTCTACCAAGGGTAAGTGCTTCATCCATGAACCTCCAAAATCAAGAACAAAAGAGCGCAACATGTCTTCAAGTGTCTGGATTGTTCGCTCTCTCTGACCATCCGTTTGAGGATGAAAAGCAGTGCTAAGGCACAGTTGAGAGCCCAAAGCATGCTGGACACCTCTCTACACTCTGGAGGTAAAACGAGGATCTCGATCAGAAATGATCGTCCTAGGTACTCCATGAAGCCTCACCACCTCTTCCATATACTGTCTCGACAAAACCTCCACTGATCTCGACTCCTTGATCGCTATGAAATGGGCTGACTTTGTTGAACGATCCACTACCACCCATATAGCATCATGTCCTGCCAGAGCTCGAGGTAAACCTGTAACAAAGTCAATTGAGATGTCCTCCCACTTCCACTGAGGAATATCCAATTGCTGGAGAAGACCACCTGGAACACAGTGTTCGGCCTTCACCTTCTAGCAGACTAAACATCAAGACACACATTCTGCAACCGTACACTTCAGCCCAGGCCACCAAAACTGACTCCTCAAGGATCGGTACATCTTCGTCCCACCAGGATGTACTGACAAGGGAGAACTATGGAACTCTTGGAGAACCGTCTCGCGCATCACCAAGGGGACAAAAATCTTGCCATGATACAAAACTCGGTGTTGTTCATCCTCCAACCAACCATCAGGGGCCTCACCACAAACAACTCTGTCTCTCCAGACTTCCACCTCTAGATCACCCAACTGAGACTCTTCAACCATCTGCATCAGGGATGACTGCACAGTCATCTGGAAAAGAAAACCTCAACCCCCAACTTCTCCCATATCAAGATGCAAAGCTGATAGCTCTTCCATCACTCTCCAGGAATCACCAGATTCATGCACAACATCATTACGTGTCTTTTCGCTTAGTGCGTCAGCTACAACATTCCCTTTTCCAGATGTATATGATATTTCAAAGTCGTATTCCTGCAAGAACTCCATCCACCGACGCTGCCTCAAGTTCAAGTCACGTTGGGAGAAAACATACCTCAAACTCTTCTGATCGGTGAAAACCACAAAGTGCTCACCAATGAGGTAATGTCTCCACAACTTTAGAGCAAAAACCACGGCTGCCAACTCAAGGTCATGGGTGGCATAGTTGCATTCATGGGGACGCAACTCCCGAGACCCATAAGAAACAACTGACCTCTGCTGCATGAGAACACAACCTAGCCCCAGATGTGAAGCATCACAGAAAACATCAAACTGGACTCCCTTCGCTGGAAGACAAAGGACTGGAGCACTTACCAACTTCTCCTTTAGATACTCGAAAGCTGTCTGACACTGATCAGTCCATATGAACGCTTGATCCTTCCTAGTCAAAGCTGTCAGAGGAGTCGCAACTCGGGAGAAATTGGCTACAAACCTCCTATAATAGCCTGCGAGACCAAGGAAACTTCGCACCTCTGACACGGTCTTGGGGGCTACCCAAGACACTACTGCTTCTATCTTCGATGGATCCACAGCTACTCCCTGTTGGGACACAACATGCCCTATGAAACGAACTTATCGAGCCCAGAACTCACACTTGGACAACTTCCCAAACAACTGATGTTGGCGAAGAACTCCCAATACAGCTCGTAGATGCTCTGCATGCTCTTCTTCAGATGTGTAGTACACAACGATGTCATCGATGAAAACCACAACAAACTTGTCCAGGAATTCACGGAACACAGCATTCATCAACCCCATGAAAACAGCTGGAGCATTCGTCACGCCGAATGGCATTACAACAAACTCATAATGCCCAATACGACAACGGAAAGCAGTCTATGGGATATCCTCATCCTTCAAACGCATTTGGTGATATCCTGACCGCAAGTTGGTCTTTGAGAACCAACTTGCACCCTTCAGTTGATCGAATAAGTCATCAATCCGCGGGAGAGGATAGCGGTTCTTTATTGTCACTTGGTTTAATCGACGATAATCGACACACAACCGCAAACTTCCATCAGCCTTTTTCACAAACAAAACTAGTGCACCCCAAGGTGACACACTTGGCCGAACAAAACCACACTCCAATAGACCATCAAGATGAATACGTAGCTCTCGTAACTTAGAAGGGGCCATCCTATATGGAGGCATAGAGATAGGGGACACTCCTGGCTGTAGTTCGATCCCAAACTCGATCTCTCGTCGAGGGGGTAAGGATACAACCTCTCCTGGAAAGACGTCAGGGTACTCCTCTACGACCCTAGGAAATGCCAACTGTTGAACCTCTGAATAACTCAGCATCATCCCAGCCATCATGGATGATAAAGATGAAACTCATCTATGACTCATCCGAGGATCTCTCTCACCAACAAACACCACTTTCTCTCCATCTGCATCAAGGAAAATGACCATATTCCTGTAGCAATCCACAACATCCTGCACCGAATACAACCAATCCATGCCTTGTATGAAGTCATATGGTTGTATTCGCAAACATATGAAATCTCCCCAAGAGCGGTGTTGCCCCAACACTGGCTCACAGTCTCTACATACTTCAAACAAGTCAGCTCGACCTCCAACTGGTGCAGTCAACGCCAAGGGCACTGGAAGCCTCTCTACCTCAAGTCCAAAGCATGGACAAGGGTAGGTAATATGAAGGAGTGTGTTGATCCTGAATCAAACAAGGCATACACGAAGGTAGAAAACAAGAAAAGGGTACCTCGAACGACATCTGGCTCGCCTGGGGCTGGCAACGCTAGAGCATGAAGCTGACCACAACCACCTCCATGGCCTCTCTGACCCTGATGAAGACCACCACCGCGGCCGCGCTCTGCTCTCTGAGGATGGGGAGCGTCATGGGGATGTCCTCTCCCTGCTCCATCTACCCTATGGTGATCTAAAGCTGGTGCAACCTGCTGCTGCTGCCTCGGCTGGAACTGCCTCAACGGAGGAACCTGGAGTGGAGTTCCCGGTGCACGATGACTGCTCTGAAAAGTCGGGCACTCCCGCTGCTGATGACCACGACCACCACAAGAAAAACAAGCGCCTGATCGCTTGGTATAGGCCTGAGAGTTGCTGACTCCGGAGAAACGAGATTGAAAGGGCTGGCACCTACCCCCAGGTGAACGAAAACTCTTTTGTCCTGAAAACCGGGAACCCCGGACCACAGCTCTGCTTCGTGAGTAAACATGACGATTCCCCTCTCGTGACGATCCAGTCCTGGCCAAAGTCCTCTCAACAACCTCTTCCCTCTCCAGCACCTCAAGATAAGTCTTCAGCATAAATGGGGTGACCTGGCGCTGGATCTCTGGACGCAAAGCCTCCTCGAAATGCCTCACCCTGGCCTCATCATATGGTAACAGGTCTGAAGCTTATCTTAGAAGGTTCCTGAAATGGATTCCAAACTCTCGAACACTGGATCTCCCCTGTCGAAGGGTGAGAAGCTCCTGGAAACTGGACACCTTCGCAGTCGACGAAAGACACTTGACTCTAAACCTGTCTCGAAACTCCTCTCATGAGATTGCTGACTCCTCACGATCACCAAGGAACATGAACCACCACTTCCTCGCTGCTCCACGCAGCATCATCACAACCAAGGACACCGAGTGTTCTTTCTGAGCACGAATCGAACTGAATCCTATCTCGATCTCCTCCAACCAGTCTCCTGTGACTGTATCTGAAATGGAGCCCTCGTACTTCTGTAGACTCTGGTGCTGAAATTCTCAAAGTGTCTTCCTCCAAGTGTCATCTTCGTCAACCTCTACACGGCGGTGATCTGCTGGAACAGCCTGCTGGGAATCTTCTGCGCAAACCTGACGAGGACGTCGACCAGGAGCCATACCTGTAAAATAAAAATTGTTAGAACTCCTAAGCCTAGAATATGGAAGACTCACATTAATTAATTAATTGTTTTGTTTTATTAATATCAGGTTACCTATCCCAAGGTCTACCCATTCAAACATAGGCGCAAAGAATAATGATTCATGATCCTTTCCTAGGTCTCTAGCCTGCAACTAGTATCACATTGTTTAGTAGCCATCGTAAACATAACGGTCCGTGCAACAGATCATAGGGGGGCCTGAACGCCCATGTCTCTGCCGGTCTCCAGTGTTTACCCCACTTGCAAAACATGAATGAAACCGTTTCCCTACCACCCCATGCATCCTCACCTGTGCCTAACTCCAAAATCCATCATATCCCTCAACCAGACCTCTGATACCACTCTGTCATGACCCCCTCCCCACAATGTGTACCCCTCCTGGGCCGGCAATGTGAGAAGGGAGATAATGACCCCCGATTCTCTCCTGAAATAGGCCCTGGGTTGGCGACTAGCACCGAGGGTAAAATAAACATACAAATGGGAGGCATTACCCTCTAAGAGAACACAAGCAGAAAAGAGAGAGATAGAATAGACTCCAATCAAATACAACTCAGAACTGAGATTTAAAAGAAATCCAAGTACATATATGAAATGTCATGAAAAAGTACTACTATTGAAAGGGGAAACTAAAAGTACCCAAAAGAAAGTAAAACAGCGGCGACCACAAGCCCGAACAACTCCTCCTCCAACCGCAAGCTCGTAGTAACCAGCTTGATCTCCAACCTTCTCCAAGTGACCTGAAAAACAGTTTATATACACATAGGGTGAGTATAACAGTATAGTCAGTAGGATCCTCCCCAAGCCTCTCGTGCAAAAGTAAATAAAGCATGCTAAATCCCAGTGAACAACAAGTGAAACAAACTCGTTACCTAAACAGGTATACTAAGTTCCCAACCTCACCATGGCTACTCTCACCAAGTAATGCATACAATAATATAGCATATAGTAAAGAATATAAAGGGTACCCCGCTACTACTTCCCCACTGGTTTGCCGCATTTCCCCAACGACATACGTCCTGTGCATCTCTCTCCAAAGGCTTGCCCGCAGACACCTGGGCTAAGCTCCACAATCTCCACCTCGTGCACCCCATAGGCTTGGCCGCAGACACCTGGGCGAAGCACCACACCGTCCTCACAACCAAAAGTAACCAGGTAGTTTCTTGAGCCACCACAGCCCGAATAACATGTATCATACGTCAGGTATAATACCTCAAGCCATTACAGCCCATACTCCGAGTATGGATCCTCAAGCCATCATAGCCTATACACATTACACCTATAGTAGTCCATAGGATACTATATCCAGAATATATGTGTGTGAATAACCACAAGCCATTACAGCCCTCTACACACATATATGGGGTAACTAACCACTGTGACTTATGGCACAAGTATCTACCAAGAGAAGAGAGCGGGGCCAAAGGGGGTAGTCATCCAATAAACCTGCCATCAGAATGTTGGGGAAAACACCCCCCAGGGCTCAAAATCCCCGGGGTGTCAGTTTCCCTTACCGACATGGTGGATTAGCGTATAGAAACACAAAATGTACAGAATATATATGTAACTCACATCCACACTATGGGCATTACCTAGTCTTAGATACAACTGCAGCTAACGTCTCTCAGACTCCAGTCTGCTACTTCAAAGACTAGATATCCAATAAGCACACAAACATTTGAAGAGCTTTATTAGATTATTCCATTCTCATTTTATCAGTTCTACTATAAGTTAATTTAATTCTTTAACCATTAATTAAGAATGAACAATTCCACATTAAACTGAATTGGCATCACATTCAAAAACAAATGCTCCTTTTATGATTCACATCACCTTTAAATTCCAGTATCTCCATCCCCATGTATTTTCACCATTTAATCATACATTCATTATAGAGTTACTTTCCCAAATTCCCAGGCATTCTAGAAAAGCATCCTATGCTACTAAACACAAAGGAGGCTCAACACGGTGAGTAGATATACTACTCGTCGAGTCTTTGCCGCCTATAGAAAGAGCACAGACCCATTTTCCCTCGAGAGGCTAAACACGGAAAGCACGTGGCATACACCGCGCGTCTTCTCCTCCTTCGGAAGAAGGGTAGAGAGACCAGCTGCCTTGAGCAGTGGGGAAAAACAAAGCATATTAACATTCAAAGAAAACCACAAGCATCCAGCAATCGCTTCCATCCTATTCCATCACCCCTGGTGTCCTCCCCGACACCCACATGCATAACTAATGCGTATCGCCACTCTAGGCGCCATCCACTGCCATAACCACAAGGCCTCCATGCCTCCACATATCACAACAGCCATCCAAGTTCACATCACAGAACAAGCAGCAGAAAAACAGCAATCACAACCATGAGCTCTTGACCCTTTAGAAAACAAGAGGGTAACTCAGAACCCCTTTAGAAATTCCCACATAATACGTTCTTTAATCCATATTGAATTGGCATATTTTTTATTCATAGGTTCCAATCATGGATACCTAATCAGAAAGCTATCATTATTAAATAACCATGCTTCCTTCCCTAATTTGATTATCCTCAAATTAGAACAACTACAACAACGGTGATAACCAGATTAATTTGCATGCCTCTTTATCTTTAGCCAATTAATTAAAAATTAATTCCATCTTTACGTTCATTATCAATTTCTATCATGAACGAACAACAAATCAAAGAAAACATAGATATCACTATATCTAGGAAAACATGAGGCAAACCGTTTTCACGGTATAAAACAACAACATGCGATCAAACTATTCTTTTAATCCGGTTCAAGTATTTAATTAGGTCAATTTCATTGTGATCCAAAGGGATAAATCCTGCTAATTCTACAATTGTACATATAAAATTAGAGAAGCCATGAATCCCCTACCTCAAACAGTTCTTCACATTCTTTATCCAAACAACAGGTCACGATCCTCCCCTCGCGACAACTGTATCCACCAGAGGATGCTGCGGTACGACAGTACCAACCAACCCCAAGAAAACTCATTAGAATCATGGAAATTACATGGTATAATTATGGAAAGGAGGATAGGAGAATATAAACCCCAAAAGAATGATGATACAACATACCTTATATCGAAGATTGATCGACACGGCTTGGTTGCATCCAAAACAGAGCAGAACCAATCCTAGGATTAAAGATTGATTGTGAAACTCCTACGGAAAGGATTGAAAGGTTCTACTGCCTCTTAGTTGAGAAAAAAGGGAATGAACAAGGGATAATGATATATCGTCCCTTTTTGAAGATTTAATGGGGTGAAAGTTTAAGATCCGGTTAATTCTACATTAAAAAAGGATCACATTAACCCACGCGGTTTGACCAAGTAAATACATCCTGTCCTTAGGAATAAATAATATAGGATTTATGGCATTTTAAACGGCCTTAAGAGCCCTTAAAATAAGGCTTTAAATGTATTTTACGTCAAAGGAAACGTCAAAAGGGGAAAAACTGTAGGAATCTGGAAACACTGTTCACATACTCAAAATTTGGCAATGGAAAGAATCAGTAGCTCTTAGAATTCTGGAAACACTGTTCAATCGCCAAATTTGGGAAAGGAAGGAATCAGTAGCTCTTAGGATTCTGGAAACACTGTTCAAACGGGAAATTTGGCAAAGGAAGGAATCAGTAGCTCTTAGGATTCTGGAAACACTGTTCAAACGTGAAATTTGGAAAAGGCAGGAATCGGTAGCTCTTAGGATTCTGGAAACACTGTTCAAACGTGAAATTTGGAAAAGGAAGGAATCGATAGCTCTTAGGATTCTGGAAACACTGTTCAAATGTGAAATTTGGAAAAGGAAAGAAAAGGTCACCGATAGAACCTTGCCAATAGAAACACAAGTCTACCGTTAGATCCTCACCGATAGAACATTATTCAAGTCTACCGATTGAAGGTCACCGATAGAAATACTATTCATAGAACTAGAAATTTGGCAATGTGTTAGCCGAGCTACTACTAGACTGCGGCTTCTGGTAGACCGAGCTTCTGGTAGGCAGTGGCTACCAGTGGACCGAGCTACCAGTAGGCAGCATCTACCGGTGGACCGAGCTACCGTTAGGCAGCGGCTACCGGTCGACCGAGCTACTGGTAGGCTACCGCTACCGGTAGACCGAGATACCGTTAGGCAGCGGCTATAGGTAGACCGAGCTACCGGTAGGCCGCAGCTACCGGTAGACCGAGCTACCGGTAGGCTGGGGCTACCGGTAGACCGAGCTACCGGTAGGGTGCGGTTGGGGGATAAGTCAACTTGACCTCCCGGAACACCTCCAACACCACATTTTCACAAAGTAGTGGACCGGAGAGGTTCGGGCCATTACATTAGATACCTCTCAAAACATTATCATCCTCGAGAATTAAAAACCAACTCAGAAGAAAAGAGGGGTCCGAACAACCACCCCATAAGATACCTCTCAGGGGAAAACCACCATGAGTTTTTTGAAAGCTGGAACAAAACTACGACATCCGAGAATATGGAAACAAACAATCCATATCCAAACAATTCAATCATAACATCACACAAAAGGTACATAAATAAAACATGAAAGGTCTAACCATAAAGGAAACATCATTACATGAAAAGAGTTAAACATTAAACAACTCTTGGTACTGAGCATGTATCTATGACTCACGCTCCCATGTACTCTCCTCCATGCCACCGTGTCGCCACAAGACACGAACTAAGTGGATAGAATTCCCACGTAACACCTTCTCCTTACGGTCTTGGATCTCCACAGGTCGCTCCTCGAAGGTTGCATCATCATCAATATCGATCTCTCCCCAATCTATAACATGAGATTCATCATGAAGGTAACGACATCGATGTGATACATGGAAAACATCATGTATCCGACTCATCAGAGGGGGAAGTGCTACTCGATACGCCATAGCTCCAACACGAGCTAACACCTTGAAAGGCCCAAAAAACCGAGGATAAATCTTACTTCCACGACCAAACATTCGCTGCCCATGATGGGGAGTCACCTTTAGAAACACATGATCCCCAACATTAAACTCTAACAGTCTCCTTCTTTGATCAGCATATGATTTCTGAAGATCCTGTGTTGTCTTCATCCTCTCACGAACCACCTGAACCATCTCTGTTGTATTCTGCACTAGTTCTGGTCCGAGATTTGCTGACTCTCCAACCCCAGTCTAGCACAACGGAGAACGTCATGGACGGCCATATAAGGCTTCAAACGGTGCCATACCGATGGTAGAGTGAAAACTATTATTCTAAGCGAACTCTACCAAGGGTAAGTGGTTCATCCATGAACCTCCAAAAACAGGAACACAAGAGTGCAACATGTCTTCAAGAGTCTTGATGGTTCGCTCTGTCTGACCATCAGTTTGAGGATGAAAAGCAGTGATAAGGAACAGTTGAGAGCCAAAAGCATGCTGGACACTTCTCCACACTCTAGAGGTAAAATGAGGATCTCGATCAGAAATGATCGTCCTATGTACTCCATAAAGCCTCACCACCTCCTCCAGATACTGTCTCGACAAAAACTCCACTGAGCTCGACTCCTTGATCGCTATGAAATGGGCCGACTTTGTTAAATGATCCACTACCACCCATATAGCATCATGTCCTCCCGGAGCTCGAGGTAAACCTGTAACGAAGTCCCTTGAGATGTCCTCCCACTTCCACTGAGGAATATCCAATTGCTGGAGAAGACCACCTGGAACACAGTGTTTGGCCTTCACCTTCTGGCAGAATAAACATCAAGACACACATTCTGCAACCGTACACTTCAGCCCAGGCCACCAAAACTGACTCCTCAAGGATCGGTACATCTTCGTCACACCAGGATGTACTGACAAGGGTGAACTATGGAACTCTCAGAGAACCGTCTCGCGCATCGCCAAGGGGACAAAAAGCCTGCCATGATACAACACTCGGTGTTTTTCATCCTCCGACCAACCATCAGGGGCCTCACCACAAATAACTATGTCTCTCCAGACTTCCACCTCTAGATCACCCAACTGAGACTCTTCCACCTTCTGCATCAGGGATGACTGCACCGTTATCTGAAAGAGTCAACCTCTACCCCCAACTTCTCCCATATCATGATGCAAAGCTGATAGCTCTTCCATCACTCTCCAGGAATCACCAGATTCATGAACAACATCATTACGTGTCTTTCGACTTAGTGCGCCAGCTACAACATTCCCTTTTACAGGTGTATATGATATTTAAAAGTCATATTCCTGCAAGAACTCCATCCACCGACGCTGCCTCAAGATCAAGTCACGTTGGGAGAAAACATACCTCAAACTCTTATGATCGGTGAAAACCACAAAGTGCTCTCCAATGAGGTAATGTCTCCACAACTTTAGAGCAAACACCACGGCTGCCAACTCAAGGTCATGGGTGGCATAGTTGCATTCATGGGGACGCAACTTCCGATACCCATAAGAAACAACTGACCTCTTCTGCATGGGAACACAGCCTAGCCCCAGATGTGAAGCATCACAGAAAACATCAAACTGGACTCCCTCTGCTGGAAGACAAAGGACTGGAGCACTTACCAACTTCTCATTTAGATACTCGAAAGCTGTCTGACACTGATCAGTCCATATGAACGCTTGATCCTTACTGGTCAAAGCTGTCAGAGGAGTCACAACTCGGGAGAAATTGGCTACAAACCTCCTATAATAGCCTGCGAGACCACGAAAACTTCACACCTCTAACATGGTCTTGGGGGCTGCCCAAGACACTACTGCTTCTATCTTCGATGGATCCACAGCTACTCCCTATTGGGACACAACATGCCCTAAGAAACGAACTTCTCGAGCCCAGAACTCACACTTGGACAACTTCCCAAACAGCTGATGTTGGCGAAGAACTCCCAAAACGGCTCGTAGGTGCTCTGCATGCTCTTCATCAGATGTGGAGTACACAAGGATGTCATCGATGAAAACCACAACAAACTTGTCCAGGAATTCACGGAACACAGCATTCATCAACCCCATGAAAATAGCTGGAGCATTTGTCACGCCGAATGGCATTACAAAAAACTCATAATTCCCATGACGACAACAGAAAGCAGTCTTTGGGATATCCTCATCATTTACACGCATTTGGTGATATCCTGACCGCAATTCGATCTTTGAGAACCAACTTTCACCCTTCAGTTGATAGAATAAGTCATCAATCCGCGGGAGAGGATAGCAGTTCTTTATTGTCACTTTGTTTAATCGACGATAATCGACGCACAACCGCAAACTGCCATCAGCCTTTTTCACAAAAAAAAACTGGTGCACCCCAAGGTGACACACTTGGCCGAACAAAACCACACTGCAACAGACCATCAAGCTGAATACGTACCTCTCATAACTCAGAAGGGGCCATCCTATATGGAGACATAGAGATAGGGGACACTCCTAGATGTATCTCGATCCCAAACTCGATCTCTCGTCGAGGGGGTAAGGATACAACCTCTACTGGAAAGACGTCAGGGTACTCCTCTACGACCCTAGGAAATTCAAACTGTTGAACCTCTGAAGAACTCAGCATCATCCCAGCCATCATGGATGATAAGGATGGAACTCGTCTATGACTCATCCGAGGATCTCTCTCACCACCAAACACCACTTTCTCTCCATATGCATCAAGTAAAATGACCTTTTTCCTGTAGCAATCCACAACAGCCTGCACCGAATACAACCAATCTATGCCGAGTATGACATCATATGATTGTATTCGCAAACATAGGAAATCTCCCCAAGAGCGGTGTTGCCCCAACACTAGCTCACAGTCTCTACATACTTCAAACAAGTCAGCTCGACCTCCAACTGGCGTAGTCAACGCCAAGGGCATTGGAAGCCTCTTTACCTCAAGTCCCAAAGCATGGACAAGGGTAGGTGATATGAAGGAGTGTGTTGCTCTTGAATTAAACAAGTCATACAACATGGTAGAAAACAAGAAAAGGGTACCTCGAATGACATCTGGCTCGCCTGGGGCTGGCAACGCTAGAGCATGAAGCTGACCACGACCACCTCCACGGCCTCTCTAACCCTGATGACGACCACCACCATGGCCGCGCTCTACTCTCTGAGGACGAGGAGCATCATGGGGTTGTCCTCTGCCTGCTCCATCTACCCTCTGGTGATCTAAAGCTGGCGAAACCTGCTGCTACTACCTTGGCTGGAACTGCCTCAACGGAGGAACCTGGAGTGGAGTGCCCGGTGCAAGATGACTTCTATAAAAAGTTGGGCACTCCCGCTGCTGATGACCACGACCACCACAAGAAAAACAAGCTCCTGATCCCTTGTCATAGGCCTGAGAGTTGCTGCCTCCGGAGAAACAAGATGGGAAGGGCTGGGACCTACCCCCAGGTGAACGGAAACTCTTCTGTCATGAAAACCGAGAACCCCGGACCGCAGCTCTACTTCGTGAGGAATCATGATGATTCCCCTCTCGTGATGATCTAGTCCTGGCCAAAGTCCTCTCAACAACCTCTGCCCTCTCCAGCACCTCAAGATATGTCTTCAGCATAAATGGGGTGACCTGGCGTTGGATCTCTGGATGCAAAGACTCCTCGAAATGCCTCGCCCTGGCCTCATCATCTGGTTACAGGTTTGAAGCATATCATAGAAGGTTCCTGAAATGGATTCCAAACTCTCGAACACTAGAGCTCCCCTGTCGAAGGGTGAGAAGATCCTGGCGACTGGACACCTTCGCAGTCGACGAAATAAACTCGACTCTAAACGTGTCTCGAAACTCCTCCCATGAGATTGATGACTCCTCACGATCATCGAGGAACAAGAACCACCACTGCCTCGCTGCTCCACGTAGCATCGTCACAACCAAGGACACCCAGTGTTCCTTCCGAGCACGAATCGAACTGAAGCCTATCTCGATCTCCTCTAACAAGTCTTATGTGACTACATCTGAAATGGAGCCCTCATACTTCTGTAGACTCTGGCGCTGAAACTCTCGAAGTGTCTTCCTCCAAGTGTCATCTTCGTCAACCTCTACTCGGCAGTGATCTGCTGGAAGATCCTGCTGGGCATCTTCTACGCAAACCTGACGAGGACGTCGACCTGGAGCCATACCTATAAAATAAAAACTGTTAGAACTCCTAAGCCTGGAATATGGAAGACTCACATTAATTGATTAATTGTTTTGTTTTATTAATTTCAGGTTACCTATCGCAAGGTCTACCCATTAAAACACAGGCACAAAGAATAATGATGCATGATCCTTTCCTAGGTCTCTACCCTACAACCAGTATCACTTTGTTTAGTAGCTATCCTAAACTTAAAGGTCCATGCAACAGATCATAGGGGGCCCTGAACACCTATGTCTCTGTCGGTCTCCAGTGTTTACCCACTTGCTAAACATGAATGACACTATTGTCCTACCACCCTATGCATCCTCACCTGTGCCTAACTCCAAACTCCATCCTATCCCTCAACCAGACCTCTAATACCACTCTGTCACGACCCCCTCCCCACAAAGTGTACCGCTCCTAGGCTGGCAATGTGAGAAGGGAGATAATGACCCCTGAGTCCCGCCTCCAGTAGGCCCCGGGTTGGTGACTAGCACTGATGGTATAATAAACATACAAATGGGAGGCATTACCCTCTAAGATAACACATGCAGAAAAGAGAGAGATAGAATAGACTCCAATCAACTCCAACTCATAACTGAGATATAAAAAAAATCCAAGTACATATATGAAATGTCATGCAAAAGTACTACAACTAAAAGGGGAAACTAAAAGTACCCAAAAGAAAGTAAAACGGCAGCGACCACAAGCCCGAACAGCTCCTCCTCCAACCTCAAGCTAGTAGTAACTAGCCTGATCTCCAACCTGCTCCAAGTGACCTGAAAAACAGTTTATATATACATAGGGTGAGTATAACAGTATACTCAGTAGGATCCTCCCCAAGCCTCTCGTGCAAAAGTAAAAAAGCATGCTAAAGCCCAGTGAACAACAAGTGAAACTAACTCATTACCTAAACAGGTATACTAAGTTCCCAACCTCACCATGGATACTCTCACCAAGTAACGCATACAAGAATATAACATATAGTAAAGAATATCAAGGGTACCCCGCTACTACTTCCCCACTGGTTTGCCGCTTTTCCCCAACGACATACGTCATGTGCATCTCTCTCCAAAGGCTTGCCCGCAGACACCTGGGCTAAGCTCCACAATCTGCACCTCGTGCACCACATAGGCTTGCCCGCAGACACCTTGGCGAAGCACCACACCGTCCTCACAACCAAAAGTAACCAGATAGTTTCTGGCAGCCACCACAGCCCGCATAACATGTATCTTTTGTCGGGTATAATACCTCAAGCCATTACAACCCATACTCCGAGTAAGGATCCTCAACCCATCATAGCCCATACACATTACACCTATAGTAGTCCATAGGATACTATATCCAGAATATATGTGTGTGAATAACCACAAGCCATTACAGCCCTCTGCACACATATATGGGGTAACTAACCACTGTGCCTTATGGCACAATTATCTACCAAGAGAAGAGAGCGGGGCCAAAGGGGGTAGTCAGCCATTCAACCTCCCGTCAGAATGTTGGGGAAAACACCCCCCAGGGCTCAGAATCCCCGGGGTGTCAGTTGCCCTTACCGACAGGGTGGTGTAGCGTATAGAAACACAAAAAGTACAGAATATATATGTAACTCACATCCACACTATGTGCATTACCTAGTCTTAGATACAACTGCAGATAACGTCTCTCAGACTCCAGGCTGATACTTCAAAGACTAGATATCCAATAAGCACACAAACATTTGAGGAGCTTTATTAGATTACTCTATTCTCATTTTATCAGTTCCACTGTACGTTAATTTCATTCTTTAAACATTAATTAAGAATGAACAATTCCACATTAAACTAAATTGGCATCACATTCAAAAACAACTGCTCCTTTTATGATTCACATCACCTTTAAATTCCAGTATCTCCATCCTCGTGGATTTTCACCATTTAATAAAACATTCATTATAGAGTTACTTTCCCACATTCCCAGGAATTCTAGAAAAGAATCCTATGCTACTAAACACAAAGGAGGCTCAACACAGTGAGTAGATATACTACTCGTCGATTCTTTGCCGCCTATAGAAAGAGCACAGACCCATTTTCCCTCGAAAGGCTAAACACGAAAACCACATTGCATACCCCGCGCATCTTCGCCTCCTTCGGAAGAAGGGTAGCGAGATCAGCTGCCTTGAGCAGTGGGGAAAAGAAAAGCAGATTAACATTCAAAGAAAACAACAAGCATCCAGCAACCACATCCATCCCATTCCATCACCCCTGGTGTCCTCTCCGACACCCACATGCATAACTGATGCATATTGCCACTCTAGGCATCATCCACTGCCATAACCACAAGGCCTCCATGCCTCCACATATCACAACAGCCATCCAGGCTCACATCACAACACAAGCAGAAGAATGACAACAATCACAACCATGGGCTCTTGAACCTTTAGCAAAGAAGAGGGTAACTCAGAACCCCTTTAGAAGTTCCCACATAATCTGTTCTTTAATCCATATTGAATTGGCAGATTTGTTATTTGTAGGTTCCAATCATGGATACCTAATCAGAAAGCTATCACAATTAAATAACCATGCTTCCTTCCCTAATTTGATTATCCTCAAATTAGAACAACTACAAGAATGGAAATAACCAGATTAATTTACATGCCTCTTTATCTTTAGCCAATTAATTGACAATTAATTCCGGATTTACATTCATTATCAATTTATATCATGAACGAACAAAAAATCAAAGAAAACATAGATATCACTATATCTAGGAAAACATGAGGCAAACCGTTATCACGGTATAAAGCAACAACATGCGATCAACTAATTCTTTTAATCCGGTTCAAGTATTTAATTAGGTCAATTTCATTGTGATCCAAAGGGATAAACCATGCTAATTCTACTATTTCACATATACAATTAGAGAATCCATGAATCCCCTACCTCAAACAGTTCCTCACGTTCTTTATCCACACAACAGGTCACGATCCTCCCCTCGCGACAACTGCATCCACCGGAGGATGCTGCGGTACGACAGTACCAACCAACCCCAAGAAAACCCATTAGAATCTTGGAAATTACATGGTATAATTATGGAAAGGAGGATAGGAGAAGATAAACCCCAAACGAACGACGATACAACATAACTTATATCGAAGATTGATCGACACAGATCAGTTGCATCCAAAACAGAGCAGAACCCATACTAGGAGTAAAGATTGATTGTGCAACTCCTACGGAAAGGATTGAAAGGTTCTAGTGCCTCTTAGTTGAGAACAAAGGGAAATAACAAGGGAGAATGATATATCGTCCCTTTCTGAAGATTTAATGGGGTGACAGTTTAAGATCCGGTTAATTCTCCATTCAAAACGGATCGCATTAACCCACACTGTTTGACCAAGTAAATACATCCTGGCCATAGGTATAATTAATATAGGATTTATGGCATTTTAAACGGCCTTAAGAGCCCTTAAAATAAGGCTTTAAATGTATTTCACGTCAATGGAAACGTCAAAAGGGGCAAAACTGTAGGAATCTGGATACACTGTTCACATACTCAAAATTTGGAAAAGGAAAGAATCAGTAGCTCTTAGAATTCTGGAAACACTGTTCAAACGTGAAATTTGGCAAAGGAAGGAATCGGTAGCTCTTAGGATTCTGGAAACACTGTTCAAACGTGAAATTTGGAAAAGGAAGGAATCAGTAGCTCTTAGGATTCTGGAAACACTGTTCAAACGTGAAATTTGGCAAAGGAAGGAATCGGTAGCTCTTAGGATTTTGGAAACACTGTTCAAACGTGAAATTTGGTAAAGGAAGGAATCAGTAGCTCTTAGGATTCTGGAAACACTGTTCAAACATGAAATTTGGCAAAGGAAAGAAAAGGTCACTGATAGAACCTTGCCGATAGAAACACAAGTCTACCGTTAGATCCTCACCTATAGAAGATTATTCGAGTCTACCGATAGAAGGTCACCGATAGAAATACTGTTCTTGGAACTAGAAATTTGGCAAAGTGTTAGCAGAGCTACTGCTAGACTGCGGCTACTGGTAGACCGAGCTACCGGTAGGCAGCGGCTACCGGTAGACCGAGCTACCGGTAGGCAGCGGGTAGCGGTGGACTGAGCTACCGATAGGTAGCGGCTACCAGTAGATCGAGCTACCGGTAGGCTGCGGCTACCGGTAGACCGAGCTACCTTTAGGCAGCGGCTACTGGTAGACCGAGCCACCGGTAGGTTGCGGCTACCGGTAGACCGAGATAATGGTAGGTTGCGGCTACCGGTAGACCGAGCTACCAGTAGGGTGCGGCTGGGGGATAAGTCACCTTGACCTCCCGGAACACCTCCAATACCACATTTTCACAAAGTAGTGGACCAGAGAGGTCCGGGCCATTACACTTAGGGTTTGGCTAGATGTAATAAGAGTGATTGGATGCATCCTCCTATGCATGAGTCCATATCATGCTGCATGGGATCCATTTCTTTCCTACCAATTAAAAACCAATTCCATTTTCGCTGACATACCACACCCTTTTTCCTAAAACAATTGATCTGTGCATGAAGAGTGGATGACCAGTCCATAACCAAAATAACGTCATAAGGGGTCGATGTTTCCTCCAAGAGGATCCAATTTAAACACTCCCCACAAGGGTTAGACCACACCATCGACATAATTGTTTTTATCAGGTCTGCTCACATGGGTATCTCTATAAGTATGGGTCATGTCAACAATTCAATATGAAATTATAGGTCCTGATCATGATTTGTGACAATGAATAATTATTAGCACATGTTCCTATTAATAGGAAAAATAAGAGTAGACACAGACCTTATCTTGAATTATTTCCTAGAGCCCATGGTTCATATTCCATGATCACTTATAGCTACCACATTCCCCTATCATCCCACTCCTTGAACCTAGTGTGGACTACATTGGGGTGCTATTTGTGAAATGCTGAAATATATACCACCTCCTACTTCTCTCTTAGCTCCTCTACAACATCTTTCTCCCTATAGATTCATATGTTCCTGTCACTATCTCTACTCTGGGGTCCAATCAACCATTTCACTATCATCATGATGGGTACGTCCCATGCCTGATTTTGAAATGCATTACCTATTTCTAGTCCAAATGGACATGAACTAATCCTTTAGTAGTTGATCCCGAATCTTGGGACCTCTTCTGGGACATCTCACACGTCCATGTCTCTATGACTGACGACCTCTTCCTTATTTCCCACTTCTGACATCCACTGTTATTATCTACTCATATAAAGAACATTAAACCACAATAGTTATTTCTAGAATCCTAAAACAAGTACAAATTCATAGAAGAATAGTTTTTCTTAGATGTCCCCAAACACAACTCACTCTAAGGCTTGAGCCCTATAGCACTAGTCATATTGTATTTATCAAGTACCTAGAAAAATTGGTTTTCCACAACAAAAACTCATTTACTGACATGGAGTCCTGATGAAGGTGTAGATTATCATGGGAATACATATCCCATAAATTTTATTGAAAGATCCTATTCATTAAGAATGGTTCTCAATCTATTCTAACAAAATATTCATCTCATCAGAAGATTGAGTAATCTAAACCATCTCATCACCCTATTGAGACACATTGAAGGCTCATTTCTAGGACCTCCATTAGATATATTGTTGTCCTGACTAGATGGAAATCAGGGACACCACCTCATACCAGTCCTTAGTTGCATATGAGTCATGCTCACCTAGGAACTTGTGGGGACTCTGTCACTGAAATTCCTGAAGTGCTCTCATCCTAGGAATCCCATTCAGGGGTATTATGAGTATCATGGTCTACTACACATGTGGTGGTATAGCAGGTACACCACCCAATGGGTTTGTCTCTAGTATGAAACTCTCTTACAATATTTTCTCCCCTTAGATCATCCTCATGATTATGTTGTGTAATATTGACCGGTTATCTATGTGGAAGCACCTTGAAACAATATAAGATGTATAATGATCAAAAGAGTATACACAGTGAGGTTACTCCAGAAGGATATGGAAAACTCGATCCATTCTTATATTTTTAATGTACCATTATTTTTCATTGCAACTAGTGCTTTCATGTACCAAGTCAAAAAGTAGATCTCAATGTCCTGATGTATGGATACATTGTCGTCGCACCGACACCAGAATCCCTGGCCTAAAATCCTATCTCAAAAACACTTAAAATTGTTACCCCAAAGAACCTTATAGTCTCTGTGTTCTTAATGTAGAAGTGACCTCCTATGATACTACTCGGTCAAAACCTGTATCCTAGGGCACGTACTGTGACTACCCCTAGCCCGCTGTCTATAGGACAAGGGCTAGAGACTACCATCAAGTTGGAATATCCCAAAAAGGGGAGTAATTTCTATTAAACTTGTAAACATGAAAACTGATCAAACTACACAAAGTAAACACATTGTAAATGAAAACAACCACCCAGAAAACTACTGAGAGTTCAGTACAGACTAAAAAATCAAAGGGGATAGAATATAATCCCAAAACGACAAAAGAAATTAAAAAACCATGGTCTATCCACTAGATACCCTACCTGAATGTTAGGTGATGGGTAGCTGTGTGTTACTGTTGAAGTATGTTTGTCCTTCCTGTCTCACTGAGCACCACCAGGTCTAAGACCACCAATGTCTCTATAGAAGCATTGATCACCTGAAAGAGACAGAACATGTTCGAGCGAGGCCTATGCATGGGTGAGTAGAAAAATAATAAATAGGGACACCAAACCACAATGGAGTTCCCAAAAGAAAGACCAAAATGAAAGACCACAAAGAAAGAAAACAAAACAATGACAACCCACATCAGATATAATTCATGGTGTATAAAGTAAGATTATCCTTCCTAAAGATGAATCATCTTGCACTACTAAGGGACTCATAAATGATAAATTACTAAGGTTTTCTTGTCTATTAAATTAATATGGTCTACTCTGACCGAACCACTGAGGTCCGCTCGTCTTCCAGACTACTGAGGACTACTCGACTATAGGACCCCTGAGGTCTGCTCAGCGACTGTACCACTAAGGTATGGTGAGCTACTAGAGAATTGAGGTCCACTGGGCTACTGTACCACTGAGGTCCACTCAACCACTAAACCATTAAGGTCCACTCAACTAATGTACCATAGAGGTTTATTGTACTACTGGGACACGTGGTCCTGCTCTTCCTATCCTTCATTTTATAGTCATCCATAGGATTTTCGCACTCTAGTGCGCATGATTCTGGGAGAATATCCACATCAATAAATCAGTCATATCTAGACTACCATGAAATATCACTTATTATATAACCAAAAGACTATATCATCCCTAGGGTCCCAATGATGTAGACAATGCATGAATTGGATGCCCAATCTAAAGGATATTGGAATTTTAGTAAACAGGGGCCTGTTTTTTTCGGGCGCGGTCCGACATGGTCTAACCGACCCAAACAACATGGAATAAGGGTCCCACATAGACAAAGCCATTTTGGTTGACCCATCCCAACCCTCTTAGGGTCTAGGATATCCCTGTCCAATCTGGCATAGTGGATAGGCCCATTGCGCCTTACTGGACCCTACCCGGTTCAGTTGTGGCTCCAACCTTCTGGGTTTACCAGTGACCATGTCCACATTATCCAGGTTGGTACAACATAGTATAACCAATTTCTTCCCAACCAGTCAACACAACGTCCTTATTTCCAGTTGGATCTAGTCTGCAATGGTGGTCTCGCTTGGGTCCAGCCCGGATGGGTGCTAGCATCCAGGTCCTCATAGTTATGCAGTCGGATGAGGCCATATGCCACCCTTCGTACATATTATAGCATGGACCATATGCCATATCATGTCTTAGCTTTCCCCACAGACTGATCCATTTGACTCGGTGCCCAACCAGGTCACCCCCTACACCGCCATGGCTGTGGCCTCTGCCCCCTCAGTGCACCGCCAGTTTCTAGCCAGTGGCCCTTGCTGTCACCACACCCCTCCTGACATCAGCCTTCTATTTCCTTCAGGGCCAGCGTGGTGGAGAATATCCCTCCACCACCATGGGCTCCCATGCTTGGGGTCCTCCACCAAGCTCCACCATCTCCCTCTGCCTCTTGCCCAGGTTGATCCGCTATTGTGGTCTTCTTTGGACCATGGTTTCTGTCAGGTTTTGAAGACCAGATAAAAACATGGAGAATAAGAACATGAATTGAACACATAAAGGATGGTCCACAAACTTTTTTCAAGTTTGTTTGATTTTTCCTTGATGAAATTATTATCAAAGGATAATAAAAATGTGAATACACTTACCTTAAATTCTTGCATTCAAATTCCAATCTCCCGCAAAGATGGCTGATCCATAGGTAAATATATTAGTGCATTAAACCCATATTCATCACATAGGTAGACAAACGGGGAGGGGGGAGGGGAGAGGGTGATCACATAGAAAAATAATCCATTACATGGAATTGTATCACTCATTGAGGAAAAACAGATTCGCTTCAACAACACTCATTAATTCTCGATTTGCAAATCTCGTTGATAATGGGATCCTACAAAGGGGATGGGAGGTACTTATCATGGTCCCAAATTTGTCACTGTTCTTGACTAGCCAATTCCACTCCTCCAGATCACATAGAGAAATCACATATTGTGCCGATGATCTGGTATCATTATTAATCAATTAAATTGAGTAAACACATTTAAAAAATTATGTTACCTTGAGTCATGGCATCGTTACACTCTTTCATTTATGAAATGAAACAATGTTTTTGTTACACTTCAGTTATAGCATAATTACAATATTTTATGTATGAAAGGAGAACATGTTTCCCTATTACTTCCTCACAATGTTTTCATATTGAGAAACATTAAAATAAATAAAATAAACTTGTTTTAGTTTATTTTATTCTTCTTAAAAATTCCATAAATAAACTTATAACCTCAACCAATGCTGGTCGATTTTATATTATCCTTAGGGGGAAAATCGCATTATGAACTCAATGGTGGTCTCTGAATATGTAATCCCAATTACCAGATTTGAGTTATAAGGATTCAAAAAACAAAATAATTTAAATTTAAAATATTTTATTTACATTTACATCCTAAATACAAAATTCCAATGTCGGCCCACGTTTTCCACTGTTAGGCTCCAACTATGGAAAGAATGCCCTCCCGAGCTCCACGTTGGTCTTGAATTTTAAATCCATATTTACTTTAATGAGTTATAAGGATTTGAAAATAAATAAAATTATTTAAAAAAATTATTTATTACAAAAAACTGTTTTCCATTATTGGATTTCACCGGCCAAAGATAAGATCTATGTAAGGAAGGAATTCCCTCATGAGATAAACGGTGATATCAGATTTTCAATCCAACTCTCCTTTCATTAGTTATAAATATTTCACATAAAAAATAATTTTATTTAATAATTTTAATTTCTGTTATGCCATATTTGGATTTTCTCACTAGAGACCCACATCGACTGAACTATGGTCACTCCTAGGGTATCCACACATCATATAACGTAATGGTTCTCTCATATTTATAATCCAGGCACATGTTTTAGAGTTATTAAACCTTTTCAGGAAAACCTCTGACACACTCTATTTAAAAAACTTTATTTTTTTGTTGGACCGTTCTAGGCACACCGAGCCTCACAATCGCACGCCATCTCAACTTCCGGTCTCATAATAATCCAATATTATAAAAAATCATGGAATTATAAAATAGTAAAACATAATTATAAGGAAATATTGTTTTGAAAATTTTGTAAGAGATGTTGAGGACTAATTATAAAATAAACAAATCATGGTAAAATGGGAAAATGCTCATTTGGATTGGTTGATATGGATTTATTTAATGAAATATTTTTTACTATTATTTTGAACACTCATGATAAATGGTATTGAATATTTATGATAGTAAATAGTTCCTTTTGATGTTGTAATAATGTATTGTTTAAACTAAGTCAAATCTAGAAGTTGAATTTAATGAATTGTATGGGTATTTTTTTAAGACCACATTCCCGTATATTATTATTAGGAAATCTCAAATATGGTATCTATATTAGTATAAAAATATAATATTAATTCCCTCAATGAATTATTTTTCTTATTGGAGATTTTGGTAAAAAAATTAGTTTTAATGAGTGGAAGAAGAGAAAAGGTATTAAAAATAAAATGTAAAAAACTATAAAGTAATCACTATTTTCATTTTTAAAGGTACTTAAATTTTATATTTTCATATATAAAACTACATATCAGATCAATCGACGAAAATTAATTTGAAAAACATTACAAGATGATGAATATATGAATTCTATGAAGTATAAACTACATTATGAAATATAAAATTAACATAATAATCACATAACATCGAGTTAATAATAATTATATTTTTTTAAAATATAGTCTTTGTTACAAAAATATTAAATTGAGCATCAATCAATGAAATAAATTATTAATATATATAAATTTAAATGAGATGTTTACATATTATTTCCACTATTATGAATGTTCTTAATATGAATAAATCAGGTAGAAATGAATTTTAATATGATTTATTTTTATTGGTTGATTTTATTTAACGTAATATATTGATTTTTAGATTGTTATGTGATTTTAATATCTAAAATCCGCATTTCATGGAGTATATTCATAATAAAATTCATGTTTGGGAATTTTTTTATATATAGAATAAATTCCCATGCGATGTTTTGTATAATAAATTGGAAAATTTCAATATTACTTCTATATAAGGTAGGTGAAAAAGTATTGAATAAGATGATTTGATATTAAAATAAAGGAAACATCTAGTAACATTCATTATTCATGGGATCTTCTAATGATTTGGATATAATGTGAAATATGATCAATAACTTATAAAAAAATAATAGTATATTATGAAGAAAAAATAATATCAAGGAATAGAATTTCTTCAAAAATTTTAGAAATAGTTCAAAATATCATTTTATATACATTAGATAAAAATTTACTAATGTTAAATTATAATATAGGGTGATGATGTTTTTATATTTTTCAATGGGTTGCATAATATATCATAATAAACCACTTGAATTGTGGAAAATCACAGAGTTTTTATGAATTTCATATTTCAGTTATTTTTTATTTTTCTATAGTGAAACAAACATTTAAATTTATAAAAATATTTATCATATCTCCATTAATTTTTTACAAAAATACACATATATAATGAATTAAAAATTTAAAATATTCCCCTCTCAATATAAGATGAATAATCCTTATCATGATCTAGAATCACTATTGAAAATACAAATTTATATTATAAACAAGATGATTATAATGATTATGGGGTTTCCTTATACTCATAACAATTAAAATATCCATAGTGTCATTTGGTTATTCCCACAATTATACCATAATATGAATCAATTTCTATAATTGAGTCTTCCACTAAATGAAAATATCATTGATATGTCAATAAGTTTTCTCATCTTCTTTTTAGTTTTGATTATCTTCTACATGCGGTGAAAGATTGGATAATCATTTTATTATCAAAATTTACAAATCCATCATAATAAACATTTAAATATTTATTCATTTTGTATTATAAATAAAAAAATCAGCATTTGAATATAATTTTAAATATTATTTATTCTAATAATCAAAATAATCACTCTAAAAATATTTAAAATTTGAATTTGAATTTCATGGAATATTGTTTTTGCTAAAATTCTTGAAATGGTTCTTCATACACTCCAAAATCTTCTTAATCAATGAAATATATACCTATTAAATATAGTCCTTCAATAATTATATCTATTAATATGGAAAAAACATGTGATTCTTCATGAATGAGTTGTCATTCAGTAACAGCATCCTCACATTTTTTGTGAAACATTTCTACCATAGAAATATCTATCATCTCAATTTTCATGATTTTGAAATCCCATTTTTGGAAATTTAATTTTTGATGAATTTTAAATTAACCAACTTATTTAATATACAAAATAAGTTATTACATTATAAAATTAAAAATTATTTCCTATAAAAATTATAAAAAAATTTACAATCTTTCAAAGAATATGAATTAATTGAACATAAAAAAGATCAATGCTATAAATTATGTTGTACTTACTATTGCATTGTTCAAAAACCATTTGATGTTATGAATTGAGAGGTTTGGCCACTAGTTTAAAAAAATAAATGGATCCTTTTGATTTTTAATTTCTATCATTTTTGGGTCTATATCGATCATAATATTCCTGATGATAAAGATTATAAATTTACATCATCATTATAATAATTAATTTCCAACAATATTATTGTAAGGATTCACCCATACTAATTAGAATAAAACCATATGAAATATTTATATAATATTATGAAACATCAAATTATATATACATATTCTGGAACCCACATTTGAAATTTTGTGATCTTTATGAATGAAATATACTTACCCTACACGGATAATGAAACACATTACATTGTTTAAAATTAAACATATGTTGATATGACCTTGAAATATAATGTTCTACAAAATGAAATAAGCCTTGTAAAATCCTGAATTAATTTTTTTGTATTTTTAATATTCTCAAGTACATTTAAATTCCAAATTTCTTCTATAATCCTCCCAGAAATTAAAATCATTAATAAACATTTAAATATACTTTAAATAACATATTAGAAATTATTTTAAGTGATATTTGTTTTTTATCCTATAAAACATTACGACCCATTAAAATTTTAACATAACATTCCATATCCCTTTAAATTATTCAAATTATGAATTCTAGTGGTGTTTTTATCAAATTTATAATTAAAAAAAACTCAATTCAAATTAAAAATAATATCTATAATTAAAAAAATAATTATATAATATCATCACTTGTTATAAAAATAACTATTGAGTCAATGATATTACCCCTTATGATTTTGTTGGTAACCAAATAACCTAAACTAAATTTATATTAAATTAATATAATAATATAACATAAGTAAATAAATATAAAATAATGTGAGAAAATGTGGTATAAAAATAAACTAAATTGAATATATTTAGGAGTTTAAATAAAAAATATAGATTTAGATTAATATAATTCTACATAATAATCATGTTTATGTTAATTAAAAACTAAAAATTACCCATCCCTAAAACAACCTGAAATAACTTATTCCTAATTAAATAATGTTATACAATCAATTATTCTGTCATATTATAAAATAATTTCCAAATCCAGTATATAAATTAAGAAAAATTTAATACCGATGAAAATAATTATAATATTTTACAAGGATTCAAACACCCATATAATCCCCTCATTGATTTCGAAATTTAATAACTGTTTCTAAATAGTTGTTTTCCCAAAATAAAAATATCCCCCCAATAAAAAAATCCAAAATTAATGAATTATACACCCTTTAGTTTTGCTTTAAACTTTTAAAATCATTAAATATAAATATATTAATGTTTGAACCAAAATTTAAATATTATTTTATTTTTATACCCAGTTAAAAAAATCTATCGATTTTTTTTATTGGTGATTGGATCACCACACCATGTAATTTACTTAATTGAGGATATTCTCCCATATATAATATTAAACTCTAATTCACTACATCTATTGTGAATTAGTGAATATATATAAATTTTTCCATTTTTATATCAAATTTAATACATATAAAATTATTTTATACATTGTAAATTTTAAGGGGAAATTTTATATTTTTAATAATTGATTTGGAATAATAAACATGAATTCATGATATTTTTATAGAACATTCATTGAAACAACCCACATATATTGTTTGTTTAAATTTTACATTCAGTTCATCCAATCAAGTCTTCATTCAGATCAATTGGGTTTTCTAATGATTTTCATCTATATATAATTTTTTTGTTGTACATAGTTTCACATGTAATTACATTATTGTATAATTATATATACACATTACCCAATATAAATACATCACATGTTTGTAAAACCAGAAATCTCTTTATCATGATTTGGTGTTTACTATATTATGATGGTATAATATATAATGAATATCACCTTCCATGATCGATGATTTTGATTGTCTTAGAAAATATATACATAAATTTTTCTCCAAATACATCGGAAATATATAATCATTACATAATTCAAATTTTTGAATCCATAAGATGATTCATGATATCCCTAATAAATTTTTGGGGAAAGGAAAACATATTAAATTAGAACTTAGATTCCTAGTAATTACTTTTTTTGTAATAGGAGCTATCATTAGTTAATAAGGCATAATCAACAATGACAGATATATAATGACAACCATTACTATTTAATAGAATTTTTATTTTAATTAAAATATATGCATTATATTTGTGTTGAAATTAATTTGACAATGGAATCACAATTCCTAACAAATTAAATTACTAATTTTGTGACTTTATGATAATAGAATCTCAAGAATGACAAATTGAATCATTACATCCTAGACTCTCAGTGAATAAATCATTCATAATAAATAGGCAAGTGTAAAAAAATAACCATATATTATTCCGTGATTTTAATTTTGAGTAATAAATACTTTCAATACATCAATACGTTATGAATAAAAATGTCCCATCCATCATAATCTCACCTTATACAATCCCTGTATTTTGAATTATAATTACAATTCGCTCATTGATTTCTATATAACTCGAAATAAATTTTTATTTAATATGGAATAAAGAACATCCATAATTAAAATTCATAAAAAAATATAAATACTTAAAAAATATGTTATTATTGGTTCATGTTCCCTATAATATAAATGAGTGTTGTTAAAATTTAAAATAACATTTTAATATTACTGGAATGTTATTTGAGGAAAATATCCATTTCATGTTGAAATATAATATTAAAATAAAATATTTCCCCAAATATTTAATAAGATATTCCTAGTTAATAAATCCTTGACAAAATTTAAATGATTCCTGAAAAAATTTATTAAACATGATTTAATTAAATTCATTTGAGGATGGGTATGCTAAAAAATATTCTTTTTAATTTTTTGGTATAATGATAATAAATAACTCATTTAGAAAATTTAATGAAGTTTAATTTTAAAAAAATAATTTAAAAAATAAATAATTAGTGAAAATGAATTTTAAATATCAATTAATATTGTTAACTAATTTGATTTTTTATAAAATATTTAGATTGAAGAAATTTTTTTTCACCAAATAAGGAAATAAGGTCTATTTTGACTAAAATTTTTCCTTTAGACGCTTTAATAATTAATGATATTGAATTGAAACAAAAACATGTTATATATAGAAATAATCATTGGAGAATAATATTCATTATTTTTATGATAAATGGATCATCAAAATACATCATTAGAAACATAATCATTAATAATCATAGTAAACAACGAGATAGTAAAATAAATCCCTTGCCTCATGTTTGGTGTTCCACATAAGTACATTTATCATCTAACATAATGAACTTATAATTAATATAACTATATAAAAAACATATAAATAGTTATATTATCATATATTTTGCATTAATATCATTCAAATGGCCTTTTAATAATAATTCATAATTTAAACCATTTTATATAGGTGTTAATGATATAATATTTCAGAGAGATTTAGTTTGAAAGATCCATTCTAGGTTCTTTGGTCATTTTATCATAATCGATGGAATGTAAATAATTATTTAAATTTCATATATATTCGATATGTATATTTATATAAAAATTATGATTCATCAAAAAAATATAGATATTTAAAAATTAATTACACTATTCTGAGAGATAGTATGATGTACATACAGATGAAGGTTGTTTTAAAATTTAAGCATATTTAATGAAATAATGGAAAATAGTAATTCACATTTATTGGGTCATTGATATATCATATATTTATTTTATATTTATTTAATCTTTTCTTAACAGAATCAATATAATATTGATGATAATAAATGAATCACATCTCCTAGTGGAGGTGGAAGTCCAAATATATGGAAAAGAGACATTATCATTTGTTAATATATTGGATGACAAGAAGAGATCTATGATATTATTTTTATAGAATAATTATTTTTTCCTAAATATAATATTTTAGGATTATATTTATCATAATGAAATTCTAATACATATGTTAGTAGTAAAATTATTTTATCTCTCTGTTGATGTGGTAGTCCACACATATATAAAAGTAATTTATTCCCATTATATTTATTATAAAATATATTGATTGATAGTTGATAAAAATTCGTAATAAAATATAAATATTTTTTGGAGAATTTAGTTTTTATATTATTAGTAATACCAAAAATTCAAAATTTAAATTTGGAAATAATTTGAATTTTTTTGTTGAATGATTACCTACCCTCTGGCTTATCTCTATTAGATCAGTTTTATTGATTATTGGATTGGTATTTTAATAATATAAAATACTATAAAACATGTATAGGTAATTAAGTAAAATCATTTATTTGGTTTTTTTGGATAGATTGATCTATTTTTTCTAGAGAATATTGAATGGTTAGCCATTTATAAAAGAGGAAAATTTAACAATTGGAATCACATAAATGATTTAAATATAATAACTTCAAACTAAATATAAATTCTTATAAATTAATATAAATTATGTGGTTGTATTTTATTAGGTTTAGATAAATATATATAGTTGGGTTTATATAGTTTTAGTTCGAAATTATACTCTTATCTAATGGTTTAACACTCTGGTGAAAATGATTAAAACATTAACTGTATTTGCATGATTTTCAATAAAAAACAGTTTTAATTTTACATTTAAGGTACAAATATGATAATAAATATTAATAGAATGATATTTAGGATCCTTTTTAAAGTAAATGTACTTTTTAAAAAAGTCAAATATTTTTTTCTTATTTATTAATATATTATTCTTTATTAAATATCAATAATGTCATTTTGAGAGAAATTCATTAATTTTTTTATTAAAGTTATAGTGATAAAAATTTAATTATAAAATAATAATGCATTATAAAAATATTATTTTTATTAATATTAAATTTTTTTAAAACATTAATACATCAAAGAAATAGGATCATAAACATTTTGAAAATTATATACATTGAATTTTCAACTACGTGCACACGCATTGTGTCAACATTGTATAAGGGTCTAACATAATTATATAGTCCCGAAAAATATAAATAAATTAAAATCATAAATATAAATTAATCACCTCCAACAGAATGTTTTAATTATTTTCATATAATATTTTATCCTTCAGTGAAATTATAATGCAAATAAATGGAATAGAGCAGATGATTGGAATTTTACATACTAAAAATAATATAAATTTCAATATGGTGTAAAAAGTTCACAAAAAAAAACATATATTAGATTTTATGAAGGTTTTGGTAGAATATATACTCTAAATTAATATAACATCGTGTATTGGGTGGATTTTTTATACATTTTCTCATGGTTATTATCCTTGTTTTACACCTTTTACACTTTCCATTTTGACAAATGATTACTATAGTAACTGTTAATAATTAAAAGAAATTAAGAGGTACTTATTCGGAAAACCTAATCCTCTTAGGTTAAAATATAGTATCTATTTTTCATGAATTATTTACTATAAGTGGAAAAAATAAATTTTATTAAAATTCAAATAATTGAACTAAAATATTTTTTATAAATTATTTTTCTAGAATAAATAATAAATTATTACGAAACCTTGTAAAATTCTTATCAAAATTGTATTAATTATAATATTTTCACTAGAATGTGTAATATTTAATTTTAATATCAAAATCTAATTTTTAGGCACTATTATATTAAATTATTTAAGTAAAATCCATTGATGTATTAAAAAAAATTATTTCATTACAATCATTTTAAATATAAATCATTTCAGAAATACCCTACACAGTCTCTCGAATTTAATCATGATTTAATGATTTGAAAAATTGTATCCTTTCTAAAAAATAAATTTCCAATATTGGGAGAAAAATAAATTCATCGAATGAAATTTTAAAATATACATATTGTCAAACTAGAAAAATGGTGGTTTTTATAAAAAGTTGTGTACCCTATTTTAGTAGATTTAATATATAAATATGGGTGAAAAAATAATTATACATTTTTTTATAGTTTTATTAATCCTATTAATACCCAATGATGTAATGGATGTGTTATTAGTTTCACATTTTAATATTTCATAAGAATATTAATGTTTTTTATGATTTGTATTATGTGTTAATTAATATATCAATGAATTTTACGTTATTTATGGAGAAATTTATCAAAAAAAGATATAGGTCTTATATTCAACACACATATAATAATTTATTGATATAAATTCCATCAATAAAATTCAAAACATTAGTGGAGACTTCTACCTCATTACATCCTTGGGTTCCCATGATGTTTCCCCAAATTTAGGCTTTCCCCAAAAATCCTTGACCTACTGAGTGGTATTTTTTGATATTAAATTTAATAGTTATACTAAAGATAGCACTGCTTGTTCCCTAAAATATATATCATTCTCTTGTGGTATTAAATAAGATTTTATTACATGTGATGGAATAGTTGTGTACTTCCACAGGAAGGATTCATAGAACACATCATGGACTCGAGAAATATTTTATAGAAGAACCAAACGATAAGTTGTTGTACAGATATGATCATGAATTTTGAATGGACAAAAATATAAAGGGGTTTCCATTCCAATATATCCATGTTTCATATCCTTCATCCAACCAGATATTCATAGTAATATGGTGTCCCAAAATTTAATTTCTTGATATCACTCTCAATTATCCTCATATCATTTCTATCGAATCTAAGATCGCCATATATACTATAACATCACTATAACCTTCACGACTATTCTGTACACTAGATCATATCACTATATTGTTTATTATAATCCAATAATGTTGGATTTATAAACATCCTACATTATTGGTCTACCTAATGAACCTTATAAATGTCTGAGTGAAATCTATATTTGTTAAAAAGTTACACCATAGTAAGGTATTGATTAAAATATTCTAAGAAATTCACAATGAATACTATCATCATTCATTCTATTTTTTTGAATAGTACCCTCTAATAAAATATCTATATTAGAGGGATTAATAAATTTTTGGAACTAAACTCTACATCAAGATTGTGATGAGGGATTCCCTTGAACATTAGGGTAAACATCGTATCCTGATCAGATATGAATGAGAGTAGTAATCCATGAAATCTCCTGTATACCATAATTTATAACAACATAGACTAATTTTGGATGAATTATTCTCTATTAAAAATAATATTCATTGATTTCATATTGAGATTGAATAAAAAATAAATAATAGTATAGTTTTTGGATGTTTTGGGGTGTTCAATTATGAAATCCATTATTATGTTTTCTCATTTCCATTATTGTACGGTTAGTGGTTGTATCGTCATCCTAAACTAATATATCTAATAATTATCATATTATAACAGTGTGAATTTGGACAAATAGTCTTCTATATCCTTATATTTTTATCCCATAAGAAATAATATTTCACATATTTACACATCTTCATACATCCATAGTGCATACAGAATTATCTACTATGTATTTTATTGAAAACCAATTCTCCAAGTTTGGTATTTGGAGATCACATTGTTTTTCTAAATCCTTGTCATTACAAAATAAAATTTTTTAACTAATGAACAACCATAATTTTTTATTATTTAACATATTCCTTCTACACTATCTTAATTATCTTATGGGTGGATGTATAAAAATTCATTTGATAAAGGAATGGTTTTATATTCCAAAATATTCCTAGATCTAACATCTAAATATCTACCAATATTGGATCTACTTCAATCATCGTCATAAAAAATAGAATGTTATTTATTCCACATAGAATCATTCACCATGTCTTCCTTCCTAAGGTGATAATGTATTAATAAAACATAATCTACAATAAAGTCCAACCATCATCTTTTGTCCATATTAGACTCTTTATTAATAAATATATAATTAAATACTTCATGACCGGTTATATATAAATATAAGGACCTGGACTTATTACACTTGTAATCTTGAATATAGTAAAGAAAATACTTCATTTTACATTGAGTATAATTTAATGTTTATATATTTAGATAATTGGGACACAATACATTCATAACATTATTCATTGTTACTAAGAGGATACCATAAAAAGAGTTTCCATTTTTTGGAAAATATAAAACATTAAAATAGAAAACATGATTTCTTGACAATTATTCAACATTTAACATGGATTTATTTGTTGTCAAACACATCCATTAACCGGTGAAAATCATTTAAAACATTGTATGAACTCAAAAACTCAGTAAGGGATATAAAAATAAGGAAAGAAAAAAATAGTCCATGAATACTTGTAACGTATGAAATCACATTCAAAAGACATACTTATCACCTGTATATATATACTTACATTGTGAAACATAAGTAGGAACATAAAGGTATCTTGGGGAATTAATTAAATAATATTGTAACCCTCTCAACTTCTATATAATTTTAACCCTCATGGGTAACTTACTATTTGTGTAAGCATCGGTGTTACACTTTGAGTAACCATACAGATGTCCTCTAACTTACACATACCCAATATATTTGAAAGAGACATAGGTCCCAAAGTTCATAAAAAACAATTCCCAAGAAACAGAACATAATTATAAAACATGAATAATAGATTAAAATCATTACTTTTGAATTATGTAAAACATAATTTTAAAAGGGGATTTTAAAAGAAAATACCCTTATAAATATCATACAATTGAAGAAAGGCCTAATAGAGTTGATGAAATATGTATATATAAAGTAATTAGACATAATTGAATATTATATAAACAAAACCCATCGAACAATAAATTTTAATACCACATAAATAAAGAAGTAGATAGTTAACCCAAAGAATGGAAATCATGTTAAGAATTCTCGTACCTCAGGCTTCTCTTACTTCAAACATGTTTAGACATCCTTGTAGAGTAACTCCTAGAACATGAAGGTTGGGACAAGCGGGGCTTGAGGTAACCTTAGGAGGTATAAAATGGAGGCAAGGATTCCAAATCTTTATTTATGTGGATTTTTGAATGATTTTAATGAAGGAATGGATTGGTATTCATAACAAAAGTGATGTATTATATTTATAATTTCCAAGGGACACCTCATTAGTGGTATTTTCATAACCATGGGCTTGCCCATGGTATTTGCCCATGGAATAAGCAACATAGGACACCACATAACTTATTTTATTGTACACAAGTCAACTAGATTTATTAAATTATTATTTCAACATTAATGACGTAATTAACTCAATGATACTGAATTTTTTTTTATTATTCACCGAAAAATCAACTCTTTCAGAAAAATCCCAAAAATTCACCCAAACCATTTATTTACTTCTAGAATTAAAAAATGAAGTAATTTTTTTGAAAATAATTTTCTAAATATTTTTAATTTAATTTTTAAATTAAATCATACTTAATTAAAAAATTAATAATTTTAAAACTATAACTGCTTTAATATCACATATAAAAATTAATCAAGATGCCATTATCATAAAGCCTTAAGAAAATAAAATAATAATTCAATTTACTATTCATTATGGTCATATTACTATTAATATTACTATTCATAATGGTATGTTACTATTAACCAAAAAATAATTTTCTTCCAATATTCTCCAAATAACATACTGAACACAATTTTAGATGACCATTTTTCAAAATTCCAATCATAGAAGAAGTAAAATTATGTTTAAAGGATGCATAGAAATATCTACATTAAACAAAATTTCATGCACTTAAATTTATTTTGAGAAATCCTTAGGGTGTTACAATAACTCATTTACCCATATATATAATTACTACATGTGGTTAATTTGGAAATTATTGTCTCTGGCACTAAATCATGATTTGGAAAACTTTTTTTATGATTCATTCATTATAACGATGCATAATAAATGACTGTATCACTATAATTAAGCATTGATCCAAGACCCCCAATTTATTTATCACTATATATCATAAACCTCCCTTTATTAATGGGTAGTGTAATCATATGTACATTGATCATACATCACCTTAGATTATTGTTATTCTTTTCACATTCATCTATCGAAAAGACCATAAACCCTTCCATGAATTTTTTATTGTGAATTAGATAATCATGAGAAATATTAAAAAAATTAACATTAGTATTCATCAAACCCAATATGAAACCTTTAAATATTACCAATTTTTTTCAATTACATTTCTATCAAATTTTCATTGTTTTTAGATCCATTGATATACCATCATAATAAATTATATAACACAAAAATGGTAAATGTTTATTCCAAAATTCATGCTTGATAAAATTTAAATATAAATTATCCTTCCACTAGGTCCTTAGTAATATCTTAAAATATTTTTAATCCTCTTGATTTCTCATTTAATATATAATAATATCATATATAATTTATAACACAAATGTATCAAATGAATTTTAAAAACACAGTTAATTAAATCCTTAGTGACAACATGATATATGGAAAGTCCAAATAGAATTAATATAAATTATTAATAATAATAACTCTTATGGAAAGTTTTATTGGGTATATCTTCCATTTTTCACCTTCTCTAACGATACCTAAATCAATGATAAATCATGAGAAAATATGTATCTCCCTATACATAATTAAAATGGTCCTAAATATGGGGTAGGGGAAACTTTTTGTTGATAAAGATCTTTTTATGTTAATAATTATCAATTTCAAGACACACTGAGCCCACTCTCTTCCTATAATAATTGTAGGTTACAAATAATAAATTTGAAGACATATTTAATCTAAACTTTCCCTATTAAGAATGTTCCTAGGTGTTTCAATCCATAATTATCTATTGTTGGATGTCCTATTTGTTGTTATTTGGGAGCACATCAAAATCTACTGAGATGTGGATTTTAATTATTCTTATCACTGGAGGGATGGAACGAGTCTTCATGAAAGTTATGTTCCCTAGTATAGTCTTATGATATCGTGTGATTAAATCAAATAAAGGAAAAAAATTTCTAACATACCTTGTTTGAAAAAGAGTGAGCTCAACCAAAGCTCGAGCCATAATCCATTGATTAATGGATAAAAAACATCTCAAATGTTTTCACAAGCTATAAGAATTTTCATGCACACCATTTGTCAAGATTTGTGTCATATAGTGGAGGTTTTAAAGTCTCTTTAGTTTTATAATGATAAAAATGAATTTATTCCTTCAATTTGTAGAAGGCATCATATATTGATCAATCAGGATAAAATTTCACTCTCTATAAATCAGGGGGGAGGCTCTCTTATTATGAATGAAAGAACAATGTATGGAATAAACATCCATATTCTAAATTTAGTAGATAATAATATAGCCATAAAGGGTTCCATACCCACTATATATATAATTTCCAATAAATCAGAAATAAATAAAAAATTATGATGAACTAATTGTTTCCAAAACATTATTATCATTTTATCACATAGTTGTAATATATATTCAATATATCAAGTGATAAAGCTATGAAAATTATCATAAATTATAATTTCGTCAACTATTAGAAGCACCTTGTATATTTAAACATTATTCATTCATATAATATAGTTTGATGTATTTACTTTAACATGTATAACTAGTTATAATGAAAAATATGAAACCAAATTATTCTATAATCGAATAAAAATTATTTTATTTAGTTATTAGTGATAGATAAAACATGGAATATTCTAAGCCCCATGGCGGGGCCCACAATGTCCAATAATCATCTTTACTAGAATATGGCATATTATTGAATACCTTATTTGGTGTGACCATGTAGGACATTATCTCAATATTACTGAATAATAGTCATAGACCAGGATAGGATTCTATAAACCCATCAAACACCCAAAAGAGATAAGGAATAGTCATTTAAATGACATTAAAACCAACCATCACATGCTATATATTATAATCAAATTTAATTCATAATAATAGAATGAATAACTCACACATTATTCATCATTATGTCACGAATTATTAGTTTTTTACCACAATAGATTCTTAACTTTATCTATCATAGAAAATGGTTTTGGAACTGAGTACCATCTCGATCAACTAAGACCCAGATATTACATCCACTACCTATATGTGAAAATTTCGATCATGGCCATTCACCTAATGAAATACCATTAATGACACACCAAAAAAAATCTACCTATCCATGGTTTCATTATCATTTTTTTCTTTTCATTAATATACATGATTAAATGGAACCAATTTATAATGATCTCAAGTCATGGGACCAATACAAATTTATTTAGATATTCTCATCTAATAAAACTCCAAACATGTATTGTCCATACTGGAAGGTCTATCATCATTATCTAAAATACCAATGATCACCCAATAAAAATTTCATTATAATATGTTTCAATTCATATGGTTGACCATCTCCTGATAGTCATATATCAATTGTGTCCCATAAGCATGATGTATCTAGACCATAGGACATATATTTGATATTAATGTCATATTATCTAAAGGTTATCATTATAACTTATGATCCTACATAAAAATTTTATATGAAACATAATTTATGGAAATTACTATTAATACAATCGACACATAAATTTATACGACATAATAGAATGTGTAAATTATCCATATGTCATTATATCCATGGTATGGTATTTGAAAGAACATGTTTTGTCAGTTCTAGAGAACCCACTATTACAACCCTCTGACTAGAACTATAGAAAAATTTACAACCTTCCATTGTATATAATCCAGGATTATGATCATGTTAATATTTTTTCATGGATTTTTATTGAGGGGTTTGCATCATTTTCACTGCTTTCTATTCTTCTATGTGTGATATAATCTCATTGAGTAATACACCTCATGAGATATAAAACCCGTGTGAATCCATTTTTTCCACTATACAAACCTGAAATAATTGTAATTATGATTATAATAATTTTAATTATGATACTACTACACTTATAATGTGAGAATCAGTGACTGGGAAAAAATTATTGCATATTTTACAATACATCATAGTTTCATTTGAAGCTACCATAGACATAGTATCATTAGACATGGATACCACTAACCTGAATGAGATTTTCATGATAATTTGACATACTAATGAAAATATTGTATAATATAAACTTTATAATAAAACTCTTTTGTATTCCCTTATAAATATTATATTTTCATCTCGATATTCCATGTAGATATAAAATTTACGTTCTCATGTAAAGTCAGATTATTCTAACATTGTCCTTTACTCTTCTATCAGATACAATGGATATATTTCTACTATAACATATATAATTGTTATATCAAATTTTTTACATATTATAAAATATGTGAATAATCCATTTCTAAATAAAATTGAATTCAAATTACCACATTAATCTCCTCTTATATCCCACACATTTTTGTTTTGAGAGAATTATGCCACATGACATTGATTACAACTCTATCTCTAATTATTCCAATATGTATCCTTCAATAAATATTATGTATATAAACTATTGAAATGGTATACATAACCACTTGATCTACTTTTAGTGTATCTAATTCAACAAAACGTTTTCTACTACTTTATATCAATATATGGATTGTTATATGCATCCTAGTATTAACTAAATATAAGATCAATAGCCTATTTCCATATGATACCAAGCATATTATGATCATAAAATAATTTCACTACCATTGTCATTTGAAAAAAACATGGAAATTATTCATTTTATATGAATATACTTTGATTATCATGCATTCATTAATGTTATACTAGGTTTTAGTAACATGCAACCCTTATTGTCATACTGCTGTATGATCCCAGACATCACTTTACACACAACACTATTTTTTATTTGGTTCAAATATTACTATGTTGTTTACATAATTTTTTACTGAGTTTATGATGTGGTTTGAGGGTTTCATGGTGGTTCAGGATAAGAAATGTGAGAAATAAGGGAATTAAAATCATGTCACATGGTTGGAGATCATATAATAGAAACTTTCCTCTATAATTTTACACACTTTGGGTGGTGGTTCATGGTTGATAAAATAGTAAAATATGGGATTTATGAATGTATGGGATTTGATACATCCATACTTCATAGTTAATGAAGGGTTTTTCAAACATTATGGCATCCCAAGGAGAGCATGCAACATAGACCGCCTCTTGGAAAGAGGGTGGTACATGGTTGGGGAATGTTTATTCCAACCGTGAAGCTAAACTGTGAACCTCATTAAAATGGGAAAATTTTACAATTTTTTCCCTTAGTATTTAAGGAACTCGCCTAATATTTATCCTCTGTTTCTTTTAATACAAGTTTGTGACAATCCTAATCATCCAAAACACCCCAGGGATTGACCTCCCTCGTTGATAAAAAATTTGGATTGTAATTGTGTTTGGATCAATTCTATGGTTGATTCCAATAATCCCCTTTTATCATTTTTTCTTGATTATGGATTTCTAAACAATTATTGTTCTTTTGATTCTCTAAAACTCACTTTTATATCATGTTCTCGGATGGTTCCATAATTGTGTTTTTTCAAATAAAATTATATGTTTGAGCATGATGTTTTCTATCGAATCATGGTGTGCTGTATTCATATTATATCCCTTATTCCTTTTGATTTTCATATGAATATATGGTTATATATCTTTGTTGTTGTGTTATATATTTCGTTTTCATTGGATGAAATGATCAAATGATTGAAAAAATGATTAATTAAAACTCTCATGGTCTCTATGGGATGCATTGAGGTTGATTAGAGCATGTTATGTCCATAGATAGTGTGTGTCACTTATTGAACATGAAATTTAGATGTTAACTGTTGAATTGATGTGTCATGATATAGAGAATAGGAAACTTATGTTGTAACATTAACACGTTTAGTGGAATGGGACAAAAATAATTGTGTTTATTTTATACTAGTGAAAAGGTGGTGTTTGGGATAATTTTAATGGTTTATATGAAATATGTGAATGTCTTAACATGATATGGCATATAAATGGAAAATGTGTTCATGGGTTAATTAATTAAATATGAAATGTGTTGATAGGATATGGCATGTTCCTGTAAAATGTTTTAATGGGTTATGGTTTGAATATTTTATATGCCCTCTTTAAAAATGGCATTAATTGATGAATATGATAACAATTTATTATTTCAAAATGGTATATGTTGTAAATGGTGAAAGAATCTAATACATAAGGATTCCTGGTTTGTGGGGTGTGCTTAAATCTCTACACCCACAGGTCTAGTTATACCAATTCTCTAATCCCACACCCCTTCAAGAACACTGTGGGGGTGTTGGAATGTAGTTATATTCCCCCAATGAATTCATGGTATGTGATTACCTTGAATGAGGCTCTATGGTAGGTGTTATTTAATTAACAGTTTGGGGAGACAGACTAATTATATACTCCTCCAATGGATGCGCATGAAACAATGACAAGGACTAAGTATTTAGGTAAGTGTTATATTTTTTTTTCAATTTTCCCTCATAATTTATGAAACATAATTACATCACTTGTGAATAGTTTATATGAAAGGAATATTAAGAAATGAAATTGTTCAAAAAAACCAAACGTTTGACCTAACAATAAATGTTGTTAATGTGATCCCTGTTAACTTGTGTCACCCTAGTTTTCTTCTACTTATTTTATTATTCATTGTGAACATACATACACTATATATTTTGAATTTTTATTTTCTTTACTTTACTAGTGGTGGAAAACTTTGTTCTACACATACCTTGATCGATCCATTCTTGGCCACCCTATTTTTCTTTGTAGTAGTTGGTCATACATAGGTAAAGGTTCCAATTCATGATTATTGATTGTGATTGGTTTTTAAATGGATAAGGTATATTTACAAGGAGTTAGGACCCATTTTGGGGATTCATAAGATATTCTTTTTTTAGTTTTTATTTACACCTGAAACAATATTCCATGACATAGCATATTTACTTTTTTGAGGTGGGATCATAAATTGTTTTTGGTAATGGATTTTTTACCCATGTTTCTAATTTTTCCCATAATTTCATATTTATTTCACTATGTATTTTACATGATAAATAATGTATCGTATCCCCATGTTCCCAATCAGACCCACAATAATATTTTATAGACATTGAAATATGGGGATGCACACTCGAGTCCATGTAGGAACCCATATTAAGAAATAGTTTTGTGTCACAGGGTTGAAATCATTACAATGTTTCATTAAATGACATTTTCCATAATTATTAAATGCTGTTTGGGAGTGTTAGGTGAGAGACTATGACCTCTAATGCCTTTCAAATGAGATCATGAATGATAGTAGCTGACCAATGTATGGGATAAACCCAAATTACATAGGTAATGGGTGGTTTTTTCATGATGTGTGATGTTGTATTTGGATTATATTTCACCATTGGTTGATACAATTATTGTGTGATAAAAATATTTTATGATATAATGCTCATGGATGAAATGGTAAAACGTTTTTCATTCATGAATCATTTTTAGATCATAGGAATGTAGGTGGAATTTATCATGGTAGGAACACATAAGGAAAATGTGTTGGACAACAAGGATTGAAAAATAGTTACAATTTCTAAGTAAAAATTGAATGAAGTGGTTTCTAATAATGATGATGTAAATGGGTAAATTTAAAGAATGTGAATGAATGGTTAAATAATAGTTCCTAGAGAAGAGTAACAAATGGGTTATAATTTTATTCTAAAAATATTTAATGATAAAATTTTTCCTAAAAGAAAAATGTTATTATATGAATTTGTTAATGGTTAAATTAATAAATTAAGGATTTCCTTGAGACTTTCTATGACGGGTTCTCCCATATTGATCATGGTCTATAGAAGAAATATTTAATGGTATTGTATGTAATGTAACAATATCCAGAAGGATATTATATCTGAAATGGGTTGACTATGGATAGTATAGAACCTTATTCATTTCAAATTTCATATCATTTATGTTATATGTTTGAGATGTGTGTTTAGAATTGTAGATAAGTGACACAATTATGCCATGTTATATTTGGGAGATAAGTGTATATCAATGAGAAATATCCACTACTAGTGGAGTAGGAAAACCCGTTAAACTAGGGTGACAGAGGGGTGGAGACGTTCTATGAGAACATAGATCAGTTTACAAATATGATGGAACTAGACACATGGTGGTTTGTGCTATGTATTATTGACATGAATAGAGAGATACAATTGCAATTCTCTCTGACATTTTCAATATAGGTGGGATCTGAGGGAGATGTGTTCTTGAGAGAGTCCATCTAGCCAATTTTGAATTCCATGGAGACTCCACCTGAGAGTAGGGTTAGGATGGTTTTTTAGATGTTATAGGGACCAACATGGAGTGGGTGGGTTTATTGGTTCATACAAAGACAAAATATTGTATTATATGGAAGGTTTCCCATGAAATGTTTCTTGAAAAATTAAATCTGTATTCCTTGAGTACGTGAAAGGATGTTGATATTAAATGTTTATCCTAGGGGACTATTATCATAGTGATTGATTATTTTATCCCTTTCACCAAAATGAAATTATTTGTTCCATCATTGGTGGGTAATGAGGTAGCCACTGAGAAACGTTTTTTGGATGAATATGTACATGAGATCATGTCCCATGTAAATATTACTTCTTTAAATATTTTTTCTAAGGTGGTGGGTCATGGATTTATTTCAGAAGGGACCCTCAAGGACTATTTTCGTGTTGACCATGTGGTTCATGTTGGGTGATTTGTGGTGCATATTTTGATAGTAGAATGTAATATTTTGTGTCTATTAAAAAAGGTTTTTTTGAAGAGTACTAAAGTAAGAGATTTACTAACTAATGATGGTGACCATATTCCATGTATCAGTGTAGATGAAAGGTTACATGTGTGGCCAGTTTCCCCATCTAGTATTTTAATTGTGACTATATTCTATGATGGGGTATGTTTATAGGTTCTTTAGGTACTTGGGACTGGTGGGAAATGACAGAAGACTCATCCCTATCCTGAGTGCAGGTAGGGGTCAACTACCCCTTATTAGGCAAACAATTAGTGTTCTACTAGTCGTACTGGTTATTTTTATAGACATATAACTCATGTGAAAGGGAATCCATATTATTAGGGTAGTGAATCATAAGGGAATCAGTCCATTTCCAATGGTAGAATGACATGTCATATCCATTTCATTCAACCTACAAATGGATGTGGTGAAGCTATAAGTTTAATAGTTTTATGTCTGTCTCATCTTCACAACCCTATTTATAGTGATTTATTTAATATCTATTACGCAAATTATTTTATATATACTCATTTTCTGAGTGTTTTGGGAATACTTGGGGAACATATTTATGTGTTTGTGTTTATTGATAAACTATTATGGGCACGAGAAGAATTTTTTTGAAATATAATGAGTGAAACCTTAAGGTTGTATTGTACCGTTACTTTGGGGCTTTTTTGTGCATGAGGCGTCATGTTTTTATCTAATATTGGGGTTTTATTGGATTGAATAGTACCAGGATCATAATTATTATTAACGTTTTATGGAAACATTCACATCCCGTATGGGTGGAAACATATATTCACCGAGGGGAGTGAAATATCCGACCAATCCATTCTTCTCTAGATTGTTAGGAATTGGTGGAGCTCATTGCCCAAGTAGAATTCCTTATGCTTGATGACAGGGGAGTATAATATAATGGTATTCTGCCTATGGTGGATCATTTAGAGAATTTGTTTTTGGAGTATTTCATTTAGTAGTCACAGAAGGGCGATATATAGTTCAATATTTAGTTTCTACCTAGAGCATAAATTGTTTTTAATTATGCAATATATAATGTCATGAAAAGAACTTAAGGAACTGAAAACTCAATTGAATGAAGTGGTGAATGAATTTTTATTCATCTGAGTACATAAATATTGGGATCTATAGTTTTTTTTCAAGCAGGGGGTTAGATTATTTCTAGTTAGTGTCAATTAACATATGATGAATCGGATGATAGTTATGAATTTTTTCACTTTTAAGTGAATCTGTTATCTTTTGGACTAGTTAGAAAGCTATTATGTGTTCTCTATTATTTATTTGAAAATATGGTATCATTAGCTACGTGTGATACATTGTAATATACCACAAAATTTATTCAAAAGTAGGAACATTATTTATAATTTTTCTATGTTGTCTTTCATGTTGAATAATTTTCAAGGAGTGGTTATAGAACGGATGAACCAAATATTCCACCAGTACATGTATCAATTTTTAGCCATTTTTTGTGGATTATATTTTTTTTACTATAGAACTCATGACTATGGTGAAAATCATTGTTAAATCATCCATATTACAATATGAAATAATATTCAATATGGAATGATAAATAAATTTCATATATGGAATTAAATGGCATATTTCGTTGGGGACATCACCTATAACAAGGTGTTTCTGCATACCCGAACAAATTAAAAGTTGTAGTATCTTAGGAGATTCCCAACAATTTTTTAATTTACAAATTTTTGGGAATATAATTATATTATTAGAGGGTAATAAAATATTTTCTCTGTGTAGAAGCACTTATTTTGGGCATTACTAAAAGGGTGTCATTTTTTAATGGTATGAGGAATGTGATACTGCTTTATAAGAGTTAAATAAGCGGTTAAAATATACAACAATTTTGATCCTACCCAAGAATGTCACTGATTATACCTTGTTTTGTGATGTATCAAGTATTGAAATTGGGGATGTGTTGATGTAAACACTAATGAGTTTTCGGATATGTGTAATGGAAATTCAGCCCTTAAGAAAAAACAACCCAACACATGATCATGATTTAGCTGTAGTATTTTATTTTCTAAATAATTTGTAGCATTACATTAACATAAAAAGGTTTAAAATTCATAACGATTATTACTCACTTATGGAAAAATTCTACAAGTGTGATTATAATATTTGTAATTGATGATCAGTTGAGTTCTTAGAGTACATTGATTTTGAAATGGTTTATATGATGAGAATTTGAAATAGTGTTGCATCTCCCTTCTATATGAATACATAGAATTAGGAGGTTCCAGAATCCAGCTCCGAGTGGAGTATGATGGCATTGCTAAATAAAATGAATCTAGAGGATTTTGAAGGGAATGGGAAGATGACCATTTCATCAATGAAATTTCATTCCACAATTATATTCCCAATCATGGATATATAATATAGGCATCTTGAGTTTTTTGTCATTGAGGAAATTTCAATAAGGTGTGGGGCACATTCTGATTAGACTATTTATGATGATGAGGTCATTTATGCTCATGTACAAGTTTTTTTCTACTTGTATACATGAAATTTTTTTATGTGACTTTCTGGTTTTGAATTGGGCAGTGCATACTGGGTTAAAAAAATGCATTGTGATTTTCGTAGACAATATTGGTGACCAGGGAAGAAGAATGACGTTTCTGGTTTCAGTACATGATTCTACACCTATCAATAACAGAAGTCCTAGCACAAAAAAATTCTATATTTTTCAATCCATTGACCATTTTAGAGTGAATTTAGTATGTATCATGCTGATTTTTGGGGAGTTAATTCATGGATTCCAGGGAATAATGATTCTATATGGGTTTTTTTGGATCTGTTCACCCAAGTGTCACATTTCATAATGTTATGAGAGACCATCACTATTGACCACCTAGGTGATCTATAAATTCACTAGATATTGTTTTTTCATGGGGTTTTATGGATATAGTTTTTGATCATGTTTCAGGATTGACATAACTATTATGGTAAGGGTTATATAAGGTACGTGGTATTATGGTTTTTTTCGGCGTGACTTCCATCCCATAGATAGATCGCTGTTCAGAGTTTACTATTCAGGTCATGGAGTATATGATTGGGTAATTTTTCATTGTCTATGGTGCATCATTGGATAATCACATGTAACTAGTATATTTCTCTTATAAAAATGTTTAACAAAATATTCTTTATATTGAATCATGTATGGAGCCCTAGGGTAGGCCATGTAGATATCCTTTATGTTAAATAATGGATAGGTCGTCAGAGTCGTTGGGATTGTGTCTCTTGTGGGGGACATTGAAGGAGGTCTAGTTTATGTGTAAGAATTTGGATATGACTTAGAGTAGGTATAAGTCATATAATGAATGAAAATTTCACCCATTTCAGATTATGGTGGTGATCATGTGTTCTTTTGAGTGTGGCCATGTTGTGGTCATCATATTATTTGGAACACGTGTATGTTGGCGCACAAGTATGTGGGACTATCATACATTTTTAATAGAATCATACTTGTGGAATACTGGTTGGATCATCCAATTTTTTATACTATAATTAATATTGTTTTTCAAGTGTAACAACTTTTTATATATCACGTCAACCCAAATCTTAAAATAGATGATGGTGATGTTGAGATTGTGGTATATTCACCAATTTAGGAGTATCCCATTCATATTTTGGATCACATATATAATTTATTATTTGGATATCTTGTGCCATTATATCTAATATTATGTCAATATAGTAATTTTCTAAGACAAACATGGGATATTAAGATTTATATATGGGACCACAAGCCCAATATTCATTAATAGAGGCTCTGTGATGGTTGGGAGTGTGGCTCTAGGATGATCCATTATAAATTGGAGAGGTTGTAATATCACATACATCATTTATGTTATGTCCATGTTAATTTTTTTAAAATCCCATAAATATGGCTAATGAAATGTATACAGAGTTTATGAAGAGTCATGGGGGTTTCACAGGGGTTTGGGACATGAATGTGTGAAAAATGGGTCCATCCAGTGGATGAATCATGGTTGGATCATGATTAATAGTAACTATTAGAAATTACTATGATAACCTATGTAGGTGGTTCATTGAAGGTAAAATTATCTATGTGGGGAGGTGTGACCATATGGTAATGGATATATCTATCCTTCATGGTTACCGACTATTTTCTCAAGCCGCATGGGCTCCCCTTAATTCCATGCGTTGTAGCCCCCCTCTTGTATAGAGGTTTGTGTATGGTTGGTGCATGTTTTGTACACATATGTGGCCAAACCATGTATCAAATTAATGTAGGTAAAATTGAGAATTATACTCTTTGACCATATATAATCCTCTATCAATTTTATCCTCTATTTCTATAACAACATTGGTGGTGAACCAAATCCTCCCAAACATCCCAAAGATCTATTCCACTCATTGATATGCAATATAGATAACGTTTGAGTTTAGATTGATTTATTGGGTGAGTCTAACACTCCTTAATAATCCATTTTTTAGAATAGATCTCATGGAATACTTTTTCTTCTTATAAAGCTACAAAACCAACTTTTTTATTGGTTTATCAGTTGTGGTGTTAATAGTTATTTGATTCCAAATCAGATACTATGTTTGATCTTATGTCTGCCTATAGAGCCAAGGTATGTGGTCTCTATGTTATATCCCATGTAATTGTGGATTATATTATGCGTACGTGGTTTTGAATTTTTGTCACTGTGTTTTTTTCCTGGTTTTCCAATATTTAGATAATATTTTGGTTTACTAAATGATGAATAAAACATACCATGATCAATTTGGGATTAATCGAGGATAATTAGATTGGGTTAAGAGACAAACATGGGGTCTGTCTATTTTTAAACATAAAATTTATATGTTAAGTGTAGAGTAGACGTGTTATGAGATAGATCTGTAGGAAATTATATAATAATGTTAACTGAAATTTTAAAATGGGAAAAATAATTGTTGTGTTTATTCGTTAACAAGGAAAAAGGGGGTGTTATTTATAATGTGAACCAGTTACATGAAATAAAATATTATGTAAATGGGTTAAGGCATGTGAATGATAAATGTGGAAATGGGTTAATGTAAGAAATGACAAACTTTTAATGGAATATGGTATGTAAATGGAAAATTTGGTAATGGATTAATGTGTTAATATGGTATATATAGCGAATGAAGCATTGTAATAACTAAATATTGTGTAAATAAGTTATTTTTCGTTGGAGGTATTTATGAGGTATATGGATAATGAAGCATGTGAACAAGGCCTGGTGGATTGTGGGGTATGACTCAAGCTCAATGCCCATGTGTCAGGTTAAATTAATTTTCAAAACCCAATGCTATAATGCTCAGGTTGGGGATTCATTTTGATTCTCTATTCCCCCAATAGATTCATTTGATGTGATTAAGTAGACTAAGGATACAAAGAAACTATTATATATTTCATGGGTTGGAGGGTTAGATTGATCATCTATGCCCCGAATAGAAATTTTTATATAATGACACACACTAAGGCTTCATGTAAGTGTTGTGTAATGATTTATTTTATTTATTCAATAAAGATATAGGTAATATAATTCCATCCCCTATTTAGAGTTTATATAAGTTTTTTAGGCCCCAGTGTAATTGATGAATATTGGTAACCCTTGGAACAAATGGATTTTTTGATGTTATCTATAGTAACTAGTGTCATAATTGTTGCTTTTTTAGTTATTTTGACAGTCATTATGTTTGAGAATTCAGTATCTATTTTAAAAAGATATGGTGTACACATAATTGGTGGTTCATACTGAGTTGTACTCAAACGCTGATCATGCCTCCATTTGTCACATGATAATACAATTTGTATGTTATACCTGACATGGGCATGAGACCTATGCTAGATGGTTGATTGTGTGTGGGATGCTCATGGATGAGTGATCCGAATTTGGAGTCGGTACATGTTTTGGGGATTCTTCAATTTTTTAATTATTTTTTCTTTTTCTACACTTCAAAATATATGGAATGGCATATAATTTTTAATATTTTTTTGGGGCCATAAATAGTTTTCAGAATGGGTTTAGTGAAAAATGTTTATTTTTTATATGTATCCCATATATCATATTAATTTAGTGTTGTATTAATCTGATAAAGAGGGTATAGTCTCCCACAACTTTGACTATACCCTGGATACTATTTGGAAGCCTATATCATATAGGAAGGCAAGCCTAAGGTCATGTGTAGACCCATATTCGGTACTAGTTTAGTTGGACCAATCTGGAAACAATATAACTATGGGGTCACCATCCAGTTCTTGTTGGGTGAAATAGAATCCTTTTAAGATTGGTGCTCTTCAAATCCAATGCTCAATGTAATATATATATATATACACAAAACAATGTGATAATTAATATTATAATGTATTTAGTCATAAAAACCTATTATTTCAAATTGAGAATTATTGTAACCAAAATTCTTCCATCAATGTATATTATTTCCAGAATACACACCATTATATTCAAAATAATAATCTCCTATTCAATTATAAATTTAATCCATTTTTGAATTTAAATTGGTCTTTTAAATTGTATCTAATTTCAATAAGCATCAATTTTTTATGAATTATTATTCTCCAAAAATAATGTATCTTTGACTATGGTGAATATATAACAATAAATATGGTTTTATCATTTCCTAGAAACTGTTTTCTCAGGAACACATTTCTTATATTATATCTTCTAAAACATTTTTATATGTAAACTATTGCTCATCTATACCATTGAATGAACCCACATTAGTAATTTTACTAATATATAAAGTAAATATGTGAACCCATTTATAGAATTATAGTCTATAACTTGACTATATATTTTATATCATTGGGATTTCGATAATATCCTTAAAGAATTTTATGATAAATACTTTTAGATCCACATTGTGTTTCACATGAATATAGTTTTTTAATATCGTAAAAAACACTTTTCATATAAAGACACGTTCTTATGAAAATGGGTTGATGCCAAACTAAAACTCATATGATATCCATTTTTCAATATAGTTGGCATATTTTTATTTGATATTACTATTATTTTTGAAGCGTAGATCGAATAATTGATGTATTTTAAAAGCATGAGTTTTAACACTTCTTCCCATTTTACGTACCTCATGACTCTAATGAATATAAGGAAATGTAAATTTATCAATTACTCCATGACAATTTTTTATAATCACTTTTAACATGTACGAATAATCATTGATCCTACATATTATCATCAAAGATCACTGCAGATAAGGAATTTTTTTGAATTACTCTATGATACATTATAATGATATATTAATGTTGGCTCAAGATATTAATTAACACACCCTCATGAAGAAACTCACATATTTTGGCCTTCCAGATACCATAATTCAATTTAATGTTATTTATACCGTTATGGATGTTCTGTGAGTTACACTTTCTACATGATTACACTAGGAATAGTTCACACACACTAGTAGATCTAGTCCTGAAATCATTGTGGATATCCTTTATTTCAAAAAATTTAATTTTCAAAAAATGAGTACATTTGAATGAAAATAACACATGAGGAATCTAACATAGAAGATACAAAAACATATTAGTTATATAAATTTAAAAAAATTGTTTTCATTAAAAGTGTAATATCCTTCCACAACATGGTGTTTAATTCTTACATTTTATATTCATCAGGTATTGTGAATGATTAATGTATCAATGATCAATGAATTGAGTATTAATGTATACAATAAGCAATCATTATTGAACTAGAATAATGTCTCGTTATGTTTTATGTACATGTGACATAAATGTTTTGAAAATCCACAACAAATTTTCAAATAGAATAATATAGTTAGTAATAAGTTTTTGTGTGTTTCTCATTGTTTACTTAAAAACCACCCATTCTCAGTCACATGAAAGACACACTTTATATTATATTAATATTTCATTACATATATGGTCCGTATATTAAAATACTAATAGGTTATAAAATATTTTTTAAAATTCCCAAAATTGTAGAAGATGAACATTATATAAAATTGTTGTATACAGCTGATGAATACAAGAATACATTATTATTTACTTATGTTCATTGAATTTTATACATACATGGTTTTCTTTCATGATATAAGTGGAAACAATCATTAAATTTAATACAAATTTATTTTATTGATTCATTAATGGTTCATTTGATAGTACACTATCCATTGTCATTTTTGTTGCGTCATTCAAATTATTCTCTATAAAAAAATAATAATCTTACATCATGATTATTATTTTCATGGAGAACTATACAAAAATGGTAATAATGTTTTTTCCAATACTATTCAGTTTATAATATTAAATTAGAGTCGGGTAAATGGGTTGAAAATTTGTATGAATGGGATATTTGGATGGATTATAATTCAATATTCATATTTTGATGTAACCACTATATTAATCACAAGTTCATATGTCACTTCATTTTCATTTTGAAAGCTACTCATTGATGAGACAAAATGTAAAAATCATCAATGTTCTACTATTTTATCCTTAAATCACGTTGAATGATGATAATATAAATATGAAAAAAATATCATATCCCTAATAAATGAGTCTCTTATAATTTTTTTTAACAACCTCACTTCCTATGGTAGTTTAAAATGTATTGGGGACACCAAGAACTAGAATTTTTAAAATCATTGTATTGTGCACATGTTTATATACTACTTTTTGGAAGTTCATACTATATAGTACATTCAATTTTTCCATTAAATATCATTGTATTTATTGATTTATCATTATCTACATTCTTCCAAATGAAACGTATACTATTTTTAATTTTATCTTGTTTAGAGAATATAAATTAACGATTAATACAATTATTATATGTATTATATAATTTTATTGATATTTAGAAACCATATGTAATAGAACCATCTTATATTGACTCATGAGTATTTTAGTTGAAGGTATCCTTGAACCTCCCATCCAGGTGACATGATTTCGCTACACCACTACTCAGATAGTTCATGGTAGGCATTTGATTGGAAAACCACATTCACTCACTTCTACATGACAAGTTGAGTGATGTCCCAGAATATAAAATAATAACTATTATTTAATCAACGATTTTTAATAATGTTCTAGAATCACATATACGGAACAGTAACTAATTACAATAAAATTAAATTAAACCCATCACTCTCATATGAACTTCTTTATAGAATTAGGGACCCTCAACATTTACAGATGAGAACCCCAAACACTGAGTTTTGTTCAAATTAAAATAGTGGAAGGAATTTTCTAATAAATATTTCATTGAGTTTTTTATATTTTTAATGTATATAATCCATTATTAATTATATGATTATTCAATTATTTTAACTCACAATTTAATACTTTTAGAAAAATATTCATTGTGTCTTTATACATTTCACTATTTATAATTATATTTCATTCCCATTATCATTGAAATTCATAAAATACTAATAAAATCATCAAGAATATTCAATACATAAATGGTATTGAGAAACTAATATTATATGATCTATTTAACGAAAATGGATCAACCATGAAAAATGGGGATCATACAAGAGTTGTAGCTTGGCTAATGATACAGCTCTTCCCCCATCCATTGTGTCCAAATCTCTTCTATATTGCACCTTTTTTATGATGGGTCTATGACTTATAACTTCATATTAAACTGTACATGTATACTCAAACATAGGTGAGGGGGTATATTCGGTGTAATATATAAGAGATAAATTTAACATCAAGGCCCTTGTACATAACAAAGGAAAAGAAACTTTCTGGAATTATTTAATTAAGTAATTATTAAAAGTATCACATATAATAAATAATTAAATAGTAATAAAATATAAATTCAGTATTTATAAATTCCTCATGACCGATCGATATCTACAATAAATTTGTGGTAAATTTGATTAATATAAAATTAATGTGTGTTTGAAATTAAAATAAATTAAATAAATTATTTAATTTCAAATAATTTATTCAAAGACATTATTCTTATTCGGTCTCAAAATTATATTAATTGGAATTAAAAACATTAAATTATTTAAATAATTTAATTTATTACATATATTAAATTAAATATTAAATTAATATTAAAATATTGTATTTTAAACAAAAAAAACTTGTTTATTTTAATTTAATTATAATATATAATTAGTTGTTGATTTTATAAAATATCATCAGCCCTAAATCACCATGAGTAGAAATTACGAGTTGCGACAAACAAAATCAAGCCCATTCTTGAGATTTCAGACCTTGTACATGGGTGTGAGAGGATGAGTAATCCCTCCACGACCCATTCTAGGTTAGGCCAACATTACTCTGTAATAACCTGAACTGTCACAAATAAAATTTCCATCTTGATTTATTTTACTGTCAAATTATGTTATACAGTTATAGAAAACATGTGCACTTATTTGGTTTTATTATATTATATTATATTTAAAATACTGTTACTCATTATTTCTATTGATAATATAGTCTTTGAATGTTGATCAAATGATTAGTATAAATATAGGGTTTTTACAAATCCAATTTACATAGAAAGAGGTTTGATGGGATTAACAATTAGGATTGTACCATATGATTCTATTTTATCAAGGATTATGATAGAGATAGAATCACTATACTTTTCCCTTGACTAATCCGATGATAAGATCCAGAACAATGTTTTTGAGTGAATATGGTTATGACCAATGTACAAGATCATCGAGAACATCACCCAAACCTTGTATGCTGAACCAACCCACTAATTTCACATAAATATGAACATTAATCATAAGGAATTTACAAGGGTATTATAGGGAAATGAATCATTTACATAGAAATATTACTTTGTAAATTATTCTTTATAGAATACGGGATTTTTTTCCATCATATTATTGTTAAATTATAAAATATTTCTATTTTGATATAATATACAATTGTATTTTTAGGTAACATTGAAATTTAACTAAGAAACATAATTTTATGAATTAATGATTTTTTTAGATAAATAAATGTTTAATATATTGTTATTATTAAATAATTTTTATTAAATATAAATGATCATTTAATATTTATAAAGTCAAATGTAATTTTTATAAGGTCTTGTAAACTATTATTATTAGAAAATTAAACATTTCATAATAATTAGTGATTTAATTTTCAATATGAACAATCAAATATTTAGAAATTTTTTTAGATAAAGTGAACATTCTCTTTTAATCAGATTATCAAAAAAAAAAATGGTTATTATTTCATATTTTTCGGAGTCAATCGATATTTCATGGGAATATTAAATACCATATAAATGAAATCTGTGTTTTATGAAATCATAATGAACCAAAAGTGATGAAATAAACACTATAAAAGGTATGAACAAAATAATAATTTTTTCTCTCTTAAATAATTAGCTTTTAAATTTTTTGATTAATTGTATTATGTTTTTAGGAATCCTAAAACCATTAATATATTATTAGGTTTTCAAATATTTTCTTTGAGAGTATGGCACATCTCCAAATATGAAAGAATTTTAGTTTACTAATTTCATCCCATAGACTGATATAATAATTAAACCAATCCCAGTTGTATGAAATTATGGGAATCAATTGGATGGTTTTTGGTTTTGGTTATTTATTAATATAGAGTCAAAAACCAATGCTTTAGAAATAATAATGAAACACTCACTCATTTCCCATATATACCACCCAAATGACCCATTTATCATCACTAAAACTAATTTTATAGTGACCTTACTATTCCCTACCCAATATCAAGTCCAATCAAGGTTCCCTAAAGCTCTAATGAACCTCCTTGAATGAATTTTAAGTCAGACACTCCAGTAAGGTGTCTTCACTTTCTCTTCTTCATTAATGTTTATTTGTTATATTCTGCTTTATATTTCTAATTAATATTTTTGGAAAATGCATTTCCATTTAACCAATTATGATAATTTTATGCCCAAATGATGATATACCCATTTCTCAATAATCAACCAATTTTATGAATTTTTTATTTGACACCATTTTTCTGTAGAAATTTCAATGTAATTTTATATGCCAAAAAAATTGTGTAGTAAATACCACTACCATTTCCTATAAATTATATCCACCATTATACGGTTATAAATTTTGGACATTAGAAATAAATGTTATAATTCACACTCATTTATAGTTGAATATAATATGATAATGATTTAAACCATGTTTTATGATCTATGTGGAACACTTAAGTATGATAATGAGTGGAATGTAATTAGTCTGCCAGAAATTATATAAATATCAAATGAAATGGGAAAAATTTTGTATAATGTGTCATTATGATGGGATATATAATGAACAATATTTTTATATGGTACTTTTTCCATAATTATTTCATCGTTTTCATACTTGACTTATGTTTATGATGAAAATTTTTATGTTGTTCCCAGATTTACCATGTATTGATTAACATTAAATATCATAGAAAATTATTCATTCTTTAGATTCTAAAATATTTTATACCCAATTGATATTATTATTTTTCAAAATTCTATTATTTTGTTCATGTTATTCCAGGTTTATTCCATTATATAGATTTATATCTCAATGCTTTCACATGTATGTCCCTATGTTATCTTATTTAGTTATAAGTGTGAGCATGTTAATGATGTTTTCAATAAAGATGATCTTTTGTTATTTTTAGTTTTTATGTAACGTACCATTTTACCAAATACACTAAAATAATATATCTTCATAGTTTTATTATGTGTAATTTAATATAATAAATAACGAATTAATGTTTAATAAATAGTTGGGTTATTATTTAGCATAAGATGGATTTTTTTAAGATTTTAGTTAAACAAATCTAGAGAAAGACCTAGGGATAAGATTAAGTACATGAAGACAACCCAAATATTTTGTCACTTATAGGGTAACTGGTTTCTTAATAAAATAAATCCATGACCGGATACTACAAGGGGAATTGGTTATGGAACATATGTTCATAGGGGTAACAACTCTGGTAAGGTGTGTTGGGACTGAATCAACATAACCCAGAACAAGAAAACAGATCATATTGTGAAATTTTTTTGACACTCCAAAGGGATATTATTTATTAAACTCATAATCACATTATGAACCATTGTTAAGGGACCAAAAAAATTCATACAATAAACCATGTTAGGAAATTGACCATGGATTTAATATATTAAAGCATTAAAATCCATAAGTTATGAAAATAAATGTAATTTATATGGTATCAGATGAATATAATTCGATTTTGGTTTATGTTATTAATATTAAAAAAATCAATATTTATTTTCCCTTTTATCTCGATTATGGTTATAAATACACTGAATCATCAAAAAATCAATACGACTAACAATGTGATGATTACACCATTGAGATGTCTGACTCGATGGGATTAAAAATCCCAAACATTGTGATGATATTCTCTTAGATAATTCAGGTTATGAATATAATATAGGATCAATAGGATCTCCCAAATCACCCTATAAAATAAAAAAGAGCATTTAGTTATTTTATGTTATAAATTCCTTTGACATTAAATGGATCAAATTATTCCATAATCGCGGAACAATGTATTTACACCATTTAGATGATATTGTCCATCCTTCAATGTTCCTATCAGTAGAAGGTTCTACTGGATTTTTATCAATTGGAGGTTGATGCTGATCAGTTGTGTAAATATATCCTGATTATGTATAATGCTGAAGAGATCAATTTGATGTTCTTGAAGGAATTCCAGAAACTATTTTCAATAAATATTTTCCACACACTCTATGTATTAAAATTTAAATGTATTTCATTTTTGTCAAAATTTAAAATGAAAAATCTCACTATGTGTGTTAGAAAAAATCACAATACATTCACGATATACCTCCAAATTTCATTTTACTCCCAAATGCACACTTGAATGCTTAATTTTTGTGATAAAATAGAGCCTATGAAATTTTTTTGTCCATGACATTGGTAGATATTAGTAAATTTTAAGATGATTCCTCAATGTTGAAATAGATGTTTCAAAATCTCACAGGAATCATGGAGATTAGAAGATGAATGTGGTGTTTAATTCTGGTGAACCGATTGAGTAATACAATGGTTCTAGGAAATTTCAACATCCAACTTGTCAAATGTGTGAAATAAATCAACCCATAAATATCATTTGTTGGTTGAGGAAATTCTTTAGTTGTGGAAAAAAATGTCACCTAGCTGGCGATAATCGATTGGAAAAACCCAATAAGATGATGAAGGGAATGATAGGTCCAGTTGTAACACCAAAATATTTAATGAGATAAATTCTTTTTAATTTCATTGATGTATGTTTTGTACACCACACCATTACTATCTTGTGATATATGCAATACTGTATTAGCTTGAAATATATGAAACCCTATTCTTGGCTTGTGTTGCACACAATTCCAAGTCCTTTTGATATAATTAATTTCACAAAACATCGAGTATATATTTTGTTCAATATATAATCTATGTTTTTATTGTGTTATATAAAACACCAAAGGAATCATTCACTACATGTAAAACTGACTTTGCCTACATTACACACAAGACTGACCTTCCTCGATAGCATGCATTGTACGCAATACCATGTTTCACCAAACAACGATGAATTATTATAATATTTTTATGAACTAGACATTATGAATATTATAAACATCATTATTAATTTTATAACATTATCATTTATCTTACACATTTTCAGAACATGGTATGAGAACAAAATAATTTTTCTGATAAAAGTACTATTTTTCCAAAAATGCAGTTTTTCTGCCTTTTGATGGAGCACCCACATTAAATATAAATTTTGAAATGTTTAGATGATCTATTTTAAAAAATAGACTTCTTCTTTGGAATCAGGATATAAAAATTTTCATTGGTTAAATTTTTAATATTTTTCTGATAACTTTCATATTTTGAAGAACAGTAATAATACATGAAATTTAAATTAATGACAGTTTTTTTATTAGATATAATTTATATTGTTAAATTATAATATTTAAAAGTTTTAAATAATAAATATAACAGATTTTTACCATTTAATATAATATATGTCATTAGTTTTAATTTTAATTTGAATTCATAGATAATAGCAGTTTAATCTTTTGAAAATGTTATATCTTTTAAAACCCATTTTCCCAACAAGGAGATTAGTTTTAAATTAATTACTCCAACTTCTGTTTTTTGAATTTTAAAAAATGGATTCCATATTTGAAATCCATAGTTAAAATTTTTCTAAATAGGTAAATTTTATTTTTGGACATTGTGAATAGTAACTACTGTAAATTGTATTTACCACAGTTAAAGATAAATCATGTAATTAAGGGTAAAAATAATATTTTAAAATTAACTAACACTTGTATTAATATATTTGGATGATTATATTTCTCCCAAAAACACACTTGGGTTGAAATGGTATCTATTGGAACACATTTGAATGATATTAAGACATTTGGTTTATTTTATTTAACGAAAAGTCAAATATGTCTCACCCAAACATTAATAATTAAATTATTGTTTAATATATGGTTATACAAAATATAAATTTGTTGGGAAAAAATCCCTCAAGGTAACATTTCAGCATTTTTGGGTTGATTGTGTTTGTTGACAAAGTAGGTTTCCATGGTGAATTGTTGAGTTCTATAGAAGTTGTTGACAATCAATGTTGTCAAAGAACGATGAAAAATGAATGAATGATCTGGAGGTGGTACAAACGAGTAGTACAAGGTGGCGCCCTTTCCCAGGGTTTGGCAAATTTTTTGGGGACCAAAATTTGGAGGTCGGTGAGAATCGCAAAAATAGGATTTCCTTGAAGAGCATATTTAAAGATTGAAAAGGCATGAATTTCATGAAGATAGGGTTCATAGATTAGTTTTCACGAAGTCAAGAAGATGTTGACTGTGTTCTTCGGGATTATGTCAAGCTTCGCAAACGACAGAGGTAGAAGAGAATCGCGGCGGGGAAGGGCTTTGCGAGAGAGCTTTGCGGCGAAACCATTAAGGGATTGACGGTGATGCTCTGCGGTTAATTCATGCTCCGCGATCAGAAAATTTCCACTGTGAATCACGATTTTGAGAGAATTTCGGCCGGAACTTCGGAGCTTCATGATTTTTGGTGACGTGGCGCTGAATTCGCGCAGATGGGTCGAGGGTCAGTGGAATTGCCTATAAATATAGGTCGACCCCCTCTAGAGAAGTAGAGATAATCTTTAGAGAAAATATTTTGCTCTCAGTTCGCGAAGGTGGTTCGCGAAGGTAGTGTGGTTCGCGAAAGTGAGGTGCTTTATGACGACTAATTTTGCTCCGCGAAAGTAAGTGCGCTTCGCGAGGCTGCATTCTCTAAGGAGTGTGCTTCACTAAGAGGTAGGAGCACCGCGACAGCCTAAGCATTGTGAAGGCTTGAGCTTCGCGAGGGTGATTCAATACAGTGCTTCTCAAATAGGTAGGAGCTTCGTGATGGCCTGTCTGAGCTTCACAAAATTGGGAGCCTCGCGAATTAGGGTGCTTTGCGAAGGTGTTTCCAAAGGGAATTACCCAGTGTTTAAGATGCAAAGGGGTATTCATCAGTGGATGAAAGTTGTACTTTAATATAGAATCTATCAACAGTTGAGGATGCGTTCTTTCATGCAAATGAAGAGACCTACAGTTCTATTAACTGTGAGTGGATCCCATCCAAGTGCAGTGAGCAAAGGAAGAGGATGAAGGTAATCCATTCTACCTGCAGTGATCCAGTAAAAGAGAAACATGGAGTGAACCGTGGGAAAGTAGTGAGATGACCCTAAACATTGTAAATGCAGTGAGCCTCGGCATAGAAGTGATCTAGACCGAACATTATTGTAAGTGAGATTTAGTGGATTTGGTACAGCGGCACATCGCCATTTTATGCTCCTTGGACGTAGCCCAGTGAGGGTGAACCAAGTAAAAATATCTGTGTCTGCTTGCATGCTTCCCTGCATTCTATTAAAAGCATCATCATCAGATAAAGAAGAAGAAAACAAAATGATCATAATAAACACACAAGTGCAACCAAAGTGACCCTTGTAATAGATAGGTCAAGATCCAGTGGGTCAGGAAGAATTTAGATAATAATATTCATACCCTGATTCACCCCACTCTCATGGTATATAGGCCCTATTGGTCCTAAAAGAATTCGATTATAAATACGAATTTTGAAGATAAAATATTTTTATTTATCATGTTTATTTATTTATAATATATTAATAAATATATAATTACGATAATAGATTATTCAATAATGAGGCAGAAAATATTTATTTAGTGAAAAATAAATAATATAGTTTTTATGAAAATAATAATTCCAATAAAAAGGCCCAAGCACTTGACCAAAACTTATTTTTGTAGTATATATATATACCATAAGCATACGAGGTTTTACTTGTCGATCATTTGGAGACTTTTAAAAGAGAGTATGACCCTTATATTTTATTATTTTAAATGATGTCAATGTTGTCACTTTGATAAAGATAACAATTTTGATGATGTGTTTTTAGAAGATAAATTCTACTAAAATAATTATTATTCAAAATATTATATTTTTCTTCATCATTTTATTTTATTTTAAATTTTTTTGCAAATATATATACATATAAAATAATTATACAATAGAGTTGTAGTAATTATTTTATTAATAGAAATATAAAATAAAAGGTTTTAAAAATATAAAAATAAATATTATATAAACTAAATAATGTGCTCCACATATTTTCGAGATGAATATGACATGTTAGTAATCTATTATATATTTTGATTCAAATCTATCTTCTCTTTTGATTTTATTTGAATTCAAATAAATGAATATTGTCAAAATTGGCACTATTGATCTTTCAAAAAAATAACATATTATTAAATTGTTTAAAAATACCATAACAAATAAATAATTAGGAAATGAAAATTATATGGTCGAAAAATTCATTATGTATCCAACTATAGTAAATTAAAAACAAATAATTAAGTATTTATAACCATTTAAAATTTAGAATATTATTACCAGAAATGAAATTAAATATATTAAATGAGGACAAATCAAAACAATAAGGTTTAAAATGAAATCAGAACATATCTAAATTTTATTGGATGAAGGTATTACATTCCTATCTCATCTCATATTTGATTTTGAGTAATTTTGGAGGTTTTTATGTGGGGTTTGAGTTTATTATAAATTAATATTTTCAAGGCTTCCAAAAGTACCCCTCTCATCTCTTATAAAAGGGATCCTCATCTCTCTTCTCTTCACTCCATATTGAGCCTTAAAACTCAGAAAATCCCTATAAATTTCTCTTCTACACATCTCTGCCAACAATATAGAGGTCCCAGTATTCTTCGAAGACCAACTTTGTTACTGTAAGAGGAGGTTTAGAAGTGGCACATCGAAGTAGAGGTCAAATCCTTTACTGATTTTTTCATACTTTTTTCTTCTTCTACTTCCTCTATATGAGTTGTTTCATTATTAAGTAATAACTATAGTATCACATGTATACTGATATGTTATTATGAATATGAAACAACTGTATTCCATCTTCTATCCATCCTATGAAAAATGAAATCACAAAATGTGCGTACGTACGACCTACCATCTCCACGCTGTGGTGTAATCTTTTTTTCATCACCACCATACATGGATGGGTATAATGATTGAAGAAATAAATATATATTATTCTTTTAATGTGATATTTATTCTGAAATGTTATACTACATAAACTTCTATACAATTTCAAAATCATGGAAATGATATCATCGCTCATGCATACGAACAACCTACCATCTCCACAATGTAATGGGATTCGTTCTACATAGTCTTAATTGGATAATGATTAAATAAATTATTTTAATGAATAAATATTGTATATATTATAAAAATACCATTATTTAAATTATATAAATATATCCTAAAAAAGGCATATGATTTTATTTGATAAAACATGCCAAAGAACATAATGATGTTAACACCCGAATATCGAGTAACAAAGAAATGTTACTAACAAAACATTAAGACTATGACCATATATGATATCATAAAAATGAAAATGATTTAAAAATTATTCAATAACATTATTTAAATCATTATAAAGTTTGGTCGGATACGTAAAAAGAATATCAGACCTAAGGTAAGGGATAATTTTTCAATCTCATTTTTATATGAGATTGTTTATACGTAAGTATTTTATGGGGATATATTTATAATCCATGTCCATGTTTTATAAAAATGTTTTCATAAAATGTTTACTATTCGTCCATGTATCTTTAAAGTCATTTTTACCCTTTGTTGTCTTTTACCACATGGTATGGAATGAATATCTCTTTTGTTTTCCGTATAAGGTACTTTTTGAATTTTCTTGAAAACGTACGAGGTTAATGTTTTTTAACTTATACGACATGAAAATATTTTTACCTTTTCATAAAATATTATTTCCATGAATCTTCTTCTATAAGATTTCATGACTATTTTAAAAAAAATATTTAAAATTGCACGACATTTTGAGAAAAAAATTATTTTGAAGAAGTAAGGATATTTTCTTCATGAATTAATTTCATTTGTTTTACCAAAACTATTTTACATCTAAGATAGAAGTCTTCAATATGGTAATGTTTCAAGTATAATGAATTTATTATTTACATGAATTGATTATGTTTATGATGAAATGATATTCATTTGTTTCATATGGCTTATGTTATGGTGGAATACTATTTATGAAACCCACTATATTCGATGTGTTATGACGAATGATTTATATTTATTTTGTGGCCTACATAATAATGATTTCATTATAATATGGGTGGGAAATATATCTCCCACCAACTCATTGAGTAAGGATTTTTATCTCATGAGATAGACATGGATGGAATGGAAAGTAACTCTGGTTAAGTAATACAGGGCTAGAACGGTATGTAAACCCGGTTCAGTAATGGTTTTTGTCCACTATGATGTTCTTGGAAGAAATGCCTTGGATACTATAGAAATCATAATATGTGATTATTAGTTTTCCAAAATTAAATGTTTTATTCCAATGATATTCTTTATGGTTAATGTTTCTTTATCACTCATGCCTTACATACTACCATTATTTATGTCATTGCTCATGATTTTGATTTTAAAATTTATTTCCATGTATTTACGTTCAAATGTTTATGATTTGTTTTATGTTCTCCATTTTACCCTTACCGAGCATTTGAGTTCACCCTTTCTATGTTTTATTTTCCCTGAGATATGAAGAAAAGTTTTATGTCAGAAAAAATGGTAATATCTTTATTGGAGACGTTGATAATATTTCACCACGATTATAAGATTATGTTCCATGTTTCCAAAGAAACTAAACTAATATAGTGTTTCAGCGTTTCTCTTTCTTATGTATTAAGTATTATGAAAAAGTTATGTAATCTCAATTTATATCAAATATCGGGTCTCTACGGTTGGTATCAGAGAAATGGTTTCGTCAACATTTGGAAACATGGATGCGAAAACTTTAGTGAGATCCCTATATATATTTATAAGGTACGTATAGGGATTTCCCTATGATTAAGTATATGTATAGAATTACAGTCTTACAAATATGATAATGATCATGAATAACATTGGAGTAAACCTAATATTTTAAAGATTGAAATTACTCCCCCTTTATTATCTTTGTTTCCTTATATGATTTTTTCTACTCACACTATTCTATTTGGGTTTCAGATAATGGCTGGAAGACGAAGTAACTGTGTTTATTATCAATGTAATGGGTAGGGAAATTATTTTCCTCTTTAATAACCAAATGATATAATAGATGGAGTGAAAAATATTATTTTTATACTTACACAAGCTATGTATCATTCTAGACATCAAAATGAGTAGAGGGAACACTATTCTATTGATTCATTTATGAGGAAATGTCCTCCTTCTATCATTGGGTCTTCTGATCCACTTGTTATTGGACAGTGGATCAGTACCACTTAAAAGATATTTTCCAAACTACACTGTTTGGAACATGAATAATTCATTCTGGATGATTACTATTTAGAATTTTAATTAGAGTAGTGGTAGACTCTAATTATGAATACAACGCCCCAAGATGAAATTGAATCCAGGGCATGGGACGAGTTCATGAACATGTTTTAAAATAAATACCTCCCATGTATTCAGGGAAGAAAGATGTAAAAGGAGTTACTTGAGATTAATAAAATGGGCGATGAATCTGGTGGTACATACGAGGTGAATTTTACAAGACTTTCATTGAATGTATCTAGATTTATCATTATACCTGAAAGTAAAAGTTGATCGATTCTTCAGGGGCTTAAAATCATGTCTTTAAAGGGCATTATCTATAAGAGACTTCAGTAGCTATGGAGAGATTGTGCATTGTGCTATCAAGGATGAACAAGAATTTTGTGTTACATATCCATATCATGGTTGTGATAAGAAACAATAGATGAAGTTCAAGAAAAAATATCAAAACAATGGTGAAAAGAAGACGAATGTTTCGTTATGCTCAAATTGTGGACAAAAGCATGGTGCAGATTGTCATAAAGGAAATAGAAAATTTTTTAAGAGTGGAAAATAAGGTCATCGAGCAGCTGAGTGATGAAGTAATATGATAAAGGTAGCTAATGATGTGAATAGAGATTAGACTACAGAGAACACACCGCCAACATTTTAATGATACAAGTTAAAGGAAATGAAGAATTATACTAACCAATTCCCAAATCCCAGAGTGAATTATGATCGACATCAACAACCTCTTAATAAAAAAGTCAAATGGAAGTCACATGTGATCACTATTGGTGATGTTGAGTATGAAAACGAATTGGTGTAATTATTAAGTGTTTATGTAATGGGATTGCAAAATAGTGTTGTGGAATCTCATTTATAGTATCGAGGAATATTGGAATTTCTTTTTATTGATTTTTTTTTGTTTTCCAAAATTATATGGTACCGATAACTATGAAAAGTGATCGATATATTTTTGAAAATCATATGATATTCGCATATAAAAGTGATAAGGAGAAAATAACATGTTTAATAGTATTAATGATGTACTGACTGCTAAAAGGACAAAGTGATATCATGGTTTGAGTATATAGGATTTTTTTGGTATTTTTGTGGTGAAAAGAGTTAACTTTTAACATAATTCATGTTTTCATTAAGATTTTATGGTAATTTAAGTATTAAGAGAATACATAATTAAGGTATTCACATGTTTGTAATATGACCCATAGGATATATCTTATGATATATGAGGGATAAATGATGGCTTCACATGCTTGTTATATGACATTTATGGTAATTATTTTCCTCTTACATTGAGATTGGAAAACTTTATTTTGGATTAGACAAAATGTTTGAATGGATTATGATAAACATAAGATATTATTTTTTATGGATATAAGTTTTATATAAATACATTATTTCTGGAATGTTATAACAGTATCGTTTTATAAAGAGTATAACCCGTAAGACAGGAGAAAGCCCATCACGTCAGAGAAGGTTACGTGAATCGAACCCACAACTGAAGTGCAACAAGCCTTTATCACCTACCAAAATCTTACAGGAAGTCCCTGGATAATAGAATTTTGTTTTATTTTTTAATTGGAATGATAGATGAATTATAAATCTATTTTTGGAACCACGTATGATTAACCTCACCATAGATAGACTTATGTATTTTTAATATCTTGTGCTAACCAATTTGCGATAGAGACAGATGGAATGACCTATCATTCAATCGCATGATATGCTAACACGAAAAGAATAACAAATTGAACTTCTTTTCATTAAATAAGATATAAAGTGGAAATTTTTCATGTAATAAAAAACAATGATATTACACTAAAATCAAGTAAGTATTTAGCCTTATGAAAAAATTCATCAACTGTCAAGAAATGATATAGAAAAAAAAGTTTTCATTGTACCCTCATATCCGATGAGTCACATGGTACCTTATATCATCCCAAATGTATGGATGTGTGATTTTTTTCTCTTTCATATCCATGTTCTCTACCACACTTCATCAGAACATGATTTTTAGATTTCTCACCCAAATCCATGTTTTCACATATGTTCTCATATGTGGAAACCTAGTGATGAGTTAATTTGGGTAACCGTTATGTTTCATACATAACATTTTAAAATTATGTTATGGTATTCCTTTATATGATGTGGGTTTATATGAAAGAAACATTCATGTAGTAAACAATTTATAACCACGATGAATTTTGAGGGAGAAATTCATTTTAAAGGGGTATAATGTAACTCCCAAAGATTTTATGAGATAAATTATATTTAATTTATTGAATTATTTTGTCTTACACCACACTATTATTATCTTACACTATATTCAATACCGTATTATATTGTAATATATGCAACACTATTTTTGTCTTGGGTTTCATAAAATTACAAGTTCCTTTAATAGAATTTATTTTTATGCAACATGAAGTATAGATTTTGTTCAATATAAAAACTATGTTTTGATAATGTAATATGAGACACCAAAAGAATATTTCACTATATTCAACACTTACTTGGCTTCTGCTACACACAAGAGTGACCTACCTTGATTACTTGCATTGTACGCAATACCGAATTTCACCAAACAATGATATATTATTATAATATTATTATGAACTTGTTGATATGAATAGTTGTATCCTCATTTTTAATTTTATAACATTACCCTCATCTTACCAATTTTCTTGAACATCGTATGAGAACAAAATCAATTTTTAATATAAAATTAATGTTTTTCAAAAAATGAAGGTTGGCTGCCTTTTGATAGCACACCCATTTAAAATATTTTATTTTGAAACATTTATAGTTCCAATTTAAAAAAATAAACATTTTATTTTGAATAAGGATATAAAAATAAACTTTGTATTTTTTTATATTTTTCCGATAACTTTCATATTTTTATGAATAGTAAAAATACGTTAAATTATAATTAAAAACAACTTTTTTCATTGAGATAATTTATATGGCTAAATTATAATATATAATGGTATTAAAGAATAAATTAAATATATTTTTACCAATTAATATAATTTATGTCGTTATAATTATTTTTACAATAAATTCATAAAAAATGTCAATCTTTTGAAATGTTTAAAATTTTAAAACACCTTTTCTCAACAACATGATAATTTTAATTTAACTACTACAAACTATGTGTTTTGAATTTGTAAAAATTGATTTCATATTTATTACCAGGAGGTCCGAAATTTGTAAATTTGTATCTTTTATTTTTAGAGAATATGAATATTAACTACGGTAAAATTTATTTACCATAAATAAGGTAAAAAAGGTAATTAAGGGTAAAACATTTATTATTAAATTAATCTAAAACATGAATTAATATAATTTAAGGATTAAATTTCACCAAAAAATACATGGGTCAAAATGGTATATATTGGAACCCAGATGGATAGGATTAAGACATTTAATTTATTGTATTTAATGAAAAGTCAAATATGTCCCACTCAAACATTAATAATTAAATTAGTTTTTCATATTAGGTTATAACGAATATAAATTAAATTATAAATAATCATATGAAAACTAATTTTTTATTTATAATGGTAATTTTATTGTAATTTTTATGAAATGTATTATTACCATAAGTTCTTATACAGTAATGATCCAGAAATTATTTATTTAGTGAAAAACCAATAATATGGTATTTAATAAAATAATAATACCCATAAAAAGCCCCAAACACTTGACCAAACCTTATTTATTGAGTATATATAAGCCATAATCATCCAATGGTCTAATATTTTATCTTTCGAAACATTATAAAAGAGATTATGACACTTATATTATTTTATTTTAATTGATGTCAAAGTTGTCACCTTCATAAAGAGAACATTTTAGAAGTTGGATTTTTTAGAATATAAATTCGACTAAAAATATTATTATGATAAATATTATATTTTAATTCATCATAAAATTTTATTTTTATTTTTTATTTAACAAATAAGTATATTCAATAATTATATAAAAACGTTGTAGTAATTATTTTATTAAGAGAAATATAAATAAAGGGTTTTTAAAATATTAAAATAAATATTATATTAACTAATTAATGTTCTCAAAGAATTTTATAGATGAATAAGACATGTTAGTAATATATTAAATATTTCATTTCAAATCTATCTTCTGTTTTGATTTAATTTAAATTCTAATAAATGAATAGTGTCAAAATTGACACTATTGATATTTTATAAAAATAACATACTATTAAATTGTTTACAAATCAAATAAATATTTAAAAAATTCAAAATAATAATTATATGGTCACAAATTTCACAAAATCCTTAATTATAGTAAATTCACAACACATATTTAAGTATTCATAACCATTTAAAATTTATAATATTATTATCACAAATAAAATCAAATAGATTAAAAAAGGATAAATCAAAATGATAAGGTTTAAAATAAATTGAAAACATGTCTAAATTTTATTTATGGATAGTATTACAACCTTATCTCGTCTCATATTTTATTTTGAGTAATTTTGGAGGATTTTATGTAGGGTATGAGTTTATTTTAAATTAATATTTTAGAAGTTTCCAAAAGTTCTCTTCTCCTCTCTTATAAAATGGCACCCCATCCCTCTTCTTTTCAAAACATTTTGAGCCTTAAAAAATGTCCAAAACCTGTACATTTCTCTTATCCACTTCCATAATAAAATACTAGTGGTCCTGGTATTCTTGAAAGTCCATCTTTAGTGCCCTAAGAGGCGGTTTAGAAGAGGCGCGTCGGTTAAGGCGTAAAATCCATTACTGATTCTTTCAATCTTCTTTCTTCTTCTACTTCTTCTATATGAGTTGTTTCATTATTTAGTAATAACTATAGTATCACTATTATAAAAATATGTTATTATAAATATGAAACAACCATATTCCATTTTCTCTCCATCCTATGAAAAATGAAATCACTATGTGTGTGTAAGTACGACATACCGTCTCCACGCCATGGTGAAATCTGTTTTTTTCCACCAACATACCTGGAAGGGTATAATGATGAAATAAATATCTATATATGAATATTTTAAATATATATTAAATCTTAAATATTATACACTTTACACTTCAAAATAATTTCACAATCATGGGAATGATATCGTCGCTCGTTCGTACATACGACCTACCATCTCCACGATGTGATGTGTTTTGTTCTACATGATATTCATTGAAGAATTATTATATAAATTAATCTGATGAAAAAATATAATATATATTATACAGATATTATTCTTTAAATGATATATCTATAACTTAAAAATAGTAATAAGACTTTATTCGAAAAAACATGCATAATAACAAAATTCTGTTAACAACGGAATAATGAATAACAATGTTTTCATAAAAAACAATATGATTCAATAATATGTCAATTATTTTATTTAAATCATTATACAGTTGGTTCAGATACATATAAACCATATCAGACCTAAGGTATGGGATAATTTTTTAATCTCATTTTGACATGAGATTTTTTATACCTAATTATTTTCTAGGGATATATTTACCATTCATGTCTATGTTTTATAAAAATGTTTTCATAAAATCATTATTATTATTCCATTTATTTTCAATGTCATTTTTACCCATTGTTTACTTTTACCACACGGTTAGGAAGGTATTTATTTTTTGTTTACCATATGAGGTACTTTTTGTCTTTTTCAGAAAAATTATGATAATAATGTTTTTTAAACTTATATGGTATGAACAAATTTTTACCAATTTATAATCCCTTATTTACATGAAGCGTCCTCTACAAGACTTCATAATTATTTTTAAAAAATATATTTTATTTTAAAACTGCACCGCATGTTTAGAAAAGAAAATTATTTTGAGAAGAATAAATGGTATTTTACTCGAGATTTCATTTCAACTGTTTTATCAAAACTATTATCTATATAAGATATCATTTTTCAATATGGTAATGTTTCAGGTATAATGTCTCTATTATTGACATTGTTTGGTTTATTATGAGTTTGTGATATTCATTTGGTTTATATGGATTATTCTATGATGGGATGATGTTTATGAAACCCATTTTATTCGATTGGGTTATGATGAATAATTTATGTTCATTTTGGGTCACACGTAATAATGATTTCAATATTAAAGGGTTGGGACATATATATCCCTCCAATTCATTAGGTAATGAATTATTTCAAATGAGATATACATGGATTTAATGGAAAGTAAATCTGGTTCAATAATATTGGATTGGAACATCTACTAAACTCGATTCAGTAATGGACTTCATCCACTATGATGGATGTGCCAACAATGCCTTGGCTACTATGGAAATCATAAAATATGATTATTAGTTTTCCAAAATTACATGTTTTATTCCAATGCTATCATTTCATGGTTTAATATCCCTTATGATCCTGGCCTTACTTACTCCCAAGATTTACGTAATTTCCCAAGATTTTGAGTTTTAAATTTTATGTTCATGTTTTTATGTTCAAATGTTTATGGTTTGTTTTATGTTCTCCATGATTACCCCTGTCGCGCATTTGAGCTCACCATTTTTATGTTTTATTTTCCCAAGATATAAATAATTGTTTTAGGTATGAAAAAAAAATCTAATATCTTTATGGGATATGTGGAAGAACTTTCACCATGATTAGAAGATTATGTTTTGATATTCCAAATACACTAAACTAATATTGTCTTTGGTAGTTGGTTTTACTTTTGTATTAAGTATTCCACTAATGTAATTTAGTTTCTATGTACATAAAAGCTTGGGTCTCTAAACCATTAAACCATTAGAGAATTTTTTATTCCTTAAAATTCATTCAATCAGGACATTATTCAGACCAATTCACTATGAAAAGGGTTTTTGTAGACAACAAACATCCACCTGGGCAGAAAGGGATAACATCTAAACCAAAACTATTGAGGTGGATCTCTAAAATGATGTGATGACAGGACCACTAATTAATAATTATATAACAACAATTGTATGGTTTGAAAATATTTATACGCATTTCATCATATCATGAATATTTAGTCACACTATTCAAATACCTCCATAAAGAATGTAATTATAGTTATTAGTTAAAATGGAAAATGGGGAAATTATTGAATATCAATTATATAAATTCTTCCATATAACAAATTTTGGGATAAATATCCTAGAGATCCTTTTGATACAACCTTATTTGGAATTTTATTAAATTATAGGTATTTATTGAATTTACCAATATATATAAAACCACAATTTTTGTTAGAAATAAAGTACTCTCCGTATAATAAATTGACCCCATATTCTTACTAAGTGTAAGGAGGTGGATGAATTTCTTTATAAAAAACATCTCAATCATCTATATTATTTCCCTATGGTGTAGTGTGTACAAATAACATGATTACTTAAAAATAAAGAATCATCCTTGAAGACATGAATATTGGTAATGAATAAACTGATCTGTTGCATGAGTAATTTCCTAGTCTTCCTCATAAAAAATAGGTTTAATTTCCAATCTATCTTATACATGAGGCATTACCATTATCCAAGACTCTGAATGGAATTGATTTTTTTGAAATTTAATATCTAATTAGAAAAATGTAGGATAATCTAGATAAAGGGTTCATAATCTCATATGCCTCACATTGGGGTGAAACAATCCTTTTAATCAATAAGAAGGATGTGTGAATTCACATTTGCATTGATAATCATGAAATAAAAAGATCATGCTAAAGAATAAGTGTCATCTAACAAAAATTTATGAATTGTTTGATCGATTACATGGAGAACAAAACTTATCTAAGGTGGATATGTATTGCAGATATTACCATGTCAGGGTGAAGATGAAGGATATTCACATAACTTCTCTTCACATAAGATATGGGCTCTACGAATTCTTAGTAATGTAATTAAGAGTCACTATTGTTATAAGAATCATTAATCACTTGATGAATAAAGTCATCATATATTATCAAGAAATTTATTTTCTAGAATTTATAGATCTTACTCTAATATTATCCAAAACAATGTAGTGGAAAGAGGATTATATGATCACTATTCAAAAGACCTTATGAAAGGGCAGGGTTGGTTCGATGTAAAAAAATTATGATTTATTTTTTCAGAATGTCTCATTCTTATCGAATATAATAAAAAAATGGGATATTAGAAGACCCATAAAAGATATATGTAATTGAAGGATGGTCTTGGAAAACATCTGTGAATGATATTTGATGTTTCCTGGGTTTATCTATGTATTATCATCGATTTGTGAGAAAATATTCATGATTGTCAAACCATATAAGCAATATAACACTTAAGGTAGTCATGTATTCCTAGAATTATGAATGTGATCTGTGAATAAAGAGGATGAAAAGGATCCATATCACTACCCATGTTCTCACACAAGACATAAGTGGGGAATATTTCATAGTATTTAGTGATGATTTGATGAAGGTATTGGGCTACGTGTTAATGGAAATTGAAAAATGATTTCCTATTCTTCAAAGAAATTTAAACTTCATTACTAGAACAACCCAAAAAATGATCCGGTGATTGATGATGTAAAACCCAATTTGATGATATAGAGAAATTACATCTTTGGGGATAATTGTAAAATATATACGGATCAAGAAAATACACAATTATATATTCACCTAGAAAGAGCTCAATATTATCCATTGAAGATGGTTAGAGCTAATCATGGACTATGAAGGGTCCACACACTACCATCTTTGGATATAGAATATAGTGGAATTTATCATATGTGGAAAGGGTATAGAAATTCTATCTTTGATGATTATTGATAAGGACAAAATCTTCATAAATTTGAAAAGTATAGACATCCGAATCATAATGGAAGGAACAAAAACAATCCATATACAAATTATTTCACAACTATACATTATAGAGAGGTTAATGGAAGCTCAAAAATATGATATGGGAATTTAGAATAAATAGGGAAATTTTAGGGAATGAAAGTCCCCGTATTTAAATATCATTGATGATTATGTTGTGATATTTCGGTCAAGACTATGTGTACCAATAAATAATTTGTTAAAGAATGAGGTTTTGGATGATGAACATAAATCAAAATTCTTGATCCATCCAGTAATACAAAAGATATATCGAGATCATTGATAACAATATTTTTGGTAAAAATATGAACGAGAATATTGTGGATTATACATCATGATGTTTGGTATGTCAATAAGTGAAAGAGGAACCTAAAAAACAATAGCCGATGACACAACCAGTACCCAAAACCTGAATGGAAATGGGGAATCAAAAACATATACTTGTTCCCTGGTCATTCAAATTCATCAAGAAGGGAAAATGATATATGGGTTGTGGTGGATCAACATACAATTACTTCACACATAATTTGTGTTTGAGATGATTTATCACAAGATCTACTTGTATATGTATACATAAGAGAAGCAGTGAGGCTGTATGAAGTACTGATATTTGATTGTATCTGATCAAGGTCTATGTCTTACCTACCTGTTCTAGAAATGAATCCATCATTCAATAAACACAGAGTTGAACTATTGTAAAACCCATCATCCACAAACTAATGTTCAGTTTGATCAAACATTTTAGAAACTAGAAGGCATGTTGAGAGTATGGTCTATGGTTTCCAAATATAATGTGACTAAAATCTTCCTCTAGTCGAGTTATCATACAAAAATTGTTTCAAATAAACAATCCAAATGGATCCCTATGATTCCCTTAATGTTAAGAGGCACAGAACAAATTCATGTTTTGATTTAGTTGGACAACAGAAACTATTAGGTCCTGAAATGGTTGAATAAATGGTGGAAAAGTTAAAGACTATTCAACATCACATCAGGGTTTTTATGTGTCGACATATGTTATATGTTGATAATCATTTATGAGACATGGTGGTTGATCTTATATTGTCCTTGGTCAACGTAAAATCCTAGAGATTCCATATCCCTTGGAAGATATGATAAATGTGCTTCATATGCTAAGATCCCAATGGTTAAGGCCATCCGTTAAAATCATTCTTTAAATAGTATAGATCCCCTCTATATATTAAATGGTATTATTTTATTATGTCCATTCCTTTTGCATATAATATAATTATATCCACTAACGTATGGATGATGCATTTCAAAAATGATTTAATGGTTTTTGGTTTTAGTTATTTTACTATATAAGTTTTAGAAATAATAAAGAAATGCCAACTCATTTCCAATATAATCCCAACAAATATTGATTTAATCTTCTCTAAAACTTTTTTTGGAACGTACTCACACATCTATAATCTCTCTAGAGTCCTTCCTAGGTTCCCTCAAGAATTTATGAATCTCATCCCAATCATTTGGAGTTACATACTCATGTTAGGGAACCTCACTTTATTAAATATTCATTATTATATTATGCCATATATTTATAATTCCGATTGTGGGAATATGAAATTAAATGTAGAATAATCCTTCTCATTTAATTTCTAAATGCTGAGAGAACCTGTTATCTCTCATCAGTCCATTTTATGAATTTTTTTGTGATGTCATTATGCTACATAAATTTCACTATAATTTTCCATGCCAAAACAAATGTGTAGTGATACCAAAAACAAATCCTTTAATGAAAATTCACCTTTATAAAGATATAAATATTTTATATTAGACATAAATTTATTTATTACAAGCTCCTTGATCCTTGAATAAAATTTGGTGATGAATAAATCCATTTTATATGATATATATGTAACACATAAGATTGGGAATGAAATGAAAGTGATAGGTGCACCATGAATTATGTAGTCCTATAATGCATTGGGTAATGTTTAGTATAATGAGAAATCATATTGGGACATGGAGTTAAAATTATTTCATTAAGGTACATTTTTCAATAGTTTTGTATTTAAAATTTTCCTTGACCAATGTTTATGATGTTGTGTTTTATATTATTTGCACATTTCCCAGGTTATGATTATCTGTCTATATCATGACTTATTATTTGTGTTTATGATTTAAAAAAAATTATGACACATTAATGTTCTTATTATATAAAATTTATTATATTATTCTTTTTATTCCATGTTTATTACCTTCCTATGGTTTAGAGCTCATCCATTTATTATATATGTCCCTAGGTAAGTCCATTCAGTTTTATGTTTGAAATTGTTATATAAGGATTCTATAAAGACTTTGTTTTCCTACTATAAGTTGTAATTTAATCTACATATTTTCTAAATACTCTATACATATCAATATTATGGTTTTTATTTAGTGTAATTTTCTGTAACAAATCATATATTATTGTTTAATAGTGATTAGGGTTATTATGGACTTGGGATGTGCCAGGTCTGATCAGGTCCAACAAGACTGAATGAATCTGTGGCAGGGTGATACCACACATGATAGGGGAATCATCGGTCACCAAAAACAAAAAGGATATTTCTTGGGAGGCATAATCATGGGATAGTGACCATTGTAGTTTTCTCACCTTATGATTGAGGTGGGAGCCAAAGGATAGTTGTGGCCATGTTTTTCCATGTCGATGGCATGCTTGGAGGTGTACATGTGTCATAATGGTTGGGTAGGGCCAAAAGGGCCACAAATGGATGGATTTTTCTATGGTCTGAATGGAGACAATAAGACCACACATAGGTAAAAGAGGAAACAATAGGGAGGATTTAACTCTGCAGAGTAAGCGGTTGGGGTCTTCGGGATGGTTTCAATAAGTCATGATGCAGAACTACACCTTGAATGGAGGTAGATGATGTGATAAACTTATATTGGTTGACTATAATGGTTGTTAGGTGATGTGGATTTGTTATGGAAAGAAAGTAGGGGTAGTGGTGATCGGCCTAGATGAAGATTTGGGTGGCTAATAAGAAAGGATACCATGGTGGAGTGTGTGGTTTTATGTTAGAGAATCCCCATGAACACCATTTTCACCTTTAATTGTAACACTCCATGCTTCCACGGTACATTTACCTTTGAATAATGCAATAACTTGCATTTTACACAACTTCGAGATTTTGACACACCGCGACCAATCAAAAAAGCCATTATGAATAGTAATACCCATTTATTTAAATTTTTTAAATTTTATTTTTTAAAATGGACTTCATTTTTCAATTTGGAATATCGAAATTATCTTTGGGAGAATTTTTGGTATTTTTTCAAATACATTCAATTTTTGATGAATAGTTAAAAACAGTACGTGATTGTTTAAAACTGACTTTTTATTTCAATAATTATTTATTTTATTTAAATTTTTTTAGTTAAAAATAGATATATAATACCAATATAAGTTCAATTTAATTCTTTGGAGTCATTTTATAATACTTTTAGATATATAAAAATTTTATTAAACATTTTACCAGCTTTTACCCACCTCCTATAAGAATTTCGAAATTTGTATAAAAAATATTTTTACTACTTCTGTTAGTTGAATTTAAAAAATCCAAGAGACACAGTTAATATCATTATGTAAAATTTCGTTCAATAAGTTGAAAATAATTTTTGGTGAATAGTAACTTTTGACTTTTATTTACCACAATTAAAAGTAAATAGGGTAATTAATGGGAAAATGATATCATAATTACCTTAAAACATGTCCTAATTCTATGGGTTGAGTATACTTCAACAAAAACAACATTATTAAAAAAATGTGATCTGGTTTGGTCCGCTTGGATTAGATTATGACATTTATTATTATTTTTTTTAAGAAGTGTTAAATGTGTTAAATTCAATGTTTAATAACTAAAACATTGTTAATATAAGGTTATACATAAGATAAATTCGACTATAAATATTAATCAAAAAGCTAAAAATATTTCCTACATAATGGTATTTTATTTATAATTTTTTGACATTAATAATTTAATTTTTTAATGGCAAAATGATGATGTAGTAATTACTTTATTAATGAAAGATTAAAATTATTGATATTATAAATATCCAAATAAATTTCCTTTTAGAATTTTGATGAAATTATCTAATTTTATAAGTTAATATGACATGTTATGTTTCATTAAATCAATTCTTTTTGTGTAATCATGTTGTTACTATTTTCACAAAAAGGAAATACAAAATAGTGTCAAAATTGACATAATTGAGTTTTTAAAATAAATACTATATAATTAATTGATATAATATTCCTAAAAATATAAGCATGGTCCAAAGGACATAGATAAGGTTATATATATTAATAATGAACCACTTGGGGTTCTTTTGAATGTTTATAGTATGTTTATTAACCATATAATATAAAAATACAATGAGAAATGGTAAATGTCAAACTATTTAACTAAGAGTTAAATCTAAATGATAAAGTTAATATAGTGACGTAACCCTTTCTAAAACCTATTGGTTTGGTAGTTTTTGACCCATACCCACATTATCCTCGAAATAATGTATTTCTAACCCATTATAAACCGAAAATTATTTTATTATAAAATAATATTTAATGCTTTTCCTAAAGTGACACTCACCTCTCTTATAAAAGGCCACTTACCCTTCTATTAATTTCACACATACAAAGCCATTTTCCTTAGCCATCCACAGTCCAAATATCCTTCCAACATTCCTCCATTCATCCTAGAGGCCTTCCATTGGTCAGAAAGACAACCTACAGAGCCCTTTTGATCAAATCAAAAAGAAGAAACCCAAGAAGAGGTAAATATTTTATCACCTCTTTCAAGTTATTTTCTTCTTCAACATACAATATCTTTGTTGTTTACACTCAAAAATAACAATTCTAGTATCTTCAATATAATGTGATGTTATTATAAAAATTTTACAAAAATATTCATTATTCAATTCATCATTTGAATGAAAAAGTCAACATACGTACGTAAGTACGACCTACCATCTCCACATCGTCGTGTAGTTTGTTATTCAAACACTTCGTTATTTGGATGGGTATAATAATGAGTGTAACTGATGTAAATAATAAATATAAAATTTTATTGATTTTTTATATATGATATACCATCCAATTATATACGAGTTCACCATCAAAATAATTATATTGTCGCTCGTGTGTACGTTTGGATTACCGTATCCACGAACGCGATGAGATTGATTCCCCATCGCAGTCATTCAAGAATAATATTCATTTAATGATTAAAAATAATTTTTATGAACTTAATATAATTCTGTATATGAATAAAATACAACCTTTCCATAAAAAACATGGCCTACGTAACAGAGCATATAAAGGAAAACAGATCAGTTAACACCTGAAACGGTTATATTACTAAAATATTATAATCAAATAGATATTAGAGTATCATATATGATATCATATTTATGTATATAGTTTTTTATAATTTAATAACAATTATTAAACTATTATAAAAGATTTTAAAGTACCCTTAACCAAGGAAAAATACAAGGTAACAGTTATTTTCAAAATCTCTTCATTATAAGAGGTTGTTTTTACGTAAGAATCTACTAGGACCTCTTTATTATCCACATCCGTGTTTTCCTAAAAAATATATTTCATAACATATTTAATATTTACTAGAAAATGGTTTAAAGTCATTTATACCCTTATTTGACCATATATGTTTTGAATGGAATCATTCTTTCGTTTTCCAAACAAGGTACTTTATGACCTTTTCGAAAAAATTAAATTAAGAATGTTTTTTTAACTTACTAGGAGAGTGCGGCTATTTTATGTTTTTATAACATCATCGATGATTTCCTTACAATATTATAATAATATTTTCAAAATAAATGTTTTCTTTTATAATTAAATGACTTTTAAATTATTTCGAAATAGAAAGAGATATTTCTCTAAAAAAAGTTTTGGTTTCATCTATGTGAACATCCATTGGTGGATTTTATCCTTGTTTGATGATGATTTATTATGATACAAATCTTCCATATTGTATTGAATGTTTTGTGATATGTTTGACTATGGATGTGTTATTCTTATACCATTCATGGTTTATGGATACCGTATTGACATTTTTTATGCTATTCTTTATATGAATGTTTATGTTATGTTTACTCCTTTTCATATGAGGAATGCATTATACTTAGTAAGTGACTCATGGAGTCTGCTATATCTCCTCAATTCATTGGTAGGACTCATGAGACCAACTATTGTCTTGGCACAAGGCCTTGAAAAAATATTATATGTAGTGATGGCACATGGCCTTAACTATGTGAATATGATGTCGTGCATTATGTATTCCATCGTTATGAAACTGGATATTGATATTGTATTGATTATTCGACAAGTAGAATATCCATGTGAATAAGTAAATGGAATTATTTGATTTGTCTTTTCCATATTATTCTAAAGTATAAGTTTAATAGGCTTTTGTTTTAGTCTAATAAATTTCATTAAATATTTATGTTTATTTATGATTGTTTCATCTATATTGTTATCCTTACTGAATATCTCATCTCACCCCTTTCAATGATTTTTTTACTAGTTGTGAAGAATTATTTTATGGTTGACCAGTAGGGATTGGATAAGGATATATGTGTGTTCAAAATGGGGAAAATATTTTTTGGTGATTATATTTCATGATGTAATTTAAAATATATTAATTTATCTAGTACTTCATATGGTAATAAATTGATCAGTCTTTCGGGAAATGATTCCTTGTATCATTCCAATGTTATGTAATAGTGAAAAAACTCGGGGTAACTAGGGTTAGGGTGTTATAATTGGTATTAGATAATTTTTAATACAAACTTTGGAATCTATATTTAGAAAGACTCTTATTAGAGAACACTAACCTATGATAGACAATAAGGTTTAGTAAAAAACATTTTGGATTTTTTGTGCTATACTTATTTTGAGAGTTTTGTATGCAATACATCAATGTATGGATATGAGCTGGTAAGGGCGACTCTGGCTCATACAAACCTAGGGGTAAAACCTGAAAATACCACTCTGAGCTAGACTCGAATGGTAACTGGTGCACGACAATGGGCCTTACTACACTCTTAGATATGGAAATCCCGAAGTATATGCTTGTGATAATTCTCATTTTAATTATAAACTATTATGAAGGTTTTATGTGTATATACCTCCTCAAAGAAAATATTTTTATGCTTTTGGATTATAACCATAAACTGTTCAATTTATGTAAAGTGTTTTATATTTTTGGATTTATGTATTTCGATTCATAAACTAATCTACTATATGCCATTGTTTAGAAATGGCACATAGTAGAAGGATTGGAAACCATATAAATGCACGTAATCCATATAGGTATTTCTCTAATACTCAAGATAATTGTAGTGGAGTTGGTGATGAAAATAGTGCAGATCAGCTAATCACCATACAAGGACAACTCAATGAAGTTTTAAATAATAACCTAAACCTTATAGAGCACCGTGATACACAATGCAGAGGATCAATGATAGGATTCTTCATGAGGAAACAACCACCAACATTAAATGGGAGTACAAATCTTCTAGTAGCTGAGAAATGGATAATTTCCTTAGAGGAAATATTTCATGCTTTGGGAAGTAGAAAAATGGAAAAAGTTTTCATTGCAGTTTATCGCCTCACGGGAGATGAAGTTCAATGGTGGCCATCGATTAAAAGCACAAAGTAAGATAAAGAAATATGAAACATGGAATGGAGGGAGTTTAAATATATTTTTTTGAAAACTACTTTCCTCCTGACTATCGAGTGGATATGGAAATAAAATTTCCAAGTCATGGGGAAAAAAGGATGAGAATGTCTCAAAGTATGAGGCTAAATTTACAAGGTTAGCAAGGCATTCTATAGATTATATACGTAACACAAGGAGTAATATTGATCGATTATTTTATGGGTTAAAACCATTTCTCCATCTATAATTAGTCTCATAATCATTCTCATCGTATGAAGATATAATCTAATGTGCTATCAAGACAGAAAAGGAATTATCTATGTCATACGACTTTAAATCAAATAAAGAGATAATGTGATCTGCTGAACATATTGGAAATGAAAATAAGTGGAAGAATCTAAAATTTGAATATCCATCCAGCAATAAATGTGGGAAGAAACACCTCGGTAATTTATTGAAGGGAATGGGAGTTTGTTTCATGTGTGGTGAAAAAGACCACCAAGCTCGTGATTGTAAGGGGAAGAAAGATGCCGTCAATGTTGAATGCTACAATTGTAGAGAAAAGGGGAATTATGAAAATGAATTTCCTAACCGCTAAGGGAACATACCTTAAAAAAGGACAAGGGATCAAGGCCAAGCATATGAGATCACTAATACTGAGGTTGAAGCTCTGAAAGAAGTGGTGGCAAGTAATTTAATGGTTTCCTCAAGTTTATCCAATGATTTATTTGATTATGGATTATCACATTGTTTCATAACATTCCAATTTGCTATGAAAAGTAGATGTTTCCAATTTTATTTAACAAGGGAGTTGTCAGTCAAAACTCTTAAAGGGAGTCTCATTGCAACAGTGTTTTGTGAATCATTTCCCATTAGGGAAAATATATTTTCTTTATTTTCTAATCTCATCATCATATCTATTATTGAATTTCACAGAATCCGTGGTATGGATTGGTATTCATACCATGATGTTATAATTTATTGTATAAAGAAAGAGGGTACAATTCTTGATGATGATAAGGAGTAACTTATCTTTTGTGCAAAAACATCACCCTCTGATTCTTATCTAGATCCACCCCCAACAGATCTTCTAAATTCAATTATTATGGAAGATGAGAATGAAATAATTATGGTTGTGGAAAATAATGTTCAAATAGAGGACGTAACTATTGTGCAAGAATATGTTGATGTGTTTCTAGAGGATTTAGTTGGACATCATCCAGAATGCGAAATTGAGTTTTCCATTGATTTAATTCTTTTTTCAAAGCCCATATCGACAACCTGTTATAGAATGGCCATTGTTGATTTAGTGTAACTAATGAAACAACTAGACGAATTCAATAACAAGGGATTTATTCTCCTTAGTGTTTCTCTATGGGGATCCCCTAACCTTTTTGTAAAGAAGAAAGACATATCTATGAGGTTGTGCATTGGGTACGAGAATATCAATGCTATAACAATAAAAAACATGTATCTCGTAGCTCGCATTGATGATTAATTTGACCAACATCATGGAAATAAATATTTTTCAATGATTGAACTTCGATATGGATTTCATCAGTTGTGTGTGAAGAAGGAAGACATTCTGAAAACAACATTTTACACTAGGTACATGTATTACGAGTTTTGTAGTAATGCCTTTTGGATTTACTAATGCACCCTATGTCTTCATGGATATAATGAATAATGTTTTCAAGGAATATCTTGATGAATTTGTAGTGGTATTTATTGATTATATCTTGGTATACTTCAAAAGCTACGAAGATTATGAAAATGACTTACGCAGTATTATAAAGACTCTTAAAAGAAATCAATTATATGGGATATTTAGCTACTTTGAATATCATCTTCATGAGATTTATTTTAATGGCCATATTGTCTCTTAGGATGGAATCTTTTTTGATCCTTAAACGACCAATGCAATCCATGAATGGACAACACCGATGAGTATGACTGAGGTACGCGGTTTTATGGGTTTAGCAGGTTATTATCAACATTTTATCTAGAATGTTTCCCAGTTTTCTTACCCATTTACGAATCTCACACGTAAAGGGGTTAAATTTATTTGGTCCATAGAGTTTGAATAATGTTATGAAGAACCGATGAGATGATTAGTTAATTCTTCTATCTTGACTCCACTATCGGTGAATGATGGGGTTTTTATTTATAGTGATTCTTCAAAGAAAATACATTTTTATGTCTTTATGCAGAATGATAGAGTTATTGCCTATGTGTCATGATAGCTTAAAATTCATGAACAAAACTATCCTACTCATGATCTTGAGTTAGAATTTGTAATACATTCTTTGAAAATAAGGAGACACAGTCTCTATGGTAAAAAACATGAGGTTTATACTGATCACAAGAGTTTAAAGTATATATTCTCACAAAAAGAACACAACATGAGGCAAAGGTGATTGCTGGAACTACTCACAGATTATGATTTCACTATACACTACCTCCCGAGGAAGGAAAATAAGGTGGAAGATGCCTTGTGTAGAAAGGATCATGGAGTTTTTAATAAGATTTGAGTTGAAAGTGATCCTATTTTCATAGATCTAGTAATGATGGATATAATATTTTCCATAGAAGGTGAAACATCAATACATTATAAAATGTTTGAAAACCATATTTACTTGAAAGGATAAAGAGTTCTCAGACTGATGATCAGGAGTTTCTAAAAAAGATTAATGCTATGAATTATGGGATATTTAGTGAATTCATATATGAATATGGAATTTGGAAATTTTGGGAAGAGTCTTTGTGTTCCTAACATACCTGATCTAAAAAGGTAATTTTTTATGTTTTTCATTGCTCTAATTTCCATATACACACTATAATCACTAAGATTTATAGTGATTCGATGTTCATTATTGGTGGGACAACAAGAAGAGAGAGATTACTGATTTTTGTAGGTTCTGGGCACAATAGAAATGCATTGGTGGGTGTACCCAACATTAATTTTAGTGTTAACAATGATCAATCCGAGATCTGGCATGATAATAAAATGACGGATCATCAGAATAGAAAGAAGAATGAAAAAGAATGATGGTAGTCCTGAAACCATAAATAAAATCATCGTATGTTGGTTATAATTAATATAATTAATTGACAAGAATTACCTTGATTGAATTCATTCTTTGTTGATGTTTCTATTCAAGATCTGATGTGATCCTTTATTGTGTCATAGAATCCAAGTATAGTATACTTCTAGAGGTTATCCATATGTGCTACGCGTATCTATGGATATTTCTGGAGGGATCTCTGGGTTCTAGAGTGGAAGAGCCTTCACTTGTGATGTCCGCCTTCGATCGCCATGATCTGTTGGAGGTGGATCTCTCTCTCTCGTATCATTAGAGAATTCCCGGTGGAAATATAATTCTCTCTTGCCCTGAGTGATTTTCCAAATCCTTTGTGCACAACCACAAAAAAATGGACAGGCTAATAAGAAATATATTATTGGGATTTTTTGATTACATAGAGTAATAAAATGAATTAATTACCTGAAATCATTTATTTATTTAATTTAATTATTAGTAATACACCATGTTTGATAACAAAAGGTGAGTATTATTATTACCTAACATGCACCCAGTTAATAACACATTATATTATTTATTTAAATAAATAAATTTTATTTCTCTTAAATTTCTGGAAAAAAATACCAGGCATGTATATTTAACATACACAGCGTGTACTTTTATTTTTCCATTTTCTGTATTTTCTCCCCACATTTATTAAGCCTTGAATAATGGTTATTTATTTTAGAAATAAGAATCATTGTATTACTCGCTAATAAATATTTTATTTCACCCATAATATATTCTATAGAAAAACTAGTGTTGAAATAAATGCGGTCAAACATCCTTAAATAATTATTAAACCCCAATCGGGAATAATCTTTATTTAACTTGTTAAATTAATATTTTTCTGAGATAATTATACACAGTTAGTGTGTCATCCTCTAGGACTCATTCTGAGTGGAATTATGTGGAGCCTACCTAATTTCCACAGTTATCATCTTGAATCACTCCATGTCACATAGAGAGAAAGAAGTTAACACCACAATGATGTGTCACCTCCTATGAACTCTTACCGTGTAATATAATTTATTTTTCTCGATATCTCGAATCAAGCAGGTTGTATGCTAGTTCCATCAACCCATGTGCTTGATTATTCTTTCATTGAATTTCTTGAATTGATCTTTCCCATTCCACACCCCCATAGCCATGGATATATTTATGCTATATGAATTTCATCAAAGAGCCTAATATATCTACTTCCGTTATGGAAGAAAAGAGAAAAATCATTTCAAGATTTATCTATTAATGCAGTATCACTCGTGACACACCCAACATATCCTACCTCACTGCAAACAGTGTGTCGTCATAGTTTTTTTCAATACACCTAAGTGCGCGAGTTGTAATACCCATTAATAATATAATATTAATGTCAATGGACCAATACACATGTCCGTAGATAAGAACATCCAATGACACTATGAAATGTGGATTTTCTACTAGAGGGTCTCGATCGCATTATATCCTCATGGATATTACCAAGGGCACACACCATGAGAAGTTTCCTCAATGTTTTATGAGTTCTCACCCCTAATGGAATGTATTATTTGTGCCCCTCAAATAAATCATCTGACCATAGAACATATATTCATGAAAAGTGTTATGGAACTTCCGGGTTCTCATCATAGAAAGAATCCACTATGAACCTTTAATGAAACAAATATCCTTAGGACATTATCCCATTTATTGTTATGAAAAAGAACAATCAAGATGTGATAAGGTATTTATTAATGAATAAAGTACAAAGTAGTTGGTTTTAGGCCACAACTCCAACAGACATCCACTTGGACTAAAGCCAATTGTTAAAATCCTTTAAAATGATACATGTCACATGATATTTATACTTCTTCTGATATAGGCCTTTAGTCATGGGGTCTACCACATTCTCTTTTGTAGACACTCTACACACTGTAAATTTATCCCTTTGATATAAATCCCTCAATAGGTGATACTTCCATAGTATGTGCATTGTCCGTTGATGTGACCTTGGTTCTTTTTCTAGAGCCACCGTTGCAGTATTATCACAATACAACATGATAGGATCATTACTACTAGGCACCACATCATGCTCCTGGGAAATATCCGAAAACTAGATGGCATTCTTGGCTGCATCAAAAGATGCTATATATTCGGACTCAACTATATAATAAGAGACAACTGGTTGCTTTGAACTATTCTATATCACATATATTCCATTAAGAGAAAAACCATTTCTAGATTATAACATCAGATCATTCTGCTCGGTCTAAAAACCAACACCAACATACCCTCTGATGACAAGATCATCATCTCCTCCATACACCTTGAACATATCCTTAGTTCATCTCAGAAACTTATGGATAGTCTCAACGGAAATGAAATGTTGTTCTCCTAGATATGCTTGATATCTGCCTACCATGCTCAGTGCATAGGCAACACCAATCCTGGGTCATAGCATGGCATACATGATGGATCATATAGCAGAAGCGTATGAGATGATACTCATTCGATCATTCTCTTGTTGTTTCTAAGGAAACATTTTCATAGAAAGATGTAGGCAATGTGACACTGGAACCAATCCACAATTGGATTGTTCCATACGAAATATCTTTATTATCTGGTAAATATATGTACCATGACTTAATCCAAGCTACCTTTTGGATCTATCATGAATGATCTTGATCCCTAGAATGTAGTCTGCCTCACCCAAGTCCTTCGTGGAGAAACACTTTTTCAACTAGTGCATAACAAACTATAAGACTGGTATTTCATTTCCAATAAGAAATATTGAATCAACATATACTACTAGGATAATTACCACATTCCTATTAAATAGCTAATTAACACATGGCTTACATTCATTCATGATGATACCAAATTCCATTATGGATTCATCAAATCAAAATTTCCATGACCAGGATGCTTGCTTTAATCCATAAATGGATTTTGGCCACTTTCAAAACCATTTCGCTTCACATAGTGTCACAAACCCTTCTCGTTGTGAAATATATACATCTTCCTTACGGTTACCATTAAGGAATGTTGTTTTGACATCCATTTTCCAAATCTTGTAGTCATGGTATGTTGTTATAGCTTGTATGATTCGTATATATTTAAATATGACAACTGGCTAGAAGGTTTCATCATAGTCAATTTTTGATGCTATCTAAATCCTTTGGCCACAAGCCTTACTTTATAGGTGATAACTTGAACTTCCATGTCCAAATTTCTCTTGATTACGCATTTGCATCCAACAATCTTTACATCAATAGGCTGATCGACCTAAACCTAGACTAAGTTTTGATACATGGAATCCATCTCAAAATTCATAGCTTTTAGCCGTCTTGCATCTCTTGATATTTCTATTTCAACTTTGATGGAGAGAGTTTCATCATTGTCCAACAATAATGATTCACCATCCTCAGTGACTGCGAAACCAATTCCATCTAGTTCCCTTACCAGTCTTGATCACTTATGCAATACTTGGGTTTCTAGAACCTCTTCTATGGGGATGTGTGGATGTTGTTCCTATACCAACACTTGTGTATCTTGAGCATCAACTTCGGTGAAGGCATTCTTGCTCCCACTATCCTTTTTGATGATGTTATCCCTCTCAAGAAAGAGGAATTTCTTGGAAACAATCACTTTTTGTTCTGAAGGGATATATTGGTAATATCTTTTCGTTTCCTTGGGATATCTTACAAAGATACAAATTGTGCTTCGGGGGTGCTAGTTTGTTGCTTGAGAAGGCCTTAATGAACGCTCACATCCCATACACGTGTGTGAAAAAAAATGGTCTTCTTTCCATTCCATAACTTGGAGGGAATTCCATTTAACGCCATGGTTGGTACAAGTTTAATGTGTATGATGCAGTCTGTAATGCATGTCCCTAAAAGGATCATGGAAGATCTACATGAATCATCATTGACCACACCATGTCCAATGGTGCAGTTCCACCTTTCACTAACACCGTTCCACCATGGTGAATACGGAGGAGTGAGCGGAGATAGAATCCCCAACTCCCATAGAAAGTCGATGAACTCTTGGTTCAGATATTCTCCACCTCAATCTGATCGAAGCATCTTTATCTTCTTACCAAGATGATTCTCTACTTCATTCTTGAATTACATAAATTTATGTAAGGCTTCTGACTTATACCTTATTAAGTAGTCATAGCCTTATCAACTCAATTCATCAGTAAATGTAATGAAGTAAAAATATAAACCTCTAGATTCTACTAGAAATGGTCTACAGACATCCGTGTGTACTAATCCTTGAAGATTTGTGGCCCTTTCACCCTGTCCACCAAAAGGCAGCTTTAACATTTTACCCTATAAACAATAATTAAATCTATCAAGTGGTTTTAGTTTAGTAGAGTCTAAATAGCCATCTTGGTAGGGCTTTTCCAAGACCTTCGCGTTTACATGACCGAGACAGTGATGCCACGACAGTGTGATGTATGAGTCACGTGAGTCTGTTTTGTTATCGATTGCCAACACATGGTTTTCGAAATTTAATACAAACGAACCATTATTTAAATGCGTCATACCATAACATACAATATTCTTATAAAATAGAGCAAAAATATTTCAAAACATAAAAATAAATACATCCATATCCCAGTGAGATAAAAAAAATTATGTTCTTGGTAATGCTAGGCACATAATAATAGTTAAGTAAAACAAAAATCATCCCAGCTTGTAATGAGAGGTGGTAATCATCAATGGTTAACGCAGCCATCCTCGCGCCATTGGCGGCTTGAAGATCCAACTCTCCTCTGGAAATATTTTTAAATATACTTGGTTCCTTCATTTGAATACGAATGTGATCCCCACAAGATTTATCTAATACCCAATGTGTAGAAATGAAATGATTACACTCGATAATGGATGCACCTATAGTGTCCCAAAGCTTCTAGGGACAGTTCCTCTTCTTGTGGCATTGCTTTCCACATGAAAAACATACGTCCTCCCATTCCTTGCCCTTCCTCTAGATCTTCCCCTTCATGGAGGGACGTCGCTCATGGGCTACAGACCATTTATAGGTCTTTGCCACTTTTCCTTGTCATCACTTTCTCATTAACCATAATGAATGTGGGTTTGTCACGCCCCATATCCATATTTACTTTGAGAATTAAGGTCAAAAGTTCTAATAAACTCTTATCATTGTTTCTCATGTTTTAGTTGACAATGAAGCAAGAGAAGGTCTTGGGCAGCAACGATAGGATGAGATCTGTATGTAACTCATCCAGGAACATAATCTTGAAGATGTCCAAGTGTTCAATGTAGCCAATGAGATTGACTACATGAGGCCCAGATGGCGTAGACACTCCAAGCTTAGTTGTAAAGAAAGCATTGGAGATCTCATATCTCTCATGTCTATCCTTCTCTTGGTATAGACTATTAAGGTGATACATTAGGCTATACACGTCCATGTTTTCATGTTTATTCAAGAGCTCATTAGGACTGGCCGATATCATGAACCATTATACATCTGTGGGATAATCCATATGTTTCATATAAAGATAAATTTCCTCATAAACTAGAATCGTTCCTAGGCACAACTAGAACATGCACTTCCAAGACAAACAATTTCCTCTCATGGTGATGGATGACGGGAAAACCCCTCTATATCTCTTGGAAATTGGTTCCGTTGAGAAGGATTTCCACCCCGAGTATAGTTCACAATGATATGTTTAATGTCATTTTCTTTATCTTTCTAAAACTTATGATGAGAAAAGGATTAGTAATTTATTATGATAAAACTAAGACAAATAAATAACTTAATACTTATTAGTCTTCCACTATTTTTTCAAAATTCAATAGCCCTCACCATTGACATCAGAATATTTTGTTGCCTGAATATTCTAGTGGAAAGGATCCATATTTCCCATCACATTACAGCAACTGGGGTTGTTCAAGAATCATGAAGGGTTATAGGTAGGAATTTCCAAAGCCAACAACATTAAGTCGCAGCTCCTTGATCCGTTGAGTGAACTCCCCAATCCTGAAATCATTTTATTTTGGATTTACTCAACTTTTGCCTCTTAGTCACACCAAGTCCTGCTGTGGAAATCAACCCTTGATGCAAACCAAGTCATGTAACCCAAAAAACATGAATTTAGAATTCCACGATATTTGAAAGCTCTCAAAATAAGGTTGGTCATGCGCTTTGAACTATGGTTTGATTCAAGCCAAGATATTGGACGGTTATACCGATATAATATTTTTTTGAAGGATTTTATCCATATATGTAAATTTCCATTTTATTATCATTGATTACATGTTTTTTAATATTAATTGGGATATAATTATGTGATTAACCATGTCTATGATATTATTTATGCCTAAGCGGGTCATATTTTAGTTCTATCTTACATGTTTTTCTAATTCATTAATTGTGTGATCGTAACAACACACCCACAATAAATACACCACACAATGGACAGAAATAAAACAAAATGGTATGATCATTATCTTGTTCAATTTTTTGGTTTATCTAGCGGTTGTTAAACTAACCCAAGGCCTAGGGGATAAACACATTAAACATTTCAGGTTCTTGTTTACAGCTTTCCACTTGTCAACCTTTATATCTCCTTAGATTGGTTTCACCTTGGCTCCTGACATGATCCGCCTCCACTATCTTGGGAGATGTATCCATTACATATGCATTTATCTCAAATGAAGGTGAGGGGTAAAAGGGGGGTTTTAAATAAAAGAATCCTTGGGTTCATAGGCACTACATATTAATGAGGAGAAGTCTCGCAGGCCAACATATTTAATTTAAATAAATAAATTAAAAGAAACCATTCACATAAAAAGGTCTTGGTCTAACTCATTATCTTCAATACATGCATTGATATTTACTAATAAATAAATCTATAATTAAATTCATTAATCATTATTGATTAAGATAAATCATTCTCGAATCAATTAACTGTCTTTAATTAATAAATTCTTTTCTCTTAAACCATTTTCTGAACTTCCTTGAGATTCTCATTCATCATAATTTTAAACAAATGAATTCATTTATAATTATCATTTTACGTAACTTGTACCTTGGAGGCAGCCCGATGAATTCACATTCATAACTACCCAATGAGTAGAAATGAAAATTACATAGATATTAAATTAAACACATATATATATAACACTTATCATGTGTTGTGCCTCAACTTTATGCCTGAAGTATGGTACTTGTCTCAAGGGTTTGTATAATATAATAATAAATTTTAATAAATCTGTGTTATTTGTATCAGCACAAGGCATGTAGTTCTGACTACCGGATGTGTACTTTTCTACGCCATCCATCTGAAGTACACACCAGGGGACATGGTATATAGATGTATATCAAAAAAAATTGGATTACACGATATGTTCAGTGGGACACACACCATGTAGTATCCACGTTACACGGTTTCTAGCCGGAAAAGCCGTGTACGAGGTACATGGTATAACCCTAGTCCTATGGGAATACACGTTGTGTTTAGTAGACCATGTAGAGAGTAATCCAAAAAATGTGTGCCACATATTCTTGGTCAACACATGGTGTCATCTATGACTTAGAAATACTCTGACACATGGCATGATTTTGTGGACCAGTCAGATGCATGGATCCTAGACTAAATGGGATGTACTTCTGAATACACGTCGTGTATTTTAGAGTTTTATGACTAGGAACGTTTGGCCGCACCGAATGAGATCCTCTATTTTTTTAATCAAAATTAAAAGAAAAAATTCGATTTTTATAAAGTGATAAAGAAATGTGCGAGGAGGAACGATTCACGATGTTAAAATTTTAAAGAACGATTAACTTAAATTAAAAAAACTAAATTATTATACGCATAAATAACCAATAAAAACATAAATAAGTATAAACAATGATATAAACCCTTTGATACCACTTGTACATTCGGGGCGCAACAGAAGAATGATGGTGGGTGTACCCAACTTTAATTTTAGCATTAACAATGATCAATCCGAGATCAGTCATGATAATAAAGTGCCAGATCGTTGGAATAGAACAATAACGAAAAAGTATGAGGGGAGTCTCAGAACCATAATTAGGATCATCATATGTTGGTTATAATTATATTAATTATTTGAAAGGAATTATCTTTATGGAATTCTTTCTCTGTTTATGTTTCTAGTCACGATCTGATTTGATCCGTCATTGTGTCGTAGAATCCATGTGTATTATTCTCTAGGGGTAACCCAAACATTCTTCATGTATCTCTGGATGTTGTCGAAGGAATCTCAAGGTGATTGAGTGAAAGAGCGTTCACTTGCGAGGTTCGCCTTCGATCGCCTGGATCCACTGTAGGTGGATCTCTCTCTCGTAGCATGAGAGTGTTCTCTGTGGAAAAGTAATTCTCTCTTGGCTAGATAGCTTTTCCATATCCATTGTGCACAACCATAAATTTTTTTAGGCTAATGGGAAATATATAATTGGTATTTTTTATTAGATTAATAAAATGAATTAATTTCCTAAAATCATTTATTAATTTTATTTAATTCCTAGTAATACCTCATGTTTGATAATAAATGTTGACTATTATTATTACCTAACATGCTCCCAAAAAATTACACCTAATATTATTTAATTAAATAAATAATATTTATTTCTCATAAATTCCCTGAAGAAATACATGGCATGTATATTTAATATACACAGCGTGTACTTTTATTTTTCCATTTTTCTTTATTTCCTCCACAACAATTTTTAGACCTTAAGTAATGGATATTTATTTATAAAATAAATATCACTGCATTACAAGCTAATTAATACATTATTTGAAACACAATATATTCTCTCTAATAACTAGTGTCGAAATAAACGAGATCAGGCATCCTTAAAAAATTACTAAAGCACAATCGAGAATATTGTTTATTTGACATGTTAAATTAATATTTAACTGAGATATTTGGACACACATAGTGTGTGACCCTCAAGGCCTCTATCTCAGTGGCAATAGGCGGAGGCTACCTAAAGTCCAAGGATAGAATCTAGTAACACACAAAGGCACCCATAGAGAATAAAGATAACTCGACAATGATGTGTCATCTCCAATGAACGCTTATTGTGTAATATAATCCCTTTCTACCGATATCTCGAATCAATTGGGTTGCATGCTAGTTCCATCAACCCATGTGCTCGATTATTCTTTCTCTGAATTTCCAAAATTGATCATTTCCATTCTTCACTATGGCCATTGATTTATTTAGGGAATATCAATTCCATCAAAGGGCCGAAGATATCTACTTCTGTTATGGTATAGAAGGGACAAATCCTTTCTTGCATTATCTATTAAGGTAGTATCACTCGTGACACACCCAACGTATCCTACCTCGCTTCGAACAGTGTGTCGTCACAGTTTTCATTAATACATCTATGTGAGAGTGTTTTAATACCCATTAATAAAAATATTACAGTCTACGGACCAATTCACATGTCCGCTGATAGGAACATCCAATGACACTATGAAATGTGGATATCGACTGGTGGGTCTCGTTCTCATAATATACTCCTTCATATTACCAACAACGCACACCATGAAATGGTGCCTCAATGTTTTATGAGTCCTCACCCCTCATGACCATTTTTTTGTGTCCATTAAATAATATAATCCTTCTATAGAACATATATTCAAGAAAAATGTTATGGAACTTCAGGGTTCTCATCATAGCAGATATCTTCTATGACCCTTTAATGTAGAAAATATCCTTATCACATTATCACATGAATTTTCACACATAAAATCAATCAAGATGTGATAATGCATTTATTAATGAATAATGTATTGAGTGGTTTGGTTTTAGGCCACCAACTCTAACAATTTTGTGTAAAGATGTATAGTTTTTCACTAAGTGAAAGTTGGACAACGACAACCTAGAAGAGTCATGCAACCTCATCCCATACCTGAGTGGAAATGGGATAATATTACAATGGACATTGTCATGGGGCTACCCAAGACTCCTAGAATGAATTATGAAATATGGGTCCTTATTGATCATCTTACCAAGGAATCACATTTTCTTTCTATAAGAGAAGATTTACAACTTGAACGTATGAAAAGACTATATATTAATGATATTGTAAGACTTCATGGTGTATCTCTATTGATTGTTTCTGATCGTGATCCCCATTTTACATCAATACTCTGGAAAAATCTTCTGAAGGCCCTTGATACTGAAATTCATATGAGCATTTCCAACCACCCTCAAACATATGGAAAATCAGAACAGTCAATTCAAACCTTATAAGACATGTTGAGATCTTGGTCACATGACATTCAAGGTATGTAATACCAATATTTACCTCCAGTAGAATATTCCTATAATAATTGGTTCCATTCAAGTATTCAGATGGAACAGTATGAAGCATTATATGGAAAGAGATGTCACACGCCAACATGTTGGGATGATGTGGGTGAAATAAAACTCATCGGCCCAAAACATGTGGAGGAAATGATGGAAAAGTTGAAGGTTATCTACACCCACATCAAATTAGCTCAAAATAGGAAAAAGCGCTATGTCGATAACCGAAGGAAGGATTTGGAATTTTAAAATGGAGATCATGTTTTCTAGAACATATCTCAATTTTCAGGTGTTATATATTTCGGTAAGAAGGGTAAATTGAGTACTAGGTACATCAAACCATTCAAAATTCTAGAATGAATTGGAGTTGTAGATTATCATTTGGCAAGGCCTCTAAGTCTATCCAATGTTATGATGTGTTCCACGTATCAATGTTGAGAAAATACATTCCTGACCCAACACATGTACTCAACTATGAGGAAATTGAACTGGAACATGATATGTCTTATTAAGAAGATCCTATCAAAATTCATGATACAAGAGAACAAGTGCTGAGAAACCGGACGACTCCTCTGGTAAATGATCTATGGAGAAATAGTAAGATGGAATATGATACGTGGGAATGAGATGAACTTATGATGAACAACCACCTGAATCTTTTTGTGTGTTAGTATTAGAGAAATTATGTGGATGAAATTATTTGAAGGAGGGAAGACTGTAATACCCCATGCTTCCATGGTACATTTCCCTTTGAATAATGGAATAACTTGCATTGTACGCAACATCAAGATAATAACACACCTCGACCAATCAAACTAGCCATTAAGAATAATAATACCCACTTTTATAATTTTATAATTTTTATTTCTCAAAATGGAGTTCATTTTTGAATTTGGAATATCAAAATTAGCTTTGGGTGAATTTTTGGTATTTTTCTGAACACATTAAATTTTTGATGAATAGTGAAAAACACTACGATATTAGTTAAAACTGAATTTTTAATTAAATAAATATTTATTTTATTTAAACATATTTTAGATCAAAACAGATACATAATACCTATATATTTTCAATGTAATTCATTGGAGTCATTTTATAATAAATTTGTATATATAAATTTTTTATTGAATTTATTACTCTCTTTTTTCAAACTTGAAGGAGCATTGGAATTTTGGATAAAACATAATTTTACCACTTCTGGGAGTTGAGATTCAAAAGTCCAAAAAAGATGATTAATATCAGTAAGTAAAATGTTGTTCAATAAGATGTAAATAATTTTTTCTGAATAGTAACTTTTGAATTTTATTTGCCACGGTTAAAAGTAAACAATGTAATTAACGGTAAAAATGATAACATAATTATCCTAAAACATGTACTAATTCTATTGGATAACTATAATTCGACCGAAAACAACCTTAGGAATAAAATATGATCCTATTTCTCCCACATTGATTTGATTATGAAATTTATTATTATTTTATTTAATGAAGTGTTACAAGAGTTAAATTCAATGTTTAGTAACTAAACCATTTTAGATATAGGGTAATACATAAGATAAATTAGACTATAAATATTCAATTAGAAATATAAAAATATTTACTACATAATTTTATTTTATTTATAATTTTTATACACTATATAATTTAAATGTTTTATGACACAATGATGATGCAGTAATTACCTTATTAATGAATGATTTAAATAATTGATATTATAAATATCAAAATAAATGTAATTTGAGACTTTTTATTAAATATAGTAATTTTATATGTTAATATGACATGTTATGGTTTGTTAAATAATTTTTTTGTAGTAATCATGTTGTTATGATTCTCACAAAAACCAAATGCTAAATAGTGTATAAATTGACGTAATTGAGATTTTTAAACAAATACTATATTATTAATTGAAATAATATTCATAAAGAACTAAGTATTTGATAAAGTAAATAGATAAAGTTATATATATTAATAATAAACCACATGGGGTTCTCTTTGACGTTGATAGTAAGATTATTAAGCATATAATATAAATATCAAAGAGAAATGGTAAATGTCAAACTATTTAACTAAGAGTTAAATCTAACTAATAAGTTTAATATAGACACCTAATCCTGTCTATAACCAATTGGTTGAGAGGTTTTCGACCCATACACACATTTTCCTCAAAATAATTCATTTTGGGTCCTTTATATCCCGAAAAGGATGTTATTATAAAATAATATTTCAAACTTTTCATAAAGTGACCCTCACCTCTCATATAAAAGGGTACTTCCCCTTCTCTTAATTTCAAACCTCAAAAGCCATTTTGTTCGGCCAAACATTGACCAAATAGACTCCCAACTTTCCTCCCTTCATCCTAGAGGCCTTACTCTTGTCAAAAACCCATCCTATGGAGACCTTTTGATCAAATCAAAAGGACAAACCCGAAGAAGAGGTAAATATTTCGACACATCATTCAAGTTCTTTTCTTCTTCCACATACTATTTCATTGTTTTTTCCATTATAAAATTGTTAATCAAGTATATTATATATAATGTGATGTTATTATAAATATTTTATACCCTATTCATTATTCTATCCATCATATGAATGACAAATCCACTATACATGCATACGTACGGCTTACCTTCTCCACGTCGTTGTAGTTTGTCATTCAGACACATCATTATTTGGATGGGAATACTAATGAGTGTAACTGATGTGAATAATAAATATAACATGTTATTGATTATTTATATATTATATACCATCTAATTACATATGATATCACCATAAATATAATTATATTGTCCCTCGTGCTTACGTGCGGAATTCCGTCTCCACGAACGCGATGAGATTCATTCCGCATCGTAATCATTCAAGAATAATTTTAATTTTTTTGATTAAGAATAATGTTTCAAAACATATTATCTTTATTGATAAGAATAAAATACATCCTATCCATAAAAAAACAGGGTTTACATAACTAATCATATAAAAGTAAAATGGGTCAGTAAACAGCTGAAATGATGATATTACTAAAATATTATTAACATAGCGATATTAGTGGATAATATATGATATCATGTTTTTTTATATAGTTTTTGAATAATTTAATAACAATGATTTAGCTATTATAATGGATTTTTACTTACCCTATACCAAGGAAATGTTCAAGGTAAGGGTTAGTTTAACAATATTGTTATTATCCAAGGTTCTTTTTACGTCAGTATCTACTAGGACCTCTTTATCATCCACATTGGTGTTTTATTAAGAAATTTATTTCAATACATATTTAATATTTACTAGAAAATATTTTTAAGTCATTTAATCCCTTAGTTGACATTATATGTTTTTGAAAGGAATCTTTTTGTCTTTTTTGAAACAAGGTACATTATGGCCTTTTCGTCAAAATTAAGGTAATAATGTTTTTTAAACTTATACGGAGAGTGCAGCTATTTTCTAATGTTATAACATCGTTGAAGATTCACTTAAAAAATTATAAGAATATTTTCAAAATAAATGCCTTATTTTATAATTATATGACTTTTAAAAGATTTTAAAATAGAAAAGGATGTATTTATCTAATTTTTTTTTGATTTCATCTATGTCAACATCCTTTGATGGATTTTAAGCTTGTTGGAAGTTGATTTATTATTATGAAAAGTATTCCATTTTGTATTGATGGTTTTGTGATATGATTGACTGTGGATGTGTTATTCTTATACTATTCATGGTTTATGGATAAATTATTAACATTTAGTATGCTAGTTTTAATACGAATGTTTATGTTATGTTTAAACCTTTTTATATGAGAAATGAATTGGACATAGTAAGTGACAGGTGGAGCGTGCTGTTTCTCTCGATGCATCGGTAGGTCTTATGAGGGAAAGTAGTGTCTTGGTACAAGGCTTTGACAGAATAATATTTTTAGTCATGGCACAAGGCCTTGACTATGTGGTTATGATGTCTGGAATTATTAATTCCATCATTATGAATGTGGCTATTGATATTGCATGTGGTTATTTGGCTAGTATAATATACATATGAATTAGTAAATGGAATTATTTTATTTTAGATTTTCTATATTATTCTGATGTTTATGTTTAAAAGGATTTTTTTTCATCTAATACACCACTTTAAGTGTTTATGCTTATTTATAAATGTTTCAAGTATATTGTTATCTTTACTGAGCATCTGATCTCACCCCTTTCTATATTTTATTTTTCCCAGTATGTGAAAATTTATTTTATGGTTGAACTTCATGGATATTAGAATGATATAAGAGTGTTCAAAAGGGGACAAAATGTGGTTGACATTTTTATTCCATGATGTAATGTAAAACATATGAATGTATCTAATAATTCCAATGCTTTTAAACTGACCGGCCTTTTGGGACATGATTCATTATATCATGCCAATGTTATGTAATAATACACCAAATTTGGGTATCTGGGGTCAGGGAGTTACATTAATAAATAGATTGTAACATGAATCCCCCCAAATATATTTTTTTCTATGTATTTTCTACACACATGAAAAATGCTGAAACCAGAAATTTAATTTGGTTATTCTTTCTTCATGTGTTTAGATTACAAAAAATCACACATATCATAATACTTTTTTAAATAGTTTTTAGAATAATTTCATAGATCATGTTAATGAATTGAAAATATCATAAGATGATTTGGCCACTGGAATCTAGTCGGACCATGGCCACAATTTTTCCATGTTCACTAAAATATTTTTTTCTTATCATTTATAACTACAACATTTAAAAAATCAAAAATATATATTTTTTTAAAAATTGAAAACCTGATAACACACCAAATACAAATCATATTTTATTCAGATTTACTTGACATGGAAATCCTAGATCAGATCATTCTGAAATCTGAGCCTTAGGGACTTTATTAATACCCTCAAAATTAATTTAAAGAAGAATAATTTGTTCTAGAACCAAAAACAACTCGATCGCTCTTATAACAATTTTTTGTACATGGCCTCACAACAAAAGCAGATGAGTCATGGATTTTACAGTTTCTCAACACCATAGTGATGGAACTTTTTTCCTCAAGTGATACGAGACCCAGTATGTTCTGAAGATATCATGTTATTTATTTAGGGAAAAAACATAACTATTACGATATTTGAAATATATCAATCTCATCTATATCTCATTGCATGTGCCTATTACTCAAAGGATCCAAATTCAAACACCTGTTGATCATCCACACATGATATAGTAATGTATAAAAACATAGTTTGTTGTATAGGGGTTTTATTATGGGGATATGAATATATCATTGATTTCACTATGAACACCACAATCATGTGCCTTCAATCCATCAAAGAAAACATGGACTGATCACTCTGGAGATACATTACGTCACTAAAACGTTGTAGAAAATAGAGTATCTAATTCTTAATGAAAAAAAATTATGGAATGAACCACTATTATACCTAGTATTGGTGATTATCAAATAACAACAAATGGATCCCCATCCAACTTATATTTAACATCCAATAAATATGCTAAAAAAATACTTCTGATTAAATAAATAACTAATAAATATTATTTATATGATATGAAATACTTTTTATATATATTAAATATATTATGTGATAAGGCTTTTTCATTAACTTAACATAGAATTCCTGCTAATATTAAAAGATCCTTGATTATAAAAATAATATTTTTTCATTTAATATTTTTTCTTTTAGTTACATAAACAGTTGTAAATACATTTAATAAGTTAATTATTCCCATTTGTTATATACATGATTATTTATGATTTTATTTATTTATTATTTATCAATAAAACATAAATAATTCATGAACTCCATAGTGGGTCCAATATGTCATATATATATATATATATATATATATATTCACTAGAATAAGGATGACTTATGAATACGCTATTGAATGTGACCCATTTGACTATTTTATCAATAGCATTAAATAATATTTATAGACCAAGAGTGGAGTCTAGAAACCCATCAAGGACCATAAAAAGGAAAATAATAGTCATATAAATGAAAAATAACAAATAAATACACATTGTTTAATATAATCTCTTTGTCATTCGATATATCGTAAAGGATTGTGCAAGAAATTGTAATATTCTCGTATTATATTACTATTTTCCAACCTAAAAAAAATTTACCTTCTACTACTAAAGAAATTGATTTATGAGGTACCATGAACCTTATAAAACTTGTGTGAGATATTAATTTCAGAAATTAGATGTGACAGATCTATTATGACAATTCAACCAATGACATACCACGAATGATGCACCCAACAAAAGCTATCTCACAATGATTTGATTGTCATGGTTTTTTCATTGAATCAATGTATGATATTAAATGGAATATGTTTATATCAATATCAAGTTAAGATAACAGTACACATAACCATATACATGAACCTACAATGACAAAAAAAACATCAGGTGTTCCTACTGTTAGGTTTTCCCACATGATATCACATACTACAGATCACCTAGTATGAGCATTATGAGAATAAGTCTCAATTAATATGATCCTCCAACACCTGAGAGTCAGACAGCAAATATTTAGAGTCATATTTATTTATCAATACCATTTGATATATATTTATGATTAATTTCATAGTATCTATAGGTTCTAATTATATCTTGGGATCTATAATAACCCTTTAATAAAACAATTGATCTTTATAAATTTACATTTAAATACTGGATAACAAAATTTGAATGCAGAAATGGTATGTTTTAATCATGCATATATTACTGGATCCATGATATGAAAAATATAAAAACAAGTATAATAGGTTCTAGGACATCCACTATTACAACATCATAATCCCTTTCTCCTAATATTACGTAGTTTTTCTTCATTTTTGTTCATAATGCCTATATTGTTCCTAGGTTTCCAGGGATATATAAGTCATATAAAATCATTTTTCTATCATTTGTAACTTCAAATTATAGAATCATTTTATGAATGAATTTACGATACTGGCATATTTTGATTTATCAATTTATGTACCTATAATAAATAGTCAACCATGCATTCTAAATTACATATGTTATCTATGTAATTCCATTCTAATCGAAAAATGTTAACATCAAAATTTATAATACCTTCTTCCACCATAATTATTATTTTTAGAAACAACCTATTTATTTCAAATTCTTACTAGTGAAGGATTTTTTATCAAATAATACAACAATAGAATTTCATTATTCCATAATTTCTATTTCATCGCCCGTTATAGTTTTCTTAATTGATGACCAAAATTGATCAGTATCTCCTTTCAAAAAATATAGCACTATAAAATCCACTTTACATTCATTACATCCCAATGACATGATAATATTATTGCGGTATTAAATCCACTATTTATCTACTAAAGTATTTCTGGTTCCATTAAAATATTTGGATTTTTTTAATGATGTGATCCAGTATAGGGGAATAATTATATGGAATAACATGATGATCCATACAGGAAAGGTTTTTTGACATAAACTAAGTCATAATACGTAATATATATTTGATTCAGTCACTTCAAACAGAAATTATACTTTCCTAATCTATATGAGATTATTTTCATTTTTTATGTTAGTAGATTCCCATTCATAAATTAGGTGCTATTAATAAATAATAAATCACATCAAGTTATTTAATATGAATTATTATTATTAATCCACAAAATAAGAAACAATAAAAAACTAAATTTTATCCTTTAAAATATGATGTTATCATAATTCCTATGTTATGAATCTTCATATAAAATTTAGTTCCCAAAAATACTTGGAACCATGTTATAATACAATCCATTAAACCCAAACTCATTCTTCCCATAACCGATGTTTATCTTACTATAGTGGTACATGATACAATGACTTTATCAAACTATGATTAATCAATTTATCTGTCTTGGAATAAAAGATACTTACATTATCTCAGTATTAAAATGGGTATATAAAAAATAACATAGGAAAAATTATTATATCCATGATATCATTCCTAACAACATTATATATATCAAGCTGATAGGGAAAAAATAAATGAAGATATAATAAGCTTATTATAGTTTACATACAGTGGAAGTTATCATGAGTTAATAAGTCTTAAACATCACGATGGGGGTATGAAATGAAAAAAATGCACTCATTCAACACATTTTTTCAATGACAATACATGGATCATATCAATATAAAAAATATGGACAATGAAAATGAATTATTTACAAATGAAATTGTGAATTTGATACATTAAAGATGATGACCTCTAAAAAATGATTTATTGAGTCCAAAAATCATAACCACTCAACAAATAAATCATTCTTAATTAACGGGTAAGTTTAATGAAAAGACATATGTAATAGGGAATGGATAAATCATTTTATTTTGATACCTATTGATTTATCATGGTGATAACTATAACCAAGAACCACCTAACATATTCGCATGATAATAATTCATAAATATTTTTAATGATCAATAAAATTCCATAAAAACATACATATAATAAATAATTGTCCATATAGAATCAAAAAATATTGAACATCAATATATCATCACCACAATCCATCATAAAAATGATAAATACTTTATAATTGGATCATATACCCATTAAACACTATTAGAGTTTTTATAAATAAAAATAATTATAAAATTAATCTAGAATATTTTGTTATGAAAATAAATTTTTACTTTGAAATCACATGTTGTAATATATAAATTTTCTAAATATTAAATACAATTTTTATTTTAATGATTTAATAGAAACATATAAAGGAAATTTCAAATGGTTGATGAGTTATGATATTGGGAAATTTCATTCATGCCCTATATTTTAGAATAAAGATTCCATTCATATATTTATTATGAAAGTAAAAAAGTACCTATTTTGATAAATGGAAATATGATTACTTTTAATAAAATTTGGTAAAACTTATTTATAGGAAAAAATTAATTCTAAAAATCATCAATGATTCTTGAATATATTATTAATTATTTTTGAAAAAATATATATTGATAAAAAATTATTTTTTATTAATGATTAAAATAGTGTTTCAATTCCTTATAAATATTCTTCCAAAGTGTTGAGGACATAAAAAGATTAAAATTAATGGAATAAATTAAATATATAAAAATAACATTATAAGATGAAATTTTAATATATTATTCAGTTATATAAAATTTCACCCTGAGAATAAAAAACACATTCAATTTTGGTAAATAAAGAGATTGTAACATACACCCATTACCTCAATTTTTGATTTTCCTTATAAATGAATTTAAAATCATTTATAATAAATATATAATTAAAAAAGTTATATAAAAACCCATATAAATACATTCTATAACATATAGGACACCTTAATAAGATTATTATAATTTTTTTTAATTATTCGTTCAAAAAATAACTGTTTTTGGTGTTGATGTTTTTTTAAAAGTGTTTTAGTTTGACAGTTATGGTTAATTTACATTGATCATGTATAAATAATATCAATAATGTTTATAAGGATATAAATATCATATTTTTTTGTTATATATATTTATATTCAATAAAAAAATAGATAATAAATGAAATGAAAAATTCATTGAGATGGTATGCCAAATGTATGCGTGGATATTGTTTTTTATATTCGTTGAATGAAACTAATAATAGTTAAATAATAATTCATGTATCTAGGATCATTGATATATCATATATACTATATAAATTCTTTATAAATATCTTTATTATCATCCATGTTAAATTTTGTTGAAAAATAATAATATCGCTTCATCGAGGTTGCAGTCTACACATACACAGAAGTGTCATTATCATTTTAGAAGAGACTAGAAGGTGTAATTGTTGAAATGATTTCAAAATTACCAATTAATTAATTTATCATAATTATAAGATTTAAACATTAATACACCATTATAATTATTCGTGAATTATGGTCAGTGAAAATGATCTACATCACTATATAGTGGGGCATTCCACATGTACATACGGGAAATGATTTCAATTCAAACGTTATAGAAAGGATGGTAAGTAATGGTGGTTCCATAATGATAAAACAATATAATAATATTTACGATAATAATCATATTATTATTTTTTTAAATCCACAAATATGTAGAGAAGGAAATAAATTAGTTGAAACTGGTGGGTAGAATGACTATATTCCCTTGGTTGGCCTCCACGAGATTATTTATTACGGATCAAAGTAATTGTATTTTAAAATGGAAACCTTTCCAAATTCATGTATTGTAAATTCATGAAGTTTATTAGCAATTTTTTTAGTATATAATATAATTTTGGAAAGTAGTTGGTCTATATATGTACATCTAAGAGGATTTAGAAGTTGTTTTATTAGAAAACATACCCATGGTTATTAGATTTTTCGTCTTGTTAATTTATTCTATACTAAACAATTGTAATGAGTTTTATAATTTTAAAGTGTCAAAAGGATACATGTAATGTTAAATTTAAAAAAAATGGTCTAGGGATGAAATCTAATCATTTTTTTATTTACTTATCCTGATGAATTATTTTTATATTTTTAAATAATTTAAAAAATTATTTTATTTTTCATAAAATGTGATTAGTTTTATTTTATAATATATTCATTTAACTAGGCTTCAATAAAATAATTAAAATGATTTATTTCTGTCATAATAATTTTGAACATAAATAAAAACTTTTATTAACTTTAAAATTCCTATATAAGCATAATTCATCCATACAACATTATTTTTGATTATTTTAATAATATTTACTTATATTTTTCTATCATATCCAAAACCACAATGTCAATATTGTATAAGTTGTTAATGTAATAATATATTTACTATAAAATATATAAATATCAATTGAAAAGTTAATTAATTACATTATATATAATTTTAATATTAATTTTTTAAAAAATACATTTATTATATGAACATATAAATGAAACTAAATGAATGAGTGTGAAAATTTTGAATATTATATACTAATAATAATATATATTTCATTATCATGGTGAAATATAATTAAAAATAAAAATATTAGAATTTGGGATTGTTTTTGACTAGTTATAATAATCCAACAAAGTAAATACATTTTTTGGGTTGATTTAGATACCAAATTTCATTGGTTATAACCCTGTTTTACCCATTTTACTATTACATAGGTGAACGATTTTTACCATGGTTAATAATCACATTAAAAATATATAATGGATCTCATTAATAAACATTAACAAATTAATTTATAAATATGTTATAATGATTTCAAGAAAAAAAATATTTATACAGCCGAAGTCATTATAAATATAATGGTGTAAAACATAGTGAAAATGTATTTTGAATAATTTGTTTCATAGAATAATATTTTAGTATATCTAAATAATGGATATTTATTACATATTTATTGTGTTCCAACTGATTGTTTTTGGATCAATAATGCTCTTGACTATTTTCCCACCTATCCATAGGTGCTCGACCTTATATTCTAAAGGAAGCCGACTAGTAGTGAGGGTATAATTAGACAATAGTTTTTGAGATTTCACCCTCAAGTGATAAAAATAATATTTTTCTATATATGTATAAAAAAATTCAAGAGGAACTATAAAGAAAATAAAATAAAAACCTAAATAATAAAAATAAATTGAAGTAGTAATAAAAATACAAAAGGCATAAAATGATTTTTAAATAAAATACATGACATAATAAGTCTTACAGAATATGTAAGAAAATAGGGCCACCCATGGACTTCCATATAGGTAAATATTTAAATAATGATAAAATAAAAAAAGAAAATCTAACTAAATGGATTAAAAACCATGTTCAATATCCCATCCACCACTAGAAAAAGGTACTTTTATGATAACAATGGTTCTACATCCAAACGATATCCCCTACCAGTTCTCAAAGACATAACATCTATAGGTCTCTGTCGGGGATCTTGTATGGTCTAAGTAGGAACCTAGTAGGCCACCAATAATATGAACATATGTTATATCCATTAATTTTTATTTGTATAAAAAATTTAAGTAAAATCAAAATTTAAACAAATTTAATATTTAACACACATCTGTTATGCTCAACTACCACAATGAATTGTTTACTTATATCATCCAATGCTAGTAAATCTCTTAAAATGACCCCCCAAATATATATACTGTAAAAATACATGTTTCCATATGTATATTTTTAGTGTAGAGGATTCATAGATAAGTTACAATGTGTACATTTTTGGACATCATACTAAGATATCCTCGATAATCCCCACATAAATTAATAATTGGAACATCATGCCACTAAAATATCGCCTACCACCTATTAAGAATATTTCATCCTAATGGGATTCCCAATCAATACATCATAGGTCCCCCGAACATCCTCTAAAACCTTCATCATCTTATCAAAATAATGATATTCCATTATGTGAAAATATATGTCCTCTAATAAATAAATTATCTTCAGCTCAATAAATGATGTCCCAAGGAATTGCAGTATCCATCCTCCAATAATATCATCCCATCAGCCTCAAGTATAATAATGTGCCTCATCCCCCAAACCATGGTCTCAACATCATCTCTCTATGGCCCATCACCATCCATCCTAGAATTCTTTGAGTATATCCTCAAACTTCTATAATGATCAACACCATCCTATATGTAGACATATCAATAGAGGACTCCACATAGAGGTGTTTTTAAACAACACCTTAACTAATTCATTTTGTTGTGCACTTGACTCCAATGATGTGTCACAAAATAGTGGATATATGTATTCACCAATTATACCTACGAGACAACATCCATAACCTCGTGTTAATATTAAAATTTTGATAAAAACTAATGGCCAAAACCATCCCAATTTTAGAGACCCATTACCTAATTATGTCGATATCAACACCTCGAACTGATGATCACGTATCATCAACATGGGGATCATCACGTGGAAATATTTTCAACACCATAAAAAACCAAAAGAAAAATCTAACCTTAATCAATGTGATCAACAATACCTCAAATAAATAGGTTGATCCTGTCACATTCTTAAAAAACATTAAAATTAATACACCGGTAAAATTAATTTGAAATAAAAACCAGGCTAAATATCCCTATTGTAAAAATTTCCCTTGTATAGACTAACATTTATATGTAGTATGGGTAATTCCCAACTGAATATCAAAACTTAAATTATTCAATTAAAAATATATCATTAATTAATATGGTGTATCACTATGGAAAATAAACATTTGAATTTAATTTTTCATCCACAATCGTTAATAATACAAGGAATAAATATTGAAAAACCTTACTTATAATAATTAGAAATTATTCATCAGATACTAGCCTCTAACTCATTCGAATACTAGAAAATTAAATGTTTTTGAAAACCACCTAATTAATAGAGAAATATCTTACCTGTATTTAGCATAATAAAAGAGAATATAACTGAAGAAGATAATAATGGTCATTAAAATCCTTAGTTGTATGCTCTTAATGAGACAAATGGGGCTTTGATCAATATCAAACCGATACTGGAGGATAAATATTATAAGAGTAGAAGTGACATGATCCTTGGTGCTGGAAGAGAAGGACACACATTGGGGGAATAAAATCAGAGGGTTCGTTTTAACAGAAAAATCGAAAAACATAAATTTATAAATTTTTAATGTTTTACCGGGGTACTACAGGATTTTGGAAACCGTACTCCATCTTTGACATGCTCACTATCCAAAGGGTTACCCCTTTAAACATGTCTCATGATGTGGCCACATGGTTTGGAGACACAATTCTCCATTTAAGCACACACACTGTGAATTCTTGAAAACACAAGAATGATTGCATTAAATAACTTTATTGGATTAAACCCCATATTTTATGTAAAATATAACCCATGGTTGAGGCCTCATGGTTAGAAAAACTATGCACCAATTATGTGCATAGGTTTTCCTTTTCTTGATACTAGGTTCTTAGAGCCCACAACTCAAAAAACCCATTTATTCTCTTCATCTACATTACAAGGATTAAGATGCATAAGAAAATTATAGCAGTAAAAATCTAAAAATTATGATCTTAATATCAATATAATAAATCGATAAACCACAGAACTCAAAAATTCAAAAAGAATAGGAATTTCGACCAACTAAAAAACCAGGGACGTTAAAAAATCCCCATAATAAAGTAGGTCACCCAATGATGTCAGTATATACCAAATGAAGGTATCAAACATTCTGATCTCATTTACACATACCTAGTCTACAAAACTTATCATCCATGGTAAATTCCAATTGACGTTATCAGTAACATTGGAATGTGATTTCTTGTCAATCCTCGACCCAAATTTTAATATCATATGAACCACTAGGAATTCACTAAAATAAATTTACTCATATGATGTGTCGGCTTTCATACACATAATTAGGTGATCATTGAATTCCCTTATCATACGTAATACCCATTAGTTTCTGCAACTCATCAGGCTCCCAAATAATACATGCTCCATAGTTAACAGTCATTAGTCCCACCTCTTATAAAAATCCCAGATATCTTTCTCGTCTAAAGATTCTCACAAAAATAATCCTGCATTATATATATATGGATTCCCATCACAGCCTGGATTCCTATGAATACCATACAAGTAATTAATACTAGATGATGCACATAATAAACCTATATTCTTATGCACCTTATATATATGTATATAATAATAATCATATCTTATTGCAACATACTAACCATATATTGGCTTTTCCAAAAAAGAAACATGCACTTCGAGCGACAAAATTGTTCAAGAAAATATAAAATATTATGCGATGATAAATTTTCACATCTAACTATCTTCAACTCACTAACATATAATTGCAGTGGAATCTCAACCACATGCACCTAGCCTGAACCCAAACTACGTGAGGCCTGGAATCCTAGTGAAGCTACACAAACAGCTATCCACTGACCCTATTACCACGTCTCTTTATCTATTCCCTAGCATCAATGTGTATTGGAATCCCTCATAGAAAGTCCTTGTATAACTCCAAGTCAATCTTCAGATCCTTAAGTATGGGATGATCCAAAACCCACAACATTTCAGAGAAGGATTCATGTAGAACCTATCTAAACACCATATCCTACCATATGTCTAGGACACATTTGGAATCTGATCGCACTATATAAAAAAAATCCCAATAAAAACATACTGGAAGAACATCATCAAACAACCACTCTTTTCTAGCTCCCCCAAGTCTGTAGCATGACCACTCTACCGAGAATCTTAACAGTCCTCCTATTTTGTACCTCAAGCTCCACTATTTGGCTGACATGTCATTTTCAATTGACTCAAAAACATCATTTAATAAAATATCCCTTGATTATTAGTTCAGGATTCACCATCTCAGAAAATTATTTCTTCCAAAAAATATTCGCATGCATCCTAATGTTGTTCTAAAATTGATCCTCAAACCTTTACATCCAATGTATTTTTCCACCCATCAGAGAATGTGAAAAGGTGGAATGGATTATAAATGTTGGAATATTATCCAATAAAGCCATGTCTTCCTTTTAGATGTTCACTAACTCAATATCTTGGTCCACCATCAACATCTCAAGGAACAATTTCAAATGAAATTATTGCTAATAAATTCCAATCCATTCACTCAGGGTTTCTAGACTAAACCAATATTTACCCCTAGTGCATCGATAATCCGCTCATAAAATACGTAACAAGCTTAAACATCAACTTTTTGGGGTATCAATCGAGTCAAAGATAGTCTACACTTACTCAATCTACTTCTCTCTTGAATATAATATACCATAAACTTATAATAATGGTGGGTAATCATTCTATAACTACTACTTTAGATAATTCAATGATTTCAAGTCTCCCAATTCTCCCTTTCGAGAGAATTGTATGAAATTAACCATGATTGACATGAGCTTCTCATCAGTCAGTGTCCCAGTGACACCCATCAATTGAAGCTTCCCCACCTATAACAGATATTGTATCTATGTCTCATTATCATATCAACAATTAGGGGAATCATCCTATCCCTCATGGTCCTCATCTCCTAATCGTTGTTCAAGAACCATATCACTGCACACATGATATTCTATTGGAATATGTCTAGGTGGAGTTACGTTGAAGACCCAATACTATGGTCAATGATCCAGAATAGTTAATATATATCATAGGTAGAGAAATATATAATAGGTAGCACATATCACCACCCCTACAGTCCTATATTATACCCATGTCACATGATATACAACCTCATGGCCCCTTACATACTCATATCATAGTCAGGTGTATGGAATTATCTAGCCTCATGTCACTTTTCCAATAGATATCATATTTAGAAATCACATATCACATATATCAATCTGGTAAATCTGTTTAGAATTCCAGAAAAAGTATATATAATAACAAACTATTAAGATTCATTGGGGATGGTTTAAAAATCCCACACACTTTTCCAATTCTCACATACTCATAATTTATTTATTCCCATACATACAATATACTTATAACATCACATAAAAATCGCTTCTAGAACAACCTACCTAGGCTAGCTGAGTAGATTTCGAACAAAATGTCTCAGTAGGTAAAAAAATATAGGTTCATTTTTTAAACATAAAATTACCCAACACTTCATAGTGCATACAAGTTTACCAATGAAAATAATAAGAAAACACACAACATAAGGGAAGATGTGCATATTTTGATGCATATTTAACACTCCCTTTCCATACCTATCTATTGGTAAAACACATATAATATAATGAAAACACAGTAATGGGATCTAATAGTGGTTTAAATAAAATCAACAGTAAAATAACTCAATATAACCTTAATTTAAAATCCCAAAAACCATGGAACATCCCCCCATGAATGGGTATGTAGGAACCCAAATATGTTCTTTGTACCTTCTTCTAACAAAATACTAGTATCAAGTATATCATAGACCAAATTATAATACCAAAAAGAAAATAAAACTCTTATAATAAAATTTTTTGCATCTTGATCCTGTTTTTCACTCAATACTGCTCATTGTAGTTATAAATTTTCCCTTAATCACACCACCCCATATGATAAAGTCTACTAACTACCACCGATGATATAATTATATTATAGTTTGGTGAATATAAATTGAGGATAATAAAAATGTTCTATATTGTTACAAAAAAAAAGAATATCCATATATTAAAAAATAATAAATCTAACTTAGTGGATCCATAAATGGAATAAGTTTAAATAAATATTCTGAAATGAGTAATAAAATTAATAGATAAAAGACATGTTGCCACAAGTTTTACAAAAAAATAAGAAAGTGTTGTTGAATGTGGTATACAATATAAAAATATATATTAATCATGAAAAATCTCAAAACAAAACTCTAGGTCAACGCATGAAACCCCATAGTCCATATTCCATCCATACCATTAAAATCATACATCTATGAACACTACGATTTAGCACCAAATATGGATCCCTTACCATATCTCAAAGACATTAAACCTAAATATGTCCAAAGGGGAATATATGTTGTATTATTATGATAGTAGTGTATCCCCACCAATGTGGTCCTATATTAATTATATAATCATGTATGTGCATGATATTTATAATTAAAAATGATATGAACATGAATGTTATATTTAAAGAAAATAACTTATTAACAACAACCACAAGAATGTGTTTACCTTCATTGGTCAACACCATTATATCTCAAAATTCATACCCTATATATATATATAGGAAAAAAACACATGAATATATGTATTATTTTCATTGTTGTGAGGACCCATGGCTTAATGACAAGAAGTCAACTAATGAATATAATGCATCCAGTTCCCTTCGACTCATCCCATAAAAAAATCATTGAAACATCATGAAATCCAACACCTAGAATGCCACCAATAAATTATTCTACATTATAACAACATGACTAGTCAACATTTACTTGTTCCCTCTGAACTCCTCTCAAAATGTACCCATCGACTCTATAGCCTGACAACTTGAGGAAGGGTGATATAGGTCGTCCAATAAATAATTCATCATCTTCTCAATAGTTGACGTCCCAAGGAATAATTATGTCTATCCAACAATATTCCATGACCTTTGATCTAATGTATAAGGTTAATACTCATCCCCTAACTGATGTTATCAAGACTATAACACAATGGACCATCACCATCCACCTAGAAAATCTATGGTGAGAACCACTAATATCACTATTTTTCCACACCATCCCCTATATTGTATTTTCTATAGAGGCTTTACCCATAATTAGTGGTAAAAACCATCTTAAATATGTATTTTCCATGTTCACACTTCTCTGACGGAACATCAGATGAAAGAATTGTGCGGAAATCGCTAGTAATATCCAGGCCACACCATCTAACACTCCATGTCCCTTCGACCACATTACTAAAACACTATAGTGAACACCAAGCCATGTATCAAGATCCCGTCCAAAATACTGAAGACCTTGTACCCTTAAATTGATGACCACATTCCCTCAACCAAGTTACCATCGAAACCCTAAAAATTTTGGGCCAATCCTAGCCTCATGAACCTTGTCGAATCATTCCACGAGATCATAAAAATCTCAAATCCTCAGGCCTGTCTTGTTATGTTTCGATGGAACCATCAGAGTTATATAAAAATTTAATTATTTTAAACAAAACAATTATCCTAACATGAATAGTTAAATAAATCCCCTTAAATATCAATATATATATATATATATATATATTATATAGAATTCCAAAAGTTATCTAAAAATATCAATTAACCAATTAAATAGAATCCAATAAATAATTACATGTATAACTTGGACAACCTAATGAACACATATTGTTATACACCATAAACACCCACAAAGATAATGAGAAATATAGGAACCACATACCACATAAACATAAGAGATTGATTGTTGGATATCAACCTCTCTCTCGAATTGAAAGAAGATAAATCATCTTTTAAATTCACTTAGAAAATAATAAAAAAATACCGCATGAATTTAGCATACCATGTGGAGAAAAAAACGAATATAACAAGAATGATCATTGAAGGCCACACAACTATGCATCCAATGGTATATATGGAGATTCTATAGAAGCTAAGAAGGATATTAGAGTCCAAATCATAAAAGATCGGAAGAGAGGATCTCAATATGTTGAGAGTATTAGACCATGTGTGGGGGGAAGAAAATATGTGTGGATGCATTAAAAAAATGAAGGAAAATAGAATTTCAACCTTTTTAATGAGTCCCAATGTTACCAAATGGTTTAGATAACCAACCCCAACAAGGATGCTCTCACTGTCAAAAGGTTCACCCCTTCAAAAAAGTTGCAAGGTTTGGATGCACTATTTATCCAAATCTTTCTCCAAAAACACATACCCTCATTGATTACTAAATGACAACTAAAAACATGAATACAAGATTCCATGTGGTTAAAATAGGCCTTCTAATTTTCAATATATGGTGAATGGTTGAATCCTCATAGCTATACATAATGTTAGGAAATTGTGGGACTAACACTACCATTTCCCAATATTGGGTTTTCAAATCCTAACACATCCCAAACCCATTAAAACTCTACAAAAGCTTGAAGATCTATAATACAATTCAAAAAATCAGCACATTAGAAAAGAAAACTCTTTTATTAGGTTAAAAATACCGAGAGAAGAGGTGGACCCACAACTGTACAAATTTTTTAAAAGGTTGTCAGTTTCAAAACACTCAAAATTGTAGGAGATTAAAAAAGCTTAAAATCAAATTATTATAAAAAGAATGCCTCATATTACATTTCAATATGAAAATAAAAATTGATTAGAACTATTTTATTAAAACAAATTTAAAAAAAATGAAATAAATATAAATTTATTGTTTCTCTCTAGGGAGATGTTATTAGATTCCTAAAAATAATTGAAAATTCCCCATAATAAAATTTTTGATTTATGTTTTAATTTCATATTATTTATATAATATTAAAATTTTAAAATAAGAATATATTTATTTAAATAAAAACTACAGTTTAGGAAATTTTTTTATAGAAGCATAAAAAAGGCATTTATGAATATTGAGTAATTTTTTTTACAAATAATTAATCAATAATATTGTATCAAATAAATTATTTAATTATATTTTACCTAAAGTGTCCAATAAAGTTTTTACATTATTTTATAATGTCTATGAAATTAGTATCACATATTAACATTTTAATACCACGTTGTTGTTTATTTGAACATAGTTTTCTGGGTAAAGAAGTCTCTTAATGAAACTATACATAATTAAAGGGACATATATTGTAATATATTAGTGTTAAAAAGAGTTAACAATATTAGATCTGCAAAATTTAAGGCACATTAAGTATTAGTATACCCAAATAGACCAATAGTTTTATTATTTTTAATATTTAAAAAAAATCTTCCATTAATAAAAATTAAATTAAAATTTTTAGTAATAAAATTAAATTATTCTAGATCACATTAATTATCGACATAAAAGGTAAGAATAGAAAAAATTTCAATCAATGGAGTTACCAAATATAATATTATTATAATAAACATCATGAATTAAATAAATAAATTTATTTTCTTTCCTTATTATTAGAATAATTGATTCCTATTGAATTTTTTTAAAAAAAACTATCCTTCCTTAAATCAAAAAATTTAATATTTCCAAGAATGCTTCACACGAAAATGGAACAATTCATATTGTCATTGATAATGTTTTAGAAGTTGAAAATTAAAATTTCTTAACATGAGTACAATTAAAATAACAGCAATATATATTATGAAATAACATCAAAAAATACTTATTTATTTCCATAAAATATATGATAATCTACATAAAATATAACAATGAGGGATTCCATGTTATCATTGTTATGGTAATTATATTAATACACTTATCATTTCCTAAAAATTGGTTTGTTCAAATAGGACTATAAAATATAAAACCTTTATTCTAGGTCCTTTTTCAACCCATATTGAGAATTCATTTATTGTAATAAATAACATCTAGTATTTAATAAAAAATACAATAGGTTACATAATGTAATCATGTTTTTACAAGATTCCATTGATGATGAAAGACTTCATATCCATTTTAAAAATCTTGTATATATTTTATAATTCAGTTGTAATAAATATCAAAATAATTTTATAAATTATAGTCCATTTTAAGATCACTAAATATCATTTCCTTAACCATGAGAATAATGTTTTCACACAAATTTTTCATTATATCAGACAAAATCTTTTTTATTCAAAATTTATTAAAACCCCCACATTTTTAGATAATATTAATTTATTTGGTAATTATTACTAAACCCCATATATTGTTATACTCTTTGTAATAAAACTCGCATTCATAAAATTAACCCACTCTTGATGCTCAAATGCTTCTTTTCAATGTTTTAGAAGGAAATGAATAAATGGTGAAGAATGTGTTCCTTTTCTCAATGTTAATTTATATTAAATGAAATTATATTACTTAAAATTAAATTTTTAGGCCAAGAATTTTTTTATTACTTTTATGGGATCATAAAATTTACACCCCGTCACATAAAATGGATGAATACTCATCATATAACTACACTTATTCTGAATTTCCATCATTTTTAGAATCATATTCCCACTACATAAAAAAAGATTCATCATAAAATCATGGACACGCTTATTGATGTTTATCCAAATTTTTTTAATTTTTAAAAACATTGAATATAATAGTATTGAAAGATTTCCATATGATATTATTGTTAGAATGTTATGATCTTTTATTATTATGATAATCATTTAAGGTACAATATGCTAATATATTTTTAAAAATACAATTATATTTACAGTTCCCTTTGATATTATATGTTCAAGCAAATACCCTAATGTATTACCACCATGTAATGTATTTAAAAACACATCATATGGTGACATATCTATATATTGTAAAAAAACAAAATTTTATGTAGTATTAATCTCCACGCTAGTATTTTTTTAGCATACATAGCATGGAGTTCATGCAGGATCAACATATCTTAACCCCTATCTACCAAAAATGTAATCCTTAATTTATAAAATTCATTATAATTTACTGTGTATGTTTCATAGTGTTCATTGAGGATTCTCTTATTCTCATTATATGAATCAAATAACCCATTTGGGAATTTTGAACAATTATATATATGGATAATATTTAAGGAGAAACAACAATTATTTTCCACACTTTATTTAAAATATAAGACCAATTTTATTTCTATTTAATTTTGATTTATTATAAATAAAATAATACATGTAGATTAATAAATAATTAATTATAATAATTTTTATTATTTTCACGTTAATTCATAATTTGACCAAAATTGTATAAATAGATATACATTAATGGTTGGGATGACTGAATTTTTTCTATTGTATATGTAGAATTAAAAATAAATCTATTTTTGTATGAAAAGAACCTTCATATGAATTTAATAATTTTCCAATGGTAATAAAGAAAAATAAAATTTTTAGGTAATCTTAATCTTTTAATTTAATACATTATATATAATCAATAAATTACAAAATATATATTTTCATTCATATAAAAGTACCATGACATTTTAATATCAAAAACATTAATCATGTTTTACATTATTTTTTTTACAAATTTAATAATGAAACTATATTTAAAAACTTCAGTAAAAATGTATAATTATTTAATTTTATATTATTAAATTCAACACATATCACTAAGATATAAAATATTTTTTTTCTTATCCCATAGAAATACAAAGTGTTCATTGACATAAAAATCCATATTCCAATAGATACTTATCCAATATATTTACTTACCTATTCAATAAATCTATATTATTTTAGTTGTTGTAATCATTTTTTGATCCTTTTTATTGAAATATAATACTACTTTTGTAATTATCATATTTGAGTGGGATGAAAAAAAACTCAAATGTTCCCACCTTATTATTTTTCGAAATGTTGTAGAATTATAAATTAATAAAATAAAATATTCTTCATATACATGAAGCCTCTATATTTAAAAATGTAGTGATAATTATCATTAATTCCAATGAATATAGAATGTCAGAATGACGTTGGAACATATTACTCTCAATTCATCAATTCATCAATCATTGATGTTTTTTATAATCAAAACTAATATAGAACTCTAAAATATTATTATAGATTCTATTATTATTTCTAGTCCTTTCCTAATTGGAAATTATAGTAGTCTTTTACATTCAATTTTGTGTTCCTATTCTTTTCATATTATCCAATCTATTAAATCTTCCATGATCATTGTCCTCACTACTAGCTTCATTATTTTTAGATATTCAATTACATTTAGAGGATAATTCACACACTTAATGCGTGTGTATTTTTTCATCATAGATATCATCATTTTTAATATATATATATATAATAATAAATATTTATAGGATTGGTGAATATTATTTTGTTACATTCCTCTTCTTCCACAACCCATACATGTTAAAAATGGTCAGGAACATGTTGGTTTTCATATTAATTTTACTAAAATTAATCATTTGAAATTCTCTCAATATATTGTTTTTTTACTAAAATAGTAAATTATTTTAATCAAAATATAAATTTTATTACTATGAGTATATTAATTACTAATGGAAGACTAATTACCTTTTTGTATTTTTTTGATATCATTTTCCATTTTTATTATCATTAAATTACACTACTTAATTTTAATCATTAAAATTAACTCTATTTAATTTTTTTCAAAAATTATATCATCAATTCTTACCTTACTACAGATAATTACCTCATTCACTTTGGATATCAGTATTTTTTCAGAAAAATCACTAGATGTCCAAGCTTCATCATCATATAAACTACTATCATCACCATAATTCATTGATAATATATTATATACTTTTTTTCAAATAAATTATTACCTAACACATTTGAAGAAATAGTTTACATGATAATAATTTTATTATTATTCTTATAAATTATTCATATCCGTTTATCTACATCTTTAGTCACTTCATCTTATTTCAATCATTGACAGTTTGATATATAATTCCAAATGGATCCACCCTTTTTCCATTTTAGTGGAATCCTCCCATTGTACATTACCTCAAATCTGCTAAATATTTTATAAATAAAAGACACATGATTATCAATATTTTCGTTAATATATTCTTTATAAGTCATTATCTTGATTCAACTTCATTAATATTATTATTTCATTTTTATCTTTGAGGCATAAATTTGATTTAATTTTATTCCATACACTTAATTGTTATAAACCATCAATTAATCATCCAATAGATCTGGGAATAATTTTAAAATAATTTTGTTGTAGTTTACGAGTATTTTATTCTTCAAGAGAAACAACATGTACATCAAATATAATATGAATAATAATTGAAATCTTAATATAAAATATTGAATCATTCAAAAATTCTTTATAAAATATTGATGTGAAAAAATATATCTATCACCAATAATAATATCCATTATATTATCATCATTTTGTATCATTTTATCTTCAATATTAATCCAACAAACCTAGTGTTTTTTATTCACATTATATTTCAATCATAGATAAGTCTATTGTTATCGAATAAAAATTAAAAAACTCAATTCTTTTAACATTGAGGAATACATTATAAATTAAGGATAATTTTATAGAATTTTGATAATATATATGTTTTTTAGACACATTAAATCTATTTATACCAGGGAAAAAAATATTTCATGGAATGGAAACCATGTTGTGTAAAACACCAATACAACCAAAATCAATGATTGTATATAATGAAGTATCATTTCAATAAGAATATAAAAAAATTTAATTTAATGTTGGGATTCCAATTTTTTTTCTAATTTGAGATTATTGATTATATTCAATAAAATTTTCATTATTTATTCTTTAAATATATTTAAGATAATTTAACCAAACACAAAATAGTACATCACACTTGAATGTAACTATAGTTATGCTTCCACATTAAAATAACAAACATGATCAATGGGAAATCACATATAGGATATTGAATCTGTGATTTTAGTTCTTTTTATGCATCCATTTATAAATAGTATTTCAGTTGTTAAAATTTTGCATTGACTAATATCAAAAAATTTCATAAACACATTGAAAGAGTGAACAAAAAACTCACTTATATAACCAAAAAATGATAAGGATAATATTTATCACGATCTATATTCACATGACACCATATGATCCCCTAGTATCAAAATATGAATTATAATGAGAAATTGTAACCCTTGAACTCATGATAGATATTTGTTTCCTACTATTTTCATGTGATTCACATGTAAATTAAATAACACAAAATTATGAAAAATAGTAATAAATTCATCAAAAAAATGAGTATTTTATTGATTAGTCATTGTTTTATATCATATTATTGTTCTATGAATTAAAAAATATCATATAAATAATTTATGTATTATAATTTTGTGGTTTTCATTGATGTTTTCATATATCAATCAGTAGAACATCTTATAGATTGATTTATTTAAAAAATCAACACTACATGTATTATTTGATCTAGAATGAGAATGATTCCAACTTATTAATTCACATTTCAAATTTTAATTGTTAATGAAAATAGTATCATCTATCTATGTTAAAAATATTATTCATTATTTCCCACTTTTTATTCATCATTCTGATATATTCTAGCTCCTTAAGACATAAGATATGTTATTCATCATTTGAAAAACGTTATTTAGAAAATTATACCTCTTTTTTATAACATAATCTAGTAAATAATGAGAACCCTATTATTACATTTCATTAATACAAGAGGAATCTTTTTTACATTTAAAACAGTGATTATTAGTATATATTTTAGCTGATTTTATTTCCTTCCAACATTATTATTTTAGGAAAAATATATTTTCCACCATACCAAAATCTAATAAATTTCACTAAGAGTTAATAATTATGATGTATATTAAGCCTATAAATTCTTTTTCGCAACATTATATTGTATTTGAATTTAAAATGTTTAGAAAATTTATAATGTCGAACCCCATATAACAGAGCATCTATATTTTTATTACTGGAAGGAACCATATGATGTTCCAATTAAAACATTATAAATTCTATATAAATGTTATGAATAATAGGGATAAACTATTAAATATTGTATAATCCTTATAACGATGACTATCTGACAATACACATATCATTTTTCAATATTATGATGTTATATAATATTAATACAAGGTCTTCATAAATCTTGATGAGTTACTAAAATCATCTTACATTGGCCTGATGATAATTTATAAATCATGATTAATTTTTGAAAAATGAATATCAAATTTTTATGGATATGATAAACTTATAAAAAATAAAAATTACAATACAATATTTTAAATTTTTTTATATTAATCTGTTTGTAAGGGAAAATCAAAAAAAATTATCAAATATCTAATTTTTTTAATATACCAAACTCTATAAAACATATAGACTACCTATAAAAAATTCTAACCCTATTTTAATTTCCTCTATGTGTTTTTATATATTTCACTAGAAAATGAAATATTTTATATAATGTTAAATGTTATTTTATTTTTTTATTAGAAATAAAATATAAAAATAATTTCCTAACAACTTCTAAATCTATAATAGTTTTTATATATAAAAATACCAAAATTTGTTGAATATTATTATATTTAACATTTAGATAAAATTTAATCATGTCCTCAAAAGACACTTCAAATCAACAATAATATAAATAAATTCAATATATCCCATGGAAAAAATTGGATAATTATATCTATGTATTTTATGAAAAAATTTAATTATCTAAGAAGATAAAAAATTAGTTATCAAAATGATATAAAATAAAAAAACTCTATATAATGATTATCGGAATACATTTTAAAATATTTTTGTTGATTTATAACCTGAAAATTATAGGATTATACATTAATTTGACATTATATGAATATCAAAATAACCTGATAAATTATAATGATTATGGGATTATATATTTTTGTCGATTTCTAATAAAATATTATGAGAGTTTCTAAAATAATGTCTATATCTAGTAGTTTTCCATTATTCAACATGGACGATCATAAAAAAAAATATAAAACTCAAAGATAAAACACTTATCCTTCTTGGAAAAAATTATGGGGATATGGACATTGGTTCACTAATAAATACACAATAAAAGGATTTATATTCTAAATTATGTATTACATAGTAAATATGGAATGATGTAAAATAATGTAATGTAATTCTATAGATAAAACTTTATATATCATGAATACTCCTTCAAATTAATTAATTGAAAAATCATTACTAAGTGGCTTAAAAAGATTCTTGATATTTAAGTTGTCATAAAAAATAACCGCATGTATGGATTTTGTGATAATATATTTATGATGGATGGAGGTGATGAAAAGATAAAAAACTCATATTATACCTAAAAATATAAGCCTATACTTCATGGTGTAAAATATCAATAGTGGTTAAATTTTTAACCACACATAACATCTAATTTATTCTAAAATATTTTTCAAGGGAAATCTTCTATAAATGGAAAAATTTTATGAGTTGAATGAGCTCAAATAATAATAAAGAATGAATTAATATGATTTATATAATGAAACCAATTTCCTTATTTGAATCGTTATTAATTGATTACATTAAAATAAATTTGAAATGACATACATTAATGAACATAGAGGCAAAAAAACAATAATAACAAAAAAATGAGTTGGTATCTACAATTATTGGTAAAATATTATAGGGACATACTTGGTATTCTTGAAAAATGTTTAACCCCATCCTCAAAAATTTAATTAATTTAATTTATTACATCACTTTTTATCCTCACTATTGATTTCAGAATGATCTTGTTAGAGTTTTTTAATTTTCAAGAAAGAATATTGGTACCGTGAACGAGTTGTGCATTGTTAAGAGTAATCGTACAAAAACTGCGTCTGAGGGTTTGTTATCAGACTATGCTGAGTGGAACATTTTGAACCTAGTCTTCCAAACCATGTGCCTTCTAGCAAGTTATGTTTCAAGGGAAAATAGCCTTGGTAGTGACTAGTGCATGGTTAGCACATGGTTTTCTGAATTATGCACAAAAAATATAGGTTTCCCATTATTTTATAAGCTAAATTCTAAATTGTTTTAATAATTATTTTTTAATTATTTTTCATTCCCTATTTTATCTCCTCTGACACTATTTGTCGTGTCACACATCATCAATCTACCCTTAACATTTTAATTATGATATACCCCCCTTCGGCTCCCTCTATGTTGACCAATTGAAGGTAGTTTGATCACAAATCCAATCTGGATCTTCGAGAAATGTCAATTTCCCTCCTTATCCTCCTTATCTGTGGTTGTTTTTGGGCCTCCCATCACCTGGGGTATCATGGCCAAACACCTAGGTTGAGATATAACATAATTTTGTTGGATTAATCCATCATTTGGTTATGAAGAAGGTGTCTAGGGTCAACCTCATTCATATTCCAGAATATGCTACTGAATGAGAAGAGAATTGGGTCATATAGGCTTGCTGACAATGCTTTGGGTATGTGTTTTCTTCGTCCATTTTGTGTGGTATCATTAATTTGTTATTATTAAGGAGTATTATGTACATAAATGTGATTATAGGGAGCTGTAATCATCCATGGTGGTGAACAGATAGATACATCAGTATATATATCTCCCTCGGGCATATTCCCTCTAAGGGTGGGGAATACATGAATTAAAATAAATGATATATACATATAAGGGTGTATGTTCATGTGACAGAGGGGGGTTTCTGAATGTTCTCTACCTGTTTTTTTCAAGTTCCATTGTGTCTTAGATTGGTTGTCTCCCTAATTGAGGAATGTTTACTATGTTCACAACTTTAATTTTATTTTCAATATTTCTCAGCATTTTAAAAGTGTGTTTTTATATTTATGTGATGTATAAAAATATACATAGCTAGGTTTTTGGAAAATTTGATTGTGCCACTAAGAGTTCGGAACCCATATATATCTAAAACTTATCAAATATCGTTTACATGTTCGTATTATATTTGAATTATCCTAAATTTTTTATAATTATTTAAAAAAATAATCCTACCCTATGAAGTGTATTTTTTAGAACATAAAATAATAATTTAAATTATTAATTAAAAACATGGACTGATTGGAACCAATGAATTATACTTTGAATATTAATCGAGTCGATGGATTGTTTGGTAGTTTTTATGTGTGTTGTGTAATTTTGAAATTATATTGGAAATTGTTTTTGAATATGAATTTGTATTAGAAAATAGAATATCATATTTGGTCAGTGTTTGTGGATGTGGTGATTCACATTGTATTAGAAATGGGTTGGAAAATTTTTATGATATATTAGAGAAAATGTATTAAAGGCTCTGTTAGGACCATATGTCACTTTGGAAGTGAAATTTGGTTTTGAATGTGTGTATGCCCAGTTGGAAATTTATGGTGATTTGTGAAATGGTTTAAATTGTTTTAACATTTCATGGACTGGTTAGATCTCATGATTTATTATTTGTATGAGATGAATGTCATTGGGTATTTCTCTTTGATGGATACAGTATATGTGTTGTTAGTGTTTATGTTGGGAACATTCGGTGATGGCTGGTAAGGTATGTCACCTGTATAAGGTCCTTATATATACTTAGTATATTAATCCGATGGGTTTTTCTTGGGCATCCTCTAGTGGGTCGAGTGTTAGTTTCGTAGAAACCCCGATTAGATGGGTCAGTACCACTCGAATTAGTTAAGATTCTTGGTGGGATGTGCCCCTAGATTTGACAGTTTAAGGAGTTCTGTTGGTTATTGACTACAGATTTTTACAATATGTAGGTAGGTTTTTATGAACTCAGTTTATCTAGGGACCTCTCATGGTAACTTTAGAAAATTTCAATGATTACATACATGTATGTTTCTTTTTTTTCGGCCAATTTTGGTTATTTGATCTCATGAAATATTTACATTTCCTTTTTTACAATAAAATTCATATTCTAGCATTAGTTATCATTTAAAATAAATTATTCAAATGAATAACTTGTTTTTGGAAATTACTTTGGGATGTCAAATGGAAAGTGGGTTTCTTTTATAAATATATACCTATTATTTATTTTTATAAAATAGTGGAAAACCATGTCATTATATGTTCTATTTTCAAACTAAAATCAAAGGAATTAAATTTAGTGGTGGGGAATAAAAAGTGGTTTATCATTGGCATTCCTACTGAGTATTTTGGTGCTCACACATAATCATTATACTCATTGTAAAATTATTCAGTAAATTTTAAGTAAAATTAAATATTTTTGTTGAAAAACCACACTTTGTAAAGGTTTTATTTTATATATAAATTTATGAATAATATATTTTGATATTATAATTCATCATATCATCATTACCGAAGGGTAAATTTTTTAGATTTCTCATATTAATGTTTATCTTTATATGAATATTGAAAATGCAATTTTATTGAAATTGATATTTCATTTCAAAAAATTACATAATTTGATGCACTATTATATATTGAATAATATTTAATAAAAATAAATTATACACTAGTAATAGATAAAATATTAATTATAGTATAATCATATTTATATTAAATTTTATTATATGTTTATTTTTATTGATAAAAAATTTATTTACGTAAATAAATTGTTTATTGGATAAAATTTCTCATTTTTAATTAATTTAAAAAATATAATGAGGAAATTCATAACTAATAATTATGAATTATATTTCTATAAATATAAATTTAAATTCATATATAAAGGATTAGAGCTTATAAAATTAAAATAAAATCATCTTATTCTTGAATAATACATTTCATGGAACCCCTCATTTTCATTGGGCCATCGAACTTAATATTTAATGTAATTTAGCCAACTTAGTGATTTTTAATTTTAAAAATTTATTCCATTTTTTTAGTAAACATAATTTATATTTATAATATGTTTGATTTAATTTTAATACATAATGAATTGTAATAGTAAAAAAATTTTCCACGATTAATATTTAAAAATATTTTTTTAGGGTTTAACAAAAACGAATAAGGTTAAAATTTCCAGAATATTTCACTATGTTATATTATTAGATCATATTTTGACTATATATCACATTATAAAAAATATGTATCCATTTTGGATCCTTCTGTAATGTGTATAATGTGGGAATCTTTTTTTCGGTTCAAAAATATCATGTCGGTCTAATCACACACTTATAAAATAAAAACCCCTATCCGCTTATATTATCACCTCTAAAGCATTTTTATTATCCCAATACATAACAATATAAATTATTAGATTCAAAACCCACATTTTAAGGTTTCTTTTTTTATTATAATACTAATCTACTGATCTTTTTTTGTATAAACCATAAAAGGTTTTCCAAAGAAGAATGTTTTATCTTAACGAATCATTTTTTTATTTCTTATTCCACCTCCATTATATATTACTAAATTACACTTCTATAATAAAAAAATTTCTACCATATAATTATATATTTTATTTTTAATGGAAAAACCTATATCTACCACTTATTATATAAAATGGGAAGTAATTCTATAATAATAGTGTATCATAGATAACCACCACACAAATTGATTTAATTCATTTTACATCATCAAAATATATAGATGGTTATATAGATGTATGTAAAATATATATATTATATTTGAAAAAAATTATTCTTCTAAGAAATTTATGAAACATATATCTTCTTACATTTCATTCCTAGGGAGATATAATAATGTTTCTCGTTTTATGGTAGACTTCCACCTCTGAAGGCATTGGATTTATGTTGTAATAACTATTTACATAGAAGTTAATGAGGGTAATTTTAATGATTATATATTATATAAATTATATAATTACAATATTAATGTCATATTTATCATTCGTAAAATATAATATATAATTTTAGTCATTGAACATTATACTCATTGTAAAATGTTTACCTTGTTCATGTGTATGTGTAGACTATACCCACCATGAAGTGATTTAGATTTTTATTTATCACCAAATAAAATTAATAAATTATAGATTAGTATATTTGAATAATTAATACGGTGATTATATATTTATTATCATTATTTAATGGAAAAATAATTCATACCTTCTTCTAAAAATTTCATTGAAAAATAGAAACAATACTCATACATATATACGGCCAACCATCTCCATGGTTGAAACATAGATAATTTTTCATAAACATCTATAATTAGTTATTTTAAAAGTATAAATGAGGTATCAAAATTAAATTTTTTTTGATTTTATTATTCTAGATAATAATGAATAATGACAAATTTGACAATTTTTAACCTACCAAATCATTTTTGAGACATAATAAGAATACACTCAAAATTATGTTTTTAAAAAATTAAAAAAAACATTTTAGTGGGAATATAGAATGAAATGATATAAATTAAAATTAATAATAATGATCATAAATTTTTTTAATAGATTTAATAATTAATATATTTTTTGGGAAGATAAATAACCATTTTGGTGATCTAGAATCATGGTTAGGGGAAGTTCATTTAAAAATAACTTTTTAATGGTTTCTTTATTACAATTTTTAGTATATTTACATGTTTTTAATTTGATTTTAAAAGCTTAAATACGTCTATATGAATGTTTTATAAAGGAAATGTTCTTCTATATTTTATTATTTTAAAAAACATTATGATATTTGACTTTCATTACAAAATACAAAAGGGAAGATCTATTTTATTTTATACAGCAACAATGAAATTTTCTATCCCCATATTTATTATGGTATTTTTGGATTACATAATATTTTTTATTTGTTCTTTCTTAAATTAAACACCATATTACCTTTTTATTTTAATTTTGTTATTTGAAATGTGTTTGTAAGTGGAGGGCATATTTTAATAGTCAGAAATGTTTTCTTTTGGGTGGAATAAAAATTTAATGCATATATTACTAAAAATTTAACGTTTTAAAGTGTAATGATTATGTTATGGTTTTCAAAAAATAATTATTATGTTAGTTTTCCCTTGATAAATCATGGATGGATGAATATGTTATAAAACAATATTGGGTTGTTAGGATAATAACTAGGGGGGATGGTTCCTGATACCCCTCCAATTAATTGGGTATGGTTGTCGATAATATAGTGATGCATCATTAAGGGTGATATGAAAATTTATGTCCCATAATTCTTATAAGTTATATCTATATATTCATGATGTTTTTATGGTTATCCTGTGATTTTTAAAAATGTAATCAATTATATTATTTTAAAAACAAATTAATTACTACTTTATAATCGAGAAATGTATAATTTTGTTAATAATCATTCACAAGGTCATATTTTTTTAAAGAAAAATTAGGTGTTTTATTTATCAATTATTTTATCTCAGGAAATAGTGTATGAAAATTTATGGGTAGAGATGATGACTTATTAGGTAAGATATTTTTTATTTTCTACTAAATTGATACATTGAAAAGGAAATATTTTTAAAAGTGTTTATGGAATTATATGTTTTTATCATTATAAATTATGTGTGACATTCTATTTTTTAATATCTCATACCTAATTTTAAATTATTATCCACATGGTTAAAAGATTTTGAATTATAAATAAAAAATCAGCATGAAATCCATGACTTTTTTCCATGAAAGAAATCATCTTTTTTTAATATTTATATTGTTAAAATTTTGGATAATAATTAAAAGGGCCCACTTTGTAAAATTATGCTATTTTTTTGGGTGATTTATGACTTTATTATCTGAAACAATTATAATGAAATGATCTATAACATACAATAATTTGAAATATTAACTAAAACATAAGAACATGTTATATTTAGGGTAGGGTCATTATACTAAAAATTTACTATATATCTTATAATGGTCATAATTAAAAAATCATATTAATGTATTATATAAAAAACTAATTATATTTTGTATTTCATATTAAATATGATATTAAAATTATTATACATTTAAACTAATTTTTCAGATCAAAACAGCGTTTATAAACAATGAACAACTTGATGATATCATGAGTAAAAGAAAAATCATTTTTATGTTTTACAAGGATCATTATTGAAAAAGTTAGTAACTTGATTATATTATGGTAGGTTTTATTAGTTACATTTTTATAAAACCATAATTAGTGGTATACATGATGTAATTTATTTTTAACAAAATTTGAAAAATATAAATAGTCATTATATTTACATTGTGGAAAATAAATTAGATTCATATAGTTAATTATAAATTCTGATTTTCCCATTATTTGGGAAAAATTAATTATGAGTCATAAGAATAAAGTAATTTCATATTTTGGATTTAATATGTCTAAAATTAATTATTGAATTTTGAGAATAAAATTATTTATAAATAATAATTACGATAGTGGTTTTGGATATGTTCCATATAAAAGTATTACTTTTCCATTGATAAGAGAATTTTGAATAGATAAAGGATATACATGTTAATGTGTTGGTTATAATATGTTTAGATGAATGATAATATTTATATTAGATTTAACTTTCAATGTACATTATTTAATATTTAGTGATTTTTTTTGGAACAGTATTTTTTAACGCAATAGAATTTAATTTATTTACATTAATTTGAAGTAACATGTATTTCAAAAGTTTTATTTTGTGTGGAAATTTATTTCCACTAATGAAATAACATAATTTTACTCGTTATTATTCTCATGATATTTTTTTTTGAAAATTGTAGTAGAATAATAATTTTTATTTTTGAATATTTATTAATATATAATTTTCATGGAGATAATGATTATTACTTGAGTATCATCATTAAATGTTATCAATAAATAAATCACAAAAAAATTCGTTATTTATATTTTTTAGAATACAATAACAAAAATATGGTATTAATCTGTAACGGATTCCTGTTATGTGAGATAATTCATCATTCATATTACAATATCATAGCTTTTTTATGATGTAATCTAGGGCCCATTTACAGGTAATTTTTTAGGTTTAATGTACCTTTTTTTGGAGTTGTGGTTTGTGGTGAATTTGGGTCAGTTTTTAAGAAAAACAAACATATAAAGGGTTGCTCAGGGTTTGTGCATAGTTTTACAATCATACTCCTAAACCGTGTGAACCGTGAATATCTGGATTGAGGGGTCCACGCGGTTGGAGCATGGTTTACCCTAACCGTGTGGCCCTACCCAGGAAACTGTGCTTGTGGGTTTTAATTATCCTAAAATTAGTTTCTAAATCACTAAACCCCCAAAACACCTATATTTCGACAACGGATTGGGCTAGAAAAATTCAAGGTCATCCCGGAGCTTTTAGGAGGGATTCCAAGGCGATTCCAATACCATTCTTTGATATCTAAGGCCTTCATTTATTATCTTCTCTCTTCTCTCTATGTGTATTTAAGAAGGACGCATCTCACGTTCATTCTTATATAATTATTTCATATTTTATGGAAGGATCTCCACCGTATCTATGAATCTAAACCTCAGAGTAGATATATGGATATAATAATGTGTATATAGATCTACAGTTTCATGATCTTGATACTTATGCTCTCAATTTTGGTTTAGGGATTTTTGATCTGCATCTTGATTGACATAGTCATACTTCTCAGATTTTGGGGATTTCCGATGGGAAAACGTCCATTAATGAATCATGGTATTTGGTCTAAATTGAACTCCAATATTCATGGATTTGATATTTGTATGTGAGATTATTGATTGGATAGCTTCCCTGGATAATAAATTTTGTAAATTGGAGTAATTGGAAATATTTATTTGACTGGTTGATGCCTTAGAAAGATTAATGATTAATTGAGGATTTAATCATGAATCAAAGGGGAAACCCAAATAGATATCTAATATGGATATTTTAATTATGGGTTGGGATATTATAATTGATATTTTGAATTGTATATGAACGACAATTAATGGTGAATTAATTATGTTCCATGATATTGATTAAAGATAATAAATTCTAAGAATTATTTATTGAAAGATGAGAGTTTATTTGGATAATTAATTGTGATGAATTAATTATGGGATAATATTTGAGATGATTGATTAGTTAATTGATGAATTAATTAATGGGTTATGTTCTCAGATAATTGTTGTGTTAACTAATGGATTTGATATGTTTAACTAATCGTTGAATTATTAAAGGAATGATGTGGTTAATTAATTTGAATTAATGAATGATTAAATGATTGGTAATGTGGGTGATTGACATGGCATTCTAGAATGAGTTATAAATTGTGACATGGACATGGTGTTCCTCCCAAATAGTTATCCAAGCTTGTGGTGTGGGGTGTTAGACATAGTGGTCTACACTGAATAAGACATGTGGTGTTTGACATGGAAGCCAACACAGAATGAGATTTGGGGTACTTGACATGGAATTCATCACTGAATGGGATTTGGGGTTCTTGAAATTGAATTCTACAGTAAATGACTGAAAATAATGAATTTTGAATTAAATGTCAGATATGATTTCAAAGCAAGCCTAATGTGATGATTAAATAATAATGAAAATGGGATAACAATTTAATTATTCCATATATTTATTAGTTCATAGAATTGTATACATTGTCTTTTGATTCGAATTGTTTTAGAAACCGTTGGTGGTGGCCTACTGTGTTGTAATCACACCCAATTCGGGCCACCTGATTGGAACCCAACTAGACTATTTTATTACAATACAAGATAAGGGAATGTTCCTAGGATAGGTTAGTTTTTGGGAATGGATCTTGGATGATGAAACAATAAGTGGTTCAGGACATGCTATGTAGTCGTTGTGTATTTTCTCATAGTTTTTCAATATAAACATGACACTTGCATTGTCAAAGCATGTGTTTCCATTCAATTGATTATTTTATTTTATGTTTTAACTATCATGGGACATATTATTGTTCGGGTTATTTATATTCTTACACGCTTTTTTATTAATGATTTCTTCTGTTGATGTCTTATTATAATAAAAGATGGTATAGAATCCACATTACTAACTTACCAGATCCTCGCTGCTAGTCGACACCCTCTAGCGTATGGGGAGGTGTAGTTGATGGAATGTGTTAAACCAGTTTGAGGCACCATTTAGTTTCACTTAGGTTAAGATATTACAAAGTTTTATCATAGGGGTTTTAATTCCTTCTTCTACCTGTTCCTTACAGATTTGGGCTTGGTAGACAAGAGAATAAGAATATTTGGGGCTTTGTAATGAGGTTACGCACTGGAGTTGCAAACCCATGTACGAGGGAAAATCAGGGAACTTAGGGTGGGACTATGGTTATTACAAATAATTATTATATCTTGATATTATTTCACCTTGGGTGATGAACTTGTGGTGTGATGTGATATTTTTTTTGACAATTGTTGATTATTGATTAATGAAAAAAAAGCCACACGACTAGATTCTGTATTTATCATTCTTGGAAGTCTTGTTTATTGTGACATGCATAATTCTAGGATCTCATGGGAAAAAATGTTATGGTTATGTTGTTGAATATGAACTGTTTCACTGTATCTTGAGACTGAAATAATAATGAAAAATGACAATATATGGGTGTTTAATGAGAACCCAAAATAATGAGATTGGGTTGATTAATTAATTGATGGATTAATCAATTTTAGATATTGGCATTAATTAATGCTTGAATTAATTAATGATAATGTGTGTACCCTTGTTAACAAGGACCTAGGAGTAGGATCGTAATGGTTACTGATAAGGACTCATTGTTAATCATATGGAAAGAGGGGGGGGGGTTAAAGGACATCATGAAACTTGTTGCGATTCTTTATCCTCTTTTGTAAATTTATTATGGTTGCATTATTCGACATAAGATATGTGATTGGATTTATTGAGATATGCCTCCATAATTCTTATTGAGAGGGGGACTGAGGGGTATAACCCACAATGTACTCCCAAATAGGGAAATTAAGGCACTATTGGTTCATGATGTAGAGGAAGGGGAGCTATTCTGAGAGAATATTGTTTATTCTATGAAATTCATGGAAAGAGACCCAGGGAAGGTTTTAAAAATCATGTCTATGTTTACAAGGTTGTTTCAACTACAACACCCCTAACTTTTACTGAATATGGTGGACATACGGGAGTGTAATTCTAGGATTAATTCATAGAGATGATAGCTGACCATTTGGAGACTCCGATTTAGAGGAGGGTCATGTTGGCTGCCTATATGTTTTCAGGATCAATGAAGCACTACTGGGAAATTAATTTATGATATATAAATACTCGTGATATGTTATAGAAGGAATTTATAAAGATGATATTGGAATAAATATATCCAATGACATTAAGACAAGAGAAGGATTCAGAGTTTATGCATCTGACCTAAGGAAGCATGTCCTTAATGAATTACACTTTATTATTTCACACATTTATATTGTTTTTATCCAACTTTGGCAGTAGATGAAACTTCTCTAGAAAAGAAATTTCAGGACAAACTTACATTTGAGATTCAGTACTAGGTGAATATCTATAATGTGAGAATGTTAGCTGATGTGGTGAATCAGGCTCTCATTTTGGAATGGAACCTGATGGATTCATCAAGTACATGACAAATGGATATCACTAGACAATCAGGGAGTACACCTTCAAATGGAAACAAGTGCCTTTATGATAAACACAGTCCGAAAAATTTAACACATGGTGGTAAATCTAGAGGAACAGTTTCACAGGACCTTACTCATGTGTTGTTTCACCAACGTTGTAGGTTGGGACACTATAACACACATTGTCCTTGGCCGCTAGTGGATTACTAGTTTTTTAGAAATATGGGGAACCTACAGAAGTTCTGGAGGAAGCAGCGACATGAATGGGTTGTGGAAGCATCTTCATATAGCTAGAGTGTGGAAAGGGGGCCTTCTATAACTTATATGTCTAGAAGATGGAGTTCTAATGGTAGATGGGTTATAGGTTGTGGACGTGGTGCTTTAGGGTATGAGCTCCCATATCACCAGAGTGGTTCTACTCATGGGAGTGAGACAATTCCACATGGAAGAGGAGTAGGGCAGTTACATGTAGTGCAACCTACACTTGTGGAAAGTGAGACTGGGCTATTGATAATGCGATGTACAATTATAGTAGATTCTACTTTAACTAGTTACTTGTATGATAATGGTTCCTCTCACTCCTTTATATATGTTAATCTTGTTAGTGGATTGATCCTAGAAATAGAGTCCATAAGTGGATTGATGAATATCAATACACTGCAAGGAATATGGCCTAGAGATATCTTTTTATGAAAGGGATGTTCAATAGAGATTTTATAGTAATGATTCCTTTGTAATATATATGTCCATTATATGATAATCATTGACCTGATAATGGGTATAGATATGTCATTAACATACTGATCCCCCATTGACTGTTACTGTAAAAGTGTGACCTTTGTATCCTCTAAGGGTGACTAGTATATTTATTGTGAAGAATGGGATATCCGTGAAATACAAGTTTGGACACTTACTGAACAATTTATTGAGATGCCAACCCATGTCCCTATTCTTTTTATCAATGACATGAGAGGTAGAAAAAACATATTTTCACTAGTAGTAGAACTATTATTAGATGTATTTCTAAAAAATGTCTCATGGTTTTCACCTCAGAGAGATGTGGAATTCATTGTTGAGATCATGATGGTGATGAGCCAATATATATTATTCCTTACAGAGGGACACCAACTGAACTTCATGATATCATGATACAGTTAGAGGAGTTACATGATAATTGGTTTTTCCATCAAGGTACATTTCCTTGGGGACCACCTATATTGTTTGTGAAGAAGGATGATGGGGGTTTAAATTTTTGTTTTGATTTTCATAACATGAAAAAAATAACTGTGAAGAACCGATATCCTCTACCATATATCGATAATCATGTTTACCAATTAAAGGGGGATTGTCTTTTCAAAAATAAAAATATCAGATCATGTTATCACTATGTGAGAGTTTGGACTTTTTATAAATTAAAATCATCATTCAGAATAACTTATGACCTTTATGAGTTTGTTGCAATGTTTTTCTGGTTGAAAAATGCTACAACAGTGTATATGTCCCTGATGAACATGATATTTAATCCAAAACTAGATCCGTTTGTGGTGGTTGTTGTCGATGACATCTTGGTGTCCTCCAAGTATCTTGACGATCATTCCAAACATCATGACATAATCATGTGTACACTAAGAGTGCACTACCTATTCACCAAGATATCTATTTGTCAATTGTAGATTGACAAGGTACACTTTTTGGGGCACATCATCTCAGAAGAAGGTGTGGTAGTGGACTTAGAAAAAGTACATGAAGTGGTTTGTTGGGACCATACGAATAAATTTGTTTACATCCAATTAGTTTTTGGATTACCTAGATATTATAGGATGTTCATCCAGGATATTTAATGATTGTAAGCACCACTTTCAGATTTGATAGTGAAAGGGATAATGTTTTAATGGAAATAATCATGCGAGAATTCTTTCTACATGTTGATGAAGCCCTTGGCATCTTCCAGAATTTTGATCTTACCAAAGTCATTTGAGGAGTACATGGGGTATTCTGATAGTTTTGGTATAGGAATTAGAGTTGTGTTTATGCATGGGGATCGAGCCATTTTGTAGGAGTCTTGGTATTTGGGTCCACATGAAAATAATTACCCCATGTTCGACCTCGAGTTAGTATCGTGGTTAATTCTCTTAAGGGTTGGTACAAATATATTTTGGGGGAAAAGATTATAGTCATTAAATATCACAAAATCTTGAATTATGTCTTTTCTCAACATGAATTGAATCTTGGTATGTGAATACAGGAAGAGTATACGAAGAATATGACTTTTGAACTAGCATAAACACATAAAAATGGAAATAGTGTGGCTAATGTCTTGTGTAGGAAAAATCAGACCCGGTATGTACATGAGTCGAGTGCAGAGTGGAAGATGATGACATTGCTTGCAGAAATGCATGTTGGGGTTTCAGACATTTAGGAGAAGATGACTCTAGTTTCTGTAGCCATAGAGTATAAAATGTTGAGATGGATCAGGGACATGCAGTACAAGGATCCAAAGTGTTTAGAAATAAGGCAAATTGTTGAAGGTGGGGAGACACCATTAGACATTTTAATACATGTGGATGAGATAAGTTATTTGAAGAATCAGGTTGTGGTTTCTAAGAGTATTTGAGAGGAACTCATGTAATAATTTCAGGCCTCGAAGTCGGTGGTACATCCTAGGGTGAAAAAAATGTTATGTGGTCGACAGTGGCAGTTTGGTGTCCAGGCATGAAAAAGGAGACAATAGGGTTCATAACAAGATCATTCAACATTCAGAAGGTGAAGGTAGCGCATCAATGATCTAGAGGTCTATTTAGTTATTTCCTATTTGTAGGTGGGAGTGGGACAAAAAAAATATAGATTTTGTGGAAGTTCTTCCAGGGAAACATAGAAAGAAAAATTCAATTTAGGTCATTGTGGATCTAGTGCTTATGGTATATATTTTCTTTCATATCATGGAAACATTCACAATAGAACAGTTTTGAGAAAATTATGTTTGAATGATACTTTGTTTAAATGGGGTTCCATGGAATATTGTTTCATATCGTGATTCATGCATTACATTACAATTTTGGAAAGTCTTGCAGAAGGAACCTGGAACACAAGTTTTTAAGAGTATGGTTTTCCAGCCATAGATAGATCCGTAGTCATAGTGTACCATCTAGGTGTTAGAGGGTATGTTACAGGCATGTGTTCTTGAATTTGGTGGTTCTTGGGATAAGAACTGGGCTTTATTGGAGTTTACCTATTACAACAGTTATCCAGAAACTATATAGAGGGAACCATAATAGGTACTTTATGGTATAAATTTCAGATCACCACTATAACGGTTAGAGGAAGGTGAGTCAGAGTTTCTGGGACTGAGTATCATGCATGAGACATTAGAGCTGGAGAAGTTGATTAAAAAATTTATATCTATGGATAAGAGTAGGATTAATTCATATTATGATAGATAGAGATTACCCCAATTGATTATAGAGGGTGATAATTTGTTCCATCTGTTATTGAAAAGGTTGGGTCCCTGCAGGATATGGAGGTAGTGCATGTTGGCTCTCAGGATTGTAGGATCATTTGAGGTAGTAGAGAGAATCGATCTGGTGGCGTTCCGATTGGCCCTTCAACATATAATCAGAATTATGCATGTTTTTTTCATGTTTCACAACTGTAGAGGTATAACCCAAATCCTTCTCATGTGCTCGATGTGGAGGAGGTTTCCCTCTACATGAAAGCGTCCTTTGAGGAGAATCAAATATGTGTGCTGGAACGTAGTGATAATTTATTGAGTAGAAGGATTATACTAACATTTTGGGTGTTATGGAAACATGGACATGTTTAAGAGGAATGTTAGTAATGGGAATTAGTCATGAGGTCTCATTGGCCCAATCTGTATGGATAAAAACTATTGTGAATTTTGATGTACTGCTCAAGGAAAATTTATTATATGGTGGGGAGAAAATAATATCCTGACCTTTTTACAACGTCTTCTAGGGACGATTTTCATCTACATTTTGAGTTTTTCATGTACCTTTGATTTAGATTTTTGGGTTGATGTGCTACTGGGTTTGTTTGTAAGAATAACTAATGGACAGAGGGTTATGCATATTTTTCACATAGTTTAAAAAATGGTGCTCCCATACTATGAAAAATGTGGAAACCTAGATAGAGTGGTCTGAATGGTTGGTGCACTATTTTCCCTAACCATGCACCCATACCCAGAAAACCATGTATCCATGTTTTAATTATCCAAAAATTAGTTTTTAAATCACTATAACCCCTGAAACTCCTCTATTTCAATTTTGGTTGAGCTTGGAAGATTTTAGGTGATTCTAGAGCATTCTAGAGGGATTCCAATGCAATTTGAACACCATTATTCGATATTTAATGCCCAAATGTAATATCATCGCTCATCATGGTAAGTATATTTCATCCTTATGCTTCTATCAATCTTTCTCCTCTCTTTCATAGATATTTTCCATAATGTTTTCCACCATCTCCATGAATCTAATCCTATGAGTTGATATCTAGATCTATGATAGTGGATCTAGATCAATAGTTGTAGAATATCGATAATTTTGATCTAATGTTTGTTCAAGTATTTTAGATCTATATCATGATTGATGTCGCCGTGCTGCTCGGATTTTGGGGATTTCAAATGGGAAAAATCCATTATGGAATTGAGGTAGGTATTCTAAATTGATCTCACATAATCATGTATTTGATATGTTTATGTGAGATTATTGATTGTATAACACCCTTATAAAATTTATTTAAAAAAATGAGTAATTAGGAATATTAACTTGACGGGTTGATGTCTTGGAAATATAGGTGATTAATTGATGATTTAATCATGAAACAAAAAGGGGTTTCCAAAATAAATATTGGGTTTGGTGATTTTATATATGGGTTGTGATATATTAATTAAGCTATTGAATTTTCTATAAATGATAATTAATGGTGAACTAATTATGTTTTATAATGTGAATTAATGACAATTAACAATGAAAAGTAATTATGTATTGTTGAGATATGTTTTTGGACAATTAATTATGATAGATTAATTATGTAATATATTTATATTGATTGATTAATTAATGGGTTATGTGCTTCATTAATTTTTGGGGTAACTAATGGATTTGATATGTTTATCTTATAGTTGGATTAGTAAGGTAATAGTTTGGTTAATTCTAATAAATTAATGAATTATTAAATGATTGAGAATCTGGGTTCAAGACATGGTGTTCTAAATTGAGTTATATGTTGGGACTTGGAAACCTGTTCCTCCCAAATTGTTATCCGACCATGGGATGTGGTGTGTTAGAAATGACAATCTACACCAAATGATATTTGGGGTTATTGACATGGTGTTCAACATCTAATGATATTTGGGGTGCTAGACATGACATTCAACACTAAATGATATTTGGGGTGCTTAGCATGGTGTTCAACAAAAAAACGAATGAAAAAATGAATTATGATTTCAATGTGAGACAATATTTGAATTCAATAATGATATGATGATTAAAGAATAAATGATAATGTGATTTATATTTATTTATTCCTTTTATTTTTTTCTTTATAAAATTTCATACAATGTCTTATGACTGGACATGTTTTAGGAACCATTGGAGGTGGCCTACTAATTTGTACTAGAACCCTATTAGGGCTTCCTGACCGGCACCTGATTAGTCTTTTTTGTTGTAGTAAAAGCTAAGAGAATGGCCCTAAGATAGGTTTATATTTGAGAATAGAGCATGGTTGAGGGAACCAGATGTGGTTTAAGACCTACATTGTAGTTGTTGTGTCTTTAGTTTTAAAATCATTGTAGACTCTTGACACTTGCATTGACATTGCATGTTTTCCCTTTTAGTTGGGATTTTTATTTTCTATTCCGACAATCATGTGAAATAGTAATTTTTTTGTTTATTTATATGCTTCCACACTTGTTTATTTTTTCTTTCTTCTATTTATTTCTTATTATGATAATATATGGTATAGTCACCCCTTGACTGACTAACCAGACCCACGCTAATTGTCAGCACCCTCAAGAATATGGGGAGGTGTCCTTGAGGGCATATGACCAACCATCTCGAGGAACCATTTAGTGGCATTGGGTTTGGGATGTTAAGCATATCTATTTTAAGAAAACCTCTTTAGTGTTCTAAAATTATTCATATCGATAAAATATTTATTTTTATAAGATATCATGTATATGAAGTCTATATCGTTATAAAGTTTGTTTATACAATATTAAATAGTCTATATATTTACAAATTAACTATACATAACTATTCATTATTGGATTAAATATTATCTCAAAATGATTATTCATTGATGAAATCGAAAATTGTTATCTCAAGAGAAAAGTATTTCAATAAAGGATAAATAATAATATTATGATGCTAACATGTATAATCAGATTTATATTTATAATAATTTATTAAATATCAATTTATAATAATTATAAATATTCATTATAAATTATTAAATCCATTAATAGCTACTTAAAGTATTAATTTTACTGAAAAAGATGATTTTATACATTGTTTTATCCATTCAAGAGAGATATCTCATATATAAAATATGATTTCTAAAAACATTAATATTTTTATTATTTCCAATTATATGTCATTTCATTCCATTGTTTCATTATTTTATTGGTTTATACGATTGTATGATGATTTAATTACATCTATTGATAATGGAATGATTGATCATACAACCCTGGCTTAATAAATATTATAAAACTTATTAACTGTATTTATGATTAAATTATTGGTGATAGACTTTCATATTAATGATGTTCTATTTTTTATGAAGTGTTATTATTATTTAGATATCTTTTTTCTTTATAATGAACTAATTATTTGTTTTAATTTTTTTATTTTTTACATAAATGGGTAGTTCATTAGAATAATTAGATGTTGGGGTTTTGTAATTATAAAAAAGTTTCATAATGTTGATTTTTAACTCTCCAAATTGATTTATTACTTTTCAGAAATATATTTTTCTACTTTATTTATTTTATTCTGATTTTACATATTTCCCAATTATATTTTTACAATTTAACATGAATCATTAATATTTTATTATTATCCAATTATAGTTTTAATTTGTTTTTATTTTTGTTTATTATCATTTTATATTGGTATTCATTTTCTTACACAACACTAAATAATATTTCTTACCTAATCTATATTTTTTCCTTATGTAATAGATACATAATAGGAATTTCCCTTACAAATTAATTTATTATAATTATTTATTAGCTATTTTAAAATATTTCTATGTCTACAACATTTACATATTATCACTTTTACATTTATGAATTTAGATCCTATTAAATTTTCTTAATATCAAATCATTACATAATGAGTATTAATACATGTTTTATATTTATTCTCATTTATGGGGTTTAATTTTTTTTTATAATTTTTCGACTCAAACATATTTGTAGGATAATATAACAGACAAGTATTTACAGTTTTTTTTACTCTTATGAATTTTATTTTGGGTGAATAATTAATTTTCCAATGGGGTTTTCAATCTATAATGGAGAAAATGATTAATATAAATAATTTAACTTATCAATATTTTATTTTAAAACTATCATTGTTTTTAATGAAATATCTTTTAAACATTTATGTTTATAAAATTAAGATGTTATTCATTCAAGATACAATATCAATCATTACATTTGATTGATAATCAATCACATCAAATGATTTGTAATTATTTTATATTTTTATGCCCAATTTGGCCACCCTAAATGTTATATTTAATTGGATTATGGTTTTAAAGTGTGGTGGAATTTTTATTTATTTGGTCTATTTAGATGAATTTAATCAACAATATGTAATATCCCTTGATGCATACCACATTGAATAAGAAATTCACCGACTAAATAGTGTGAATGGACCATACCAGGGTTACTTATATCAATCACTATTTTATTAACATTACTTGTAGGAGAATAATTTATAGATTTAATCATGTTCTATTTCAAGGAACAATTTATATATGATTTTCCAATGAATAAATTGTCGTGTTTAATATGTATTTTCTTGGGTATATTTTTCTTTGTAAAATGAATTTTTCAATGACTATTATATCAAATGTATGATAATTATTATTTTATTTAAGGATATAAAAGTATTAGTTTCATATAATAATTCAATGAATATATTTTAGGATTTTAAAAGAATTATTTTCTAATTATGAGGTAGAATGTTATTTTAATTTTTTCCATATATAGTTTTTAAAGAATTGAATTCCGAACATGATTCGTTATAGATACCATTAGGAAATCTAAAATATTTTCAATCACTATAATTCTTAAAATTAATCTAAAAAACATCAATTTACTAAACATTATTGACTATTTTGATCATGTTATTATAGATTTTAAGAATTCATTAGTATTAATATAGATTTATATATATTTTTCAATATCATTTCATAAGTTGGTTTTTTGTATTTATATATTCTAAATAGTAAAGGAAAATTATTTTATACATCCACCAATGGAACATGTATTTTACTAGGTTTTGAAACCTCATGAAATGAGAATGTGGGTTATTTTTACACCTGATAAAAAAGGTTGGACACAATATGGTTAGGTTTGTACTTGAAAAGTTATATTCTTTATGGGCATCATAACCCTCCTGAAGTAGATTTTTATTATGAGAATATACATGCTCATTGGGTTACTAATATACATCAAACATTATTTTTAGAGACCCAAACTAGACGTACATGGACATTACATTACTTTTACATTACATTTGTAGAATACTTAAAACATACCAAAAACAGACATTCATGGACCATAATAGTTTAGTGTCTTTGGAAAATTGGAACAAAAACTTATAATCATGTTGAAAGATCTTCATCATCTCCCATAAATATCTTCTGCTTTTATTTACTTACCTAAAACCTTTATTTATATCCTGGGGAAAAGAAACCATTAAAATGGTGAGCTCAAATTCTCAATAAGGGTTAACATTGATAACATATAAACAGTCCATAAATATTTTAACGTAAATACATGAACATAATACATCAAATTCTTGAGCAATTACATGAATCGTGGCAGTACATAAGGCATAGATCATTATGGAACATAAATAATGATAAAATAGAATGGGAATTAAACATGTATTTGTGGAAAACCATTAAGAACATAATATTATTTCCATTATAGCCAAGGTATTTCTACCAAGACCATTATAGTAGACAATGTCCACTACTGAACCGGGTTTACTTGCCATTACTCCCTTGTATTACTGAACTATATGTACTTACCATTCTAGCCATGTTTATCTCATGAGATAAAAATCTTTACACAATGCATTTTAAGGAGATATAGGTCCCACCCATCTCATATTGAAATCATTCTTACGTGTGCCATAAAACAGTCATACATCAATCATCATAACCCAAAGAATAAAATGGGTTTCATAAACATCATCCCATCATGACATAATCCATTAAAAAAAATTGATATCATTTCATCATAATAAAAATAAAAACATGTAAATAATAGAGACATTATACTTGAAACATAAACATGCTAAATAATGTCATCTTAGATGGAAAATCATTTTGATAAAACACTTGAGATGAATTCTTGAGGAAAATATCCTTTCTTATTCAATATCATTTTCTTTTCACAAAATTCCACACAATTTTAATTGAAAATAATTTTATTGAAAATATTCATTAAATCGTGTAGAGTAAGCTTCATTAGGAAAAGGCATTATGAAACTGTAAAAATCTGTTCATGTGGTATAAGTTAAAAAAACATTCTTCTCGTACTTTTACCAAAATAGTCAAAAAGTACCTCCTATGGTAAACAAAAGAAAGATTCCTTCCATAACACAAATTAAAAGTCAAAAAGGGGTAAACATGACTTTAAACATACATGTAAGAATATTAAACACTCTATGAAAAAACATTTATGGACATGGATGACAAATATAACCCCAGTAAACACTTACGTATAAGAAATCCCAGATAAAAACGAGATTGCAAAATTCTTCCTTACCTTATGTCCAATTTCATCCGTATGTGTCTGAGACTCCTCTATAGTGGGTTTAAACATATTTTTATCTTGTAACAGAATCATAATTATATTTATGATATCATATATTAATCACTTATGACTTTATATTAACCGTTCATTTGTTAATTTCATGTTAAAGAAGTGTTTTGGTTTAAATTGTTTCATTTATCATACGTGTTTGTACTTGTTGTTTTTGATATTATTATTACTTATATCATGATTTACTTACTTACAAAATGTAAATCATAATTTATATATCATATATATTAATATTATATAAATATATATAATAGATAAACAAATGAAATGAAATACACCGTTCACGGAGACGGTAGGTCGAACGTACGCATGAACGCTGATTTCCATTCATTATTGACTTTCATGGAAGTAAGTAGATGACATATATATATACACATAAATATGGTAGCTTTATTAGGTCATATATTTCATTATTATTCATTATATATAGTTTATAATAATTAATGAAAGGTTAACATGGAGAATGAATCTCATCGCGTCGTGGAGACGGTAATCCGTGCGTATGCACGAGCGATGATATCATTCACATAATTATTGAATAGAATTTTAGTGGATGATATAACATCTCAGTATTAGTATCAAGTTATAATAATCATATATAGTTATTATTTACACTATTATACCCCTTCAAGTAAGGTGGAGCTAGAAAAAACATATTACACCACGGCATGGAGACGGTATTCCGTATGTACGCACGCGCGGTGATTTAATTTTTACTAGGAAGGATAAAAGGTGAAATAGAGTTGTTTTATCTTCATAATAACATATCAGTAAATACGTAATACTGATGTTATTACTTTATAATGAAACAACTAAATAAGAGGAAGTTGAAGAGGAAATAAACATGAAATAATCGGTTGAAGAGATTAACTCTTATTCGACGTGCCTCTTTTAATCTTCCTCTTTGGGAACTATAGTCGTTATTTTGAGAAGACCAAAACCACTATGATATAACTTGAGAGGTTGATAAGAGAAATTGGAAGGGTTTGGTAGATCTTGAAGGCTCAAAATTTTGTAAATAGGAGAGGGAAGAGGTGCCCTTTTATAAGGTAGGAGAGAGGCACCTTAGGAAAAACATAAAATATTATTTTATAATAAATTCATATTAGGTTTATAATGGCTAAAAAGTGACTTATGTTGAGGATATGGTCTGGAGGGGTCACAATACTCTAAAACAATAGGTTTTAGACAAGTTTAGGTTACCATTTTATCCTTATCATTTAGATTTAACTCTCAGTTAAATAATTTATCTTTTACCGTGTCTTCTTGTATTCTTACAATATATGGTTAATAAACGTACTATAAACTACCAATAAAACCCCAATTGTTTAATTAATGACATATATATTATCATATAAGTCTTATGGGCGAATCTTATATTTTTATGAATATAATATCAATTAATAATTTAATATTCTTTTTAAGAAATCCTTTATGTCAATTTTGACACTATGTGGTATTTTGTTTTTTCTAAATTCATAACAGCACTATTACTTCGGAAAAAATTCATCTATCCAACCCAAATATTTTATTATAATCTATAAAATTATTTTAATTCATAAAAGACTCAAATTACATTTATTTGGGTATTTATAATATCAATTATGTTAATTTTTCACTAATAAGGTAATTACTGCATCATCATTGTGTCATAAATAAATTATATTATGTACTGCCTAAAAATAATAAATAAAATAAAATTATGTAGGAAATCCTTTTATATTTATAACGAAGATTTATAGACGAATTCAATTACTTATATCCTTACATTAAAAATGATTTACTTATTAAACATCGATTTTAATTATTTTAACTATTCTTTGAATTTAATAATAATAAATGTCATAATCTAATCCAAGTGAATCTAAATGGTCATATTTTATTCCTAAGGTTGTTTTTGTTCGAATTACACATATCCAATAGAATTATGACATGTGTTAGGGTAATAATAATATCATTTTTACCCTTAATTACCCTATTTACTTTTAAGAGTGGTAAATAAATGTAAAAAGATACTATTCACCAAAAATTATTTTTATCTTATTGAACCACATTTTACTCCAGGATATTAACCATGTCTTTATGGTTTTCGAAATTTTACTCACAGAAGAGGTAAAATTAGGTTTTATATGAATTTTCAAATTATCCGAGGACGTGGGTAAAAGACGGTGAAAAGTTCTATAAAATTTTTATATAAATATAATTATTATAAATTGACTCCAATGAATAATATTGAACATATATAGGTATTATTTGTCTATTTTGACCTAAAATAAATTTATATAAACAAAAAATTATTTAAAAAAATTTTATTTTAAACAATAACTCGTTTTTTTTTCACTATTCATAAAAAATTTAATGTTTTCTGAAAAATACAAAAAATTCACCCTAGGATAATTTTAATATTCCAAATCCAAAAATCAAGTTCATTTTGAATGATAAAATTTATAAAATTACAAAAATTGGTTATTAATATTCATAACGGCTAGTTTATATAATATTTTAGTAACATATAGTTGTTTAGTGAAAGTTGGTATTGTGTACAACACAAGTTATCGAGGAAGGCTGCTCTTCAGTGCAACGCAAGCCATGAATAGTATTGCGTATACTACAATCTAATACGGTGTTGCGTATAGTACAAGATAATCTTAGTGTAGAGTACAACAGAAGGCATCAAAAAAATTAACAAGAATAAATCTCATAAAATCTTGGGGTTTTACATTCTACCCCCCTTAAAATGAATTTTTCCCTCAAAATTCACCGGGGATATAAATGGATTTATACTTGAAATTTTCTTTCATAGAAACCCACATTATAAAAATGAATAATAAAACATCATTTTAAAAAGGAATGTTAGAAACCAAACAAATACCCCAAGTAACTCATCACTGGGTTTCCACATAAGAGAATATAGGTGAAAATATGGATTTGGAAGAAAAATATAAACATCATGTTTTGATAGAGAGTGGTAGAGAACATGGCTATGAAAAAACCAAAAATCACAAAGCCATAAATTTGTGATGATCAAAGGTACGATCTTATTCATCAGTTATGAGGGCACTTGGACAATATTTTTGGTTTTCAAGATCATTTCCCTAATGTTGAATAATTTTTGAATAAAAATAAATACTTACTAGATTTTGGTACAATATCACCATTGTTCGTTCAATGAAAAATATCCACATCATATCTTAAAGAAATGACATTGAATTTTTCATTCTTGAAGTGTTAGCAGATCATGTGATTGAATGATTGGTCATTCTATCTGTCTCAAACAAAGGGTTAGCACAAGATATCAAATATACATAAGTCTATCTATGGTGAGGTTAATTGTATATGATTCCATAAAAAGACTTATACTTAATCTATCATACCTATTAATAAAATATAACTATTCTATACTAACCAGGGTCTTCCATTAGGCCAGAGGTAGGTGATAAAGGCCTGGTTTGATTCCCGCAACCTTATCCGACGCGATGGGTTGTTGCCCATCCTACAGCCTATCATTTTTCTAAAACTATACTATTATAAAATTTCAGAAATAATATCAAAAGTTTATAGCCTTAAACAATACTATGTTAGTTCTAACTTAATTCATTCCAATCTTTACGGATATCCAAAATACTTCTGTCCAATCTCATTGTGTAAAGAAAACGATTATTAGAAATGTCATCAACCAAGCCTATGAATACCATAATTTTTCCCCCATATATCATAATATGTATCTTGTTGGTCACATTCCAAACATGTGAATACCTTAATCATTTATTTTCATAAAAAATGAATACCCATTGAACATTAGTGAAAACATGAATGCTGTCAAAAGATAACTCTTTCCACATACCTAAATCCCAAAATTTCTATATACTCAAACCATGATATAACATTGCCCTCATATCAGTCATGAGCTCATTAATAATATCAAACAATTCATTTTATCCTTATCCCTTAATTATGCGAATTTCATCTCCTTTCCCAAAATATTTTAATCACTTTTCTTGGTTACCGGTACCAAACAATTATTGAAAACCACAATAGACCAATACATAAATATTCCTATATTCCACGATACTATATACAACATTATTTTGGAATTCCATTACATTAGAACATAATCATTCAACCAAATCGTTTTCATATTAAACATATCCAATAGTGATCTCATGTGACTTCCCTTTGTACTTTGCCTTAAGTGGTTGCTCACGTCGATCATCATTAACCCATGGATTAGGGCATTGATTAGCATAATGCCACATTTCCTTGCACATGAAGCATTGAATTGTTGGGGGTGTGTTCTCGGTAGTATTTTCTCTATTCACATTATTAGCTACAATTTTTCCATTACTTTGACACTCAGATGCTCGATGACCTTCTTTTAAACACATAAAATTTTTTCTAGTCCCTTTAATAAAATCTCCAACATGCTTCTTTCCACACTTTGAGCATATAGAAAAATTCATCTTCTTTTGACCATTTTTTTGAGATTTTTGCTTGAACTCCGTATTTTGTTTCTTATCAAAACCATTAGATCGATATGTAACACCAACATCTAGTTCAACTTTGATAGCACAACACACAATTTCTTCATAGATACAAATGTATCTTATTGTTAATGCCATTAGAAGACTTGGTTTTAAGCCACTGAAGAATCGATAAACGTTAATTTCAGGTTGGATGATAAAGCCATATGCATACCTTGAATGCCTTGTAAAATTCTCCTCGTATATACCCACAGATTCATCATCCGTTCTATTAATATCAAGGAACTCCTTTTCCATCATAGTTTAAAGAAAATTATAGAATTAATTATTGTATAATACTTTCATGAACTCATCCCATTCCATGGATTCAATCTCACATTGGGGCCTCGTATTCTTAATTAGAATCCCCCACTGGTATGCTTCACCTTCTAAATGGTAAAAATCCAGAATGCATTGTTCATGTTTCGAACATCAATGTTTGGAAAATATCTTTTCAATGGTACTGATCCATTTTTTAAAAAAAATGTCGATTATAAGACCCACTGAAAGAAGGTGGGTGTGGCCTCCTGAAGGACTAAATAGAATATTGTTCCCTTCCATGCTTATTCAGAAGTCCAGAATGATTCATAGGTTGTGTTTCTATAGAAATATGATTTTTCACTCCATCTCCCATAACATTGGTTTGTTCGGATGGACAATCATTTCATTTCCCATTACATTGATCAACATGGTCCCATTGAGTTCCAACCGTCATCTAAAACCCAAAAAGAATATTGTAAGAGGCAAAAATAATGCTAGTAAAGAAACACAATAAAGGGGGAGTACCTTAAATATATAAAATCTTAGGATTAATTCTATGATCATTAATGAAATTATAGGACTATTACCTATACTTATACAAAACCTTAAGGACATCCCTATACATACATTAGAAATATCTCTTGGGATCTCACTAAAATTTTATCATCCGAGTTTCAAAAGGATGACTAAACCTATCATCTCATACCAATTGTAGAGACCCAAACATGACATACATGGACATTACATTACTATTACATTACGTTTTTGGAATACTTAATACATAACAGAAACTAACATCCAAGGACCGTAATAGTTTTGTGTCTTTGGAAACATGGAACATAAACATCTAATCTTGTTGAAAGATATTCAACATCCCCCATGAAGATCTTCCCCTTTTGTTTTCTTACCTAAACCTTTATTTATATCCCGGGGAAAAGAAAACATAAAAATGGTACACTCAAATTCTCATTAAGGGTAATCATTTGAACATATAAACAATCCATAAACATTTTAAAGTAAAACCATGCACACAATACATCAAAATCTTGGGAAATGACATGAATCTTGGTAGTACATAAGGCATAGATCATAATAGAACATCGAAAATGATAAAATTGAATGGGAATTAAAAATGTAATTGTTGAAAACCATTAAGCACATGATATGATTTCCGTAGTATCCAAGGCATTTCTTCCAAGACCATCATAGTGGAAAATGTCCATTATTGAACCAGGTTTACTTGTCATTCTAGCCCTGTATTACTGAACCAGATTTACTTTCCATTTAAGCCATGTTTATCTCATGAGATGTAAATCTTTACCCAATGAATTGGAGGGAGAAATAAATTCCACCCATCTCATAGTGAAATCATTCTTAAGTGTGCCACAATACAATCATAAATCTTTCATTATAATCCAAAGAATAAAATGGGATTCATAAACATCATTCCATCGTGACATAATCCATATAAAAAATGTATATCATTTCATCATAATAAAAATAAAACCATGTATATAATCAATACATTATACTTGAAACATAGACATGCTAAATAATGTCATCATAGATGTAAAATAGTTTTGAAAAAACACTTGAGATTAATTCTTGAGGAAAATTTCCTTTCTTCTTCAAAATAATTTTCTTTTCAAAAAATTCCACGCAATATTAAATGAGAATAAATTTATTGCACATAACAATTAAATCATGTAGATTAATCTTCATTAATAAAAGGCTTTATGAAACCGTAAAAATCCATTCATGCCGTATAAGTTAAAAAAACATTCTCCTTGTACTTTTACAAAAAAAGTCAAAAAGTACCTCGTATGGTAAACAAAAGAAAGATTCATTCCAGAACACAAAGTAAAAGTCAAAAAGGGGTAAACATGAATTTAACAATAAATGTATGAATATGAAAAACTTTATGAAAAACACTTTATGGACATGGATGGAATGTATAACCCCAGTAAATACTTACGTATAAGCAATCCCGGATAAAAATGAGATTTTAAAACATTCCCTTACATTAAGTTCAATTTATTCCATATGTGTCCAAAACTCCTGTATAGTGGGGATAAACATATTATTATCTTGTAACGTGATCATTTTAATATTTATGATATCATATATTACTAACTTATGACATTATATTAACCGTTCATTTGTCAATTTCATGTTAAAGAAGTGTTTTGTGTAAAATCGATTCATTTATCATATGTGTTTGGACTTGTTGTTTTTGATATTATTATTACATATATCATGATTTACATACTTCAAGAATGTAAATAATGATTTATATATCATATTTATTCAGTATATATATATATATATATTAGATAGATAAATGAAATGAAATACATCGTTCATGGAGACGGTGGGTCGTACGTACGCATGAACGCTGTTTTCCTTTCCTTATTGACTTGAATGGAAGTATGTAGATGAAATATATATATATATATATATATATAAATAAATCCAGTAGCATTATTATGTGATATATTTCGTTATTATTAATTATATATACTTTATAATCATTCTTCAATGGTTAACATGGACAATGAATCTCATCGCGTCGTGGAGACGGTAATCCGTGCATACGCACGAGCGATGATATAATTCCCATAATTATTAAATGGAATTACAGTAGATGATATAATATCTCAGAATTATTATAATGTTATAATATTAATATATAATTATTCTATACACCATTATACCCATCCAAGTAAGGTGGCGGTAGAAAAACATATTACACCACAACGTAGAGACGGTATTCCATACGTACGCACGCGTGATGATTTCGTTTTTCGTAGAATGGATAGAAGGTGAAATATGGTTGTTTCATATTTATAATAACATATATTTATATAAGTAATACTTATGTTATTACTTTATAATGAAACAACTAATGTAGAGTATGTAGATAATGAAATAAACTTGAATGAATCGGCAGAAGAGATTACCTCTTCTTCGACGTGCCTCTTTTAAACATCCTCTTAGGGAACTAGAGTTGGTCTTTTGAGATGACCCTAACCTCTACTATATAACTAGAGATCCTGAGAAGAGGAATTTCAGTGGTTGTCCAAGAATTAAGTCTCAATATTTTGTAAAGAGGAGAGGAAGAGGTGCCCTTTTATAAGGGTGAGAGGGGCATCTTATGAAAAACATAAAATATTATTTTATAATAAATTCACATTCGGATTATAATGGCTCCAAAGTGACTAATTTTTAATATAGGGTGGGTATGGGTAGAAATAATCTCAACCAATAGGTTTTATACATGTTTAGGTTACCATTCTAACCTTATCATTTCGATTTAAATCAAAGATAAATAATTTAACTTTTCTCGTGTCTTCTTGTATCCTTACACTCTATGGATAATAAACATACTATATATTTCCAATAGAACCCCATTTAGTTCATTAATGTCATATATATTATTATATAATTATTTTTGACAAGCCATATATTTTTAGGAATAGAATATCAATTAATAATTTAATATTTTCATTCAAAACTCTTTTATGCCACTAATGACAGTATTTGGTATTTTGTTTTTTCTAAATTCATAACAGCATTATTACTTAGAAAAAAATTTATATAACCAACCCAAATATGTTATATAGACCTAGATAAATTTTTTAATTCATAATAAGTCTCAAATTACATTTATTTGGGTATTTATAATATCAATTATGTTAATATTTCATTAATAAGGTAATTATTGTATTATCATTGTGTCAAAAATAAATTAAATTATTTAATATCTAAAAATTATAAATAAAATACCACTATGTATTAAATTTTCTTAGCTTTATAATGAATATTTATAGTATACTTTATCTAATGTATAACCCTATATTAAAAATGTTTTACTTATGAAACATTGATTTTAATTCTTTTAACTCTTCTTTGAATTAACTAATAATAAATGTCTTAATATAATCCAACTGAACCTAAATGGTCATATGTTAATACTAGGGTTGTTTTTGGTCAAATTAAACTTATAAAATAGAATTAGGACATGTTTATGTTAATAATAATTTCATTTTCACGCTTAATAACATTATTTAATTTTAACCATGGTAAAGAAAAGTAAACAATTAGTATTCACAAAAAATTATTTTTATCTTATTGAACAACATTTTACTCCTCAATATTAACCGTGACTTTCAGATTTTCGAAATACCACTCACAGAGGCGATAAAATATTGTTTTATGTGAATTCACAAATTCTCTTAGGAGGTGGATAAAAGATGGTGAAAAGATCTATAAAATTTTTATATATCTAAAATTATTATAAATTGACTCCAATGAAATATATTGAACATATATATGTATTATTTGACTATTTGGAACTAAAAAAAATTAAATAAATAAATTATTATTTAAATAAAAATTTGGTTTTAAACTATAACACTTTATTCACTATTCATCAAAAGTTGAATGTTTTCAGAAAAATACCAAAAATTCACCCTAGGATAATTTCGATATTCCGAATCCAAAAATGATGTCCATTTTGAATGATAGAATTTATAAAATTTCAAAATGTTGGTATTACTATTCACAATGGCTGGTTTATATAATATTTTTATAACATATCATTGTTTAGTAAAACTCGGTATTGCGTACAATGCAAGTTATCGAGGAAGGTTGATCTTGTGTGTAACGCAAGCCAAGAATAGTGTTGGGTATACTACAAGACAATACAGGGTTTTGTATAGCATAAAATAATCTTCTTATAGCATACAATAAATGACATCAAAGAAATTAAAAATAATAAATCTCATAAAACCTCAGAGTGTTACATTCTTTTCATAATATTTAGTTTCAATTTGTTTTTTCCCTGATAAATTGATATTTTAACCCAAAAATTTCAATCAAAAAACATCTACGAAATCATAAATTAAATATTGAAAGGACTAAAAAGATTTCCATGACATCCAATGATAAATATATTAAATTAGTATAAATATTTAATGGATATATATACATATTCATTCTATTTGATGTTGAACAACATGAAATCTAATATAAAATCTTATGTTACATAGTATAAAGTAATAAATTGAAATACCACCACTGATTGTGTCTATAGGTTATATGAATCGTTTGAAACAATTTTTTTTGTGATTTCACGAACACAAATATTCTAATATTACCATTGATATAACGAGAATATAAAAATATAGAACTATTAATTCATTAATATTCTATGTGAAAAAATCAATAGACATATTATTACTTCCCATTCCCCTAGGCATGAAACAATTCATATTTGTAACTTAATATTCATTCAGGATTCTATATCAATAATTAATGTTCATTAACATGTTATAACTCTTTATATTGGTTGTTTCAACCTTGAGAATAATATGGTAATACCTAAATTGGTTATATAATCATTGGAAACTATATATTATCATATACCGATAATTAAAAATTCACATTGGAAGATCTAAATTGAATAAATATTTTTGTCATGCATTTTTCTAATACCTAAAAAACTATATAGATATGCATGACACATGTGATTTTTCAATATCATATATTCATTTAAAACAATCCATATCATCTTGGGGTTACTTTTGATTGAGTCCATCATTATATCTTTTTTAGTACAATTCTGTATTTTTGATGAACAAGTTTACAATAGATCAATGAGTATTGTATTGAGTAATATCATACCTTGTATATTGATAACATTTAAAAATGCATAATTTTTAATTTAACTAGTTTTGTTTATTATATTTCATAATAAATTAAATTTTATTTAGATAGTCAATCTAAACAGATTACACATGATACAATATTAACTGATAAGAAGTTGGTAAATGTCAACAATAGTAACCAACCAAAAAACATTTTATATTACATAATATGGTGAAATATGTTTTACAAAATAATACCATTTGGTAATATAATTTAATTTTCAATCATTATATAAATATAATAAAAAAATAAAAATAAATATAAATGATTTAAATAAAAATAATTAATCATATATTATGTTAAAAAAGAATAAAATGGTGTCACATATATCATTTTGTAAAAATAAGGGTTTATATTTAAAAACATCACACATGTGGCACCAATATATATTTTTATCATGATATTTTCATTTAACATTCATGATAACACACTCATAATTTTAATAGAAAAATTAATAAATCTGTAGCAGTTTCAATTAATAATATTTAAATATGTAATGAAATCATCCAAAAAATATAACTTTACAGTATTGTGGCATTCTCATTCAAATCAAAAATTTAATTAATGTATCCTGTATATTAAAATGTTATAATCCTTTTTAAACATTATTTCAAGGAAAAATAAATATAATAATTCTATGAGGACTATTATATAATATTTCCACAATTTAAAAAATAACATAACAAGATCGATTCATCAACTAAATCCATATATTCTTGATCAGTTAAAAATAATAATTATCAGATAGAAGAAGAAAAAATATAAATATTATAATAAATACTAATGATGTAATAAAAGATAATTTTTGGATATTATTTTTCATAAATAATTACCACATATCAAAAATCATAAGTAACAATAACATAAGTTAAAAAGTAATATTAAATTTAAAAAGTTATGTCATCATTAAATATAAGCCTGGAATGACATCATGTATAATCAATAGTCATTTTAATTACTTTCAACTTCCTAAAAAGAATACAACACCAATAATTTTAAATAACATTTTCATATTCCATAATAACATTTTCAGCCTTTTATATAATCCGATGATAGTAAAAAATTATATTCATAAGAATAATATATTTCAATTTTTAATAAATTAATAATCTATAAAAATATTTCACTATTATCATGTTGTACTAATTATGGAATTAATTCATTTAAAATGAAAATGTGTGAACAAGAATCACATTGTGAGTAATAAATAATCAAATATCTAATAATCTTCATTTAAGAAAACCGTAAATATTTATTATTAACATTTTAATGGAAATATAACCATTTCTGTAGCATTATTAATTTAAATCCATTAAAAATAAATTACTTACATATTATCTTTGAAAATACAAGAAATAGAATTCATCATTTCACTATATTAAGAATGGCACTAAATAAATTATAACCAATTAAGGGAAAATGATATTAAAATTAAAAATGAAATAAATATAATTATTGAAAAATAACATTATTAATCATGTAAAATAATATTCATGTAAATTCATAAAAATAATAAAAACTGTATAATAAATTATAATTTTATTTGTTTAAAATATTTGTAACATATATCATTAATTAAAAAAATATATGTATTAAGAATAAACCAATATCAGATTAAAAAAATATTTTATATAATTCCGTAACATTCCAACATGGAATTAACAATACATATTGATCAGGAAGGACACAAGATATTATGAATATTATTTAATCATTAGAGACTAGAAACTAGTGCTACATATTATTTATAAGGTTATTGGATTCATTTTTTCATAAAATTTTCTGTTTATATAATCAAAATTAATTAACATTAATAATTATTAATCACAAAAAATAATTTGGTAAATATATTGTACAATATTTTATTATAATATTCATGATGGGTATTCCCTCAGAATAATCAAATAAGAAATAAATCATAAATCATAATTTTAAAAACATGAGATAAAATTCTAATATATAACTCATCCTCACTATTGGTTTTCGATATCTAATCCATATAATTTACGGAGCATGTATCTACAACCAAATAATGACACCAATAAGTTTTTTGTTTCAAGATAAATTAAATCTATTGAGGTATATCAACATTATAATATTATGGACGATATTTATGATTTATTTACATGTGTTTTATTATTTTTAGGTACTTGTGAGTAGTTGTTTTGGGATTTGTAAATTAATATTTATTCTTATAGAGAGTTTCATGGAATTATAATGATTAAAATTATAAAAAAATTACATTAGGAGCTTGTATTTGGTATATTAATACAACATTGGATCCAAAGTATGGTTATTAATGTAGGACTGTGTTATGTGTGAATTTATATATTTAATAGATTTTAAAATATGCATTAAGTTATATGGTGACCTACACTGTCCATAAAATGATCAAGAGACAATGAAACATTGGAAATTTTGTAAAATGATTATTTTATAGACTCTATATGGTATCTAAAAAATCATATATATGATGCACTATATTTTAATTTATTTAGGGATATAACATTTTAAAAACTGTCCTATAATCTGAGAAACATGGAAATTTCCTTAAAATATGATGTTATCCCTAAAAATAAATTTCTCTTATATATCATCTCTAAATTGAGGGAGGGTATTATTTTTAAATTATCTTGTTACCTTTATGAAATATCATACCACCTACTCCGTATGGATTCTTGGAATTTCACATTTTCTATAGAATTATTCTTCCCCTCTGTTAAATATTGAATATTTTTTTGATATAGGAATTTGGAAGTATGTGGTTCAATAATGGTTAGTGATACTCTACCATATATTATGTATTTTTTTAATAGTGAATATCAATGATATGATGGTTTGATTTTAAATCATTAGTTACAATTTAGTATTTTGGATCCATAATTGCAGTTTCTATGTTATGATTTCAACTATAGTTGCAGGATATTTATATTAATAATGGGATTGATTGATTTGAAGTCAGAATAAAAAATAAGGGATATGGAATTTATTGTGTATTAATTTTTGAACATTTTCAAGAAATCAAAGTCCATATTTACAATAAAATATTGTCTATTGAAAAATCTATTAAACCATAGATAAAGTATTTATATTTCAATATGAAGGTTTCAATACATTATGTTTTCAGAAAAACTAACTGTGATTTTTTTGAGTGTGTAATTTTTTTCTAAAATATGGTAATTGTGTGTATAATTTATTTATTTATGGTATTGTAGTATTTAGTTGATTATTGGTGTTATTATAATTTATAGTTAGGAAATATTTTACTATATTGTTATTTTAGTTTTGTTGAAATGTAGTGGCACTATGTTGAATATTTGATAAAATTTTATAATGGGGTTAATTTGATCATTATAATATCTATGTTCCATTAATATTCTAATTTATTTTTTAATGAATTATATTGGCTGATCTGTTAGGTAGAGACGATGATATGAGACTGATAAATTGCTACATATGTTTTGGAACCTCATCTACTATAATTACAATAGCCTTGACACACAATATTACATCCCAAGGGGAATAAACCTCTAAATAATATATCATTATTATTTTTCTGATTTTTTTTATTTAACCAACCATAAATATATAGAGTTACTGAACTCACAATTTAAATACCAAAATATTCGGGAATTGAGTGAAAATAAAAAACCCCAATGCACATAATTGATCAGTCAATATGGGTAGTGACATAGAAGGAATATTCTAAAAAACAATAGATGACATAGTTCTCTAGAAAGGGCATTATGTGTAAAACAGGTTGGGTTTATCCATGATAATTATTTATATGAAATACATCATTATAATCCACCAACACAATAACAGAATATTTATCCTTAAAAAACTTATTACTAGTAATTTCTTCTATTAAACGATGTATTGATTATGTTTTTCCTATAAATTCTTATCTTTTGACAATATATAAATTTAATTTAGTTATTCACGATATAAAATATATTTGAATTTATTCACAATTCTTATACACACGGTTAAATAAAAGTGTTTTGAATACTCATCCCTCAAAGAAAATCAATATGTACTCTTACTCTTATTCTTTAAAATCATATCATCTACTACCCATTATTCATATCATCTTTACACACATCCATTTATGAAACACCAATATTCATATAATATTTTATACTATAGTCTATTTTATAAATTAAAATTAAAATTTTATTTTTAATTGAAATTAATAACTTCCATAAGATCCTTTTCAACTTTTCTCTCTTCCAATTGGTCTTTTGAATAAATCAAAATTTCATAGTCACTAATTATGCGATGACAGATATTTTAATTTTTTAGGTTCCACTCAAAACACTAAATGAGGTACCTTATATAATCTAATTAGAATACATAACTCTTCTTTAAGAAGTTCTTGTTCATTCTCAAAATGATGCGGGCATTCCTTTCTTGTCAAAAATCATTAAACATCATCTATTCATTGTTCAAAACATTTTTTAAATTATGTTATGTCTCTATATTTTATTATTTTGGAATGATATTATCACACCATTATATGTGAAATTTCATATGCCAATCTATCTTTAACATCTTGAAACATCGATTAATTTAATATTCCAGTGAAAACATTTCATTAATGTTTTAACAAATTCCTAAAACATCCAACAAATTAAGACCGTAATTTTGTAAAAACTATTTTGAAAAAAAACATGTTACATTTTTTCTTCGAATGGGTTAATATAGTAACATACACTCTTTATCGAGCTTAATCTCACAATGGTAAATCATATGTGATCCACCATATGTTTAAAATCACATATGAAATTTCATAGATTTAACCACTATGTGTATGAACCTCAATGTACATGGATGGGAAATTTATCAATAGAAACACATTATGATGTTACCATTTAGAAGAAAAACACCCTATATGTATAATATAACAGAAAAATTACTTTTTTTGAGAAGGTGGTGCCATGGTCAAAGGACAAAGCACATTTTATTGAATAAAAAAGTAGAAATGATTATAAGAGACGGAAAGAAGTGATTTTTAACTATATTTATCGAATACCTGAAGTAAATTCGGAGGGATGGTGTCCATCCAGGTCATGGTCTGATGAACACCATTGTTGGCAAGGGCATCAGCAATAGCGTTAGCCTCTCTGAAATTATGTGTGGCAATGTAGTCTATAAAATGTAGACTATCCAGGCACTGCATCTAAATATTGATCAAAGGCCAAGCAATGTGAGTCACACCATTTCAGATTGCATGATCAATGGTGGTAGAATCGCTTTCAATTTATTGTTTCCTCCATCCTTTTTGAATGGAAAACATGAAAACATGAATTGATCCCATCATTTCGGCCTCCAATGACGAAGTTATGCCGTAATTTTCCAAGATACACTGATGAAACGTTCCTGCAGAATCTCTAAAAATTGCTCCACAGATGGCAAGTCCAGTACTTCTCTTTGAGGCACCATCAATGTTGACATTGATCCATCCCGACATTGGCATTTTCCAGAAAACTGAAAAGGCGTGAAGAGTTTGAACATGATTTTTTTTAAATAAAATAAAAAATATAATCTATATCCAATGTACCTGTACTTTTTCATAACCAATATATCACAACATCGTATATGTTTTAATATTTAAAAATCACTGGCTTTGCAATTTTATAGAAACTTTTGATAATAAATCATGTCTTAAACTGATAACAACTTATAACGAATTAACAACCATGAAATATGTGAATAAATGAGTTAAAATATTGTATAATTGAATAAAATTTACTAATAATGTCATACCAAATATAATATTATCTTAAATATGTTTCCTTAAATACCAATTTCTTGAATTGTTTTTCCACATATCCAAAATTATTCCTTTAATCTCTATATAATGACTCCACTCAATGATTCTCAAAAAATGTAAAAATATTTTACAAAAGGATCCACCCATAGATAATAAATAATAATATTTTTTAAAACCAAGATAAATTGATGACATTTATTAATATGCTATCTATCAACCATTAATATAAATATATATATTTTTATTCTACCATTATATTGGATTTAAATTAATGTTAAAAAAATTATTTTTGAATCATAAAGTTATTCATGTTGTATTTTTTCTTTGAAAAAAATATCAGTTAAAAATATAACATTCCCAAGAATCATTATTCATTAAAATATTTATGTCAACATAATTTTTAATAAATTAACATTATTTTCTTAGAATTTAAGATTCATATTCATATATATATATCTTGTTTCACTTAATTGATCTCAAAATTGTATCTTTCTCTTGTATATTTTTTTCTAAATTTTTTAGAGTCATAAATTTCTAAGAGATTCTCAATATCTAATATATTCTTCTATAGAAGATACATATTTTATATTATCTTATTTATCCTATATATTTTATGAAATCATTTTATCCCTTCATTCTTGATCATGTTAAATTGTATGATCATGTGAATATCATCAACTATATTACCCTATTGATCACATTGACTGCATAATCTATTCTATTCTGATGAATGATTCGACAAAACCTATCTTCATTGATGAATTTCATTCTTTCTGAATTTGTTTTTTCAGGGTCCTAATCATCATTATATTGCTCCATATATTACTATTTAATGATTTAAATGTGATTCCATGTAATAATAAACATATCCATGTTTTCATGTAGTGTTTTTAAAAAATATTTACTTTAATATGACAATTATCTTCCTGAAATGGTAGATTTTGTAAAAACAAAAATCATATGAAATTCATCATATTTTATAAGGTATTTTACTCTTCTAAATGATACTAAACTCGAACATGTAGTGGATATTTTTTCGTACATCGTATATTTTTTATTGATAAATTTTATTAATATTAATTGGAAATTTTCATGTAATGTTATCCTCACATGTTGAAACTAGATTATGAATTGTCTACATTTAGGTACTTCAATTCATTTTACTTCACTATATATTATGATTCACTATTTTCACAATTGACTCTATGATATTTATGATCCTTTTGTTGAGATTCCTATCATCAATAACAATATTTATGTCTCTTCTCAGTAAAAATATGATTCCCTAGAATAATGGTATATCATTATTCATACATGAAATAAAAATGTTTATATATTCTTTTTCAATATAATTTTATTTCTAAAGTATATTAAAATTAAAATATTTTAATATTTTAAACTCTAATAGCCTCCATTATTTCAACATTTCAGATATCTTCTACTCCTTGGTGAGTAAGACACTTACATCATCAATTCATAAGAGTAACACAACATACATATTTTTGATATAAACCTGATCAAATTCTACTATATTGGATATATTCTACATTATCTTGTTTTATTTCTCTTACTTAACATCATTTAAATCATATTTCATTAATTTGATCATCATCATGAACTCCTTTTTGAATTGCTGGAACCATTAATCATTGTTTTATGAAAATAACTATTGTTTCCTTTATTCATCATTACTAGTTTACTTCACTAAATACATTATTATTCTTATTGTTTTCCATATTTACCAGTCCAGAAATAACCATTTAAATTTTTATCTCCTGATGTTACAAACATCATGATTAATAATTTTTTATTTCGGTTTAGTTAATAGTACTTCATGAAATCCTTGATAAAAACATTTTTATTTATAAATTTATTAAACTAATCATAGAAATAACATTGGATGAAACTTCATTATCATTATGTCCCTATCCATCTTAATTTTGACAATTTGTTGAAATATGTAAAATTTACCCAAACTGAAACATCTCAATTTTATCCTTCCATTAAATTTAACAATCCCTATTTCAATATATTTTTAGATGTGTGACATGATTTTATTGAAAATCAAATCCACCTATTCATTTGAATATAACCATCCAATAATATATTTATCTTATTTCAAAATTTTCTATAAGGACCATTCATTGTTCAAATCATTGAATGATACATCCTTCTTGATATTAAAAATATTCTATAGAGTTATTTTCCATAAAAAATTATAAGAAATTATTATGTGTTAAAGTATATATAATTTATGTTTATCATTTAAATTTTTTCTAATTCCAAAAAATTGGAATCAAATCTATCAAATAAGATAGGATGTATACACCGAAATTGTGGAATATACATGAGTCTCTTTGCAAACAAGAAACATGATCATCACATCATTTACCATTATAATACAAATTAATTATATATTAACCTTCCTGAATAATAGTATATTTATAATTAAAATGAATAATTTAACAATTCTCCCCTGAGAATAAAAAGAAATTAAAATATATTTTTTGGTTATCCCATATTCATTTTATAGTCATTGTTCCTGACCATTATAAAAATCACTATTGAACATGATTATAATAATAAATTACATTAATTCCTACCAAACCATCACATATTTATATCATTAAATGTAAATGTTATTATTTTTAAATGTTGTTTAAGAGTATTATTCACAATTACTCAAACACCTATACCCAATGAAATTATAGATGGTAGTACTACTTATTTATAATGATTATATTTTTTCTAAATTTAAAAGGGGATCAAAATTATTTCCCAAAAATTTATATTATCCCTATTAGATGTAAATTTTGAGTTCAAAATAAAATAATTTCTAATCACCTTCAGCATATACAATTAGAATAATCCTAGTTTCTGAAAAAATAAAAATGAATTGGTTTCAGTATCCCTCACAATTTTCAAAATAAAATTTAACAATCATTATATTGAAACAAAATTTTTATGTACTGCATCATAGGAATCATTTATGATCTTAGATCATGGAAAGGTATGTTATGAATTATGATTGGGTTTTAATCCCTTGTTTTGGATAAAATAATGTGTTCCATATCTTTTGGTATCCTCATAGGTGTTTTGGTGGGTCGAAACTCAAATTTAAGGGAAACTAGGACAAAAAGAGCTGGGCACACGGTCTGCGCAGGGCCTGGAAAACTAAGCAGCCTTCCCTAGAAAACCATGCACCTCTAAGGTAGAGTCACTCACAAAGCATTCACATGGTTTAAAAATTGTACATCCTTACCAGGGAACCTATGCAGGCTATTTTTCCTGGTAATATTGCATGTGCATGGTTTTTTCAATGTTAAGAAAATTGTGTGGGAAAATTGTATGGCCCAGTAATGTTTGGGAAATTTTCTAAATTCCCCCTCCTGGATTTTAATACGTAACTCAGTATTTACTCCCCTATTCTCTTCTCTTTACCCTAATAAATAAATGAATCTCCCAAGAGAGCCATGATATGGATCTCCATCATTTCTAGGTTTTTTTGGTGTCATTGGTTACTGTTCAATGCCTTATGTAAGTCAAATCACATCCTTACTTCTCTTTTTATTTTAGGTTTTGTATCTTCTTAACCTCTAATTTTGTAGCTCTAAAACCCTAATCATTGATTTATATCCTGGATAAACATTCTAGGATTTGTTGAAGCGGAATCTAACAACTCAATTAGGTGTTTTTCACCAACATAATTGAGGTAGGTGGTCTGTATGTAATATCCCAGGGTTTATTTGTGGATTTTTCATGTGTGGTTTTGTTATTGGGTGTCTCTTGGTATATTTTGATGACCTCTTCATGTTTAGGTAAAAGGATTATTAAGAAGGTAAATGGAAACCGACACGACCCCCATGGTATGCGTCTAGGGTGATGATGATAATCTGGGGCCACCCATGGTGTGTGCCTACTTCCCCGGACCAAGGGATTTGTGAAGATCAAGTGATATTATAGTGTGTTTATGTATAGCCCTTGATAACATGGTTATACGATTTATTTTGCTAGAGTATAATTTAGGTGATGCAAATTGTCTTAGTAATAACCTAAGGAATATGGGGTAAACATAGAATTGATTTATATGGGTTGAACATGGTTATGCTAGATGAATTTTGAATAGTTTGGATTGTGTAAATGGGTTGACACGTGAGAATGGTGAATGGATAAATGTTTTAATATGTGTAAATGATTAAATACTATAATGAAATGGATTATGAGCATAGTTTTGAATCCCAGTGAGTTAGGCATAATGAACTAAGCCTTGTGAGATAGGAATAATTAATGAATGTTTAGTGAGATAAACGTAATAAAAATAGATGAGTATAAATGGATAAATTATGTGTGGTGTCGTAATTGTTCTAATGGGTTTAGGCATGGTATTAACTCTCATGTTATTGTTATGATTTATGTTTTCCTTGGGAAAAAGTTGTGGTGTTGTGTGAATTATTATGGATATACCAATATATATAGCATGTGCACATGGCTTGGAAGAATGGTGTATTTACATGAGGCTCTATGACCACGAGACGAGTTGGAAAAAGATTATAAACTCCACCCCAAATGCATGGGTTAGGTAAGGGGATTGAGCCTCTATTCCCCTAATGGCTTTATCCACCCGGACTGATTCTCCGAGGTGAGGATATAGTTGACATTAGAATGTTAATCCAAGTGATATTGAATAAAAATGTGTTTTCATTATGCATATGTTTATGTAATTTTAGCCTATATAACTTGTTGTGTTTGATGAACCCATTATAAATATGTTATAAATGGTTTCTAATGGGAAATGGGATGAAATGGTAAGATAAGGAAATTGTATTAAAGTATGGTAATGGGTATAAAATGGTTAAAGAAACATAATATTTTCTTTATCATTTATTAATAATTTCCCCTTGAATGAAATTTTTTTTGTACCATATATTTTGTAGACACCGTTAGCTGTGTCTTTTTGAGTGGTACTCACACCATTCCCAGGCTGTCGTTGTGTACCTGAGCAAAAATCATGTTTTTAGGTTAGAGAAAGGGTAAAGGCTCTTTCGAGGGAGTTGGGATGGCATGTGTGTATGTGGAGGAGGACCCAGACTTGTTATTGGGATCATTTAGGAGAATTTGAAATTTGTCTTCATATTGGGGTTTGTTCACTTTTTCACACAGTGCATGACATTGAATATTTGCTGTTGGACATGGTTGTACACCATTTTTTAGAATGGGTTTTTATGAATGATTTTTTATTATTCGTTATTATTCATCTATTTCGTTTATCTTTTATTGTGGAATACTCTGAAAAAAGAGGGTATAGTCTCCCCAATTGACCCCTTTGTACCACTGTTTCTAGTCACTAACCTTTGGCGTTTGGAGATGCGTGCTTAAGGTCTTGTAACCACCCAGCTCAGAAGGCTGATTTAGTGGATTTCGGGTCGTGTACGTTACGAAGTTCTATGAAAGGGTATATTTCTTCTCCTTATCTGGAATCTTGTTATTTGGAATGTTATATGGGATTTAAGATATGTCAGGCCTTGGTAATGAGTTCTTTTTGGGGACTATGTAACCAATGGATGAGGAAAACCACAAGTCCCCTAGTGAGGGAATTTTTGTTCTTGGTTGTGAAATGTTATAGATGACGATATGTCACCATTGGGGGATACACAAGTTGTTTGATGGAATATTATTATGATATTTGGATCATTGACTCCATGGGAAGAGGTTTTGTATTTATGAATGATTATAGAATCCTTGATAGATAGGTGACATGCATCATTGTAGGCACACACGTGTTGGGTGTATAAGGAATGAAAGATAGGATAACCCTTCCATCTTGATAATTGAAAAGAGAAAATGGTGTAAACGAAACAATGAATGATGTGAAGATAATAGAATGATAAGTGATGATTATTTAGATATGTGTATTTGATGTTTTTTAATGATTTCAAAAAAAATTTCTATCATGTTGTGTCAGACTTGTGGTGATGTATAGTAGTTTACCCCATGTGGACCGTGAACCATGATAGGGATCGTCAGGGTTATGTTTTCAGAAGTATAATGCTTGTTGGGATGTTGAATTTATGGCGGGTGGTTGTGGCCAGTGAAGAGACTTCTGGTTATGATGTTGTTAGAGTTTTATGGTATGTGTTATAAACCTCGTGTTTAGAAATTTAGAGAAAGTAAAAAAATAATCTTGAGCGACGGTTGGGAAACAAGAGGATGTTTCTGAGAACACTACTCTAATAGAGGATCAAGGGAATTTTTTGATCCAGAAATTAGAGAAAAAAAAGTTCTGAGAGAACATGGCTCATTTTATGCAAATGAAGGATCAAGACCTCGGGCGGGTTGCACCAAGTATGTTGGAGCTGACCAGAAAGTTTCAGTTGTATCACCCTTCTAACATTACAAGAGAGGATGAGATAGAGGTAGTAAGGTAAGAATATATTTTGTACAGATGATACATGATCACATGGAGTCACCTGTTGGGAAGTGATTGATGTTGTATGTTTATATATTGTGGGTCCAGACAAAGTGTTGGTGGGAAATACGAGCTTAGACAAACCAAGCTAAGAGGATTGTGTGGAAATACATCTAAAAAATGTTTCTAAAGAATTTACACCTAGATACCTTGAGGTAAGAGTGCGCTAAAGAGGTCATAATCCTGACTCATGGATCAATGTCCATGATGGAGTATGCTTCCTATTTCACTAATCTACAACAAATTTTTCAAGTATAGGTAGGGGATGTGGTTGTAGTTACGATGGGTTTTCATTATGGGATGAGATGTGAATCAGGTCTCAGGTGAATATCTTTTTCTTGAAGAGGCTTATAGAGGTAATGGATGAATCATTTATCATATAAGGGAACTAGAAAGGAGCTTCAGGTAGTGGGATTATCATGCCATCTAGTCAATCATGTGGGGTATCTACCTAGGGACAAAAGCATCTTGTTGGAAGATTCCAGCAGGGAAAACTGTCCAAGGTGGTCAAAAGAGAGGGTTATCATCTATCGGTGGTGATCAGGTGTTCTTATATCAGTGGGGAAGGTCGGGGAACATGTGTGGGTAGTGTCCTCGACATCCAGTTGAGTGTTGGTCGTGCAGAAAATTGGGGCGCGTGTATAGATAATGCAGGAACCCTCATCAGTTTAGTATTAATGCTGGTGATATGAAGATTCCATGTGGAAGTAAGGGATTAGTTTTCAATGTAATGTATGTAGTCGGAGCTCCATTGGTTGTACTGATTGGGGCGGCGGGCATAGAAATCCAGGGCAAGATTACCCATGTCAGTAGGGCAGTGCAGTGCAGGGCACACAGGTTGGAGCCTAGGGTAGTGGGGAAGGATTTCATTGTTCAGTTCAGTCTACACCCAATTATGGTGAGGCAAGTTTAGCGACTGTTTGAGGTACGATCATTGTAGCTTCTACAATTTGTAGTGACATGTTTCACACTGGTTCCAAAAACGCATTTATTTCTACTCATCTTGTGGTAGTGCTGGGTTTTCATGTGGCAATGTGTGCAGGGTCATGTCGATTGAAAATCCATTGGGGGTTTGAAATGAAGATATCTTGAAGTGTAATGAATGTGCACTGGAAGTCATTAGATATCTTATCTAGTGGGACTTCCTCTTTCTTGAGATTTCTGGATTTGACTTGGTCTTGGGTATGGAAAGGTTAGTGTTTTATCGGGCACACATATACTATTACCATTGCAGTGTGTCATTCAGGTCATTTGATGATGATTCTTATGTCTATCATGGAGAGTGGGATGTTTGATCATGTTGTGCGGTACCATTTTTTGGCAGTTCTATAGGCTCACAGCTCAGGTATCTTGTATTAGGATTGATGATGAAATATGGCAACATTCTATCTTCCCTCCAGTAGTGGATCAGTTTTAGAATTTGTTTCCTGAGTATTTCTCAGGGTTTTTTCCTTTGAGGGATGTTGAGTTCACAATTCAGTTGATGCTAGGTGTAGAGCAAGTTTCAATTTTGCAATACTAAATGGAACCATAAGAACTCTAGGATTTGAATGTTTAAAATGAGGGGTTGGATTGTAAGGGGTTCATACATCCTAGAATGTCTCCTTGGGGATAACCTTTTATTTTTTCAAATATGGTTGATGGGTCGTTATGGTAGTGTGTTTATTATTGGACGTTAAATCAGATGACTGTAAAAAATTGGTACCCTCTTCTGAGAATTGATGATCTTTTTTACCAGTTTAGGGGTACATCAATGTTATCTAGGATTTATGTGATATCGGGTTATCACAAGTTGAGGGTGAGGCCTTCCAACATACCTCTAAAAACTTTCATGAGTCTATACGGGTTGATTACGATTTTGGGGATGCCCATCAACTTGACCAATGCACCACTAGAATTCATGGATTTGATGAACCATATATTTCATCATTATCTAGATTAGATTGTGGTTGTATTTGTTAATGATATCTTGGTGTACTCGAAAACTCATGATGATCATTCCCAACATCTTGATATTATTCTGAGTACACTATTAGAGCATCAACTTTATGCCAAGCTATCGATGTGTCCGTTTTGGATTGGAGAAGTGAATTTTTTGGGTAACATAATCTATGAGGTAGGGTTGTTGACGGATCCTTAGAAAGTGTAGGACGTTGTGTCTTGGGATCATCCCAAGAGTGTTTCAGATGTTCGGAGTTTTCTGGGATTGGTTGGGTATTACCGGAGGGTCATTCCTGATTTCTCTTGCTTGGTAGCACCACTATTGGGATTGAACAGAAAGGGAATTAGGTTTCAGTGGTCTAAGGCTTATGAGAATGACATTAATGAGTAGAAATAGTGATTGAAGACTGCACTGATATTGATCTTACCTGAGTGAGGGAGGATGTATATCATATTTTCAGATGCATCAGGTATCGGGCATGGGACTGTGTTGATGCAAGATGAGTGGGTTGTTGTTTATGGGTTGAGGCTATTATTACCCCATGAGATAAATTATCCCACTCATGATCTTGTACTGGCTGTAGTAGTGTATGACATAATTTCATGGAGGTGCTACTTGTTGGGGGAATGGTTTACAGTGTATACAAATCATAAGAGTCTAAATAATATTTTTTCACAATAGTATTTGATTCATAGTTAGATAAGATGGGTTGAGTATCTAGAGTCTTTAGACATTGATATTGTATATACTTCAGGGAAAGGGAACAATGTTGCTGATGCTTTGAGCAGGAAGGCTCAAGAACCAGGTGGTTCATGAATCTTGCACCGAGTGGAAGGTGATGGCCTTTTTCACAGAGATTCATTAGGAGGTGCGAGATGAAAATGGTCAGGTGACTCACACATCAATGGTGGTTGAGTTGAATCTTTTGAGTCATGTTATGTATTTTCAACTCGATGACCCGGAATGTTTGTCCATGAAGTAATGACATCATTGTGGGGAGCCTCCTTCAGGTTGGGTCGTCGGTATGGATGGTGTTGTTAATATTTATTCTTGTGTGGTTGTTCTAGTATGCATGCTAGAAGAGTTGATGATTGAGTTCCATCCAACTAGATGGGTAGTGAATGTTATTTTTACCAAGACTAATCATGATCTATAGAGGTATTTTTGGTCGCTCGGAATGAAAAAAGAATTTTCAGGCTTTGTGGCATGGTGCCTTACCTATCAGTAGGTGAAGGACCAAAAGCAACGCCATTGTGGTTTGTTACATCCATTTCCCGTTCCAGAATAGATGTGGGAATATGTGATAGTGGATTTTGTTATGGGACTTCAGTGAACACATCAAAATAATGATGAAATATGGGTTTTTGTGTATCTACTAATGATTGTGGATCATTTTTTATCGATTCATAAGACTTACACAGTTAATAAGTTGGGTGAGTTGTATGTTTAGGAAATATTATGGTTTCATGGTTTACCATAGACTATATTTTTGGATTGTGATCCTCGCTTCACATCACACATCTAGAATGTTTTGTAGAAGAATCATTGTACGTAGGTGATTTTGATTATGACATTACACTCACAGACGGACGGTTAGTCGACACCTATGATCCAATTGTTGGAATATGTGTTGAGGGCTTGTGTCTTGTATATTGGTGTTTCTTGGGAAACTCACATGTTGGTTTTTGAATTTTTCAACAAAATAGTTTTTAGGATATAATTAAAATGGCACCATTAGTGGTTTTTTGTTGGAGGTTGTGTTGATCTCTTCTTTGTTTCTTGTAGACCAGTAAAACTATGCTGTTGGGACCGAATCTGATGATAGATAAATCAGAGGAAGTTGAGTTGATTCGGAAATGGATGGAAATAGTTCATGGTAGGAAGAAGTCATATACAGATCAGAGTTCTAGACCACTAGAGTTTGAGGGGTTTGATAGTGTGTTCCTTTAGTTTTATCAAAGGTTGGGTTACCGACAGATTTGGATGCCATGAAAGTTGGTGCCCAGGTATATGTGGTAATTTTAGATTTTGGAGAAGATTGGGCCTGTGGTATACCGATGGGATCTTCGACAATGGAATAGTGAGAATCATGATGTTTTTCTTGTATTTAATATTTGGAGGTATCACATTGACCCAACTCACATGGTGGATGTTGATGATGTTGACCTAGAGGCTAATACGTCCTTTATGGAGCATCTAGTTTGTGTGGTGGATAACAGTGAGAATATATTATGGGGAAAGGTTGTTTTATTAGTGAGATTACTATATAATCATGGGAAATTTTAGTAAGAAACATTAGAGCAAGAAATGGATATTCAGGCTCAGTGGCCCGATCACTTTTCCTTGGTAGTAAAATGATGATTGGGAGCTCGTCTCAAGGATGAGCCGTTATAAGGTGGGGAGGTTTTATGATCCCAAATCATGGAAATTAATGTTCTCATTTTTTTGGTTTGAATCCATTGTATGGGTTTAAATAATGTTTTCTGAATGTTTTAGGATCATAAAAGGTTTTCTGGATTCTTGAGACCCAAATGGAAGGGATACTGGAAAAAACTATGATGGGCATACAGTCTTCCCACATCTTGGAAAACCATGCCGCCTTCCTAGGAAACCCATGCACCCCCGAGGATGAGGAAGACACATGATGTGAGAATGTTTTATAAACTATATGTCATACACATGGAAATCGTGCAACCTATTTTTCCATGGATAGTGGGAAGCATTTGGTTTATGCACAGTTTTTCAAACAGTGCGGGAAAACTGTATAGACTAGTAATGTTAGGAAAATTTTCAAAATCACCCCTCTGGGATTTTGAAACCCACCTCATTATTTCCTCCCCATTTTCCCCTCTTTACCCTTTGAATGAACCAAATCTCCCAAGAGCATCACGATATCTATCTCCATCATTTCTAAGGGTTGTTTGCTGTCGCTGGTTGCAGATCGACGCTCCGTGTAATTCTAATCCCATCCTTTATTTTATATTGAGTTTAGAATTTGTATCTTATTCTCCTCTCTTTATGAAGCTTTAAAACCCTAATCTTTGGTTTAGACATAGGTTTAAGTTTTAATGGTTGTTTTAAGAAGAATCTAAGGGCTTTATTAAGAGTGTGTTCACCCATTGAATCAGGGTAGGTTGTCTACATGTTATATCCCACTGTTTATTTTTGGATATGTGTATGTGTTGTTTTCTTCTTGGGTTTCTCTTGATATTTTTTGATAAACCAAGCATGTTTAGGTAAAATGGTTATCAATAAGGTAAAAGGAAACCATAGGGATCCAATGGGATGACTTGAGGGTGGTGACGATAATTTAGGGCCACCCATGGGGTGTGCCGACTTCCCTGGACCTAAGTATTTGTGAATATCAATTGATATTTTCCTGTGTTTATGTAGAGATATTGATAAAAATGGTGATGCGATTCATTATATTGGAGTAGAATCTATGTGACTCACCAAGACTTAATAATAACCTATGTGATATGGGGTTAACATGGAAGTGATTTATATTGGATGAACAAGGTTATGCAAGATGAATTTTGAATAGTGTTGGAATGTGTAAATAAGTTGAAACATGAGAATGATTAATGTATAAATGGGATAAAATGTGGAAATGATTAAAGACCATAATTGAATGGATTATGATCCTATTAATGAAGACTCGTGAGTTGTTCATCATGAATGATGACTAGTGAGATATGCACAATTAATGAATGCTCAGTGAGATAAGCATAATAAAAGGAAATTGGGATAAATTCCTAAATGATGTGAAATGTGGAAATTTTGTTAAAGGGTTAAGGAGTTGTATTAAATATCAAATTATTTTTATGATTTATTTTTCCCTTAGGCAATAATTGTTATGTTTTGTAAATGTTTTATGAATATATATACATATATATAATCTTGACATGGATTGGTTGAGTGGGGTTTGACATGAGGTTCTACACCCACATGTCTAGTTGGACTAAGGCTCTAAAGTCCACCCCTAATGCATAGGTTAGGGAAGTATACTATGGATCTGTTCCCCTAATGGTTTCATCAACCTAGATTGAGACATCTTGTTGAGGATATAGTTGAATTTAAGAAGTTAATCCTAGTGAGATTGGATAACAGTGTGTTTCCTCATGTAGGTGATTGTGTACATTAAGCCCATTTAACTAGTTATGTTTGATGAACCCATGCAGAAAATGATGGAAATGATATGTAATGGGAAATAATATGAAATAGAATGATAAGAAAATTTTAATAATGGTTGGTAATGGGTCTAAATTTTTTATGTTAACCTAATCATTTATTTATAATTTATTATTCATTTTCCAATTCATGAAAAATTGTTTATACTAGATATTTTGTAGACACTGGTGGTTGTGTCCTACTGAGTATTACTCACACTCTGCTCAAGATTCCATTGGTTACCCAAGTAAACATCATGTTTTCAGGTTGGGGAAATGTCAAATGATCTTTTTAGGGATTTTGGATGCAATGTGTGTGCGTGGAGGAGGAACTGGACTTGGTGTTAGGACCATTTTGTGGATTTTTCAGTTTGTCTTCATTTTGTGCTTTTTATCATATTTTTACTTGATTCATGACATGGCTTATTCACTATTGGACATGGTTGTACCCCTTTTGCGGGAATGGTTGTTTAATAATTATTTTTTATAATTGGTTATTATTTTTTTAATTTATTTAACTTGTGTTTTGGATTAATCTAATAAAAATGGGGTATAGTCTCCAAAATTTACCCTTTTGGACCCACGCTACTAGTCGTAAACTTTTGGTGTACGGGGAGGCGCACTTATGTTCCTATTACCACATGTAACGAAGCATCGATTTAGTGGATTCATGGTTGGGGACATTAAACAACTTATTTATGGTGTCATTTTCTATGAGGTAAAGTTGAATCAAAAGAAAATACTATGTTATCATTTGTGTGGTTTATTGTTATATCATCATTTATCACTTATTAGTGGGAATGAAAAAAATATTGATTTTCACAAAAAAAATGTGGGAAAATAATGAACAATAAATATATATATTAAACTACAAAAAATTAGTATCTAAATCAATGGAATTATACATAAAACATAATCATAAAATTTCAACTCAAATAATCAATGTGATTATAACTAACAATTTATATCATTAATATTTTGAAGTAAGAAATAAAATATTATTGTGTCTCCCCAAATTTAAAATTGATTATTCCATGATCAAAAATATTGGTGATTTTTTAAAATGTTCACCAATGTAGGGATTATAATTTTCCTTTAAATGATAGTTTGTTTATAATGTATACTTATCACACAGAACATAATAATATACAATATATCTGACAACAATCACATATGACAACCACACAAATAAATAATTGTTGGATAATAACACCCCCAAAAAACAATGAATATATAAAATATTTCTATTCTTCTTCCATTTATCCTTTAATTCATACCCTTACGTATCTATTTCTATTTAAATCATACATCATATTAGAAAAATATTTATTAAATCTTACATTGAAAAAACATATCTTTTTTTATGGAATTTTAATTTGAAATTAATATTCCAACTCCAAATTCATATCAAATCATCTTCATCGTCTATAAATGCATATGGGTCCCTTGGATCATTAATAATCACTTAGTCAATTCTGATGTTATAATATTCATGGGATATCAACTATTAATTGGCTATAATACATCAAATGATTAACATCCTTAAACCCACTACAAATCTAGAACTCAACTCTAGACATAACACCCTTAATTTTCCATAAGAGTTTTTATACCATTTAATATCAATTATAATAAACTACCATTAAAATCATTAAAAAATAAAATTTATTCAAGGATGATTCTTCCTTTACCATTTAAGACTAGAATATTCATCACATATAATACAATGTTCCACTATATTAGACACAAAATTTTGAATTTTATTCAAAAACCCTGATGATTCATTGTCATAGGTTCAAGAACCCTCTAATTTTGATAGTTTATATAAAAATAAATAAATGGGACTGGAATGGGAGAATTTTTACAGATCCTTTTACAAAAACATTATAATTTTATATTCCTCAGGCTAATCACAATCAATATATAATTACTTCTTGTTCATCTCCCACATGTCAAACAATTTTGAGACAATATTTCTTATCCACTGAATGAGAGACCACTCATCCTCAACCATGAGTACGATGAGCCTCATTAATTCTCAAAGCGGTACATTTTAAATAAAACAAATTTTAAAGATCCAATTTATATGATGATATCACCATTTCATCCAAATATTCCTTACATACCTACACAATTATTTAATAGTTCCTTCATTATGAGAGTATATAAATATAAATAAATGGTTTCATGAGATGAAATATAATTTTTATTCTCATAATTATGTCACACATTTTCCATTTATTAAGATGAAATAGTGGAATCACCAATTATTTAAAGTCCTTTAAAAATTAATCTTGAACATAAAAAAGTATATCATTTTTTATATTGGAACCCTATAATATTAGATTGTGATTCTCCTCAATCGAATTATCGTATATCACATGAGATTTAATGTGATGTATTTGTATTTAAAATTCTAAAAAAGAAAAAAATCCACATAATCTATTTTTCATATTCAACTACTAATATAGACATCCTTTTTTAAGGGTTATAGACTTTGATTATTTTGATTAACCCATCCATGGAATGAATTCATTGAGAGTCTCATTAAATTTATGAATAATAGAATGCTATTCTTTTAATTATTTTCTTTGAAAACAACCACTGTAACTTATTAGTGTGAGTGGTCTCATTTATTATCACCATAAATATAAGGAAAAAACAATTTTGGATAATTGTTTTACAATTTTAACTAATGAATGAGTATATATTATAATGAAGGATTTGGACACACCTAAGTCCATATAATCCCCTAAACAATGTGTTTCCTAATAAAGGGAATAAGTAATATACATGAAAATATATATTAAATTAAATTACAATTACTATCCTTAAAAAATGATCCCCACAACATGAACTTAGTTCTTGATATCAATTGTGGTCGAGTTTATTATTTTTAAATTTCATTTTCCCCAAACAGTATGAATATCCCAAATACTTCTTAATATTTATGAATAAGATATAGCATTCTTCTTTTTATAATGTACACATAATTTCACATAACTTAATATAATTTTTACTCTAAAATAACTACTATATGTATTGTTCTTCTTATATGCACTAAACTTCACATCATTATTTATATCACTTAGGAATAATCTTCTTCATTATTCCCAAATTGTATAAAATATATATTTTTTAAATATTTTTATATAACTCTCTATCCTATAGTCAAATCCTCAGTATTGTTCTGTAATTATCAACTATTGTTCGTCTATTTTATCTTGAAAACCATAAACAAAATCAATTCTTAAATTCATGAATGACCAAGTTCATATATCTCTCACATAATGGAATAACCATGTTTGAATATAAATTGATAATTCTACTAAAAATATTTAAATATTTTCAAAAAAAATTATAATTAATCTTAATTACATAATTTTTCTTATTATGTTTCATTTATTGGTCAATATTCATTATTAAAATAGATACATCACAATAGTCTATATAATTTATCCAGAAAAACTAAAACTCAAAATAATCTAAAATTTTGTGAAACCACCTTTTTAAAGAAAAAATTTATTATCCTTTATTGGATTAAAAATAATTTTTTATTTATAATGAATAATATATTATGTAGTATCATCATTATTAGTTAAATTAATCAGGTTCACACATTGTTTATTTAAAAATATAAATATATTTGACTATATGAAACTATGTAGATCTCTACAATTTTTTATTTTCTGAAAAACATTATAAAGATTTTATAATTCATTCAATGTTTGTATTTATTTACGAATATTTTTCTCAATCAAATGATGTCTACAAATCTAGAAGGTGTTTTTATTGAACATATGAAATCTACAAATTTCTTTATAATTAATGAAAATGTACATTACGGTAGCAATATGGGAAAATTTAGGAAGTAAAAAAATCATAAGATCTCTAAATATATCATATTAAATAATAAAACATGAAACATATCATTATTTCAATTTCCCCTTTTTAACATATTTGATGACCTTATAAATATTTTGTGAGATTAATAAAAATGGCATTAAACCATATATACTCTTCTATAATATCATATATTCAAAAAGGAACAAATTATTAAAATGATAGTAATGAAATATAATAACAATATACTTCTTAAAATATTCCAATACATATACATAAATCATCATTATAATGATAAATAGAAATATTTCCAAAAATTTAATATGTTTAATACTTTATCATTCATTTGATCAAACATGTTCAAGTCCAAGTATTCTCATCTTGCATAGAAAACATCTCCAAATCATCTCAAAACTTATTGAAAAAACTAAAATTATTTTTCTACATGTTTCAATGTTATATCAGGTGAATTATAAAATTCTTTATTTATTTAAAAAAAACAGACATAACATATCTAATAAATTTTCTTTAATCCTTATCTTTATAATAAAAATTGATGATATAAAAAACATAATCAATTTCATATTATAGTAAATACAAATTTGGGTCTCATAAAAATTACACATTTGAAAAGTTCCTTCATGATAAACATACCATCGCTGAAGAATTATTAGAATCAATAAAAAACCTGATGGTTTTTTTACCTTGTGGTATAAATATATTTAAAAATATGTATATATTATAATAGGTAATAATTTAATAATAATAAAACTATGTGATTGATCATGGTGATAAAAATAAATCATTTTTAAATAATACCATATTGTGTATAAAATTATAAATTACATTCATATGTCATTTGTCTTGATAATCATATTGAAAGTCAAAATGAATCTTTCCTAAACAATTGATATAATTAGAAGACAAATTTTATACCTCTGGTAATGCTATTACAGAATCAATTCGTATTCCACTGAATAAAAACTATACCTGTGGAATGAATTATTCTTAAAAATATATAAGATATTTATAATTTCATTTTGTCAAAAATTATTTGTACTATTCTCAAGGATACACTCGACAACATGGTATCCATCACGTCATTACTATTTTAATAACTTTATATGAATACATTCTATCCCCAAATAAGTGTTATCTACCTCATTATGTAATGAATAAATTTTTTAAATTATCTTATATATTATTATATATATTTATAAAGAAATTTTATAAATTACAAAATATATACATTGATATAATTATATATTCATGTTTTTACACACATTGAATGAAATATTTATAAAAAAACTAATATCAAGTTGGATTGACCACATCATATTTCTTGATGAATAAATGATCAGAATTATTCATTAAAAATTATAGAAAATTAATCAACACCACAGTTGAATGAATATGAAAATGATTATATATTGGTTTATTTACCATTAATTTAAAATTATTAGTATTAAACGTATTTTTCAATTTAGAATAATGATTTTATCAAATTGATTTCTTCATATTTATCTTAATATAATTAATTTCATATCATTAGTTTTTTTGTTGAAAAGGAGAAAAAAAATTTTATTCAAACATTATCTAATATTCAATATTATCGATATATTATTCATATTTTTAATTTATATGTATATTTTTTTTATTATTTATGTACTCATGTATATCTATTTTATTTTCATTGTCTTCATTGTTCATCACTCAATGATTCATTTTCTCTAAAAGTCACCAAAATAAATATATTTTTATATTAATGTTTTATTCTTATAAAACCATATCTATTTATCAATTAACACATGAAATATATATGTTCTATAAATATACCGTATTTTTCATATTTATATAGTCAATAAATACTTATTAAATTTACCATCAACACATTAACAAAACATTTGTTTATTAATTCCATCTTGTATTCTCTAATAGTGAGTATAATAATTCCCTTTATATTTATTGAACCTATATTAAAAAATTACATCACTTGTTTCTTTATATTCTTAAAATTCTTTAATACCTTCCAATATCTACTTATATGGGATCCAAATCAATTGTAATATAGAAAAGGATGTTTTTTTCTTGGGTTAATGTGTGAAATCTATACTATCGAAACCATATCTTTTACATTATATTATTCTTATTAGATCCCCAAGTTAAAATCGTTAATAGTGATAGATAATAATCTTTAATGAATAGAAATTTATATTTTAAATAATAAAAAAAGTTGTACAATCAATGATATAATTATTTATATCATGTGGAAACTAGTCCCACACATCAATTGTATATAATAAAATATAAAAGTAATTTACATCTTTTTTAATAATCATCCTAAAAGTTATATCAATATATTTATTACATAAAATATCATGTTCATATATATAAAATAAATGTTTGATAAAAAATCTTATTAAGAGGTTGGATATCATTTAATGAATAGGTGACATGAATAAATATTATAATGGTGAGAATAATAATCAGTACCATTTCATAACCATGGTATCACCATAATTGTGATAGAGATAGAATTTATAATCCCATTTAATGTGTAGTATTCACATTAATGAAACAATATATCATTTTTTAAAAATAACACACAATTTTATTTTTGAAAAAATCAATCATTTTGTTCCCAAATAACATATGTTCATAAATCATAACATCACAAGTATGGGCAATTATAGTATCTTGTTCATGTATTATACACATAATATCTTCAGATATATTATATTGAACAATTAATTAGTGGAATATATAATTCAATCTTACCCATGGTAACATAATATGTTCATGATCACTCATGAAACATGGAAATAGAACATATAACAATAATAGTAAAGAGATAAGACCATGAAAATTAATGGGTGTCATAAATGTATTATTAATTTTAAACACATGAATTATGATTCGTTCCCCCAAATGGATAATGTAAATATTATTTTTTTCACAAAACAACATAAATTTTGAAATTATATGAAAAATCACAATGGGAGTAAAAGTAAAATTTTATGAAATTAAATTAATTTTTAAAATGATTTGTAATATGGATAAATATTTTCATAAAATTATAAGTAAATTTATATTATTAGTTTAATAATATAAGAAATAATGGAATTATATATTTTTATCATTTCAACATAAAATATATACATAATATAATTTGAAAGAATAGATAGTAAAAAGGAAGAAGTAGGGTTTTATATCCAACGTATATTAAATCAAACCTTATTTAATCTCTTATCATCATCCTAAAAAGATATATTTATTTAAATAGTTCACCAAATGTGATTTATGTCTATTTTATTAATCTTAACCAATTATAATCATAGGATTATATATTCATAATTACAATCCATAATTGTGAAAAATGTTGATATAACATTGTTTATCAAAACAACTCAACTTGTATCGATTTAAATTTTTTGTTGTTAAAACATATAAATTATTATGATTGAAAAAATTGGAAATATATATTCTCCCAAATTCATATATTTTAATAATTTATAATAATCATTTTTAAGGTTGGTGATTAGAAAAAAATATCAACCTCCTCATTGTATTTTAATCGAGAGAAAAACATTTACTGAAGGAGAAATGGATTTCAAAAATTTAAATATGTCCAAAATATAATTTGAATAATATGATAAAATCCTAAAAACAATTTCAGAATAATAAATAATAAATAATATAATTATTTGGATTGTATGGAATTGGAAAAAATCAAAATCATTGGAAAATTATAGAATAATTGATGTAAACATTCAATTTTCTATTTTTCCATCATCTCTACAAAACGATGATCATTATATTCATGGATTTATATTCATCAATGACGTCCTTAAGTATCATATGGTTCTTAATGGATAAATATTTGGTCAAATTTTGAATTTGGTAAGTAATGGGGGAGTGATTTACCATGGGATGCTTGAGGGGTTATTTATAAATGATAATATGTTTATTTTAAGGAAAAATCATTATATAAATTATTATATCCCACATAATAATTTAAATAGTGGTATTTTGGAATTATTAATAATATATTAATAATATAAAATAGATTTATGACTTTAACCCAGTAATAATCTAATGTGACTTCATTATAAATAATGAAAGAGGAAGAAATGATTTTTTGATTTTCATGTAATACATTGGGGTTTTAAAATATGGAAAATAATCTTTATGATTAGTAATTATGTTTATAGTTTTCAAATTACCATTAATAATTTTACAATTTTTATTGGATTAAATAACCAATGTAACGTGTATTTCTTCATTATTTAATCATATTTACTTCTTAAAACATGAATTTTTTGAGAAATTTTTTTTTTCATATAAAAAACTGATGTACATAAAAATGTTAAAAAATAAACCACCTAATAATTCAATTTTAAGACATAATAATTGTAATTAATTGTGCCAATATGATTTTTTTCATATAAAATATTTATAATTAATATAAATAAGATGATGTTTATAAAATATATTAATTTTTTTATTTAAAAATGTGCATATATTTTCATTCGGGATTAATTATTAGTATTTATTTCATTGTATTATAATTTTTCTATTTATATTAATTCTTCATCATAAATATATTTTATATTTAATTTATCTATTTTTATGTGAAATTAATATTTGAACATTATAGTTTTCATTCTAAAAGATACATTAATATTCTAATAATTATATTACCTCTTATAAATACAACATTATTATTGTATTAAATATTCACTGAAATTACTCGTTTTGTTATATATTTCTATTTCCAAATATTTTTATTGGGATAAATATATTTTTTTCACTTCTTAAACTATTTTTGTTTAGGGGATAATTCAAGTATATTGAATTGATCTATAATTTCTCATTTGACTTTATCTATTTTATTTTTTTCCCAATTATAATATTTGTCATTTTCCTAGATTTAGTTGATGTATCATTTAACGATATCCATTAATTAAATAATGTGTTGTTAGTTTTTATATGTGGTTTATTTTTATTATACTACAAAATATTAAGTAACACATATTAATTCTATAATAATATACTACTTATAAATTCATGGTGTTTATATTCTTCCCCATATTATAAATATCATCCATGAAATTACATATCATATTTTTAGTTTATAATATATTTTGGTATTTGTGTTTCATCATTCATCCATTTCATAAATTCACTATTAATAATTATGGTTGTACTGCAACACATTGACACGCTGACATTACTAATTGCATAAAACATTTTCAAATCGTCATATATCTTTACTAACTACACCTCATAAGAGGGGTCATTATCCAATTATACCGGATCTAGATTTAGTTAATGTGAGGGATCTACTATGTAATTCTTTATGATACATATATCAAACACATCATGTACTAGAGCCTTATTTAGCTAGTGTTAGCTGATAAGAATCTGGTCATATGTAATCAACGAACTCAAATTGGCCAATATACCTAGGGATAAGAAATACTTTATTTCCAAAACACATTAATCTCTTCCACGGATATATGTGAAGGAAAATTTTTCTCAAACATCAAAAAACAAGTCCCTTGATGGTTGTAAACATATTAACTCTACATAATATGATTAGATTCTATATGATGCTTGATGGATGATGCCTTTTCTGTCTTCTCCTGTACATGATTGGGTTTATGCATATTTCAATAGCCAATACAATGTTATAGTTTTAAATCATTTCCCATACATAGCAATATATGTATCCATTTTAATTCTCATGTGAGAGATTTTCTTATATGAGAAATTTTCTATAGGGATATATTGATCACATCCAACATTATTCTCAAATTAGAAGTCCCTTATCATTTTCTCGTATTTATGAATGGTCATTTCATATTTTCCTTATATTTTGGGGTGATAGTCTATATTAAATTAAAAATTAACATTGGGATAAATTTAATGAATCTTCTAGAATTTAGATGGGAACCATTGACGATGATTGGAGATGAAATATTTTTTTTTCAACTAGAAACCTCACCACATTCATTTAATATATCACAGAAACTTCTTCAGATGATAAATAATCTATAATAGCGTTGAAGTCAGTAATATTAGTGAGGTAATCCACTCTATCTTCTGTATAATTTCATCCACTAGATATATTTGGGAGTTCTGTGACACTATTTATAGTGATATTTTACAATTTTCACATGGGTATAAAAAATGGTTTCATTATCCCATTTAATATATTTAATCATAATTTAACATGCTGACATAATAATCAATTTGATGTGTACTCAGAGATTTATTTATTTATATTTTCCCATTAGATGAGATCATAGTGTTCACTCTCCATCATTATATTTCTAATATTGATGGAGAATAATAATCTATGTTCCTTATCCAAAAGATCATTAATTATTTCAGGTGTTGTCGGCTCATAATTTCTACTTACAGACTGAATTAATCTATCTTCTTGGTAATGGTATTCAAAATTCATTACCATTATTACTACATCCATATACTTTTTATGATCTAAGTCATCCTTTTTTCTTCATGATATTATTTGGGATAGAATTTTGAAAAGTGTTTTGGGAAAGGAATCAGGAATTCCATTCTATTATTATTTTGAATCTATCAATTAAACATCTATTAATATAGGTAATTTCTAAATATAAAAAATGGATAGAGTTTTAGGTTATTTTCATCAATGATATAAATATGCATTTTCACAATTTTTAGGATGGTAGTGAATAAAGCAATTATTTTCATTGATCAGCTACAATTATCATCATTGATGTGTGTTCATATCTTTCATTTAGATTTCATCCATTAAACTATTTCGATATGTATATATTACACATATATCTACATTTAATTTTTTCATGCAAATCATAAAGTAAAGTATAAATTCTTCAAACTACAAATAATGCATCATGATATTTTTTATCGCGGATCTAAAATTATAATGAAGAGTATGCACTCACATTATCATTCTACATGAGTACACAACCCAATACATAATTATTTGTTAAACACAAAATTGTATCCTCTTGGTTGTAGTGTGAGTATGGGTGTAGTGACTACATGATACTTGATCCCCTTAAATAATTCCATTTTTTTCGTAACATGAATTATCCACATTAATGTTACTTTAGTTAGTGGTTTATAAAATATTTATAAATTTCCAAATAAAAATGACACATGTACATAGTTAAGCCAATAAAACATTTGGTGTTTGTTATACATATGGTTATGATCCATAGTTAAATTTAATTATTATTCATGTTTCATTAATAAATATCCCTAATAGAGAAAATGATCCAAAAGGATGTTATTGTTTTCATCCAACAGTTAGACTTTCAATACATATCATAGAATTTACCCATTAATAATGTCATGAGAGTAATTCTTAGTCCATTTGGATTATTTCCCTTTCTATATTAGTATATATAAATATATAATATAAGGAAACCATAATTATCTTAATGTATCTGCAAATACTATATTTATAAATTAATTTATGATTAGAAGATAATTGTTATATCCCAATTGAATCACTTTGAAATCATGGTTTTCATACTATGTACCATTTGATGTCTTTTAAATACCATTATTCAGTACATTTAGCTGATGATATATATAATTAATATACACCTTTTACATGATTTAAAAACATCAATTTTTTTTCAAAAAAGACATGGTTTATTGGAATATCATACTATTATACAGTGATTATAGACACATATCTGCATTGATCCATCCTTTTTTTTTTTGAAAAAAACATCAAACCACCCAATGAAGATGTACTGGGTCATTTAAACAATTTATCCAAATTCTCTTATAGTAGCATATTTAACCTCGGTAGATAGATATGATCTATATTATATGGAATGATTTACATCAGAGTGGGTTTTTGTATATGTTATATTGATAACTCCAATTCATGGTCATGGGGATATTTAAGAAACTCTTAGGGAAATACATCATACAATTTTTCTATGAAGGGAATTTCCTCAATGTTAAAAAATTCTAGTGACTAAACTATTTTTCAAATGGTATACTTGTTTAATGGGAATTAGCACACACCCCCAACTGATGTATTTTCAATAGGATAATCATCATATTACTTGTATCAATACAAGATTATAATATGTTTCTTAATATAAAAATATATTTAATTTATGAAATATTCAAGGTTGTATATATAATGATATCTAATCCATGACAAATATAGTATAATATTCCACAATAGTACGTATTTTTAGATTACGTATATGAATAATCTGAAAAAAAAATCTTCCAAAAATGGTCAAGCCCTTGGGATTCATTGATCACATCACTAGGTATTTTAATAGATAAATTTAATACATGGTCTAAAGGATATTATTCAATAGTTTTGGAAATCATGTTGGGTATAATTGAAATAGAAGATCTTTAGTAAAATTAAAAAATTCATTTTTTGAGTAAATAAGAAGTGTAAATTGTATGATTTCATCTTCATTCCCCACATAGAATTAATGGTGGCTTAAGATGTACCTTTTTGATTTATATTTGGTAATTTATAACTTTGATTCCTCGAATTGAACCATGGTTGAGTACAAAATATTTCATAGTTCCATTTCATCATATCATTGATGAATTTATCCATTGGAGGTTTGCTGGGAGTTTCCTTTATTTACTCTATTATATTGGTTAGATTCTTCACGTATCATAAATATTAATGATATTTGTGTTATTTTCTCATGAAATTTTAGCATTTATATGTACAATGAGGTAAATACCATATTAAATATTCTGATATATTCAAATGTGGGTTGTTGGATCATTGTACCTTGATTATGATTTGATCCATAATCATGAAATTCCATTCTTCACATATTATATCAATGTTAAATTGTCTCTTATACAAACACCATATCTACTTCTAGAGAACCTAAAACTACATCTTTATAAATCCAAAATTCTATGATAGTTATATCAATTCAAAATATTTTTTTCATGCTCTAAAGAATATAAAAAAATTCTTCATTTTTTATAACCAAACACAAATTATATCATGAAATCCAAGTTATATTTTGGTTATATTCCATGATAGATTCACAATTCTTTAGTATAATATCTATACATTATTTTACCATCTATGTTTGAATATTTGGATTGAATTAATTCTTAACAAACATAATATAGATGCCTTCCAAAACTGTTGATCAACCTCCCTATGTAGAAGATAAAAATCCAAGGAAATATTCTCTCTCTTATAAAAATGGATACCAAAAACTATCTTCTCCATTTACATATCTCAATATTCAATAAAATGTTGTTTGGAAGTTACACTGAATATCATTATTCATTTACATATAAATGACTCAATGGGTAGTTTCTCATTCACTGGTAGAGGAAGGTGATCTTAATGGATCCATCCATTTTTAATATTCTGATATAGTAATGAAAATAATTCCATGAATGCTTTATCACCATCTCTCATGCTATTTTGGATTTTGTTCAGAGAATTATTTAATTATCCTACATGAGGATTGTTGGACTAGTTTCTCCTAGTTCCCACTATTTTCATAAGTAAAAATTGGTTGAAAAAAATAATATAATACAAAAATGAATAAATAACTTATTCTTGTACATAAATAAATTCAAAAATCATATTTAATATGATCTATTTGTTATGATTTATTCTCAAATGATTCTTCATGGATTGTGTTCTTTAATAATTTTGAATCATTTAAAAATAATATTTAAATTATTCATATGTACATCATAAAATTTTATTTTAAATTAGTTGTTAAACAATTTATTTTATTGGGGTAGGTCAAACCCGGTGATTATAAAGTCTTATTTAGCATATATTTGGTGTTTGTCATGTGAAAACTCAATATCACCTTTTAATATTCTTTACCCTATTATATATTTGTTCTAGAGAAACATCAATATAGAGTCTCTAGAAATGGATTTATTTTATTTAAAATAACACTCTATAATACTTTATAATATCATAATATGTTGAATAATAATTAGATCCATCCTTATACTTATCAATAAGTATTTATAATCATAATTCCAAAATTAACTAAACTAGCCTCTAAAAAACTATAGAGACCCAAATTCTTCTTCCATACCAATTAAGTCAATTTAATAATAAAAAACATAATAGAGATACACTATATTATTTTAAATATTAGATGATTGTAATAATATGGATTATAAGTCACTTAACAGAAATAAAATTAACCACTATTAGAATTATTCTTCTTTATCCTCCTAAAAAATTTAAAAATTACAGTTAGAAAATAGAATCACTTGAGGATATACAAAAAATAAACTGAATGCCTAAAAGTGATGTATGTGGATAGATAACATAGAACAAATAAGGGGCATAAATCAATTTCACATGGGTCTTGAAAAAAATCATCATAATCACTTAATAAATATGGGAGTATCATTTTACGAATTATATAGACACTTAATAATGGCAAAGAATGTCTCATATACAAAATAATTGAACAATAATACTTTTTTTGAATTATATAAAATATTGTGAACAAATATATCATCTTTTTCAGGCATATCATATGTGCATCTATCATAACATAATAATTATGAAAAAATGAAAAATAATTTTCATGCATAATACACTTAATATTTGCAGATATAACACAATAACCAATGAAATGGAGGTACACAAAATTTTGGTCCCACACTTAACATCATTAAATTCTCATGATCATGTATTTATCAAGGAATGAAATCATTAAACAACTATATTTATGAAATATAATATTTGAAATAATGGGCCCTATAATGGTTTTGTAAATAATATTATCAGTAATAAACATTGTGGTTCTCAAATTAATAAGTTAAATCATATATACTCTTAAGACATCATCAATATTGAGTGTGACATAAATAATTCAAGAAGAGTCAATGCATTGTTTTTAGAAAACAATTTGTTTTGATAAAAATAATCTAAATATTTTAGAAAAGAATTCAAATGTGAATGTTGGAATATAAAATTTAAAAGTAAAACTAATGAATATTTGATGGAATATTTCCGGTTATTGGAATGGAAACAATATTTATTAATTTTAAATATTAGTTAACCCAAAATGATGGATTTGAGATTGAGATTCCACTTACATTAAATCATGCATTATTTTGTCACATTTCCACTACTTGAACATTAAATATATTTTCATAAAATCTTAAAACAATAATTTAATTATGTTCATATTTTAATATCAATTTATTTTAATCATTTCATTATATTTCATAATTTTTTTGTTAAACACACAATATTTGGAAATCATATTTTCTTTAAAATTCCCACCCTACATCGATTTAATGATCTTTCATTATGTGTAATTATACATTATAATAATTAATAATAAAAGAATAAAAATACATTCATTAATATAATTATATATTAAATATAATTTATTATTACCATCCATTATGGTGTTCATTGAAAATTAGTTGGAAACTTCCCCAGTATCGGTTAAATGACATTTATCAAAACATTGTCTAATAAAGATACAAAGGTTAGATATATAGATACATAATAAATAAAACTTTTACATAATATTTTCATATTAAATATAATAAATTAAAATTTTTTTATTTCAGTTTTAAATGAATTGGAAAAGATAATAGGATGAGAGGAAAATGGGAAAATAATGGATGGAAACATATCCCTCTCTCTTACTGTTTCTTCTTTTAAAAGACACAAAAATCCTTTGATAACTACAATTGGTTTACTCCAAAATGAAACTATGTATGATAAGGGGATTTAGGGATGGGATTTGGTTATAAGGTTTTTTATAGAACATGATTTTTATGTGGTTTTCAAAGGGAAGGTGAGGGGTTAATTATAGTTGAGGATATAAGTATTTAAACGGTATAAACTAAATATATTATTACATCCAAGGTAAATAGGTCAATACTAATTTATTTATATTACCAATAATTTACTATAATTAATTTATTTGAGGCATTAAACCCACTTTTATATATATATAAATAATTTATTAAAATTTAATGTGGAATAAATAGAAGAATTTTTATTTTAATGGAACCCATTAAAATTTAGGCATTGGAAAATTTATTTTAGGTTTGGAAAATTTATCCATGGTATTTATAAAATTTTATCTTTATAAATATATTTTTTGAAAAAATTTCCTATTTAAAAAATATTAATTCATTACAGCCTCATCATTATTTCATAAATCATATATTATTTGATAAAAACACTTTTATTATTCATGTCAAAATGTTGTTTTTTACAAAACAATAACCCTTATTTTATTTTTATGATATTATTTTAAAAATTAAAATAATTTTATCAAAATATATTTGTTTTATATGAAATATAAATTTTTAAAAAATGAATTATCTTTTTACTCATCGTGTAATACTTTATTTCATTAATAATTTGCACATATTTTATTTTAGTTTTAAATAATTCTATTTATGTTATTATATTATACTATCTATTTTTTAATAAACTACTCTTGATAAATATTATTACAAATATTTTTCTTATTTTTAGGTGAAATTACTATTCTAATTTTCATTTTACAATTCCAACTATCAAATTAATATTCCAACAACTGAATTACCACATATTAATACATATTAATTTGTTTATTCTGAATTCACTTTAATCACTCCCATGGTTCAATATATGAATTATTACAATGTTAATTACTTTAATAATACTTTTTCCAATGTAGTCATATATTTGATGATTATTATATAAAATGATATTTTTTCATGTATTCCAAAAATATTATATATAATACCATTTCAAATTATAATACTTTGAAATTTTATGGGATTAGTTATTTATTGAGGTTAAAAAATCAATTTAGGACATTATTTTTTGTTAATTTATATATATGTTGAATATTTATTATAAAATACTATATAATAAAAAACATTTTTATTTATGATAAAAATATAAATTATTATGTACGGGTTGGTGCATATTCATACTAAACAGGGAAGGTCGAGTGCTAAGATCCTACTTGTAAAATTGACCCAATTTTTCACAAGTACAACTACTATATTAAAATGAATGATATCTATTCATAATATATGTTATACATTTTTTAGAAAATTTCTAAACATTTATACTTTGAGTGGGATTAATCCATTTCATATTTTATTCATTAATAGTTAAAAAACCAAAAGTGGTATTGGTAATTATGAAAAACAAATTATCCCAAATTCCAAACATGTCCACTATTACAATTATGTATATAAAATTTATACGTACCGAAATAGATATTTTTTGTCAATAATTAATACATAATATTTTTCTACCCTTTGACAATTATTTAAGGCTTTTTTGGTGAACTGATTTTATTGAAGAATCACAACAAATCTTATTAGATACTATATTTTTTATAGATATTATAAAATAAAATTTTTTGAATTGGATAATTTTAATTGAGAAGTATTATATTGTATATATTTCATTGAATCACATATCCTTTTAAATAATCATGTATTCTTCATTTGTGACCGTGAATAGATATTTTCCCTGATACAGATAATATTTTTATAAATCATTAAATTTAATAATAGTATCTAAACATGAATCTATTCAATTAGTTTGATTTTAGATTATTTTATTCTATTAAATATTATAGCTTAACTATATTTATTAGTTTAAATTTTATAATTCAATTTTAAAATATCTAGTAAATTTTTTGGTTCTAATAATTTATATTTAAAAATTTCATTGAATTCTTCCTTTTAATTTAACTTAATTTATAGTTTAGAATTTATCTTCACTCCTCATAAATAAATTTATCAAAACAATAAATATTAAACATCAACATTATATTATTTTGAGAATGATATTTTTTATTTTTTATAGATGGTTGATAATCCTTAATCATGTTCATATTGTCTATTTGAAAATGAATAATTAATTTGAGACATTTTTTCTATTATTTTTACATAATGGTCTCAATTTATAGATAATTCTCATATTGATAACTGTTGTAATTATAACATATTAATTACAAAATATTTACATTTCATCAAAATTAATTTCACCTTCTTATGTGGATGAAAATAATTTGTTATCTTCTCAAAATATTCAATGCATCATTCATTGAGAATAAATTATTCTACTTTGAATTTTTTAAAATTATATCCTTCCAAATTATTTAAATTTTTCATGATTTATTATTCTAGATCTACATGGATTATAATTATCATATTTATACTTTTTGTACTCTTAATCATTAAAAATTTAATTAATAGTAGAAAAATATAAATCACCACAGAATATAAGGAAATTAAAATTTCTTTTACCTTGAAATTGTCTATTTTCAAATTGGGAATGACTTTATAATATTTAAATGAGTATTTAAATTTTAAAATTACCTTACTCATCCAAATTTAATTATTCATCATCAATAACATTGATACATAATTACTTCATTAAATATCTTTTTAAAATATAGATATAAAAAATGTAATTTTGCATCAATAACATTGCGAATTATTTCCATCATCAAATATTTCAATGAAATTTACATAAAATAAATGTAATATATCATTAATAAATATATCTCATGGATTCCATATGGATTAAAATTTCAATTAATGTAATCCAATGTATGTTTTCTTGGATCAATAACACCGGGCATTAAAACCCTTGTATCAATTTTATTTAATAACATATATAATATATTTTAATAATTTTTTGTATCTTGCATCTACTCAATAAAGTATTTATGGGGATCATATATTCAATAAATCTAATATTTAAGAAATCCAATGTTTCTTTTTAATTCATATGAAAATCCTTTTATATGAATCATAAATTATATAGAATGGTTCCCTTTATGTTTTCTTTAATATCATAGATATTTAAAAAATTTATCTCAAATGACTTTCAATACCTTAGAAAATATTACCCTAAGAAACAAAATTTATAAAATATATGGAATGATGTTTGTTATGCATAAACATCAGTCATTAAATTCTTTATATTTGCTACTATCATAGTAGAACCATAAATCAGAGTAATAAAATCATCATTGGAACCCGCAAAAATATTCATTCTAATATATATATGATATGGTAGCATCCAATCATTCTAAATGTGATAATTCTTGAAATCAAAATTTAGAAACCCTCTAATGTTAATTGAATATTTGATTCACATTTTAACAAAAAAACAATTCCAATTTATTTAACAATAGATTTATAAATTCATGAATGAACACAAATAATTTTTTTTGTTAAAATATATATTCAAATAAGTAAAAATATTACATCATATTCTTTTGAGTAATCCTGGATTATATCATTATCATTTGAAAAATTAATGAAATGAATTTTTAGATTAGGTTCTGGGGGATGGATTTCTAAAAAACCATTTTTTCAATTTAATGATTTATTTCAAAATCACCTTTGTCATGTGTTAATATTAGTGATATGAAATCAAATCCCAAATACATTAAGAAAAAAACCATTACGAACAATCGATGTATATGGTGTGCAACTAAAAATTCATAGAAAAATGTTGTAATGAATCATGAATATCAAAGAGGTTCATATTTATGAGGAAATACATTACAAAATAAAACAATAAGGGATTATCCATGAACTCATGATTATATGTAAATCAACACTTCTACAACTTGATATTTCAATCAACCAATATATAATGATGAATTGTATTTTTATAGGTCAATGATTTTATGTAAAAATGTTAATGTTCTCCTCATAGTATAACATTATCAGACATATATTCTATGCTAGGATATTGTAAAAACCATATTCATATTACTATAAATACTACACTAAACATCAAATTCATTTATTCTTATACTACTACATATACTTATACTATTATTCTTCTACTTGGTTGCATTACACAAAACCTCACAATTTCTCTGTTGTAAAAATGTTATTATTTATTATTCCTCAATTTTATATTTCATTATATAATATCCTTAATAAAAATGATGCTCCCACATATCTAAAATAATCATCTTGATTCTATTACTATTCTTTAATCTAAGAATTGTATTCTATTCAAATCATTACGTTATCAATCATTTTTATTAAGCATGAACAAACTTATTAATATATATCAAATTCAATGACATCTATATATTATGATATGTAAGTCAAATTCAAATACAAATAGTTAGATAATTCTATGAACTCTTCAAATTACACTATTGAATCCTTCCTTTACCTTTTTAATGAATATAAAATTCAGTATTTGATAACTAATGGAAAAATATCCATTTTATAATATTTTAAAAAAATAATTACTTTAAATAAAAAAATTAGTTTCAACATTTATATTTTAAGAATGATGAAACCCCATGGGACTAAAATATTTTTTTTTCATGTATGGATGCTCATGAATTTTATATCAACATTAAAATGGTAAAATATTTTTATTATGTTTACTACTTATGTAATGAAACAACCATAACATGTATCCTTATAAATAATATTTGGTTCTAAGAAAATATTAGAAGAATGATAATATAAAATTTCTAGTACTCTAGGAAGATGATATTATTTTTATGCCCATAATGAGAACTCAATCAAAGTAATGAATATTAAAATAAAAAATCATGTTATTTTTAATTTGGGTTAAAATTATATTGAATGCGTGGACTAATAAAACAAAATATTTAACCTTAATTAATGTTCATAAATAATAGTTATTTCAAAAATTAATAAACCATATAATGAAGGGAGTGAACCTTATAAACTCCATATCCTAGGAAATTATTTAACAAATTCTGCTCAGATGAGACATAAGAGGAATTCATTTTGTCCTTGTGGAACCTATGGAGGAATTAATACCTTATAATTATTACTAAAAAATCTATAGAACTCTATTTATTATCAAATTACCTTAAAAAATATCAACGACTTTTCAAACACCCTCCACAAAATCAATATTTTTTATACTCACATAATATGTATAATAGCATGTCTGTTTTAATATTATTACTATATAGATAAAAAATAATAACACAATAAACCCATGCAATCACTTTTCGTTAATCATTATTCTACAGAAAAAAATTTAACTATAGAATAATATTTTACAATTTCATATTATAGAATTCTCAACTTTTGATCTCAATAATCCATCTATGTATATATATTCTCATTCATGTTCCCAATATATTCCAACAACACCACATTGGATAAAAAAAGGTGTTGTGGTTTTATACTCCCACAAGGGTAGGTTTACATTATTTTATATGATATGGCATGGTTTCAAAATAGTAAATCCACTAATGAGTATGAGACACATATTCCATAATGGTTACCAATGGTGTATGGGGTCCCTTATGATTTATATTATGGTTTTGGTTTTGGGTTTTGAGTTTTATTTTTTATTTGATTTAATCATTCGTAGATCTATGTAAAATAAGATATGGTACAAAATTAATTTGTTGATCACTACTAGTTCATCATTTATATTTTAAATGTTTGTTTTATAAAACTTCATAATGAGGGAATGGATTATATAATGATTTGAAATATTAATGGATTATTCATATATATTTATATGGGGTTAGAGGATATAATTGGGGAAATCATATTTCCTCTTGTATTGACCCACTATATGGGGATCTTAGTCTCTATATAGATTATGATGAAGTTGTTTTTCGGTTTCCTGGGCATTTTAATGTTGGATCAATATGAGTAGTTAATAACTTACAGCAGGGAGTAATTATCCAAAATTCATCATAGGTGGATGGTATATTAATTCATGGATTTATTTTATCATTAAATTTATTATATTATTTTTCTATTATGAGTGATTATATACAAAATCAATTGGTAAACTACTATATATAATATATTTATAGGTATGTAGTTATTGATTTATTTTTATGTATATATAATTCAAAGATTGGTATTATTTTGTTTTTATTATTACAATCAACACATTAGTAATTAGGGGATGGATCTAAGGTAAATGTGACATTATGATTGATTATAAGGATACGCTAGAATATCTAGTTTAGGATATGATTTTATGAAAAAAAATAAATATAATAATGACATTTCTATACTATAATTACTAATTTAGATAATTTCTATAAATGATATAGAAGGATCCAACTACATTCCCACAAGACCCATCTAGATGGAATCATTTCTGTATGTAGTTTTCTAATGATATATAATAACATAATTTCCCTAATCAAATTTATATTCCATGTGGACAGAAATAATAATTATTTAAGAATTATATTATTGAATAATGAAAGAAACAATATTAATAAATATATATTAATATATATTAATAAAAACCAAAAAAATGAATAAAATTTTCATTATGTATTACCAAAATATACACATGATTAATATTATATCAATTTGATTAGATCATTCTTCAAACATCCTTAGTAGATAAATATAATTGACATGCCACATTTCCAATATTATATTATCTAAATTTTCATACTCATATATAAAAGATAAGATGGACCACTATGATTTCTAAAAAAACAAATTCATTCTTGTATTTATCAAGGTATAATGGTAAAATGTATCCAATCCAATGGAAAAACATATAAATTCCAAAAATGATAACATGATGTTTCAAGATAACAGAGCATGGATTTGAGTATAATATTCCCATTAATATATGGATGAATATATTAATTACCATATCATGAAAATTTGACATGATGTATCATAGTTAATATTCTAATATAAAATAATCATTGAAATGGACTGGGTTTTATGTTCAATTATTATTGTTAATAATATAATGATTATTGTAATTTTTATTATTGTTGTTGTTATTGTTGTTTTGATTATTATTAATTTCAATAATTTTGTTGAATGTATCATAACATTTTCAAATTGAGTGTTACAATTTTATAGAATTTTTATATAAACATAGTAACATAAATGTAAAGTTATATCACTCATAACTTGGACATTATATCAAAATAACAAAAACATAGGTACTACACATCATTGAATTTTATACACCATGGATGAAATAAGTCCATTAAAAGTGTATAAATAAAAAATGGACATTATATAATGAAATAAAAATATTTAACGAAATAAATTCTCCAAGATCACTTTCAGACATGGGGATCCCCAATACTAATACCAATTGGTATACCAGATAGCAGTGAATGAGTTCATTAGTCCCTAAGTCCATATATATGACTGAAATATTTTCATGATAAATATGTTTTTAAAAAAAAAATTTCATTTGAAATATTTTAATTAAAAATATCATTTTTAGTAATTCATCCAATAGGTATAATAAGATACAAGTTTTTAATTGAAAATTTTAAAAAATATAACTCGCAATGAAAATAATATTATATTGAAATAATATATATATATATATATATGCATTACATATAAATTTTAATAATAATTATTTTAAAATATTATATGACATATAAGTAATTTAAATATTTTTATTATTATCAAATGAACTATAAAATTAAATTTTAGAATATAAAAAAATAATTTTAGTTCAATTTTCCCATGTGTATTTATTATAAAATTAATTTTTTACTAACTAAATGTAATTAGGTACTGTATATTTTTATCAAAATATAATAAATATAATACTTTTAAATTTTAATTTTTTTATTACTTCCAAACAACAAATTATAAATTTGTAAATAATATGATATAACAATAATGATTTTTAATGTTCTAAAACAATGTTTTTGAATGAATTTATATTGACTTAATATTTTTCTTTTTCATTTATAAACTCAATTTATAAAGATAAAATTCACAATTAGATGAATATATATTCATTTTTTAATTTATCTTGAATTATAAACCAAAGATAATTTTTTAGACTTTTGTAATAAAGTTTTTTAAGTGCATAGTGCATTATTATATTTTTAAATATAACATGTTTATTATTAAAACATTTGTATATAAGTATGAAACATAAATTTATTAAAACCATTAAAAAGATATGAAAATTATTTTATTACTGAATTTATAATTTTAATTATTTTTTTCATAATTTATAAACACATATTTTTCATTTTTCATTTTTTTATTTATTTAATGAAAATGTTTTTTAAAAATATTTTAATATTAATTTGAAAAACTAATATTTAACATATATAAAAATTTAATAAAATTTTTATATTAAAATTAGGAATCATTATAGAAAAAAATTTAATAACTTCCAATTTATTTTTGTTCAAGAATTATAAATTTACTAGTTAAAAACTAGATTTAATAGAGAAAACAAAACTGGTACAAGTTATTAACAAATGTACAAATGAAAAAAACATGTTATAAATCATTTTAATTTATTTTCTCTAGATTGGATCTACCATATTGGTTTTAATTTTAATTATTTATCAATGCTGGAGCCATTTTTTTATAGTGTCATTTAATTACCAAAATGTATTAGTTATTTAGAAAAAATTACAGTCAATTTGAATTAAAATATTTTTTATTGTCCTGACATCTCATTAAAACACATAACCCTTAGTTTAAAAAACATGAAAATAACCTATAAAACTATACACCCTAATTATATTATATTATTAGCAAAATAACATCATGAAATGGTTTAAACCCATTCACAATATATATACCTGATGTACTAAAGTAAAAATTTCCAATTTCTGCTTCCCATATTACAATATATATCTAAATTTTTTAATTTCTATATTTAATTCAACAATCTCATAATGATAAAATAATTTTATTTTTTATGATTCAATTTTTTTATAACAATGGAAAAATCTTAAAAAACTATGCCCTTTTTTCTAAGAAAAGAATGAATGATATCGGTGCATGCATGGACCACCTCCTCTAAAAAATAATGTGTTTCATTTTACATTTCCACATTCTAGAGATTATTATAAATTATATTTAAAAATATAATATTAAAATTATATAACATTTTAGAAAATTAAATTTTATAATATATAATTAATTTCACTAAGGTAATTGAAAATGAATTTGATAATGATATAAAGATGTGGAATACCACCTTTGTGTGACAATTGATTTCTGTTCTACTATTCATCGCCACCTTTTAATGATGGTCATAAGAATGGGATTAATGTATAGAAATTAATTTAATGGTATCAATAATGTTATGGTATTAAAAAATTTATATATTAATAAAGATATGATATCTATATGATTATATTTAATTGAACTTTTTAAAAGAATAATTATAAAAGGAAAAAATTAATTCAAATAATTTTATATTCTAAAATCATCTAATTCAAAACATATTATATGTAAAATAATGATAAATATCACTAAAATAAACTATATTTAATAATTATTATTATATTTTAATGATATTATATCTAAATTCCCTCATAATCCTCTTTTAATCAATATATGATCAGATTCGGGGAGAATTGACCACCAATTCGAACAATGATATGAAATTATATCATTAATGATTATGAAAAAATTATTATTCCCGTAATATGATAAATATGTTAAATAATTATTTTTTTTATATAATATATATCATCATTAAACTTATTAATTAATAAATCATTATTTTTATTTTAAAAGTCAGTCGAAAATAATTATCACTAATTTCATCATCATGGATAAGGAAATAATTACTCATGGATAGAAATTTAAGCATAAAAAATAATTAAAATTCATCAATTTAATTAATATAAATTATCAATGAATGATTAACATTAATCTAATAAAAAAATTACCATTCCACTATTATGAAACTAGTTTAAAATGATCATAATTACAAATAATAGACATCAAAATTATGTAATTACTCACAAAAAAATTACAGAATAATTTAAAATTATTTTTATAAAAGGATTGATTATTAAAAAAATATAAAAAATTTTATTATGTTTTTTTATAATGAATCTTTTAGTGTAATAGATTGATTATAGAAATATGTAAATGGGTTCAATATGTGAAATTTAATTTTTTGCAACTTATTTCTTATTATAGATAATATTATTTTATATATATTATAATTACTACCTAATAAAAATAATTTACAAAATTAAATTGTATTATAGAAACACATCACGTAATATATTTAATTTTCTATCAATTATAATGATACCTAACATTAATGAATTTATTATCTAAATGTTACTCAAACAGTAAGGTTTTCATTACTAGTCTTTTTCATAACTAAATATTTTTTATAAGATAACACATAATGGGGAATTTTATTCTTTATAAATACTATAATCATATACATTAAATATTCCTTATGTTTTGTATATTCCATTGATATATCATTCACCCTAAATCATATTTAATTTAATGTGTAAATACCTCAATCCTAGTAACCGATAGTCGATGCCTTATATTTTTACATTGGAAAAGACACAATACTCAAATCCCAAATGTTCAGTTAGTTTAGTAGTTTTGAAGCCAAATTACATTCATGAACATTATATTACAACATGAAATGAAAAAATCATAGAATCTCCATTAGAAATACCCATAAACACTCGTATTATCCTTATAAGTCATTCATAATTTACATCATCACATCCTGTAGAAAAATTAAACATAATAAAGGGGTGAGATCAGATGATAATTATGGTTATGAAATAAAAACAGATCATTAACAAATTAACATAAACAATAAGTACTGATGAATATATTAAAACATATTCCTTCAATCATAAATTTGATCATAATAAAGTAGTAATAAAATATGATTAAATAAATTCATTAAAATAATCAAATTTCCGTCAAACATAACCATGTAAATTCTACTATTCGGATAATAACATGGATTATCAATTAAATTTATCTTAATGATGTAATTCATAATTTTGGCCATCAAAAAAACCATCAAGGCCTCATCCAAGAAGTCTACATGAATGTGTAACGCCTCTAAAAAACCAGGTATAGTTTTACACATGAGACTTAACAATTAATAGAGGGGTTATACTGGGAATCAACTATCAATTACTAAGTATGATGCATTACAATATGTGGAATAATAAATTTAAAAATATAACTTTATATAAATGTACCACATAAAAATTTGAAATATTTGAATCATAGTCATATATAATTATTCTCTAATAAAATCACTGATAACTTCCTGAGAGATAAATTCATTTAATTTGAGAAGAATGGTTATTTTGGAAAATATTTTGTATTTATCATAAACATATATTTTAAACATGAATATATTAGAAAATAAAACGTATGGACATTGAAATTAGGTGTGAGGTATAAAAAATGTTCAAAATAAGTGAAAAAATATAAAACTTATTTTTAAGGAACTTTAAAAATGGTCCACATCAATGCGATTTAAGGGAAAATATAAAATGGTCTTTAGAAAAGAAAAAATTTATAATTATTTCATAAAACAATGGACTAAATAATAATTTTTTTCGTGAAAAAACATTATTTTTACAAAAAATTAATTCTTAAGACATTATTTGGATTGTACTTCAAAATGGGTAAAAAATTTTGATGTTTTTTTCTCCTAGCATACCTATCAGGGGGGATTGAAATGTAAACCCGGTAAAACATGTATTGCCACATAACGATGTTGAATTGATCTAGATAAATTAGTTTCGAAAATATAAAAATAATTTAGTGTAATTATATAAAATTATTGAAGAATTTCATTTGGGTAAATAGAAAGAAGGTGTAATCCGAATAAATATTTGAGGTTCGGGGAGAATCCATTTCCACATTGAAAATAGTGAAACAGTAGGCCCCGTAAAATTGACAATCATAAAAAAACATCTAATATCATGATGATAAATATATTCATGATATTATACATAAAATGGATGTATACATACACAACACATAAAAAATAATAGTGAAAATGTCTTGTCCCATAAAAATGAAGGTGATATGAAAAAAATCATACCTTATGTCTAAATGGGAGAATCAATTGGTATTAATATCCATGGAAATAAGGTAAAATACATTAATGTACTTAATAATTAAGAATATTTTATACCTGTATATGATTTAGTATAATTTTATTATTTTCAATTGAAGCATTTCTTGATGAGTTATAAAATACCATTTTATCATTTAGTAGTGTTCTTTTCCATGGTTATCATGATTGGTTAACATTTATCCACATATAAAAGATAATGTACAATTACAAAAATTTTATAGGATTGAAATATTATGTTACTAATGATATTTATGAAGATTAAATTATTATATTAGTTATTTGGTTTATTTGGATGAGTATGATTCATTAGGTAAGATGTTAGTTATAATTGTATAGATTATTTTGTCAGATTATCTATAATCACATATTACTTTTTTTAAATTAATTTATATTATGTTTTTAAAATTTTTAAAGAATATTAAAATTATCTTATACAAATATAATATTATGTATTGCCCATAATATGGTTTTATGACCATTTTTAAGTTGTAACTAAAAAATGAACCCATATCGACCATGAAGGAGGTAAATCAGCACCTCGTGGATGATGCATTCATATTTATAATAAAAGTAAGAGGCAAAGAGGCATGATGGTGCATCATACATTGAAATAAAAAAACATTTTATATATAACATAATGGAGTTATAATTCATCTTTGGTCATAGGATTTTAGGAGAGTGTAAGAAAACAAATAAAAGAAAAAAAGATAACAATGAAAGGGAAAGATGATTTTACCTCTTGAGTTCTTCACAATGAGAACCTAATTACTATATTTTTTTGGAATTTTTTTTTTGAGAAAATACTCTTAAACATGGGGGATAGTCTTGGGAAGTGGAATGGGATGATATCAGACAAGGTTTGTGGGTTAATAGTTGTGAGGAGTATAAGTTGTTAGGGGTTGTATTTATAGTGGGAGGAGAATAGTATTATTAATATTTTATTCATTTGTTTGTTATTTTTGATCATTAATATGAATAGTTTAATAATTATATCTAAATAAAATGAAATAATTAATAATTATTCATGTTTTTGGGCTTACATCAGCCATACATGATCTATGAATCAATAATTAATTTATTTATTAATTATGTTAAATTGCAGTATATCACTATTCATAAAATATTAAAATATCATAGAAAAATACCAAATATTCAACCGACGCATTTTCTAAAATTTATAAATAAAAAATGATCTCTGTTTAATGAAAATAATTATCAAATATTATAAATTTAATTCTTAAATATAATCATTATTGATTGGATAAATAATTATTTAAAAAATATATGTATTTTTATAACACTTTTGATAAATGATTTTAGGATTCTTATGTTATCTTATAATAATAAGAAAAAAAGTAACAATTTATTAATATATTTTATGGAAAAAAAATTTCGTTCAAATACTTTTTTTAATAAAATGGCGAATGGATATTATTGTTTCACAGAAATACCAATACTTAATCTATCATTCTCAAAACTATTATTAACCAATTCCTTGAGAAATAAATATTATATTTTCATTAATAATATTTTTATGTATAATTTAGTAGGCAATGATTCTATTCAAATACTAAATATATTATCAATATAATGAAAATGAATGTTTTGTTAAGATTTTTATTTTTCATTATTAAATGTGAAAATAATATTTTCTAAAACGTTCCAAAATTTCTATCTCAAATAATTTTAATATTATGAATTTAAAAATAATTTTTATATTTTTCTATAGAAGTACTAATACTATTAAAATATATTTTAAGACAATTATTCTAATAAAATGAGGTAAAACTTCCTATAGAAGAATATTGAATTTAAATGAGTGAAATTTTATTCATTCTTATCTTATGCCTATAAAATCAATTAGATGAATATAAAAATATTTGGTTAAATATATAATTTATAAATATAAAACATTTTGATACTATTCATTTATGTTGAGTTAAGATATATGTTATAATGGTCATTTTAAACTAATTACATTTAATTGTATATCATTATTTTTTTAAACAGAGTGTTGGGTTTTAACTATCATGTCATAGAAATTTTATTTATGATGATACATACTATAAAGTCTTCAGGTTTTACATATCCTCTCCATTAATAAATTTTATCCTCATAATTTGAAATTGAACTTCAAAAATTGATGGTTGATACTCAAAATACCATTATTGGAAACCCACATTGGAAATAGGATTAACAAAACATCTTTTTAAAAAGAGGGAAAGAGATATGCATTAGTCGCCCCAAATCTAATCATTTTTAAATGATAACACTGTTATGAAGGGAAAATATGTACATTGAAGAATTATATAACCATAATGTTCTAATGGATAATGATAGAAAACAAGGTCATTAAAAATTTAACAATCAAATTTTTTTTAAATTTCTGATCCATTCAAAGACCATTGATTTCTCATAATGAAAATCATATCAAAATTATTTATGTTCCAAAATATTTTTTCTATATTTGAGGTATTATTTTAATATTTATATAATAAATTAAAAATATGAACATTATTGATTACATTACATGTAAAAAGAATAATCTCATATTTTTTTATGTGATTCAAACTATTTTCACTTCATCCCATACATCTTGAAATGAAATATCAAGATATATTGTTAATGGTCGAAGCACTTTTAATGGAACATGTTGTCCTTTAGAAACTACATTCACTGTTAAATATTTTTTAAAAAAAAATTATTTTGACATATTTTATTAATGAAAAATAATTTCCAATGTTTTAATTCATATATTCCACAAATGTTTATTCTTTTGACTCTTCTAAACAAGTTTTTCAATATTCAACGACAGAATATTTAGAAGGAAGGTCACTAAATTTTCAAAATAAAAATTACAAAATATCCCCCATCTAATGTATATTTTAATATTACATAACAAATATATTAATACATTAGTATTCATTAAACCATTATGAAATAAAATTTATTTTAATATTAAATGGTCTGGTTTTTGAATATATTCCATAAATATAGACATGTAAAAATTCTAGCATAACGTAAACAATCAGATCACTAACCACCTTCATGTTATCCAATATTATCCCATAACCATATTGATAATATTATTTCAACATTAATAACATATTTTTGGTTATCCAATGCATGAAATATGTTTTAACAATGACCGAAATACAATAGAATTACTTCTCTTGCTTATAGGTGTAATTTATCAAATGGTTCGAATTCCATAATGAATATTTATTACAATGAAATCTTTTTATATCTCATAATTATTATAACCAAGTTATTATTGACAGAATATTTAATTAACTAAATTATTGAATCCAAATAATATATTTTTAATCATTACTCTTCATCTATAGTATTAGCATATATTATCCTTTTTAGTGTATTTTCTATGGAGCCTTGAGGCATTGATTTATATAGTCTCCCATATCCTTACAGTTGAAGCACAGAACTTTGTAAAATTATTTCCATTCCATAAAATCAAATCATTGTGTATTTTTTCTTTACACTTATATGAAAACTTATTTTCCTGTTATGAATTAACAAACTTGTTTCCTTACATAATAATCACATGGGGAAATATAATTCTTTATCATCTTACCTTTATCAATATTATTCACATAATTTCAATTATTCTATTTCATCTCTTTGATGATGTCTGAAATGAATAATTATTTCCCTATATTTTATATCCTGATATTATTTTATCATTTTAGGAAAATATTTGGGATTTAAATTCCATGAGAAAGTCTTTCAAACCCCCATGAAGAAATTTCCATTCTTATACTCTTGATTATGTTCCTTGAAGTGGTTCTTATTCCATATTCTAGGTTCCATTTATAAAAAATGAAAGAAACTAGAATACACGTAATTCCACAACCCCAGTTACCTAGAATCGGTGCAATATTATTTTACATTGGCTTGATACAAGGAATCATGTCTATAAAGACTGATACGTTTAATAGCCTTGGAAGTAATAGATACATACCAATTTTTTACAATACATCATGGAAAAAACATCATTGTGTCTCCTTATTACACATTCATATCCCATATAAATTCCCTGCAGGTCATTCATAATATACTTCTTCGCATCCTAGGAAAAATAAAATAGAGAATGGGGTGGGATCAGGTCCTTTGAAAGGATAAAAATATAGTGGAAACTTTCATAAATAAGCATACTCTTTTATGGAAATGTGTAAGACTAAAAAACAATCCTTTTAAACATAAAATTCATCATAATATGGAAAAGATATATAAAATACTTTTATTTACTTATTCAAATGAAAATTCTACTGGGCGAATAATTAAATGTAATATAAATAGAAATTTTCGTAATGATGGAATGAATAATGTCAGACATCATAACCACATAATCAAGGCCTCGTGACAAGATTATAAATAATATTTTATCATGGCCTTATGCCAAAAGACTTTTTTGTCTCATTAGACCTACTGATGCATCAAGGAGATTTAGCAGGCTCCACCAATCACTTACTATGTCCAATGCATTCCTCATATTAAAAGGGTGAAACATAGCATAAAAATTCGTATTAGAAATAGAATACAAAATGTTAATAATTTACCCATAAACCATGAATGGTGTAAAAATAACACATCCATAGTAAATAATATCCCAAATCCTTCAATACAATATGGAATATTGTTTCATAATAAATAAACATCAAACAAGTTTAAAATCCATCAAAGGATGTTGACATAGATGAAATCAAAACTATTTAACAGAAATACCTCTATCTATTTTGAAATCCTTTTAAAGTAACATAATTATAAATGTAAACATTTAATTTGAAAATATTCATATAATTTTGTAATAAAATCTTTTACGATTTTATAACAACGTAAAATATCCGCACTCTCCATATAAGTTAAAAAAATAACTTTCCTAAATTTTACTGAAAAGGTCATAATTGACCTTATTTGAAAAACAACGGAAATATTCCATTATAATTTTTTTATTAAAAGTAAAAAAAGGTTATAAATGAATTTAACCGATTGTCTATGAAATAGTAATAATTTTTTGAAATACATTTTTTGGAAACGCCGAAGTGGACGATAAATATGTCCTAGTAGATACTCACGTATAAACAACCTCTGATAATGAAGACATTTTAGAATTAACAGATACATTGTAATTTTTCATTGATCGAGGGTATGATAACCTCCTTTATAATATTTAAATCATTGTTATGAAATTATACAAGTACCACATACATAAATACGATATCATATTTGAAATTTTTATATTTCTATGTTAAATATTTTACAGTAGTATCATTATTTCGAGTGTTAACTAATTAATTTTCTATTATATGCTAAGTTACATAAGCCAGATTTTTTATCAATAGGATGTATTTGATTCATATCATGAATTATATTAAGTTCTTAAACATTATTTTTAATCAAAAAATTAAAATTATTCTTGAATGGTTATGAAGTGGAATGAATTTTATCAGGTTCTTGGAGAAAGTAATCCATACGTGTGGATGAGCGACAATATCATTATATTTATTTTGAAATCATATATAATTGGATAGTATATAATATATAAAGAATTATTAACATTTATATTTATTATTTATATCATTTATACTCATTATTAAATCCATCTAAATAATTACATTTTTGAATAACAAACTACACCACGACGTGGAGACGGTAAGTCATACATACGCACGTATGGCGACTTTTCATTCATAGGATGAATAGAATTGTGAATATGGTCGTACCATTTTTTTAATAACATCATAGTATGTATAAGGTAATAGAATTATTTTTTTGGTATATAAACAACAATGAAAGAGGAAGTTGAAGACGAAATGAACTATGAAAGATATGGTGAAATTATTACCTCTTCATCATATGTTTCTTTTTGAGTTGATCAAAAGGGCTCCATTGGTTGGAATTATGATCAAAGTAAGGCCTCTTGATCTAATTGATGGTAGTTGGTAAGGTACTTGAGTAGGTTATGGCCAATTAAAAGGGATTTGGAGGTGTGATTTTTGGAGAATGGATCTACCCTTTTGTAAGAGAGGTGAGGGTCACTTTAGGAAAAGCTTGAAATTTTATTTTGTTATACAATCATATTCGGTTTATAATTGATAAAAAATGATACCTTTAGAGTATATGGTGGGTATGGGTCCAAAAACCTCTCAACCAATAGGTTTTAGACTAGTTTAGGTCACCATATTAACCTTATCATTTAGATTTAACTTTTATTTATATACATTAACTTTTAAAATTTATTCAATTATTATTATAATAAATGGTTAATAAACATAATATAAGAAGACAATAGAACACCAAGTGTTTCATTATTGTTATATCTAACCTTAGCTACATCCGTTGGTCGAGCCTTATATTTTAAGTAATATTATTTCAATTAATAAAATAGTATTTGTTTTAAGAACTCATTTATCCCAATTTGATAATATTTGTTATTTTGTTTTTGTGAATGTCCGAAAAACATTATCTGTTCCAAAAAAATTATTTTATCAACCCTAACCTAACATATTAACTTATATAATTATTAGAGTGTATCAAAAGTCTCAATTTAAATTTATATGGATATTTATAATATAAATTAATTTAACCATTCATTAATAATGTAATTACTGTATTATCAGTGAGTCATAAATAAATTTAATTAATTAATGTCTAAAAATTATAAATAAATTTCAATTATGGTTTAAATTTTTTAATCTTTCAAATGAATATTTACAGTCAAATTTGTCTTATGTATAAACCTATATTAAAAAAATTCATTACTAAACATAGAATTTAACACTTTTAACTCTTTATTAAATAAATTAATAATAAATGTTCTAATCTAATGAATGTTGACCAAAAAGATAATATTTTATTCATAAAGATGAATTTGGTCTAAATAAACATATCCAATGGAATTAGTACATGTGTTAGTGTAAATATAATATTATTTTTTACCTTTAATTACACTATTTAATTTTAACCATGGTAAATAAAAGTCAAAACATGTGATTCACAAAAAAATAGTTTCATTTTATTGATCCAAATTTTAGTTACTTATGTCAACCATGTCTCCCAAAAATTTTAAATTCAATTCACATAAGTGGTAAAATTTATTATTATGCAAAATTGCAAAGCCGCCTAGAAGGTGGGTAAACGGCGGTAAAAAGTTCAACAATCATTTATATATGTAATATTATTATAAAATGACTCCAATGAATTATATTATAATTATATAGGTATTATGTATCTATTTTGACCTATAATAAATTTAAATAAAATATATATATATTTACAAAAAATATGGGTTTTAAACAATTACATAGAGTTTTTCACTATTCATAAAAAATAGAATGTTTAAAGAAAAAGACTAAAACTTCAACCTAATCTAATTTTGATATTCCGAAACCATAAATTAATTCCATATTGAAAATAAAATTTTTTAAAATTTCAAAAAAGTGTGTATGACTATTCATAACGGCTTGTTAGATTAGTCGTGGTGTGTTAGAACTCGATGTTGTGTACAACGCAAGGAATTGTATTATTCAAAAACAAGTATACTGTGGAAGCTTGGGTTGTTAAATACTTCCGTATTTCAAATAATTTATTCCTATAAATTTTTATAATATTACATAATTATAATATTCAGGTGGTTCTTTATCATATGTTCCTCAATTTCCCATGTTGCCTCTTCTATATTGTTGTTTCCTCAAGAACGTTCATCAGACGAATCATCCTATTTCTTAGCAAATGTTCCGAGGAATCAAGAATCATAACAGGCTCTTCACAATACGATAAATCAGGTTCTAGTTCTATTTCTTCATTCGTGAGTACATGTGTTGGGTCAGACATGTATTTTTTTTAATAGTGATACTTAGAACACATCATGATTTTAGGGGATACTTGGAAGCATTTGTCAAATGATATGATAAAACTCTTATTTGTTGTAGAATTTCAAAAGTTCGGATGTACCTGATACATAATTTACCTATCTTACTGAAATGCATAACACTATTCCATAGGGATACCTTCATGAAAACATGATCTCCTTCTTGAAATTCCTAATCCTTCCTTTAGTTATCTCCATTGCTCTTTTTCCTACATTGAGCTGCTTCGATGTGGGTTTGGATAATATTCACATTTATTTTGTTTCATCTACAAGTTCTGGGCCTATGAGTTTTCATTCACCAACATCATCCCAACAAGTTGGTGTGGGACAACTCATTCTATATAATGCTTCATATGGTTCCATCTGAATACATGAATGGAAGCTATTTTATAGAAAAACTATACCATAGGTAAATATTGATCGCCCATATCTTGAATTTCAATTGAGAAATATCTCAACTTTTATTCTATGGTTTGTATAATTTGTTCTGATTGCCCATCAGTTTGAGGGAGGTAGGCAGTTCACAAACGAAGTGAAGTAACCAAGGCCATATGATTAATTTTCCAGAATCGTGATGTAAAAATGGTGTCAGGATCAGAAACCATCGATAGAGGTACTCTATGAAGTACTAAAACATCATTAATATATAGTTATGATAAATGTTCAAGTGGTAATTCTTCTGTTACAACATGAAAATGTGCTGACATGGTAAGAATATCAACAATGACCCGTATTGCATCCTTCCTTCTTGGAGTATTTTGTATCCCCATGGAAAATTTCATCGTAAGATCATCCCATTTTCACATAGGTATGGGAAGAGGTTGCATGACTCCCCTAGGGTATTTTCTTCGAGCCTTGACATGTTGAAAAAACATACAGCTTGACACATAATCAGTAATCTCCCCCTTCATGTTTTCCCACAAATTATTGTTTCTTCATATATCTATACATCTTAGTTCTACCAGCGTGTATCGAAAAATTTGAGCTATGAGAATCATCAAAAAATTATCTTTTTATATCAGTTATATCAGGAACAAAAATCCACTTCTCAAATTTAAAAAAGTCATCTTCATATATGATATCAATCAATCTCCCATCATTCCCAACTATAATTTTATTTTGAAACACCTCATCATCAGTCTGGGAAATTTTTATCCTTTCCTGTAAAGTTTAATTGGAAACTATTTTAAAAAGTATTGATGCTTCACCTTAAATTATTATTCCCATATCCATTTTTAATAGATCAATGAATATAGCATACCTTTCAACTCTCATCTTGTTCAAAACTCCATGATCCCTTATTCTCAGTGCACCTACCACCATATTTTCATTCCTTGGGTGGCAGTGTATAGTAAAATCATAATACATGGGTAGTTAAATCCATCGTATTTGATTCATGTTGAGTTCCTTTTGTGAGAAAATATAATTCAAAAACTTTTGATCGGTATATATCTCACATTTTTCACCATAGAGATAGTGTCTCACTATATTCAATGAAACGATTACAACTGCTAACTCAAGAGCATTAGTGGGATTTTTTAATTGAATTTTTAGCAGTTATGATACATAGGTAATAACCCTATCAAACTTCATAAGGATCCAACCAAGTCCTTTCATTGATGCATTACTATAAATATCTAACCCATCATTCATCGATGGTATATTCAATATAGAATCTTTTACTAATCTTTTCTTCAGTTCTTCAAAAAAACATTCAAAATCCTTTGTCCAAATAAATTTATCCCCTTTAAATTTGTTCAATTTTAATGGGATTTCAATATATAATCTTTTACTAATCTTTTCTTTATGGTCATTGAACTGGGAATTAAATCAATGGAAAATCAATTTCTCTTTCTAGAGGATGTCCAAAAGAATCCTCTGGAAACACATCAACATATTATTGAACAATCGGTACATCCTCTATTTGAACATTCCTTTCATCACCCATAGTTATTTTATTATATTCCTCCCCAATAATTTAATTTAGTAGAGATATTGTCAGTATATTTAGATAAGAATCTGGTGGTGACGTTTCTATTCTAATGATATGGTACTCTTTATCATCATCCAAAATTTTAACCTCCTTATTCTTATAATAAATTTTTGCATCATGGTTCAAAATAAAATACATACCAAGGATTATATCAAATTTGATCTTGGGTATGGCGATGAGATAAATAAATGAAGAACCTTTATATTCCCTATTAGGAACTTATTCAAAAAACGTTTTTGCAATGATACATCCCATTCAAATTTTTACTGAAAACTCCCTTGATAAATCAAATCAAAAATATCTAATTTTTATAGAAAAATGAGATGTTATGAGACAATAGGATGATCCAAAATCAAATAAAGCATTGGATAAACATTACGAAATTATTAAGTTACCAACAACCATGTCATTCAGATCTTCAACCTCAGCAGTAGTGATCGCATAAGCTTGGCCTTACTCCCAGGGATTTTTTGAGGTATGTTTTTTTGGTGCTTAGGAAATTAATTTTCATAATTCCCCATTTATCTACAATTGTGGGATTATAAATTGATAGCCTCTTTATTTCCCATGCAATCGCGAGAATCATGGAATTTTTCACCACACGTTTAATAGACTATCATTCCCTTCAAGAAAGTACTAGGGTGTTTCTTCCCACATTTTCTATAGGTTGAAAATTGAACTTTTCAATTTTTCCCCTTATTTCTATTTCCACTATGTTTAAATGATCTTTTCTTATCTTTCTTTGATTCAAATTCATAAACCATATATAATTCCTTTTCTGTCTTGATAGAACATGATAAAATATCTTTGTATGATTATATGTATGATAAGACTGATTCTCGATGGATAAATGGTTTTAACCTATCCAAGAATTCATCAATCATACACTTTGGGTTACATATATAATCTGTTTCATGCCATTATATCCTTGTAATGTTAGCCTCATACATTGTGACATTATCTTCCTCATTTTGCCTCAGACTCCGAAATCGCCTTTCCATATCTGCTCATTGGTCACGAAGAAAGTATTTTTCTATGAAAAGAACTTTAATCTCCCCCATTAAATATTTGATAGTTACATATCAAAATTTGTGTTTTTAAATAATGACCACCATTCATCTACCTCTCTCGTGAGGCTATAAATTACCCTGAGCACTTCTTCCATTTTGCTACTCTCCAAGGCATGAAATATTTTCACTAAGAAACTTATTTGTTTCTTAGCTACAACGGGATTTGTAGTCCCATTGTTTTTTTGGTTGTTGCCTTAGTAAGTAGTCTAAAATTGATCCTCCACGTTGTGGATCAGGGATCTCTATAGGGGTAAGGTAATTTTTCATAACCTGAGCGAGTTGTCCCATTATGGTGACAAGCTGATCAGCACGAGTTCCATCAGTACAGTACTAGAAATGTATCCTATATCCATGTTTATAAACCATGACTATATGACCAATAAACATGGCTATAGGTTATTGCAACACTTTTATGAACTATGTCTGGTATTGGCGTGGCTGTAGGGAAAGACCAATATCCACAGTTTGAAACTGTGGCAGTATCTTATGGCATAAAGGGCTATACCCATGGTTTAAACATGTATATAGGGCTATAAAAACCATTCAAACCGTGGCTATATGTTTTCCCATTTCATAAAAAACATCTCACCTGCAGCACCCCTTCACCCATGAAATGCCCATCTCCACTCCCTTGGACAACCCACCCCCCTCCTTGACACACCCCAAACACCCCCCACCCCTCACCCACCCCCACGACAGACCCTGGACACCCCCCTAGATAGACCCTGGAGACGCCCCCCCCCCCCCCCCCCCCCCCCCGGACAGACCTTGGACCCCACCCCCTAGACCTTGAACACCCCCAGACAGTCCCTGGACACCCCAAGACCCTGGACATCCCGCAGACACACCCAAGACATACCCCATAGGACAAACCCTGGACAGACCACCCCTCCAAGTCCTACGACACCCCACCTTTACTGACCTTGGACACCCCCCTAGACAGACCCAAGACAGACCCCCACCCTAGGATAGACCCTGAACATACCCCCACTCCACCCCCCCCCCCCAAGGATAGACCCAGACCTCCACTCCCTTGGACATCCCCCCCCCCACCACCCCTAGACCCTCGACAGACTCCCCAAGATAGCCCAAACCTCTAATCCTTGGGATAACCCCCCCCCCCCCCTGGACAGACCCAGACCTATACTCCTCAGGACTGCTCCCCCTATCCTAGACAGACCCTAGACACCCCCCCCATACAGACCATGGACACCCCCTCACCCTACCCCTGCCACTCCCCCTACCAGTCCCCTTTCCCTCCCCCTGCCTTTACCATACCCCTACCCCTTCTAGCCCCCTACCACCCCAACCCCGGAAAGCCCCCCATGGTTAAACCATAGATCTTGGTCTCTAATAACACCTTCAAAACCATGGATAATAGACCCTATATCCATAGTTAATTACCATGTAAATTGATTCCTACCCAGCAATACTAAATCACCAAATGCTCCATTATAGCCTCACCTATTAACAGTACTCGTATCTCTAACTATGAGGAAAAAATCACCTTCCAAAAAAATAGATCTCAAACATAATAAAATATATATAACAAGTATTAAAAATATATCCAATATAAAAAAATATAAAATTTCAATATCAATATAATCATAATAAAAATAACCATATGATAAAATTAAATGTGTATACCAAAAAGAAAATTTACATATGAAATGTATCTCAATATGAAAATCACAAGAACCATCATGACCCTCATCATCTCTTATAGAAACACCAACATCATTACCACATCCTCTCAGAACACCACCACCACCATCATCACCATCATGATCATTTAAAAATTCATTGGTTTATGCACCAATATCAGTGGACGGAGAGAAGAATCATTATAAAAATAATTCATACAAATAAGAACACATTTGATTAATGAAAACATTCAATGTATATATGATGATTCATATATAATAATAATGTTACCAATAAAATTATCTGATAAACGAAATTCATACAAATAAGAACACATATAATTAATAAAAACATTGATATATTCTTGTGTCTGATGATTTTTGAACATAAAATTGAAGAGAAATAAGATGGATGTTTCGATTATAGAGAAATAGTAAGTGTCTTATGGTATAAATAGAACAAAATAAGAATGAGAGAGTAATCTGGTTTGGAGATGGTTAAAATATTAAATCATATTTATTTAATGATTCCCCCCCCCCCCTTTCCCCCCCCCCCTGCACCCCACCTTCACCCTCCCCAATGCCTTATAGACCCCCTGCCCCTCCCCCCTACACCCTCCCCCCACTTCCCCTAACACCCCACATGCACCCTCCCCACTACCCTGCAGACCCACAACCTACCCTCTCCCCCTGCCCTTCACACCCCCTCCCCCCCAGCGCCCTTCAACCACTACACCTTGCACCCCACATACACCCTCCCCACTTCTCTGTAGACCTTGTACCCACTGAACCCTCCCCCACTTCCTCCTTTCACCGCACATGCACCCTACCCACTACCCATGCAGACCCCCCTGGACCCTACAACCCCCTCCCCCCCCCCCACACCCCACCGGCACCCTACCCACTACACTACATACCCCCTCTCCCTCACCCCACTGCCCCCATGCACCCCACCTTCACCCTCCCCACTAACCTAAAGACCCCCCCCCCCCCTAAAACCTCCCCACTGCCACACAGACCCCCATACCCCCTCCCCACACTTCCCCCTTGCACCCCACCTTTACCTACCCCACTACCCCATTCACCTTACCAGTGTTCCATTACCTAATTCCCCCTTGCATTCCACATTCACCCTCCCCACATACATATAAACCCCCCACCCGCTCTGCACCCCACTAAGGGGTTACTTTACAGAGGAAAATAATCATATTTGATGATGTAAGGATTTTAACCACACTATAAAAATGAATTACATGATTACATATGTATGAGGAAATTATAAATACAAAGAATGTTTTTAAATATGATATGAGGGTTATTGTCAAATAAAAATGACAATGTAAGATGAAAAATAAACATTTCATGAAGGTTTTCATGGATATATAATGAAAATAATTTGGGGAATCAATGAGGGTGGGTGAAAAGGATAATAAGGATGAATGTTCATTAGTATAGTAGGTGAAAAAAAACCCCACATAAATAAAATAAAACATAGAAAAAGATGTCTATGAAACGTAAGAAGATTAATTATTGGATAATAGAGTGTGGTCACATGAAGAAATATGACGCTAACATGAACACTGATTTTTTATTGAGATAATACTCTCAACACCATCACTGTAACTAATAAGGAAAGGTATATTGAATTTATTCCCTACTAGTTTTTTGTTAGTTTTTCCAGTTTTATTTATAGTAATAATATGTTTCATGGTCCAAAATATGGAATCAATTAAGCCCTGCTAAACTAGAAAGGACCGCATCTTATTTTTTCAAATGATATATTTATAATCACTATCAAACTTTTCGATTTCAAACATATTTTTAAAAATGCTTACAAGAAGATTATATGTCTAGTTCTTGCATAGAATGCAAAGTGTACACCCCTAAAATCTAACCACTCTAAGAATAAACTATGTTCATCAAAATAGATTAGAAATGTAGAGTAATTATTCATGTAATATATGTTCTAATAAAATATAATAGATAAATAGAAGAAATGTATGATGTGAGCACATTGAAGAAATACACAAAATCAATTACTGACTAATGAAATGGGTTTTATTGAAAATGAAAAATGTCTAGATGTAATAAAACATTGTGAGGAGTATGAGTGAAAAAACAAAAAGGAATTCTATAAAAGCACCTAAGGAATAATATGGGAATTTGAATGTAGCAGTCCAATAAAGTAGAATCTAAATATTCAAGAATCAATAATTTAATAAAAGAAGCAAGGAACAAAAAATTTATGTTATTCAGTCCTTTTGGACCCTATGTGCAACAAAAGAACACCACCCAGACTCAATTATTTTAATCATATAATAATAAGAAATAATTATAGTATACAATGATGTAGAAACATTAACATGATAAAAATGAAAACATTAATATAGGATTCATATACTTATAGTTTCGGACACAAAAAGGTCTGGTTGTCCTCATCAAACCCTTCCTCCCACACAAACACACCCTCCTCCCTTAGCCCACCAGCACACCCCATGCCCCCACCCACACACCCCCTACCCCTACCTCTAGCACACCCCCTTCCCCCAACACACCCCACCTGTAGACCCCCCTCTACTTACCCCCACCACACCCCTCACACCTCCACCTACACACCTCTTCCCCTACCACCATCACCCCCTTCCCCCCAACACACCCCCACCTCCACACCCCCTCCCCCTTCCTCCAGCACAACCCCTACCCCCACCTACACACCCCCTCCCACTGCCCCAGGACACACCCCCAGCACCCTGCCCCACCCACCTGCACACCCCCTGCCCCCAACATACCCACCCCTCCCCTACCCAACACACCCCCGTCCCACTCCCCCCTCCCACCTAAACACCCCCATCCCCCATCCCCCTCGCATACCGACCTGACACCCCATATCCACCCCATGCACCCCCATTCCACCCTCTACATTTCATTCCACTTCAACCACATAAAGAAATATGTTTATAAAGAATCATCTATGATGTTTTTTCTAAAAAACCTATTTTCCCAAGATCATGATGATGAATGATTTCCCGGAATCCAATCTTGAATTTGGAATGAGTTGTTGAATCCATTATGATAAATAAATATTGATTTGTTGAATAATACATAATACTTTCCAATGATGTGTATCCATTTTTTTGGGAGATTATAATTACCTATATCATTATGATTTAGAGAATTCAATTGAAATTGAACTTTTAGTCTCTATGTAAGATAGTTTCAAGAAGTTGTATTTAGGAAAAAAACATTGTTGGGATATATCTTGAGGAGTTTTTATTCTTATTTAGTTGTTCATGGGTTCATGGGTAAATCAAATAGCAGTTAGAGGGTTTCTATTCCATTCCACGTTATTTTAAGACCCATCAATTACCTTGTCTATGTACACTGGGTACCAAGTCTAATAAAGGAAAAAATAATTAATTATGAGTTTTATAGTGGGTTATCCATTATTGGGGAACTAGGTATGGATTATTGGATAGCCATGTGCTAGTTTTAGGTTTGTGTTCTCTATGTATTTCATACTCCCTTACTATATACAAGTAGGCTATGTCTTGAATGAGATGGTGGTGGAATATGATATGATAGGAGACCTGACTGAATGAATATATTTGTGATATGAGATGAGATATGGGACCTCAACCTATATCAGTGGTTGATATAATGAGATGAGATAAAATACCTCACACTGAGTAAGATGTTTGTTGTATAAGATAAGATATAAGTCCTCACCCAAAGTGATATGGTTTCCATTTGAGATGGTTTATGTGAAGTCACTCTGAGTGAGTGGGAGGTGTTATTAGATAATTTATGTAACCTCACCTTGAGTGGGAGGGAAGACGTAAGAAATAAAACCTTATATCGTAACTTGTTATGGGACCCCTCATTGAGTGAGAGTGTTCTGGCCCTAACGAATAGTGGAAACTATGTGGCCGAGGCTGTATGTTTTGTTTAAACAATGTGAAGGTATGCATGGGAACAAAAAAATCCAAAAAGTTTGTTTAAAACCATGTAAGAGTAGGTGCACATCCATGTGGCCTGTAGCAGACGGGGGGAATATCCATTTATTAGGGTTTTCACACAGTTTGTTAACCATGTTCTTAAACCGTGTGTAGTGAGGTTTTTGGGGAAAAAATACTTTTTCCAACTTTAATTCTAATAAAAATTTATCATTTTCCCTTATCTAAAATGGATATTCAAGGGGTTATTACTCCATTAGATCTTCTTTCTTCTCTATGCTTGGATCTTCTACAACTCCTTCTGGCATCTGTTTTCAATTCCATCTGAATCATTTGATATCACAACATACACCACAAAATATATTTTGAAAAATATTTTATTTACATTCTCCAATGATATATTAAAAATATTATAATTATGATATTCAATCCATGATAGAGTAAAATAAATAAATATTGCTTAATTAAAATAAGATATAGTTGTGATAATTAACTGTGTGGTGGTGTTTAAATTTTTGGTAACAGCCTATGGGTGTTTCAAGAAATGATGAGTTTCAATATGTACAGGTGACAGAGTGTTCACCTACTGCAAAAAAGAATACATCAAAATGAAAACAATGTAAAATAAAGAAGATAAAGTTGGGATAGATGTACCATTTGAATAATTATAAATTTTGAGGAAACACCTATCAAAATTACACGCATAACCCACTTAGAAGATGTAACTATATCCTTTTATTTTCCACAGATTTAAACACGAAATAAAGAAAATAACAAAACGTTTAAAGATAGTTTTTTACAAATACAATCATAGAAATGATGGTTTTTTTCAGAATAATCCATCCATGAAATATTTTCATGATTTCACAGAATATCATCAAACAATTATATTGATAATATCTCTTCTAAGGATCATGTTCTTTAATTGTAAGGAAGAAAAAAGAGGGAATCATGAAGATATAGCATTAATTAATTAGATAATTAATAAATTAGAAAAGGTAAATATAAAGACAACAAATAGCATATGAAACATCTAAATCAACCAGTCATCTCCTGATAGTAATATTACATTCAGATCCCATACCAACCAGTTCAAAATGAATGTTATCCGTATTGAGCTCCAAAAATTCCTAAAGTACAACATGGACACTCCCTTTCATTAGCTCATTCTTATTTGAGAAACTCTCTATGTCATCATCATCTTCATATGAAGAGTCATGTACATTTCCATTTTGAAGAGAACATTTTTTATAAAAGAAAACCAGATATAATACATATATATTTCACTATCAACACAATATAAAGAAAAATAAACATAATTAAAGGGCTACCTATAGAACATCTTCTATAAGGGTATCATTTCAGTCTTGTGACATACCTATATATATTCAATTTCTATAAAAACATCTACCATGGAGAATCCATAAAGATGTAACCTATAATTGAAATTGTGAATGAGTGAAACAATTACGTATAAAATTGTCTTAAGCAAGCTGAAATATGAAAACACTTCTATATAAGAAATATCCGAATAGTTATATATATAAAATATGTAATTAATTTCATTTTATGGACAATTTAAAAAAAAATAAACGAATTGTATGTTTTAGTTACAAACAAAAAGGAAATGAACACAAAAAATGCATATTTTTCAGTTATAATATTTGAATAAAAATAAAAGTCAATCCAAATTAATGTTTTATACCTGATTGAATCATTATTTAACATACCCAATGTTAGGGAGTCCACTATGCATGTAAAAGAATACATTTACAAAAAAATAATTAGAAGGACATGAAATCTGAATGATTGAAACTGCAAAAAATGATTACTAAATCAAATCAAATCGGTATAACTAAAATGAATAATTCATTAACGTGGTGGAAGAAATCTATATCAATCATGGAAGAAATTTTATATGCAGAAATATTGAAAAGGAAATATAAGTAAAAGTAGTAATTTTTGAATCGAAAGAGAAGATATATTGTGTTGATGTTTGAAAAATACATATATAGATAGAAAAACAAATCTTGGAGATAACTGAAATTTTGTCTAGAAACATATGAGAAACCAATATTTACGAAGCACTGCAATTTAGAACATCCTAAAATATTATTATGAACATAGTCAAATGTGATATAATAGAGTATAGAAAATTAATACTGAGAGTCTATAAATGAGAAAATACTAATGGGTGATTCATCAGGAGTAGGATGAATCTGCACTTAAGGAACATTTCTACCCTCTTTCTATTTCTAAGATGCAATGGTAAGATAGATTTTTGAATAACATAGTAGGTTTTAGGGATGGTGAGTTGAAATGCGAAGGAGGTATAGGGTGTGATTTAATGAGGTAGATATCATATGAGACAATAATAAGGAGAACCCATAAAGGAGTGGAGGGGAACTGAGTGATGGAGGGAGATGTCAACTGGGGTAGGCAGGAACCCTAGCTCGGCATGAGGTGATAACCAAGTGGGAGGAGAAACCGATGAAAATCAATATTCGGTGTTGATGTGAACAAATTCTGGTTCCAGAATAAGAGGGAGACATCACAGTAAACAGATTGAATTAGGGTGGATTGATATGAAGGATGGTATCAGAGTATGATGATAGAAATAGTGCATAAGAGTCCAAGGAGGAGTGTTCGTGAATAGTGATTTGGAGGTAGACGACGACCTGGGTTTGGGGGAGCAAAGGTCAACAACAGAAGAAGCAAGAGCATGGGGATAATTTGAGTTAAACCACGTGAAGAATATGGAGTGAGGAAAAATAAATGGTATGACTCAAAGGAAGACGTTGAACCCTTGGTCGATAAGTGATGAACCTCGAGCTGGAGGATAATCCAAGGGAAATTGTGCGTGGAGGATGGAGGGAGGGAGAAAAAGGTATTGACATGGAGAAGTAATATTAAAATCATGAGGATAAGAACTGTGGGTTTCTGAATGTTGGACATGTGGAATAGAGAGGAACCTAGGATTAATATAGTTAGTAGATATCATGTCTCCACTATTTATTTCATTAAGTACTCTTTATGAAAGTAATAAATTGAAAATGTTGAAGAATGTCAATTCACCCTAACATGATTGGAGGTTTAGATTTAAAATAATGAAATTACATATTGTGTTTAGAAAAAATATTATTATTCTTGATAACTAAATGTAAATAGGTAGATTTAACATTTAAAATTTTCTTATATGTAAGAATATCATTGGGCCCATGTCATCACATAGTAGCTTCAATTATGGTAAATTCATTATCACATTTGAGAATATTATATCTAATAATGATGAACCACCAAATAATAATCAGTGGTTAAATATTCTATTTTATCACTATAGGATAGATCTATAAATTCAATGAGCTCACATTTATCATAGGGATGATTATGGGACATATATATTTTAAAATATTACACAAAAATAAAATCATTATGCATCTTGTTCATGTTTTCTCATACCTGAATCCATGAAATATTAGAATAGTATTAACATACAATCAATAAGAAACACCGATGTGGGAATATTTATGTCGGGAATCAAACATGATAATTAATAATCATTAAAGTAACATATCTTGTATCAATTGGTATGTTTTATTGGGTAAAAATATCAAATGATAAGAAAGTAGAAGATCACCTGAAATATTGGTTAAATATGAGAATGTGGAATTTCAATGTCATTACACCAAATTCTCTACGGGAATGGTGACAATGTAATGATTTCTTAAAGGATAACATTAATAATTAAGAAAGAATTCGATATTCTAACATAATGAGAAAAATAAAAATATTTTTCCATGTGCCACAATATTTCTAACACGTCAATGAATAAATAAATCATGGAAACATCACTTTATTTAGTGATGGAAAGCCTTTGGCATTCGTGGTGGACCATCTAAGATCATAGTGATTAATCCTCTAATCTAGGAATTTCTTCATTGTTGTGGAATGGGGGATAATGTTAAATCAATCACACTTATGACCCCACTCTATGAAGCCCAATGATAATGTTCCATTTTCAACACATCTGGGAACAATTTAATATAAACCATACCCTAAAAAAATAAATATTAAAAGATATGAATAGGAAAGAATAGTAGAGGTAGAAGAGGTATATTTACCTCTATCCATTTAAATTAGAAGAACCCCATAAATAATTTTTAAACATGGAATCCAGAATAACTAATTTTTTATCCTTAAATAACATCACCCATCTCTACTGGGTAACCAGTCCACCACCACGGTGTACCTGATGGACCTTATAAAAGGTCCACTACACATTCCATCACACCAAGTACCTGGTACCTGTCCCTCAGGTACCTTATAAAAGCTGTAGTTTTTTAATAACCCATTAAGAGGCACCCAGTTCCTTCCAATCAAATACAAAATGACTAATGAAGTTTTTTTTACAGTTAGCCACCACCCTAATCTTTGGAAACCAACCCTCTAAATAACCTCTTTCATTTATTAAATACACATCCCAGATATGTACTATATCCTGAAATTCCAATTCATATCCAAATTCTAAAAAATATCCCTGATCTCGGTAACAAAATTCAAATTTTCTCTGAAATTAATAACCTTGTAATTATGTGGGTCATTATAAAATCCCAACCATAAGAATTAAAATCCTTGAGATGCATCGATGATGATCCCCTGATTCCCCAGTTGACTATCAAAATTTGAAACCACCAGTCTTTATCGATTCCAACTGTCCATAACTCCACTATGTATATTCCCAATCTAGACTAATTGGCTTTTCATTGAAACCCACTTTTACCTCACTATATGCAAATCAATTATAATTAGAACAATGTATCTAATTAAAAAACCTCTTTACCATACTCAAACTTGTTAAACTATTCCAGTTTACTTTTACACACACTGATAAAAAAATAATAAAGACATAATTGTTCATAACAAGGAAAAGGAGGATCACCTGGTGGGGTTGGCCATGTCAAAGCCACACTAGAAGAGGTGGGGAGGAAACCTAGGAGTATCATTAGAGGGGGAGGTGAGGTGTCCCTTGTTCGGTTGTAGTAGCTCATGGTGGGGTTGCTTTGTTCGGTGTGAGTGAGGGGAATCGTTGTGTGGGGGCACTATCGATGGAGAAGGATCGAGGAGTGGAGAGTTCACGATGGTTTGGGGGAGGAGGGCCATAAGAAGAGGTTATTGGGGAGGCATGTGCTGCAGTGATAGAAGTCAAGGGTTAAGGGGTTTGCGAGGCCCACCATCGATGGAGTAGGATCTGGTAGAGCAGAGGAATCTATGTGTCGGGGAAGGATGGTCGCACGTAGAATGTATCAGGGAGGAGGGAGACTCTATTTGAGATGTCGAGTGTTTGGAGGGTCGGGATCGAAGGAAGATGGAGGAGGTTCCCGACAAATTTTGGGAAAAAACTGCACAATTTTTTAGCCTCCAAAATATATACTAAATCATGGTTGTAAATATGCTATACCCACGGGTCAATTAAAACATGGAAATAGATCCATGGTTATAGCATAAATTTCTAGTAGTTCTAGCTCCAATATAATTATCTTTAGTAGGATGGAAATCCCAACATCGATTACGTGCCTTGATTCAGTTTCTATTCCTTCCACTAGGTGCCATTTCTAATCAATGGCATTCACTAGATTTGTTTAGGAATCAAAATACATAATACCAAACTTTTAAAACACATAACATAAATTGAAATATTTATGGATATAATCCATACTAATAAAAATGTTTTATTTAAGGAGGTATATACTCCTAAAATTTTCAAAATGGTTTGTAAATAAAATTTGACTTATCCTAAGCATATCCCCCGTGAGTGTCATAACCAAGAGTATAGTAAGGCCTGTTATCGTGTACCAGGATACCCCGAGTCAAGCCCAAAACTACATGTTGGATTTTTCCCTCCTAGTTACATATGTGGTAGTGCTGCCTCTACCTACTCATATCCAGAAATTGTTGTATTGCTTGAAAAACTCATAAAATATCTACATTACAAAAATTCTAGGAAGTTATTCTATACAAATAATTAATGTCTATCATAGGGTAATGTTCTATAATTATAGTTTTTATAAATATTGTTTCCAAGGATCATAAAAAACATTAAAAAATACCAACTATAACACCTAGACCCTAGTTACCCAGTTTCTGTGCATTTTTATATAACATTGGCATGATACAAGTAATCATGCCCCAAAAGACCGATCAGTTTAGTAGCCTTGAAGTAATAGATACATATATAAGTTTTACATTACATCATGAAATAAAAAAGAAAAAATAGTGTGTCTCTTTTTAACACATAATTCATTCTTATATGACCCCTACATGTCTGTCATAATATACATCATCACAACATAAGAAAAATAAAATATAGATATGGGTGAGCTCAGGGGCTCAATAAGGATAACAATATAGCGTAAACCATCATAAATAAGCAAAAAAAATTAAGGAAATGTATAAGACTAAAACACAATCCTTTTTATCATTAAATTAATAATAATTTGGCAATGATAAATTAAATAATTGCATTTACTTATTCACATGGAAATTCTTCAAGTTGACTAATCACATGTAATATTAATAATCAATTTCTTAATGATGGAATGCATAATACTGGATGTCATAACCACATTGTCAAGGCCTTATTCCAGGACTACAAATAATACTTTCTCAATGAAATGTGTCAATTAACTATTTTGTCTCATGAGTCCTACCGACGAATGAATGTGCAATAGTGGGCTCCACCCATCACATACTAAGTCAAATTCATTCTTTATTTAAAAATGTTGAAACATAACATAAACAGTTGAATTAAAACATACATATAAAATGATAATACATTAACCATAAACCATGAATGGTACAAAAATTACACATCCATAGTCAAACATATCCCAAAACCTTCAATATGATATGGATGATTATTTCAGAAAAAATAAACTTCAAACTAGTGTCAAATTCATCAAAGGATGTTGGCGTAGATGAAATTTAATATATTTGTGAGAAATATATCATTATATTTTGAAATAATTTGAATGTAAAAAATTATAAAATAAATAATTTATTTTTAAAATAATCTTATAATCTTGTAAGGGAAGCGTCGATGATGTTATAATGGAAAAAAATAGTAGCACTCGCTGTATATGTTAAAAAACATTTTTTCCTTAATTTAGTCGAAAATGTCAGAGGACCTTGTTAGGAAAACGACAGAAAGATTAATTTATATAAAATTTTATAAAAATTAAAACAAGGGTATAAATTACATTAACCCATAGTCTAAGAAATATTTAAAATGTTTTAAAACACAATTTTTGGAAACACAGATGTGGATGATAAATAGGTCCCAGTAGATAATCACATATAAACAACCTTGTATAATGAAGAGATTGTAGAATTAACCCTTACCTTGTGTTTTTCCTTAATGTAGGGTACGTTAACCCATGTATAATAGTTAAATCATTTTTATTAAATTATAAAATAACCACATACATAAATATGATATCATATATGATCATCTAATATTTCATGGTTAATAATATTTCAGTAGTATTATTTTTTATGGGTGTTAAATTATTCGTTTTCCTTTATATTATTGGCTAAGTAATTCATGTTTTTTATGGATTGGATTTATTTGATTCATATATAGAAAGATATTGAGTTCTTAAAAATTATTTTTAATCATAAAATAAATATTATTCTAGAATGGTTATGATGTGGAATGAATTCCATCGCTTTCGTGGAGACAGTAATCCATACCTATGCACGAGCGACAATATGATTCTATTAATGGTGAAATAGTATGTAATTGGATGGTATTTAAGATATATATAATCCTTAAAATGTTATATTTATTATTTACATCAGTTATACTCCTTTTTATACCCATCCAAATAATTAAGTGTTTGAATAAAAAACTATACCAAGACGTGAAGACTGTAATCCGTACGTACGCATGTATTATGGCTTGTCATTCATCAGATGTATAGAATAATTAATATGGTTGTAACATATTTAAAATAACAATATAGTATATATAATTTACTGGAGTTATTATTTTGGTGTGGAAACAAAAAATTAATAGGAAGTGGAAGAAGAAAAAAACATTGAAAGAGATGGTGAAATAATTACCTCTTCTTCGGGTGTTTCCCTTTGAATTGACCTAATGGGCTCTTTAGGTTGGCTTTCTGATCATACTAAAGCCTCTAGGTGTAATTGAGTGTATTTGTGAGGATATTTTATTAGGGGATGGCTGACCCAAATGGCATTGGAGGTGTGATTTTGAGATAAGGGGAAGTACCCTTTTATAAGAGAGGTGAGGGTCACTTTAGGAAAAGCGTGAAATATTATTTTATTATACAATCATATTCAGGTTATAATATATATAAAATAATTTTTTAAAGGATTAGGTGGGGATGCATCAAAAACCACTAAACCAATTGGTTTTATACAATTTTAGTTCACCATATTAACCTTATCTTTTAGATTTAACTCTTAGTTAAATAGTTAAAATTTTAATATGTATTCTTGTATTATTATAATAAATGGTTAATTAACCTACAATTAAAAATCATGAGAACCCCAAGTGGATTATAATTAATATATATGACCTTATATATGTTCTTTATCCGAACCTTATATCATTAATAATATTATATTAATTAATAAAATAGTATTTTTTTTAAAAACTAATTTATGTCAATTTTGATAGTATTTTGTATTTTGTTTTTGAGAATGTCATAAGTACATTATCACATAGAAAAAAAATTATTTAATCAATCCTAACATGTCATATTAACATTTGAAAATTAGTGTAATATGTAAAAAGTCTCAATTTACATTTACATGGATATTTATAATGTCAATTATTTTTATATTTCATTAATAAGGTAATTATTACATCATCATTGAGTCATAAATAAATTTATTTATTTACTTTTAAAAATTATATATAAAATAATATTATATAGGAAATATTTTTACCTTTCAAATGAAAATTTATAGTCAAATTTATCTTTTGTTTAAACCTATATTAAAAAAATTATTTATTAAACATTGAATTTATCAATTTTAACTCTTCATTAAATCAAATAATAAAAAATGTCCTAATAAAATCCAAGGTGACCAAAAGTTTCAAATTTTATTCCTAATGATTATTTTATTCAAAATACACATATCCAATAGAATTAGGACCTGTGTTTGTGTAGTTATAATATCATTTTCACCGCTAATTACCCTATTTACTTTTAACCGTTGTAAATACAAGTCAAAACATACTATTGCCAAAAAATTATCTTCATCTTACAAAACAAAATTTTGCTTAATTATATCTACTATGTCTCTCGGATTTTTGAAATTCAATTCACTAAAGCAGTTAAATAATGTTTTATGCACATTTGAAAATTCCCTTAGAAGGTGGGTTAAAGACGGTAAAACCTTCAATAAAATTTTATATATCTAATATTATTATAAAATGACTCCAAGGAATTATATTTAACTTATATAGGTATTATGTAAGTATTTTGACCTATAATAGATTTAAATAAAAATAAATAACTATTCAAAAAAATTTGGTTTTAAACATTAATGAAATGTTTTTCATTATTCATCAAAAATTGATTGTTTTTAGAAAACAAAAATCACCCTATGGTAAATTTGTTATTCCAAGTCCAAAAATATATTCCATTTTAAAAAATAAATTTTATAATATTTAAAAATTTGGGTATTACTATTCAAAATGACTATTTTGATTGGTCATGATGTGTTAGAACTCGATGTTCTGTATAATGAAAGCTATAATATTATTCAAAAAGAAGCATACCGTGGAAGGATGGGGTGTTACATTAGATTATAAAATTATGAAACATAATGTATAATCCCAAATATAGTGATATACATAACCTAAATTGAAAAATTTATGCAGAGTTAATCTCGTAATCATTAACTAGTTTCTTTAGGGACATATTTTCAATTAAAACCTTTATAATGATTTGTAATGAAAACATGAATTATTCTAAGAATATAAACATGGAGTGTCAAGACATATGTTCAGTAAAGCCCGTTGATGTATACCTAGTTATGTTGATTCATCCATAACACACCTTGTTAGAGTTGTTACCCCAGGGTACATCTGTTGAAGAACCACTTCCACTTGTAGTATCCAGAAATGGATGAATATATAGAAAGACCCACAAAATATCATCCTTAGAAAATTTATAGATCATTTTTTATTCTTATCCCCATTTTCTATCTTATGGTAATGTTCCATAATCTATATTTTATAAACTTATTTTCAACTGTTTTTACAAAACATTCTATAATTACAACAATAACGGCACTGGCCCCAGTATACCATAGTTGCACAAATTTATTAATAAATTAGGAGTGTTACAAGTATTAAATCCCAAAGGACCAGTCATTTAAGAATTTTTAGAGGACATATTATATACATGAACTTTAAATTAAATCATGAAATGAAAAGAAAATAAAAACATTATTGGAAATACCCATAGACTCATAGATTATATTTTTAAGTAATTGATATTATACATCTTAGAATCATGGGGAAAATGAAAAATAATAAATGGGTGTGATCAGATTGTCTATAATGGATTGAAATTGAGAAAAATATATCATAAGTAATGAAAAATAAATAAATAATGGTGAATAAAAACACATTCCTTCAAACATAAACATGAGCATAATATAATAAGAATAAAATATGATTAAATAAATAAATTTATATAATAATTTGAGAATGAAACATAACCATGTATATTATAGTACATGAATAATCAAATGAATTATTAAATAACAATATTATTATGATGTAATGCATAATTTCAGAAATCATAAAAATACCATTAAGGGATCAACAAATAATTATACGTAAATGGGTAAGGCCTTAGCAAACAATCAGTCGAGTGTGTCTCATGAGAAAACAATTAGGGATTTTTCTTTAAAAACAAAACGATATATCAACCATTAAAACACAATAAAGTGGCCAATTTCTAATGTTTGTTAAAAACTCTTATTACTTGTTTTCACTTCAGTTGAATATGAATTATACGACGAACATAATTTCATTGTCATTACCTTTTCATCTGAAGAGTATTCATGTTTACAGTATAATTTAATAAAAATTTAAAATAGTTTCCAAAATAACTATACTTTTCAATTTAAAATGATATTTCTCTCAATAAATTATCTGAAACTTTGTTTTATTATTTTCATCTATGATTATAGTCCCAATATTTCAATGTGGAATGGAACAATATTATTTGAATATATCTTTTTGAATCAAATTATTTGACATGTGAGGAATGCATTGGACTTAGTAACTGATGGTCAAGGCCCACTAGAGCGCATATATGGGTCAATTAGTAATAGGTGTGAGAAGAATAATTGATATTTATAGTTAGAGGAGATGAGTGTTTTTGAATATTATATTCATTTGTTTATTGTTTTTTCTCAAAACGATGAATAAATTGAGATTTATTACTAAATATATCAAAATTATAAATTATATTCCGAGGAAATGGGCTTACATCTAACATAACTCATCTATGACTCAATAATTAATTTATTTTTTAAATAATGTAAATTACCATATTACATGACTCACAAAAAATTCAACTATTTTAGAAAAATCTCAAAAAATAACCCCTACCAGTTATCAATGTTTATATTTACAAAATTAACTCCATCTTAGGAAAATAATTTTCTAAATATTATAAATTTAATTTCTAAATTAAATCATCATTTATTCAAAAATAATGATTTTAAAATTACAAATAATATTATAACACATTCAAAACATAATTAATTTCACAGAAAATTATATTATAATAATAAGAAAAAAATGATAATTAATGAATATGTTTTATGAAAATATTTTTTATATTAAATAATTATTTTAGTTATAAAATTATTATTATACATTTATGTTAAACAAAAATATCATTCATTAATTTATCATTATGAAAACAATTATTTACCTATTCAATGGAAAAAATATATTATATTTTCATTCATATTATACTTAAATATTATGTTTAATTTCATCAGCAATGTTACTATTAATATAGTTAATATACTTTTAATAGTTTGAAAATGACATTTTTATAGAAATTGGAAGTTGTCACTATTTACATAAAAATAATTATTTTCAAAAAAAACAAAAATTTCAACATAATATATAATATTTATATTTATATTTTAAAAATAAACATTTTTTTAGTTGGTATAATTTATAAATGTTTCTAAAACTAATTTTTAAAAAATAGTGCCATTAAATTGCGGTAAAACCACCTTTTTGAAAATATATCCTTTTAATGCATAAATTGTTTTTCATCCTTCTATTATTCTTATACAATCATGCGTATGATATTAAAAAAATTATTATATATATAATATATACATTTTATAATCTGGTTAATAACATTCATTCTACCAGATTAAATGGCTAGGTTATAATGGTCATTTTAAAATAATGTTATTTAATTGTATATAATTGTATATTTAAGCTTGGTGTTGTTTGAAAAATAAGATTTTGAAGAAATTAAATTTAAAAATATATATACCAAAAATATTTGGGCATTTAAATATTTATTTTCTTTAATGTAAAATATACATTGTCTCTTCTTTTAATTTGGAATCTCCCTTTCGACCATGTCTTAATTAATTTTACTAATTTCATAATGTCGTTATATATTATTTAGTAATTTTTTACATTATGTTAATACTAAATTATATTCATCAAATAGTATTAAAACAAACATTTAACATTTTTCTATAGGTTAATTTTCAACAGATTGTGAAAAATAATAATTTTTTGTTTTCAATGTGAAAAACTATGTTCACCATCTTTATCATTTTCTATGTTTCTTCAGTTATATGATTTAATGTATTTATAAAAGGAAATATTATTCTATATAAATAATGAAATATTTATATATATAATGTTTTCAAAATAAAATGATAATTTTTATTTTTATACTTTTTTTAAAAAATTCTCCAAGAAATTGTTTTAATCAAAACACATATCCTTTGAAATATGCTATGTTGGATCATAAATATTATTCAAATGGATGAAAGAAAATTATATATTGGTATCACATATGTAATTTCATTTAAATATGGATGAACAATCCCTCACTACCTTTGTCATTCCTAACTATCCACTATGTATGATTGAATTTTTTTCACTCAATACCATTGTATTCTGAATACTCTATTTTTGTTGTATATGATTGATGGATATTAAAATAGATTCTACAGGTAAATTTATTTTTTTTAAATTAATTATTCAACCAAATACCATTTATCTAACTGTTTTATAACTATATTAATTAATATATTTATTAAATCTTACTTAACTTTGTAATATAATGAGGTCAATGGATGCCAATTTATATTCCATGGGATTATAATTTTTTTTAACTTATGGAAATAATAATGATGACCGAATTTGAATCCATTTGAATCCAAATTTATTTACATGGGCTCATTATAATATGTTTAATGAATCCTATTTTATTCCCACATCTTCCTTATGGTATAAATATGAATGATTTTAATTTCTAAATCCCATTTTATCCCTTTATATTATTTATTATATGCTAAGTGATTGATGTTATGTAAAAAAAATAAGTATGGATGACAAAAGTTGTGGGTATATATCACTATCCTATTAATTTTTTTTAATTTTTACACCATAAGATATATGAAGTCATCTGTACATTTTAGTTAGACTATAGTGTAATCACTAATAGTGTATATCAAGAAATAAATTTTTATTATACTAATAGTTTTTTCAATAGTGGAAATATGTTTCATAGTTTTATTATTAATATCATGATCATGTTAATTTATGATGTTTTAGGATTTCTAACTCAAATTTCACCAGTCTATTGATTCATGTATTATTTTATAGTTTGACATATTCCAAGGTATATATTCTATGATGTGTTGCATCTGAATTCTTATATATATCGTTAATATAACTATATGATAATTCTATGTTAACATATGATATTATATTTTTATTTTATATTCTTTCCCAAACTGGAAATATTATCTCACTATATTAATATGTTTCTATTTCTCTATGTTATAATGGTTACTATAATGTATATCATGTATTGGAGGGAGCATGGCGTTAGAAAATTATGGATAAATGATTACATGGGTTGTAAAATATGTTTCCTATGTATATTTCACATAAATAAACTTAATTATTAAATGTTGATATTTTTTGATTATTTATGAGATATAATTTCTATGTCATATAAGTTTTTTATGATAACAAAATATTTATATTTCGTTCTTATTGATTATAATATAGAAGGAATTGGTTATTTTAAATGATATGTTATGTTATTTTTTTAGTTATATGATAATTGTAGAAAATCTATTGATTTGAGTCTAGTTATAGGATAATATTATGAAATATTATAAAATTAATGACTATGTGGTTTTCATAGAAAAATATAACTTTCTAGATACTGAAAATGGATGAAATTTGGTTAGAATTTACCTTGGGAAAATAAATCCAATAATTTTTGATTGACTACTAACTCAATTGTCACCCCTGATGAAAAATGGGTGGGATAATGTTCGTACAGATAGTTATGAACACATAAGGGATATTATTTAGTTTACCATATCCTGTTTACAAGACAAATTGAAGGTGTTATATCCAAGATAAAATTAGATATTATGTTGATATATATAATCGCACCTAACATAATGTATCATAGTTTAAAATATGTTCAAATTAGTTTTTACTAAATTAAATGTAGTCCAATTTGATGATATAAATGAACGAAGAATTTTAATTATAAATTAACTTTATTATTATTATAAATTTGTTGTATTGTTAATTTTTTGATTAATTTTTAATCATTTAGTATTATAAGTGGCTAGAAATGGAAGGAAAATTTACTATGATAGACAATAATATGATTACCTAAACCAAAATACAATCATAATGAGAGATGGAGTGAGAAAACAATGGATTATTATAATCATGATATCATAAATGGTAATAAAATATGTAAATATAGTATATGAATCAAATTAACCAATGGATATGAATATGGTATCTTGTTGAATATCTTTTGATGAATATGGGGACAGAAATATTTTTCAATTTCATCAATATCAATAAAAAAAATCCCATGGGGATTTTATTAGGGTGGCTGGAAGATGCCTCACTTTTGTATGAAAGGGTTATTTAAAATCAAACTACTATAAACAATGAAGAGTTCCATTAATATGAATTAATAAAGTATTATTCAATACATGGTCCCATTAATAATTAAATGTATTATGTATTTTGAACATGGCTACGATCCATTTCAATTCCATAATGAAGGAACTAATCATTATGTGAATCTTAACTAACCTATAATACTAAAAGGACAATGGAATGCCTATGAAAGCACTAGTAGTAATGTAAGTACAACTATTAAATATATACTTATACTTTAGTCTTGATTTATAGAAGACTAATTCTATTTTTATTATAGGAACTCTAGAATATCTAGAAACTTTTCTAAGATCATTAAATATCCACACATTAAATTTCATTGTCAAAGAAATACTCTAGTGGAATAATAATTATCTTCCATGAAAAATTATATAATAATGTTCCTTTTTTAGATATTATTATTGTTCCTCAAAAACATTATTGTGGATATGATGATGGATGTATTTACTCCACCTAATATAAATATTATTTAGATTTGGGAAAATGTATTCCATGTTAACATATGATATTCTATGAACAAATATTCTTAAATAATTATAATATTATTATTATAATATTATATTATTTTAAAGAATATTTCTATATTATATACAAAGGTTTAACACATTACTAAAAAAATGTCGTATCCAAAAAAATAAATATGCTTTATTCATTAAAGGGATGTAATTTTAAAAATCACCTAAAATTATGTATTGCACATCATGGATTATTACTCATCATATATGAAGTATATATCTTTAATTTGAAAAAAATAGGGGAAAATAAATTGGGTAACTAAAGAATCATGAATAAGAAATTTACTAGTTCATTTATAATATTTAGGATCACCAGTAGTAAAATATACCTAAACTAAAAGGGTATTTATTGATGGAGAAATAATTATGAAAAAATATAATATGAAAAATGAATTGAGAACAATGAAGAGAGAGTGGAATAAACGAATGATATAGTAAATATATATATAAGAATGTAATTTAATTCTATTATATATATACATTCTAAATATGGATGTTGAGAATATAACCATTGGAAATATATCAAATATTTAAACTTATGTCATGTATGATTATGTAGTATATAAGATATAATATTACCCATAGAGAAAAATTATGATATTAAAACAATATATAGAGGTGTAATTGATAAATATAAATACATTTATTATTAAAATATTATTTTATCAATATAATTTATACAAATATCTACATTAATTACAATTTTTTAGTAAAATTTAATTTTTTATTATAAATAACTAAATTTAATGATATGTTTTAAAGCCTAATTCCTGTAAAAGAAAATAAAACATTTTTGAATGAACCGTTCACATATTAAATGGAATGTTTATAGTCATTAATTTATTTTCATTCTTTTAAAATAATATTATATATTAAATACCTTTTTAAAATATTTTTATTTAGTAAATGTCTTGAAATAATGGGAAGACCACTTAATGTCCAAAAAAATCAATAAAATTTTATTATCATTAAATTTAATATTTTCATTTAACAACAAAATTTAGATTTTTTTAAATTTAAATTTTCTATGTGTAGAATAATTTTAAATTTATCTGTGAAATATAATCATATGATAATTTTTTAAAACAAATTAATTTATTATTTGTTTGAATGCTCAATTTTTTTTAAAAATAACATGATTTTATTACATTATTATTACATATATATAAATTTTGATTTCGTAAAACCATTTTATAAGAAAAAAATTAGAAATTAAAATATTATTAATAATTTGAAAAATATTTTTGAAATATATAAACTAATATCAAGAATTTTTTATTTTTTATTTTTTAATAACTACATTACACATTTAGTAATTTAAATTTATATTTTATCACTTATAAAACATGAGTCAAACTAAATGAATTTATACATTCAGATCTATAGTTATAAACTATACAATAAGAATAATTTTTATTATTATAATGGATAACTTTATTTTTTAAAATTTTCTTATTGTAGTGATAAAAAAATTGTAAAATTGAGTAATCTAATATGATAATGGAAAAAATGTTATAATGGTTTATAATTGAGTTGATTAGGTATTTTTTAACCTTATCAACTCCCTTAACTATTATTTCTCTATATTTTATCCATTCATGTAGGGAGTGACATTGAATTGTTAAAATGAATTAGGTTTTTTCCAAAAATCTCATCCATTTACTTATAAAAAGACGATCACCTCAAATCACTACCCCTTAATCCAAATCCTTGTTAGTTTGGTATAATCACTAGACAAACCATATGGTAAAAACTCATAATCATCTCAATGATGTTATTTTCTTCTAAAATTTATACCAATAATGTTTAAAGACCTTTCACAATAGAGATAACCTATGTGGTGATGTACAGATTCCTAACCTCTTATTTCACAATTCATATATATCTATTATCATTTATTATTTTTAAATTAATGTCAACACTAAAACATTATAACATAATTATCCTTAAATAATAAACTATGCCTATATTTTAACTATGAACTCCAAGGGATGATTTATTTATTTATTTCCTTTAATAATTTCATTACAATTATGGTCATCAAAATAAGAGTATTGGATAATTATGATTTCTATAATATAATTGTTGTTATGGAATGAAAATTTTGAGATCATGTGAAATATATGATCAACAGATGATTATAGTCATTTCCATAATTTTATAAAATTGTAATAAGTATAAAAAAATTATTGACACAATGGATTTTGGTATGAGTGATCTTTTTAGTCATGGTGTCCCACTAGAACGCAAGATATAGAATCACCTTAAAGTTAGTGAGATTACATGGATTCAATGTATCAAATTTAAAAACTCATAGTGGAGATATTGATATATCCCAAAGTGAAATTGATCATGGTATTGGTTCACAACTATTCCCTCAGATCTGGGTGGGTGTGCATTGCGAACACATTTCAGCGAAAATACAAACTATTCAATCATGACTCCTCACAACCATCTACCATCAATAAATTGAATGATGTATTTTTATCACTAAATTAAAATATAGTATAAATATATAAAATAGTTTAACTATGATAAATATGTTCTATTATCTACGTCACCTTTTCCATGATTAACAAGCCATGGAATAACAATGGCCTCCAGGATATGGTCTGTCAATTTTTGGCATAGCTAATTGGAATGTCATTCCAATTGGATACTGTTATTTCCATACAATGTTCCATAGAATATTTTAACTCTATTATAACACCAAGATACTTTATGATTTATTTCCTTTTAAATAAAAAATATTTCATTTTATATCTTGTTATACAAATAATATCGACTTTAAACAGAATATGATAATCTATATAGGTTTATGTGAAATGAATATTATAACATGTACTATAAATTTGAGGTTATGAATTTGACTAAATAAATTTATAAAAAATATATAAAATATATTAATTCATTGGTTATGGAATTATTTTAAATAAAAATATGAATCATTTAAATGTAAAAGAATTGATTAGTGAAAAACATCTTCTTTCAATGAAAATTATTTCGTCACTTCATCCACCCTTATAATAGAATTAATTTTTAAAACATATAAAAAAATTATTTGATAATGTTAAATAATTATTTGAAATTGTAATATTAAAATTATCTTATTGATATTATTTTTTATTTTTTTTAAAATGATTCATTTTTTTGAATACTAAAAAATACTTATTTTTATTGAAAACTGATTATTTGTTTAATTATTTATGATATAAAATTTAAAATTATTTTGTTAAAATTAAAACAAAATTAATAATAAGAAAACATTAATAAATTTATTTATTTTTGGGTCAACATTATTTTTAATATAAATAAAAAATCCTTCCATAATTATGTGAGTTTTCTCTTTTGAAACTCACTTCTCTATCACGTATATGAGTATATTTTTCAATGAGTTTATACCAAAAATATGAATGTAATTTTTTTCAATTGATTATGGATTTTTAATAATATTAATTTGTAATATTGAAAAACTTTTTCTTAATTTTTTATGATTATTAATAGTAAATTTAATAAATTTTAATTACTATGATAATTGATAAAACTATTTTTAATGGGGTTAAACTAAGATGTTAAGTGTAAAAATGACAAAAAAAACATGTGAAACACCAAAATATTACTATAGATATACATTTTCTAATGTAAAAGCCTCTTATGACCAATTTTCTAGTCATTATGTATAATAAAAAAAGTATTTTAATTGTTTCTTTTAAAGAAAATCATTGTCTATCGTTCCCCCTACTTATAAAAGGCCACCACCAATCCTCCCATACTCACAAATTAAAACCAATTTGATGTACAAAATATCAAACCAAATACCTTCTATAAATCACTAAAATCATTACATTATCCTTGTATTTATCATAAATACATCATAGGAATGGATATGGAGTAAATATAAGGAGGTATGTTGAATAAGATGTAACCATGATAAACAAGTGTTATTTATTTATTCTTCCACCTACATTAAATATAACCAAATAATTATACTATAATATCACTGTTATATAAAATATACCAATCTTAATTTTTTTTTAAATAATCACCTATATAGATCTCACATTCTATGAAATGGGAATTAAATATTTTGAATATTCTTATGGAAAAATACTATCACATGAACCAACTTAATAAGTTTTCCATCACCACATTTTAATGATGGCTATAATGAAAGATTTAAAAAATGTATAATATAATTATTATATTCTTATTCTTTTTAATTTTCATATCACATGTACATTTTTATATTCCCTTCTACTAAAAATAAAATAATGTCACTCATATGTGTAGATGACCGCATCCTCCCAAATTGATGTAATTCATTTTTCCATTAGACATAACATGAAATTTAATAATGTTAAAATTTATTAACATATGTGATAAATATAAGAGGATATTGGTTTTAGAAAATATAATATATCACCACTTTCTTTCATTTTTCTGTCACTATGGGAATGATATTGTCACTCATGCATATGTACGATCTACCATCACCACAAGAGAATGTGATTCTATTTCAATATAAAAATTTATTAAATAGATGTATGTAATATCTATAATAATTATATATTATATTTATATATCTTTTTAATTCTCTATAATATTTATATCGAATGAAAATAATTCAACATTAAATAAAAATTCTGCATAACAATACAAGCTAATTGACACCCACAACAATGAATGTAATTATATATTATAAAAAACCGATGGAAATATTTCAAGATTGGAACATATATGTTATTATGTGTATGAATATGGATATAATATAAATTAATAACATGATTAAAAATATAAATTATGGGGTAGAATCATGTTCAACTAATGGAAAGCATTATTTAACAAACATCGTCACTATTTTTTAATTGAGGAATATTTTGTTGATGTATAACATATTTCATTTATAGGACATAAATAAATCTGATTTTACATGAAAATATAAACAACATAATAATTTTTGTAATATTATGTTTAAATTATAATAATTTAATCCAAGGGTATTTAAAATAATGTTTCCCTGTGGTAAATAATTTCATCTCAATTTTCTTTAATTCGATTATAATACATATTGAATTGAATTTTATGTTCTACGATTATGTTTATGTTGAATTTTTATTATATTATTTTATATTTCAACTAATTATATTTTATTTAAAATTTATACATATACTCTTTTTATTTAATAATTTTGTCTTCAATGTTATGATCATTGTAAGGGACTTTGTCTCAATGTATATTTCATTGAGGGATATTTGTAAATATGATCCTATTCACATTTAGGTAGTGTATATAATATTCCATGAATTAGTTAACAAAAATAACTATTTAATCGACCTTAATTAAATATTATCCATATTCATTTTATCATTGATATTAATATTTTCTAAACATGACACCATTCATACATAAGGCGTTTTCTCTGAATTTTATTTGATTGCCTAGGGTAATTTTGAAAATTATTTTCTATTTAATCAATGAGGATATTTTTTTCACCAAATAATATTTAGTAAAAAGTTTATTATTTTATTTAAAAGCAATTCACTGGACATGTAGTGATGGGTGTCTCCAAGAATAATATAGTCACTCAATTAATCAATGTGTATCTTGAGACAAATCAGTTCTGAAAATTAAAAGGGTTTCATATATAACTCTTAAATCATGGTGTGAATGGTCATGAAGGTAGAGGTATCATGATTTTTGAGATCTTGACATCAAATAATGAATAATTTCTTTAATGGAGAATTCAAATATAAATATTATCGCTGTTATTGACTAAATTTTATTCTCTATTGATTCATGTTATTCTCAGTTTATATATTAAATGGAATGACTGTTTAGTTTATTACATTTGCATATTAATTATTCATTATTAATTCATGATATGTTCAATATTAAAAAAACATTAATTATCATTTTAACTATGCCTTATTTTTATTCCTTTCCCAAGGTTATGAAAAAAATAATTGAATGAGATATCAAGGATCAAACTCATTTACTTTTTCTATGTAATATGTTTTAATTTCTATTTCAAATAGAAAATTGGTACCCTGGATGAATCTAGTTCTCCAAAAAAAATAAAACAGTAGATACTTTAAGATTGTAACTCTTACATATAATTTAATGTCACAAAATAGGCACCAAATCAAGGTTACAAGATTAAAGGTTGTTACTATTTTAATCAAAGGAATCACAATAGGGAACATGGAAACTATATTTAGTTAAAATATATTGGGTAATATAACACAATGATAAAAATTGAGGATAATAATATATAAAAAACCAAAATTTTTTAATTAATATATAATTTTTATTTTCTTAAAAATTCATTCCTTAATAGATTATAATGTAGATTTGGTTTTTACTGTGATGTACGTAGGTAAAAAACATGGAAAATGGAACATTGTGTGTGACTGGATCATCTCATAGTGAATAAAAATAGGCAATACTGCAAACATTTTTTTGACAATCATAGAGGATATTCTTAGGATAATTAACATTTTATTTACTAACCATTATGATATATTTGAGTATAAATATATCTAGAGGGAAACCATGTTTATGATTTTGAGAATAATAATAATATTTTAATATTATGTTAACTATTACACTGTATTTTAAATTATAAATTATGATTTAAAATTTATAATTTTATAATAATATTAGGTATATTTCATTGTATTCAAATTGCACTTGGAATGATGAATTATATAAATATTCATTGACAATGTATTGACTTTCCTACTAAGTAAACTGATGAAGATGATATTTGTAGTAGAAACAATTTCTCTATATTGTTGATGATTAATTAGGTTATGAAAAAATATACATCGTTTTATTGAGAATCTACTTGCACAACATGATTATTCTATGTCAGATCACTTCATTTGTCAGAATCACTGATCATATATTGAGACTAATAATCCAACGATATATGATAAACAGATTAAGAAAATAGAGAATATATTTTAGGACATGGTATATGATTATAAGAATAATTTGTCACAATCATTGCGTTTCCTCGAAGCTGATGCTAACCAGTGAAGGTTTTTTATTACGAAAAAAATAGAGGAAGAGGAAAAATAACTCATAGAAATAATAAAAATTAAGGATATATTGATTTACAAATCCATCATCCACAAGAAATATAGTGAAATGAAGATAATATCCCTGAACTTAATGAAAAATGAATAAGATGTTATGAATATGTATGAGGATAAAAATAAAATATTAGGTAGGTATGCAACTGATTTCATATGAATCATAGAGAGACATATGGAAATTTAATTTGAAGGGATTATGAATTTTATTTAAAGGGAACAAGTCTCTTAAAATTTTCCATCATTAGAGGAAATAGTTTATTATCCATACAAACATTCAAAAATGTCTCATCATATTACATATTATTGTGAAATAGATAGGAGAAGAGTTCATAAAAATATGAAAAAGGGAATGCATCAGAGAGAAATAATATAATAAAGTAAACTACACATTCTGAAGACTATAGACTGAATAATAAATAGAAATTCCAAAAGGGAATGTGGATTGTTTTAATTATGGAGATATGGGTATTTTGGAACATAAATTCAATGGTAAGAAACAAATCAATGATTTCAAGTGCATTAGATGTATATAAATGTGGAATTATTTGCATAAATTCTCCATGTTTCAAGGTAGTCTACCAAAGAAGATACCATTTGGAAAATTCCAACATTATTAATTAATTACAGATGAGGAGGAATATCCTTCTAATGTGGTGGATATTAGTGTATATTCATCTCCAAATTGAAATACTATTCTATTTGATTAATGATTCTAAAACTCTTCTATATTTTCTTAGTTTTCCATGGAAATTAGACATTACAAATATAACATAATATTTGAGTTGATAGTAGTAACATTATTTTGGGTGTATCTTTGAAACAATGATGCATCAGGAGGACCCCATTGGGACACAAAAATGATATCCATTATTTTCACTTAGTATTATAGTTTTTTTGACTTTTATATAATCTATAGTTGGTACTTTATTTCAAAATAGGATTCTAGAATATTTTTTCTATGAAAAGAAAATTATGATTTCAAATGAATAGTTTCAAATCCTATTCTTTAGAAAAGAAATAAAATAATTTGACTCTTGTTTTTATCCACCGACATTATCTCTTTTGAAGGAGAATTTTGTGGACGTAAAGAAAACAAAATCTATAGATAGAGAAGATAATCATCATACTGAGGATTTAAATATTTTATTGGAATAAACTGATGTATTAATTAGGAAAAATCATTTAAATAAAATAGATTCAAATTTATATTTTTGAATCAATTATTAATTTATGTAAGTCTAATATATATTAACCCTAATATAATTTATATTGTAGTGTCAGTGGATTGGGAGAAAAAAATATCAGAGTTATATGATATTTGTATCATATGACCAAATGTTTCATCATGGGGAGCCCATGTTGAATTTATTATGAAGATATATGGATCTATGAGGTCTTTAATTGATTATAGGGAGTAAAAATTCATATTGATAAAGAAAAAGTATCATATGCCTCAAATTGATGACTTATTAGACTAGGTTCAAGAAAATCAACATTTTTCAAGGATTAAAATATAATCCTAGAATCATCAATTCCGAGAAAAGATGAAAATCATTCTAATGAAATATCTTCAAATGGGGTATGGGCATTATGAGTTTACAGTAATTCCATTTTGATTAAATAATTAAACCACTATTTTTATGGAACTAGTTAATGTTGTATTTGTGGAAAATATTGATTATTTTCATATGGCGTCCATTGATAAAATATTGGTGTATTCTAAATTATATGGGGACCGTAATAATTAGTATAGGCTCATTCGTAATCCTCTTTATTAAACAGAGTTATATGGGGACTTTAGTTGCTATGATTAAAATACTTAATATTTTCTTTTCTTTTGCATGTTTTCAAAAGAGTATGAAATCTATGTTGATCACATGAATTAAAAGGTAGAAATAAAATTTGTTGCACCCATGAACATTATTAAGGTACATATTTGCATTGGATTGGATGGTTATAATCAAAATTTCATTCCTAATTACTCTAGATTGGATTACTCATTAAATAAGTATAAACATAATGGGGTTCATTTCCTTTCAACTACGGAATGTGGAGAATGTTTTGATTAATTGATTAGAAGATGGTTCAATGATCAAGTTTTTAAATTACCATCACTAAATGATCAGTTTTATATAAATATTGTTGCATACAAAATAGAATGGGGTTTCCATATGAGAAGTGGAAATGCTATTACTTAAGCATCAATCAAGATGATGTATCGTGAATATAACTATCTAACCCATCATCTTGAGTTGGAAAAAGTAATAGTTTCATATATGATATGTAGAAATTATATCATTGGTGAATGATGATTTTTATATAGTGATCATTAAAGAAAAAAATATGTCATTTAATAGAATGTGCACAATATAAGGAAAATGAAATCTCATGAGATACTCAAGCATAATGGATTCTCAATGCTCTACAATATTGGGAATGTAAATAATGTAGTAGGATTATTGACTTGGAATGATCAGGGATTTATGATTGAAATGATGTTTGAGGGGGATCCTATCATTATATACCATGTATATTTGGATATGGTATTTATTAAATAAAGGGATACATCATTCATTTCATAAATGATTGAAACCCCATAATTATTTGAAAATTAAAAATGTTCTTAATCTAATGATGAGAAATTTTAGAACAAATTTAAAACAATAGATTATGGGATATTGGCCTAATTTATTTGTAATAATGGAATTCTAAAATTCAGTAATAGAATATGACTTTTATATATAAATGATATAAATAGGGGACTATTTTATGATACTATTAGATCAAATTTATCTATACATCTTGTTATACTAAGATTTATATTGTTTTGAGGGAACATATTTTGTGGGATAACATAAAGGGTGGAATTTATCTCCCTATATCATGATGATTGGTTTTCCAACAAGTCAATACTGAGATATATAATACTATATGAATCATGGAACATATTTATATTCTTATGTCAAAATGGGATGACATTCTTATGGAATTATTTATATAAATACATAATAATCATAGAAATAATGATGTAATATTGGTTATTGTTAGTCTCCCAACCAAATATGAAAATTTACTCACAATAATAAAATATTTACTTATTGAGTTCCTCTCAATGATATATATTAATGATGTTTTAATACATATGGAAGACGTATTTTTATTTTTTCTGATTTCGATCCACATTTTACAAAAATATTATGTAGGATTATTCTGAAGAATCTTGATACTATGCTTCATTTGTATACATCATATTATCATCGTGATGATGTATAGACTGAAAGGAATATTAAAACAATGGAATAAATGTGAAGTTCATTATAACATTATTATCATGTTATGTGGTATTAGTATTTACCATTGTTAAAAGTTACGTATAACAATATTTTCTCTTTATATATTCAAAATTTGACATATAAATCATTATATTTAATGAGATGATGTACGCAAAATTGTTCAGAGGATGTTTTTGAGTGGTAACATATTTTATAAAAACATAATGATGACAAACAATTAAAGGAGAATAATTTTTAGGATCACATTAATGAATATCAATTTTGGAAAATTGGTTAAACCGAAAATTGAAGAAATCATTTCTAATTTAATGTGAAATATCATGTTTCAAAAAAAGATTTCTCTCTAGAACTTTGTCACAAGGATCATCAAGAAGAAAATGAATGTCCTATAGTACATAATGACTTTTGGAATTATTTAATAAATTGGAGTGGTTCATTATCATTTTTAAATGCTAGCATGTCTCTCAGTAGTACATAATATATTCTATATAACATAGATAAAGAGATACATTCATGGCCCAACACTAGTTCCCACCTATGATAAAATGGAAGTTGAACTTAATCTATCTTATCAGGATAAATCCATAGATATTCAATATAATATAGTGGATGTTTATAATAGTTGTATGACTTGACCAAGAAATTTATTTTGAAGAAACCAAATAATGGAGAAATAAACATTGTAACATCGGGATGATCTATTGAGGAACTACCATCATCTGTTTAAAAGTAATATACATGAAATACAAAAAAAAAATTTGTTATGAGGGAATAATATAACCCTTGAAGTCATTTTTTAATGATAGGATGATAACTTTCCAAAAAAGGTCATGCCGAAATTATTGGGAAATGGAGTAAATTCAATCTTACAAGAGTATGAAGAAGGAATTTTACATGGATCCCGATGAATAAAAGAGATAAGGTTGTTAGGGACACATCACACCATGTGAAGTCAATTCCATTGACTCCCTTATTTCCAAGACCACCTACCATAGAATTTTCCTCCCTATAGACATGAGTGATGAAATAGTTCATGGATGATAGATGATCCATGAATTTGTTCCACTGATTGGTAAGCTTCCAAGATAGATGTGAATAACTAGTCCTAATGGAAAGGAAAATAATGGTGTAGTCACATTCAAGCCATATATATTATTCTAACCACGTTGGTAGGCTTGCTCCACCACTGAAATAACGCTAATCATTTCAGCATCGATAGAAGAAACAAGGCCACAAGAACCACACATACATCCAAGGATATCCCCCTTCTGATCTCTAAAAATTGCACCATAGCCAGAGGGACCATCATTACATCTTGAGGCACTATCAGAATTAACATTTATTCATCCCACAAAGGGGTGCTTCCAAAAAATCTAGGAAATACCATGAGGGGGACAAGGTATACCCCTAACACTAATCCTATTGAGGATAGTGAGGTCATGTATCGAGTTTTTGGAGTAGTGCTTCAAAGGAAGGCTGGAGTCCCGGAAAACATCAAGTATCACTGAAATGGAAGTCGTAATAGTGAAGTGCAGGCTGTCATGAATCATCCTATTTCTAGAAAACCATAGGAAGTGGATTAGTTCTTCCGTAGCAACCTGGAATAGATCGTTGAGAATGGGTGAGAGCACTAGTTCATGCCATCTCATGAGATGCTCATGAATTTAAGATACCAGAGGTAGGCTTACTTCGAAAATATTAGCAATGGCTTTCCACATTGAAGATGCAGTGGCACAGCTTAGGAAGAGATGATTAATTTAATCTCTGTGTTGATGAAAGAGAGCATATCAGGAGCCCAAGAAAATTCCACATCATTGTAGAAAGCAGTCTGTGGGAAGCTTTTCATATGCCAGTCTCCAAACAAGAATGGTACAAGACGGTCTGATAAAAGTCTTGTTCATATATCCAAGACACTTCATACTATGAGACTTACTATTAGAGTTCTTATAAAATAGTTTGTAAGTGAGGACTCCGATGATAGATGGTTCCCAAGCCCAGAAGTCATATCTGGATGAGAAAACATAATTTTCCGCAATTCGGAAAATGTGGTCTTATTGGTTCACCATGCTCCATAACTTGTCCCTTATAAAGATTTCACGTTTCAGAATATTTTCATCACTCACCCAAGAATTAATTAGGGAGGGTACCAGTCAAATTCTATTTCCAAAATAGTTGGAAATATTTCCTATAGATAATCCATTTGTAATGGGATTCAATAGATGCAAAAACCGACTATGAAGTAGGCCACACCGATGAGAAAAAATAGTAGTAATTTCCAGTTATGAGTTTGTACAGAAATATGGCCCGTAGGAACCCAAGAGCATTAGAATTACCATTCATGAGCTTCCCAAAAAAATAAGACTACAACGAGTCATTACATCTCCTAAGATTCTTAATTCCTAAGCCCCTAGAATCATAAGACTTGCAATAGGAGTTCCAAGAAATAGTGGTAATTATTCATTCCATTATGCTACTGCTCCAAAAAACGTTTCTAATAGAGATGTTGATGCTTTTGAAGAGAGGACTAGGACATTTGTAAACCAGAAAAGTGTAACCCAACTTGGAGGTAATGGCTGATTTCATCAAGAAAACATGACCAACCATGGATAAGTATTTTCCGTTCCAAGTAGAGAGTTGTCTTCAGATAATACCAATGATGTCAGAAAAATAGCAGGCCTTTGGTCTCCCCTAAAACAAGGGGACCCCAAGATAGGTAATGGGAAGGGACCCCTCAATAATTCCCAAGCCCCTAGTAATGTCATGCTTCCTAGTGATAGAAATACATATTCCACAGTAAACATATGATTTTGCCATGTTGATCTCTTAATAAGAGAACATTCCATAATGTAAAAGTGCTCTCTTGATGGTTTAAAAGTTGTTTTGACCCCTTTTTTATAAAGAATAATGTCGTCAGCATATAACAGATGTGTGGGGGCAAGGAGATCCCTACCAGCAGAAATTGATCCCATTTTCCCATTACCATCCATGATGCAAAAGAGCCTATTGAGATAGTCTTCAGCAATGGAGAAGATAATTGCAGATAAGGTGTCTCCTTGTCTAACCCCTCTGGAACAATCAAAGTTACCATCAAGAAAACCATTAAAAAGAATAGAAATGTTATCATAACATAAAATGACTTTAACATAGGTAATAAAATCACTATCAAAGAAAAATAAGGAAAGAACACTACAGATAAATTGCCAACACATCATATCAAAGGCTTTCCAGACATCATGTTTGAGCGCAATATTGCCACCCCTGTATGGTTTCATTAGACGGTTGACACATTCTGATGTAGTGATAGGGAAGTCCTTAGTTGATCCTACTTTAATGAAACCAAATTGATTAGGAGACACAATTTTACATGAAATAGGAGAGATCCTATTTACATAGATTTTTCTAATGATCTTGAAAATGGTGTTACCCAGGACAACCAGTTTAAAAAGATGGATCTCGTTATTATTTTCTACATTTGGAATAAGGGCAAGAATCTGGTCATTCAGACCTTGAGGAAGATATCTCCCTTTGAAGAAGTGAATGAACAATCTTCAGACATCAACATGGATGATATCTCAATATTTCTGGAAAAAATAATTTCCAAAACCATCTGGTACATGAGAGCTTTCAGTTTTGAGGCTTAAAAAACCTCCTTGATTTCAAAATCCAAGGGGATAGAGATGAGGGTGGAGTTATCATCTTGATGAACAAGTCTTGGAATAATGCTCTCCTCATGGAAAAAACTAGAGGATTTGCCATTAAAAATGTTCTTAAAGTCAGAAATTTCTTGCTATCAGAGGTACCATCTGTTATCAATAAAGTGAACACCATCCTTAATCCAGGAGAGAGGCCTATCGACCTTCCTAGTATTCTAGTGTGAATTAATGTATTTTGAATTTCTATCTCAATCCTTCTAACACATAAACTTAAAATCATCCCTCTGCAAGGCATCTTTGAGTTCGAGAAGGTTATTAAGCATGGAAGTCATCTCAACTTCACCCATGAGATTATGGATGCATTCATAGGCATCATCTATACAGTTGACAGAGTCCCAAAATCTATTATCCAAACCCCTACAGTCATTGTGGGCCACCCATGCTTTGTTAAACATGAAGGGTAGAGGGGTCCTAGAGTCTCTACCAGCAAGATCAACCAAGACATGATGATGGTTCGAGTTAAGCCTTGGAAGAGTTGTACTGAAAATAGAGTCCCAGTAATCCAAGGAGACTTCATTTACAATGGTTCTATCAATTCTTCTAGCAAAAAACCTGTTTAAGTATCTCTTGTACCAGGTATACTTTGCTCCAACCCGGTTAACCTCAATAAACTCATTGATTTCAACGGTATTTTTAAATTCCTTACATGAAATAGAATTGCTCATAGCTCCCATCTTGTCATCCAGGTGAAAAATAGAATTGAAATCTCCCATTATAATCCACGGCCCAGTAATATCATAATTTAGAGAGTTTATGTCCATCCATAAGCTTTTACAGTATTGATACCTATTAAATGCATAAATGAAGGAATTGGTGTGTTGAGTACCAAGTAAATTAAAGTCACAAGTGAAATGTTTCTCAGTAGAGTAAACAAGTGAAATACTAGAGAAGGAAGAAGGATCCAGAACTCAAAGACTCTTAATATAAGATGATCATCTATTAGTGTCAATAATATGGAAACCCAAGAATTCAAGGCTGGAAATTCTGGAGGATAAAATTCTTTTATGTTTAGACAGGCCTATAAGAATAGGTCTATCTGTCTCAATAATGTGTAACAATGTCATAGTGGTGTCTCGGTTGGCCAAACCATGAAAAATCCAAAATAGAATATTCATTTGATCTTGAAGCTAGAGGTTGAAACCCCTTTTTTATTTTCCATTTCCTTTTGTTTGCCAGATTTTGGGGGTATACCCACTTTTTTTGGGAGTGGGGATACCCTGAATAAGATCTTTAATATCTGATTTCTCATTTTCTGTCCATGTTGTATTGACTTTCATTGCACTATTCTGGTTAACTGCCATGCCCTCAACACCAGAATCAGATTCATTTTGTTCTACAATAAGAGGGCAGGAGCCAATTTTCGGGCCTAAAATCACATCTAGATTACCAGAAACCATTCAATGTAGTGATTATATAAAAGGTGAGGTAGGTGAAGGAGCCTTAGTAGGGGATCCCAAATCAGTGAATTCTGTAGTAGAATTATGAGTTGATAAGTCCAACGGAGGAACACATGGATTCATTGGATTGATTAAGATAGTATCATAAGGGGGAGTTGTTCCATCACTAGAAGTGTGACAATCTAAAATGAGTGAAAGGGCAGCAACATTTAGTGCCTCCAATTCAAGGGGACCAAAAATAATGCAATGTTCAGTGTTGGTCCTTGTGGGATCCATGGAAACAAGATCCAGTGAAGGAGAGGAGGCCCGAACTTTAGTGGTCCAAGAGACAACTGGAGTTGGAGAACCAGGGACATTGCCTGCAGAGTTGGAAACTCCATATTAGATCTTCATGGAATCAAATAAATTCTCACCTACATGGTGTGAAAGGGAAGAATCACTAATGGATTGAGATATCTCTTGTGACAAGATAATATCATCTACTTCCACTTGCAGATTATAGTCTAACTTAAATATTTCCTTTGAAAGGTTAGAATTCAGGTTGGGATCTGCTGAGATGGCCCTCCCGATGGAGTTGAGTTCCCCATCTCTAGATATGGAATGATGGGTGGACAAGGTTTGATTCTCTTGATCTTCTTGCTCTGTAGTATCATCCCATGATTTATTAGGAGGGATAGAGATGAAAGGACCAGTAGGAGCCAAATCCCTATTTCCAGTAAAAACACCTTTTCTCTTTCTATTCTGATTGATATCTTCCACTCTGATGTCTTGGGAGCATCATTCATATTTTTCTAAATCAATCTATATTTGTCAACCGCATGTCCAAAAATCATACGAACATCACAAAAAGGAGGTAATCACTCATATTCAACTTTCACGTCAGTTTTGTTTCCATTAGTAATAAACATAATTCTATCAGGGCAATTTGATTAAATATTGACATCAATCAACATTATAGAAAAGAATCCACGATCCCCATCAAGAGACCATTCATGAAATCTGATATGGGTACCAATGAAATAGGAATGATAATAATGGATCTTGGGGTTCCAGTACATCGAATTCAATCCATGAAGACTAAGCCAGACTTGATCATTGTTCTTCTTAAAATTAAAAAGGTTGAAACTAATATCCCATTCTGAAAGAATTAAAATTCTAGGCGTGAGTTGTAAATTTCAAGTACCCCATGCCATTTTGATGTCTTCCTTGGATTGTAGGATAATATTAATGAACCCTCTCCCAATATGGGTAATCCTCCAGTTGCTAAAACCCTATCAATGTGAGACCCTGTTCTTGAGATCAGTAAAAGACCATGGCCTGTCCCCCTTTGAGTAAATCATGCAAACCAATATTGAAAATATACATAGAGTAACACACTTCTACAATGCTTCTGGATCATCCACCACTGAGAATCCACTATTTTCTAGTCTGCGGAGGATAAAGAGTTTGTAAGAATCCTCCTTGATTGGACTTGAGGATCCAGATAAGGCCTATGTGAAGGAGACACCCTTCTTCCTCAATGTGTTTGGATCCCGATCAGCCGAGATCCTGCCTTGAGCTTGTAAGTGACCATCATCATCAAATTAGAACTCCCAATTAGGATTATATGAATCCATGTGAACAGTCAGATTCTAAATGAAGATCATTTAGAATCGTCATCACCATGTTCGAAGAGGGAACCTCTCGCGCTTGTAATTTTTTACAAATTAATCTTTAATCATGTCAACCATAAATAAATTACTAATTAACTAATTATAAATAAATTAAATCTATATGATATCTTTAGATGAACATAACACTAAGTGTAAATTAAAAGCAATAGTATATATATATAATTTAAATATGACCATTATAACATTGTCATTAAATTTGATAGTGTGAATATGAGTAACAAAACAATAAAAAATATTTTTACTTTCAACACATTACAAGGTTATATATTCATTTTAAAGAAAATTAATAGTATTTTTATGTAATATAAAACGTTCTATGAAAAAATGAATTATTATCACATAAATATGTTTCATATCTTCTTCAATAATTTTGATGAAATTAATATTATACACCATTAAGATATTTATTTTACTAAATTAGTATTACTTTGAAATCATAATTGAAAAAGTATATTATAGTAAATTTTTAAATTATTTTAAAAACACCTATGTTATTATGAATAGTGGGAAATACCAAGGTTTATTTTTTTACTGGTCATAAAGGTAAAATGATCTTTATTAATGGTGAATAAAAACTAGCTGCATAAAGTAAATGGGGATGAGTCAGAGATGAAAACTCTTCCTTCATTCCAACATCAAAATGATATAGAATATGTCTAAGATCAAATTCTAAATTATTAAAATATTGAATGTTCTCAACCCAACCACATTTATCTGCCAATGAAGTGATGTAGCTACCATGAGGCTTCTAACCATTAGTAAGATATGTCGATCTAGTTCTCTTAGTGGCATTAAGATGAGAGTAATACTTAAGTTGTGTTTATTTATTCATTGAGGATGATAAGAAACCTTTGGCCTCCATATCATTATATTTATAAATAATTTATCCAAATTATCCCTTCAGAGATGGGTGTTCATCCTTCACATCATTCCATTTATTAGATATTTTTGTTTGGAAACCCATAGTTTCATCACCACTTTGGGTTTATTTTTGAACTGGATTATTCTATATATATGAATTTAATTTGAAAAAATAGATTCTATATTTTTAATTGTATCAATTGATATTATATAATATGTAAAAATTAATTGTTAATTATTATGATTAGAATAGAAGTAAAATGGTATTACCATCAATAGAATAAAAACTATTTTACCATTGGGATAAAATAATTTTTTATGTTTTATAATGAGATAAAAAATTTATAATTCCAATTTCATGAAAATATGTAGATCTTGTAATCTCTAAGGGTCCATTTTGTCCCACTTTTTCGGATTTTTCATGAAACAATGGGGTTTTAATTATTTCTTTTTAAAAAAAATTGTGTGTCATTTACCTTACGTATAAAATGCCACCCACTCTCCACTGCTCTTCATAATTTCATATTCATTTTTATGGTAATTTAAAATAAAAATCACATAAAAATATCCATCATGTAATATTATAAGACTTGTTTTTATCTTTAATAAATCATATCATGGATTTTTTCCAAAACCAAATATGTTCATCTGAAGAAGAAGTAACATTCCTAAATGAGATTTTTTCTCTTTAATATTCCACATATAATAATATTGTTAGACATTGATAGTAAAATAAAACTATAATATCCTATATAAATTGAATTTTGTTATGTTTATATGAAGAATTGTATACATATACTCTTCCATGAAATGGGAAATTAATGTGTTGACCGTTTATATAATGGATTTCTGCCTCACAAGGATATTTAATTTTTTTTCCATCACCAACTTTAATGCATAGATATATTGATTGATCTAAAACATTTTTACTATTTTATGATATTAATTTACCTATTTATTTTTAATATCAAATTTAACATTCTAGGTTTTATTTCTTTTAAAATACAATATCATCGCTGATGTGTATGACAGATAATTGCCTTGCAATGTGATATAATTCATTTTTCACATAGTCATTACATGAATAGTAATAATAAACAAATAATAAATATATATGTTTTATATGAGATTATATTAATTCATTAATGTTTATATATAAAAAATATATTACCATTACACTCTTTAAGGTATTGATTTCGTCGTTTCTGTAGACGTACAACCAACATTTTCCACAAAGCGATGTCATTCATTTACAATTTCCATATTTAAAAAATAGTTCTTTAAATGAGTGTACAAAGAAAGTATGATATTACATAAATTAATATCATTATATATAATATTAATATATTTTATATTCAAAATATATTTATTTTTTCTAAAAAAATCTCTTGACAAAACAGGGCCATTAACACTTGAATCAACGAAAATAATGAAAAATTCGTTACAAAAAAAGTGGTATAATGTATTATAAGGATGATATTTGAGATTATATATATGAATATAGTTATGATATAAATATGAAACTCTGTTGAATAATAATATATGAGGTCAAATCAAATTCAACGAAAGTAATGCGTGAGCTAAGGGACTCTGTCTCAATTGCCCTTCATTGAAGAATTTTTTAGTTCCATGCCCAATTCTGTTTTTAGAGGGAATAGTACATGTTTTAAATGTAATATCATTAATTCTTCATAAATTGTTGGTTTTTGTAATTCAATTATGAATTATTCATCCAAGTGGATTTGACTTGAACTTAATCATGTGGAAAGGAATTTTATAACTAAATTTCTTTTCATTTGGTTGTATTAATTCTTCATTTTACATTAGTTGTATATGATTATATGTATAATGAATTTTGATTATTTTATAATTTATTGGATATTGTCTTATGGGAATTTAATTTTTAAATAGACAATCTATTAATTGATTATATCTCAGTTCTATATTAGGATCATTATAGGTATTTTTTTCTCATTATCTATTACATTGATATTTTTTTAATATTCACCTGTTCTCATTCATATGATATATATAATACCCCATTATATATTTAACTTGAAAAAATATATTCATTTTTTTAGTCAATCAATTCATTTTTATACAAATTTTGTGTATCATGGATAATAATATGTCATAAATCATTTATTGTTCTAACATAAAGTGTTTATTTTGAATGTTATTTGATTAATTAGGGAAATAATGATAAATCCATGTTGTTTACAAAATTTAGATATTTATTAACAAGGATTAATATTCAAGAGTTAAATTACTTAAATTATATTGAATTAAATCTATGGACATGTTGTTATGGATGGGGCCAAAAATTATATATCCCCTCGATGCATCGACAAGTCAAATGAGAAAAATTATTTTACAAAATTTAAAGGATCCATACAAGTACATTTGAACAATATTATGATAATTCATCATGGTAGTGGTATCACAATTAGAAAGATCATTATGTTGAATAATTAAATATTTAATTCATTGATTATTTATATCTTATCATTATCAATGATATTTTTATAATGTAATTATTTCTTAATGCATTAAATTGTCAATGTAAATAATAAATAGAAGGTGTATCCGTTTATTTAACATTCTATATTGATTATTAATTATTGGTTCAATATGTATTCCTCCATATTAAGCCACTACAGACAATTTTTTCTCTACCTTTTTTTCCCATTAATGATGATGTGAAGAAGAAATTATATAATTTTTGTCAAGGATGTGGTTATCTTTCTTTTTCAAGGTATTACATTTAATTTTACTTTCCTAACTTTAACGGGGTATCATGTATGTAACTGGATCTATAAATATAATAAAATTATTGAGTCTTTAGGATTTGACACTAATATATCCTTTAATATGTCATAAAATAAACAATAAAACAAGTTTATTGGTGTGAGGTATATTACATCTATATTTCTTGGGATGATGGAATTATTTTCCTTAAACCATAAATTTTCATGCTCTCATATTATGATATTAATTTGAATACATTCACCCATTGAAAATAATTTTCTAATATCTAGATTATAAATAATGGTCTTATATAGGTTTTATAGAATTGTATTATCCATTGTAATTCATCCTTATACGTGGGTACACTACTTATGATGGATCAATTCACCCTCGATAGAGATGAATATTTATATAATTACATTCTGGTCAAATCCAATATATACTAAATGTTTCTATATGCATTTAACCTTGTCCATATTTATTGGCAATTTTAATTAAAAGTTGAATATGAATATTTTCTCCCATTATTTGATGTGTGAAAAATCATGTGTCACTCGATTGTAACTTGTTGATTCATCCAATGGGTTGTTATGTTACTTATTTCATATATAGGCCTAATTATTATATATACATTTAAAAGGGTATAAAAAGTAAGAATACTTAACTTGAGAATTATGTGAATATAGGAAACTAACATCTAATGTGGGATTGATTTTTCCTATAACCCACCCCCAATTATAGGTGTTGTGCCTCAATTTTTTTACAACAATGTGGATTTTTTTCTAAATATGAATTCCTATATTATAGAGACTAAAGTTACTCATAAGGAATCATGGTAGAATACTACTTATAATTATGGGGTAATTTTATCACTGCCCTATGAAACTACTATTATATTTGAGTAGGATTTAATTGTACCCTAATCATGAAAGGGGATTCTAGTTTAAAGGGGATACATTCATCCAATTCACAAATCTACTAATGATTATTCTAGAATGGATCATGATTCTTGGTTCCTAACATTTCCTAGGTGTTCATCCCTCTAGACGTTTCTGTCCTCTACAGATCGACAAAATCACATACATCAAATAATTCCAGCATGACTATTCTTAATAATATATGGAGAAAATTTATAATTTAGAGGATGATATGGAGGACTTTCTTCCTTATTCCACATCAACTAGTGTACCCCAACAGAATCTACAAACCTTGGGAAGGTATCTTTTAATGTTTTTGACCATAGTATGAGAACTCCAAATGATCTTTATAACAAGTATGGTGAGGGTATTATGTATCGTGTTCTTAAAAGAATCTCATATCAAATGGATGAATTTTATGAAATTCTTCCAATAATAAGAAATCAAGTGGAAGTAAAGGGATTTCGAAAAAATCTAAATCTAACTAAAAAGGAATCTCAGTTTTTTAGAATTTCCATGGATAATTTAATTATATTGTTTCAAAATAATTCTATCAGTATATTCACACACAAAACCTTATTCGCCTATTAATTGTTGAAATAAAAAAGTCATATTTGTATAGAATTTATACCGTAAAAATTATTACCAATTTATTTTTTTGAAATAGTGGATCATTCATGGTTGAATCCCTATAGAGATTTTGTCCTTACTCAATTGGGAATGTGTCTTCCAATAGTAATGATGATGTTATGGTCAATTCTGAGGAATATCACTCAAATTTTAATATTTTGTTACCTTTTTTTATTCCAAAAATATATAACAAATATAAATAGTATTATGAGTGTAAATTCACCATCTCATTGAAAGGATTCGGTATTCTTGCATTGTTTTTCGGACGTCAATATCATTCTGACCATAGTTATATAGTCGGTGTTTTTTATACAATCATACATGTAATATTGTATTGGGATTTAATATAATAAAATGAGATCATTAAGATAAACCAAGATGGATCAAAATATAAAAGGTACAGAAGGCATGTCAAGAAAGATTTTCTAGAAATATTTATTAAGCTGTTTCCAATCAAATTGATCATTATAAATGATACACAATCTCTAGAATTAATAATTTGGATATCAAATATAACCACCAACTTATTATTAATATCTATATGTGGAGGGATATTTTGTTGACTATCTCTTTTTTATTTAATAATTCATGGTAATCCCACAAAAATTGTCAGAGACACATAAATGTGTGATATAAATCCATATATTATGGAAATGATGCTATTACATGTATCATGAAATTGATAGACTTGAAAAAAATCATAGGATCTTCATTGGAGATACAATCATTAGAATTGATAAAGAAATTTCTTTTTTTGAAACCTCCATTCAATAGTTTCTTGATGAAATCAAAAAAAATGGCTTTCACCCCAACCAATATCAATATAATTTAATCTCATCCATGTTAAATTCCGTTTAATAATTGAATAAAAATGTTAAAGAGGAAACATTAAAAATTATGTTTCACCGCGATTGGGTAGAAGCTCATATTTTTATAACTCCTCTTAGAGGGCACATAAATATTATAGAATAATTTTTTTTCCTAAAATTGGATTTCAATGTCATTCATAATATAGAAATACTCACTAAATACATTCAATATTATTATGCAAATATTTTTAACAATCATGGAATTAAGCGATACTTAATTGAAGGAATTATCCACAACTAAGCCAGTCGTGTCACGACCCGTCCTCGGGGCCCGTGTCGTGACTACACCAAGCCCGCCTTCCATAGGCCAGGGGCTGGAAACTAGAACCAAAGGCGTAAATCCCGATAACTGGGAAGGCATTGCCTTTATAAATGTAAATAGAACACCACAGAGTACAAGAAGAAGTAATAGAGTAAGTAAAAAAGAAGTGCTGAAAAGTAAATGGGTCAGAATACAAACCCAACCAAAGTACAACTACAACAGAACTAAATTACAAAACAAAAGACAAGTAACTGGAAGAATAGAAGCAGCTCCTAGGTCGTCCACCTCGGATCCTACCTGATGGGTAGGTCAAGATAGCGCTGCCCCTGGACCGTCCACCACAGATCCTACCTGATGGGTAGGTACAGATGGCCTCTACAACCCTCTCGCCTGTCAACCGCCTCTGAGTATCATCTTGTCGTGAAGTCCACCTTCGGATACTGACTCGTCGTGAGGTCCACATCTGGGTACCGTCCACCCTCGATCACTTAGCCTCTGTCAGCGATGCCCGTCATCTGCAACCAACAAAACGAGGTACGGGCATAGCCAGTGCATGGGTGAGTACAACGATACTCAGTAGGAACCCTGATACCCTCAAGGTATCACTAAATCCAACAAGGATAACCACAAATAAGATCTCAACATATAACCTCTACTTAGGTATATGCCCATACATATACCTAAGTTATCAAGTAACCCATCTCAATCATGAGGAAACACAAAGGTTATGAAATCAACGGATAAACACTACCTAGGTATATGCCCATACATATACCTATGTTATCAAGTGACGAATATCAATCATGAGGTAAACACAAAGGTCATTGACTCAGCTCAAACCAGGATTTTCATTATCGAAACTGTAACTGCTGAAGAGCCTCATCTCTGATGAGTACAATGATCCTGTCACGACTCCGAGTTACTGCTCACTAACCTAAGACTGCTATGATATTCCTCCTGTCGAGTATCGCGGGTCTGCCACCTCACAAAGTAGTGATCCTCCGCCATAGGTCTGCCACCTCACACAGTAGTGCTCCCCCTCATAGCCTACAGAGGTACTCCTCCGGTCGAGTACCGCAGGTCTGCTGCCTGCTATCAGGCACTCCGTCTGTCGTGGGTCTGCACCCAAACACAGTAGTGCTCCATCCACTAGGCTAGACGACTCACTCCAAGTCGAGTCGGTCAAGAAGTCGTCAGGTCTCAGCCGGCTACACGGTCTCCATACTCCGTATGCTCGTCTCCGGGAGGGTCTGCTCCATGAGCTACAGGTCTATTCTCCATGGATCACAAAGTCCCAGTAAAAAGTATCTCAAAGGACCGCCTCGTCATAGGGGTCTCAATGCAACAGATGGTGCATCTATCAGACGCCCAGTCTATGAGTTATTATCCTTTTCATCCTAGGGGGCTCGGTTGGTTTCATGTACGAACCAACCCAGACGGATCTCAACTATACCCTGAACTCCAATAGGGTATACTCATAGGAACCGTTTCTCAACGTGATCACCAACGCTGCTGACGTTTCGTCAAACGGACGTCCGGTCTAAAAGTTATCATCTTTTCCGTTCCAGGGGCCCGGTTGTATTTCGGGTACAATCCAACCTGGACTTACTCCAACTGCATCCAAACCTCTGGTGAAGTATGCCAAAAGTTCCGTCTCAACAAGAAAAATCCAATAAAGTTGACGGCACATCAATCGGACGTCCAGAGCTCAAGTTATAAGCGTTTCCGCTCCAAGGGAACGGTTGGATTCGTGTTCAAACCAACCCGGCCATACACAATGTTCTCAAAAACCTCGAGTGTAATATACCTACACCACCACCTCGAACCTAAGATCGTATCGCAACTAACGGTGCGTCGATTAGAGGTCCGTATCCCATTTTATGGGAATTTGAACGAAAACTGCCCATAAATAGGGGTTCGGGCCTGGTCCGACTCGGCCCGAGACCCCATGGGTTGGCCCAAACCGGGCCACCCGACCTGGGACTAGGTCTGGCTCACTAGGGCGCGGCGCGGTCAGGTCGTGGTATCCAGGCTTGGCCTGGGTGGCCAGGCCCGGCATGGGCAGCCCGACCCGGCCTGGGCGGGCACGACATGCGTGGCCGGACAGCTCGGCTTGGCTGAGCTCTCGCAGAAAGGGGGGACGGGCACGCGGCCCCCCTGATTGTCAACCCCCTCCCCCCCCCCATGTGGGGGGTCACTATTCTTTCCAACTGGGGGTTACGACACCCGGTCTCCCCCTGAAACGGCTGGCCCG